>OZ010594.1:58588693-58771193 GCA_963932145.1 Acanthosepion lycidas | reverse complement strand
TATAAATGTACACACATTGATTTTCGTTTTGCGTATTTTATGCAATTTATCCACTGCACCCTGTATGTGAATATTATAATAGATCAGCACTTAGCCTGTTTTGCCAACCATTCTAAAGTACACAATTTGTAGATTAATTTGGTCAAGGTACTCGGTGTTCATTTTTCATTTAATATTTCTTCATCAGTCATCACTTGGCTGGTAATAGAAAATTTATCTGCAGATTTTCTGGGCATTATTCACGCACATTAACAAAAGTTAGCAAATAAACTTTCTTTTTGTTTTGTTTTTCCAAAATTAGGTTTTTCAAAAACAGTAGCATGGAATTAGGTTCCATTGATCTTAGTTTAAGATTATTTAAAAATAGAAAATTGAACTGGAAGTAGTCTTACATAAAAAAAAGAAATATTCTGAAAGAAAATAATAATTTTCGGGAAAAACATTTAAATTGTTCGATAATTCACGGACGTATTTATAAATGTATGAATAACATTTGTTTCATATGTATTTCTTTATAAAGTGGTAGATAATAAATATTCCGTTGTAGTCGGTTCGCTCATTTATTTTCTCCTTTTTTTTCTTTTTTCTCCTTTTTCTTCTCTTCTCCCTTCTCCCTTTTCTCTTTTCCCTTTTCCCTTTTCTCTTTTCCCTTTTCTTTTTCTCTTTTCCCTTTTCTCTTTTCCCTTTTCTCTTTTCCCTTTTCTCTTTTCCCTTTTCTCTTTTCCCTTTTCTCTTTTCCCTTTTCTCTTTTCCCTTTTCTCTTTTCCCTTTTCTCTTTTCCCTTTTCTCTTTTCCCTTTTCTCTTTTCCCTTTTCTCCTCTTGTCTTGTCTCCTCTTGTCTTGTCTCCTCTTGTCTTGTCTCCTCTTGTCTTGTCTCCTCTTGTCTTGTCTCCTCTTGTCTTGTCTCCTCTTGTCTTGTCTCCTCTTGTCTTGTCTCCTCTTGTCTTGTCTCCTCTTGTCTTGTCTCCTCTTGTCTTGTCTCCTCTTGTCTTTGTTTTTCTTTGTTTTTCTCTTTTCTCTTTTTTCTCTTTTTTCTCTTTTTTCTCTTTTTTCTCTTTTTTCTCTTTTTTCTCTTTTTTCTCTTTTTTCTCTTTTTCTCTTTTTCTTTCTCTTTTCTCTTTTCTCTTTTTTCTCTTTTCTCTTTTCTCTTTTTCTCTTCTTTCTCTTTTTTCTCTTTTCTCTCTTTTTCTCTTTTCTCTTTTTTCTCTTTTCTCTTTTTTCTCTTTTCTCTTTTTTCTCTTTTCTCTTTTTTCTCTTTTCTCTTTTTTATTTTCTCTTTTTTATTTTCTCTTTTTTCTCTTTTTCTTTTTTCTTTTTTTCTCTATTTTCTTTTTTTCTCTATTTTCTCTATTTTCTCTATTTTCTCTCTTTTCTCTCTTTTCTCTTTTTTCTCTTTTCTCTTTTTTCTCTTTTCTCTTTTTTCTCTTTTCTCTTTTCTCTTTTTTCTCTTTTCTCTTTTTCTCTTTTCTCTTTTTTTTTTCTCTTTTCTCTTTTTTCTCTTTTCTCTTTTTTCTCTTTTCTCTTTTTTCTCTTTTCTCTTTTTTCTCTTTTCTCTTTTTTCTCTTTTCTCTTTTTTCTCTTTTCTCTTTTTTCTCTTTTCTCTTTTTTCTCTTTTCTCTTGTTTCTCTTTTTTCTCTGTTTTTTTTCTCTGTTTTTTTTCTCTTTGTTTTTTTTCTCTTTGTTTTTTTTCTCTTTGTTTTTTTTCTCTTTGTTTTTTTTCTCTTTGTTTTTTTTCTCTTTGTTTTTTTTTCTCTTTGTTTTTTTTCTCTTTGTTTTTTTTTTCTTTGTTTTTTTTTTCTTTGTTTTTTTTTTCTTTGTTTTTTTTTTCTTTGTTTTTTTTTTCTTTGTTTTTTTTTTCTTTGTTTTTTTTTTCTTTGTTTTTTTTTTCTTTGTTTTTTTTTTCTTTGTTTTTTTTTTCTTTGTTTTTTTTTTCTTTGTTTTTTTTTTCTTTGTTTTTTTTTTCTTTGTTTTTTTTTTTCTCAAGCTGAAATCTTATCTGCCTACATTCTTATTTCAACCATAATTAAATAGTTGCTTTCACTGGATATTAAGTGCCAACAAGTCTTACTGATAATTCTGAACTTGACTATTCCAAATAATTTTAGTAATGCAGTCCTCTGAATTTTTTATATATTTTTCTTATTTTCAATTCTTATAAACTCTTGTCACTCTCTTCGCGATTGTTCCAAGTCCCCAATTAATGCGATCCTCAACTTTTTTGCCACTAATATCGATACTTTACAAACATTTTTTTAATTGAAAAATTTCAGATATTATCTATCCAACATATCGCTTTTTAAAGACATTAAAATATTGAAATCGTTATGTCAATTCTTAATGGATGTACAATTTTCATGGTTTTATACATCTTCCACCGCCTCCTGTGATGTTTAGAAGAGTTTAATATAAGCTTAGAATACAAAGTTGAACAAAATTAAATGATTAAATTCAGTATCCGGACAACGGCTATCTTTGATTTTGAGGATGACTGCAGATATTTGCAAAGGATGCTAAAGAGGGATTTTTTTTTATTATTATATGCGGAGGAGAATTCTGTTGAAATTCTTGTAATACACTGCACGGAGAATGCTGCTACTGTTTCATTCGAGTTCTTACAGGCAATTTTAAAATATATTCCACTTTAGAATGTGACATTGATAGTAATTCATCGACATATGTCAATGATTGGAACCCTGAATATCCTAATTTCTAGGTCATTCAGCTATATATATATATATATATCAGCTATATATATATATATATGGGGGGCATTCGTTTATTAAAGGCCGAAGTTCTCACTATGTCCTTTATCATGAGATATAAATGCACTATGCATATATGGTTTATATATCGAGATACTCTCACTCTTACATACATACAGTCATGTGTACAAAGTAGTTGAGTATATATAATTTTTATCAAATATATACACAGAGCGAGAGAAAAAAAATCTCAATCATTCTCTCTGTCTCTCTCTCTCTCTCTCTCTCTATATATATATATATATATATATATATATATATATTTGTTGTATACAGTGTGCGTGTTTTTGAACTTTCAATAGACACACAAATCCATTCTTTATATATATATATATATATAAAATTAAACTCTGCTAAATCATTGTCATGTCAATGTAAAAAGCATCCGCCATCTTCTTAGAAACCCCATTTCATTGCAACCACGTTGATTTACTGATAAGAATTTTCTATTATTGTCTGGCTTTGTTCAGGCATGAAATTCTGACACGCTCTTTCCTCGTGGTGTACTTAAAGCCAGTCACATTGAATGGAATTTTAAAACCTTAGACACAAGAGAATTAAGTGTTTCATATCAGTCTTATAATGAGGGTTGCGTTAGTGACCTCGTTGCTCCCTATGTTCTCCATAACGCCATAATTAGGTGTGAAAGCGGGCAGATAACTCATGGGACATGACGCCATTCCGTTTAATAAAAACAAATCAATGTCGGCACGGGGTGATTGAGGGGGTCAAAGCCTTGAGGCTAACGACGAGAGAAAAGGGCATGGACAGCGTTTCCCAGTTACACTGGCGTTCAAATGAGTAAATATCTGCATAAAGATAGTTCTTGTGTTGCTAAGAACCAATCGCTTTCAGAAAGTAGCAGGAGTCGTCAGCTAGACGACAACTGAGAAAGAAGGGAATTTTTGACAAATTTGGACTAATAAAAAATTGACTCTAAGGAAATATTTCGATGGACTTAACACCAAAACCGACTACGTCTCGTGATAAATTTCATCCAGGGAGAATAGAATTACTTTTCCATCAGTATTTATATCTTCTATGCTTCAGAATGGCATAGCAGATTAAATATATTCAGCATTAATCTAACTTACGTTGTTTTTACTTTTGCTTGATATTCAAGGCGTATCACTGAGGCTTGATATTCAAGACGTATCACAAGATTTGTCAGAAGCTATTTTGATGAACATTCAGTTATATTTTTCGAATACAAACAGCGAAACTATAAAGAAACTGGTGAAGTATGTTTAACAGAATTGTGGTTCTACAGAAGCCTGCTGAGAACCCATTTACTGAACATGTGAATAAAGAGAAATCTTTATGCATAATGGAAACAAAAAAAGGACACATTTAGAATCGGAGAGGCAACTGAAACTTCTAGGGCACATGATGAGGGAAAGAGGGTTTGGAGAATTTGACACTCACACAACATCGAGGGTAAGAGGGAAGCAGAGGGTAACCTATCTAATGTACTTGTGTAAATGGTTGACTTAACAGGGATTAGGAGGAGGTAGCAAAAAGCCAAATTTGACTAAGCTACAAAGGACAGGAATTTATAGAAATTACTGATCGCTCATGTCCTGAAGAGACATGACACATAGAAGTATTTTATAAACAAGCAGTAGAAATGCTGTTTTTCGCCAGTCAAATTTTTAATCTAGAGCAATGTATATACCCAGATAAAGCAGAGTGTCTATAATGGCAGGAACCTAAAGATCTCCCGACCGATACTACTCAAAACAATCCGATTTTTTTTATTAAGATTACCGTATTTTTCAGCTTACAAGACGTTGCTGCTTAGAAGACGCACCACAATATTGGAAAGAAATTCCTTAGAAAAAAAGGTCATTTTCATACAACAACACAGTCACCAGGCGTCTCTCACCTGCTGACGCCACATATTGTTTACATTAATCTCTCGTCCGATTTTGTTTTTATGGCAATGACATACTAGTCAAGAGGAGAAAGGCTCCCGCCGCTGCTATTAAATTGCATGTTTAAACTTGTGGCTGGGCTCTAGGAAGTTTTATAGTCTTCGAAATACTTGTAACAGCTAAGTACTGAAGTTACATCATATAAAAGTTTGAATTAGTATAACATTATAGTGTAATGACTAAACATACAAATTTACGTCCCTATCAATCAAGCCAATTAGGTGACCGTCCAAGCTTACCTGAGCCTGGGCGTTGTTTATTCGTCTTTTTGGCTACTTTGTTTGTCTCTTCTTTTACCTCGTAGGATAACTGTAGAAAGACCTTTTTATGCGCCGTGTCCCTTCAGGACATAGACGATCATGGCTCTCTACTTCTCCCTGTCCCTGTTCTGCCATCTACTTGCAACGCGTGACATACTTAACGGGTTTAAACTCGCTAAGTGTGTCACGCGTTGCTTTCCCTTGTCCCTCTTTACCACTATCCTCCCCGTGCGTATCAGATTTTCCAAGCCTTCTTTTCTCATTTATGTGTCTCAGAAATTTCAGCTGCCTCTTCTCTGTTAAGTATGTTTTCTCTTTGTTTGTATCCTCTCCAAAACCTCATCGATGCTCATATGTTCGGTCCATGGTATCCTTAGCATCCGTCTGTAGAAACATACATATGTTGCCTCGAGTCACTCCATCATGTTTTAGGAGATCGTCCAGCATTCGCTACTGTAAAGGAGAACAGATATCACGTAGCAGTTCAATAGTCTTTTCTTTGTTACTAACGAAACCCTCCTGTCTCGTAATACTCTACCTAGAATCTGGAATGCATCCCAATACGTCTTCGGATCTCGGCGTCGAACTTTCCGTCCTCTGTCAGAACACTTAACAGATAATTAAATTTCCGCACCTGCTTGATTTTAAGGCCCCTGTTAATCGTACATCGGGCTCATCTTTTTGCTGATAACTATGCATTCTGTCTTCTTGTAGTTTATGCTTAGTCCCTTCTTTTCGCTCTCCTTCGCTACCATCTGTAGGAGTTTTTGTAGCTTCCTTTCTGTGTCCGTTACCAGCACTGTGTCATCTGCGTATCATATGTTATGATTGTGACCGCCAATGATGAACCCTGGTAGGATTTCCAGTTCGCTCAGAATTGCCTTGATGTTTGGTTCTTATGACTTGCTCACGCCATTTCAACTTCGTCTTCATGATAGTAATTACGAGATCATACAAGACAAATAGCTATTTTAATAACAGTAGTTTAAAAAAAAATGACAGTTATAAATAGATAAATGTTATAATATAAACCGATAATGAAAATACATATTTGAATATTTTTCTCTATAAAGATTTTTTTAATATTTTTTTTCATGTTTATTTTGAATTTCTTATAGGAAATTTCTGATTTTTTTTTTTTTTTTTTTTTTTTTTTTGTTACCAAAAATGGACTATTTAGACACAAAAATTTACATATATCGAAATATGAAAGATCTATGCATTTACTAAGGAAAGCTTATGTTTGGAAAATTTGTATTGGCAATTTCTTAGTTCTGCCAATTATATGAAGAACAAAAAGATACCATGCGGCAAATCACTCTAAATAAATTTTTCATAAAAAATCAGATTAATAAAAACTAACTCATATCATTTTAATGTATCTTCTTGTATATACCTATATTTTAATTAAAAGGTATGCAAAATAGAAATTAATTTTGAATTAATGTCTCTTCGATTAATGCGTATCTTATAAAGTGCACATTAGCCGTAGTAATCGAGGGATTCCTGTTCTGAATTTCAATTATGTGATAAAGAAATAGTAAAGAAAAGTTAAAAAGTAACAAGTCAGAACTGATACTGCAGTCAAGCCCTTTTCTTTTCTTTTTTTACATGTACCAATGTGAAATATATAGTTCTTCAAACATCAGTCAGTACACCACTATATATATATATATATACACACACAGCGTAACCCGGATATAAGAGAGATTTTATCTGGTTCCAAATTAGAGCCATACTTACCTAAAAAAAAAATAGAACAAACCCGGATATAAGAGACTTCCCCGGTCCCGACATCTCTTATATCCGGGTTACACTGTTTTAAGGTATTTATGGGTAAATGTGCTTAATACCAGAAATAGAGCGTATAAAAATATAAAAGTAGACACAAAGATCAACACCGAACTGTTTCATGTTCGAGGGCCTGAGTGCTGACCTCAGTGTCCACTTATATATATAAACCGAATTTACCTGAAATTGAGAAAAAAATATCAATGCCTGAGGATGGTAAACGCTTTACCAAAAGTACCTATAATATGGACCGAACATCTAAT
Organism: Acanthosepion lycidas; assembly: GCA_963932145.1. NCBI lineage: Eukaryota > Metazoa > Mollusca > Cephalopoda > Sepiida > Sepiidae > Acanthosepion > Acanthosepion lycidas. The sequence goes on along the minus strand of OZ010594.1, from coordinate 58,764,183 downwards.
CTAATTAATAAAAACAAAGATCATGTTGGTCAGTGAGTTAATGCCTTATTTAATCTGTTAGCGAAATGAATTCGCCATTAATTACATTAACTTTATTGATTTATTCTTTCAATGACTATAATATTAATTAAACCTCATTATTTAATATATAACGTTATTTTTAGTGGGTACTCATAATTCAGTAGATGCTACTATTATTTATTCAATAGCAAATATATTTATTTTTGGCCTGAATATTCTAGGAATCTTGTTGAAGAAAAGATGCGCTCCCACCTCGACAGGATTCGAACCTATGCCTTCCTCCCTAACAGGAGAAATTGTCATTAGATTCGAAGTGCTTTAGACCATCTCGGCCACGAATAGTGTAGCTGATTGATCAAAGCCGAATAGTGCCTTTTTAAATGCAAATTTCTTCAGATTCATATCTGCTCTTTACGTATCCTAATATAAACAATGCAATTTCAAAAGAATGGATTTTTTTTTTTTTAATTATTAATATGACAGATTTTATCACTTGAACGTTATTTTTAGTGGATGCCCATAACTGAGGAGCTGCTCCGTTAATAAAAAAATGGAGCGTCTACTCAAATATGGGTCACCATTTTATATATATATATATAAAAGAGAGAGAAAGTTAATGAAAACAAATTATAATAAAAACAATTTTATAAACAGATTTTTTGGTCGAGATTATCTTGGATTAGTTACTACGAAACAAGGATTAAGGAAATTTTCGAAAATGTACGAGGATGCTAATCAACATATTAATTTACCTGCAAAAATAATGTTGAGGTCAATCCAATCGGTATGCATGTTTTACCTACAGATATTATTTCTATTGTCTTTTTACATGTCAGTGTAGCGCTGACTGTATAGATAGAATCATTCCCCGGTTAACTTGTGCCAGTTTGTATACGTGAGTGACGAATTCAGAATTTACATAACTGCGAATATATCCTTGTCTGTGATGTAATATCTAATAAAAAAGTCGTTAATATATTAGGTTGGTGCAAAAATAATTTCGTTTTCTCACATAGTAACATATGTTAGAAAACGAAATTATTTTTGCACCAACCTAATATTATCTCTTGCCATGTGTGTGCTCTTGTGTTTTAATCATTAGACTTTGATTTAAAAGTTTAGATGACATATTTATGAAATTACTACAGACTTCTTTGTAAATAGAAAGAATGGCTTTTAGATCTCAATGTCATATACATAAATATATATCTGTATATATCTGCAGCATACTTGTAGAAAATACAATACTCATCAACGTGTAAAAATAAATAAATAAATAAATAAAAAATGGATGCGCTATCAATAAAAAAATGCAATGGTCATTCTTTTCCCTTTTCCTTTTCTTTTTCCTTTTCTTTTCCCTTTTCCTTTTCTTTTCCCTTTTCCTTTTCTTTTCCCTTTTCCTTTTCTTTTCCCTTTTCCTTTTCTTTTCCCTTTCTCCTTTTTCCTTTCTCCTTTTTCCTTTTTCCTTTCTCCTTTCTCCTTTCTCCTTTTTCCTTTCTCCTTTTTCCTTTCTCCTTTCTCCTTTCTCCTTTCTCCTTTCTCCTTTTTCCTTTCTCCTTTTTCCTTTCTCCTTTTTCCTTTCTCCTTTTTCCTTTCTCCTTTTTCCTTTCTCCTTTTTCCTTTCTCCTTTTTCCTTTCTCCTTTTTCCTTTCTCCTTTTTCCTTTTTCCTTTTTCCTTTTTCCTTTTTCCTTTTTCCTTTCTCCTTTCTCCTTTTTCCTTTCTCCTTTTTCCTTTCTCCTTTCTCCTTTCTCCTTTTTCCTTTCTCCTTTCTCCTTTCTCCTTTCTCCTTTTTCCTTTCTCCTTTTTCCTTTCTCCTTTTTCCTTTCTCCTTTTTCCTTTCTCCTTTTTCCTTTCTCCTTTTTCCTTTCTCCTTTTTCCTTTCTCCTTTTTCCTTTCTCCTTTTTCCTTTCTCCTTTTTCCTTTCTCCTTTTTCCTTTCTCCTTTTTCCTTTCTCCTTTTTCCTTTCTCCTTTTTCCTTTCTCCTTTCTCCTTTCTCCTTTTTCCTTTCTCCTTTCTCCTTTCTCCTTTCTCCTTTCTCCTTTTTCCTTTCTCCTTTCTCCTTTTTCCTTTCTCCTTTCTCCTTTTTCCTTTCTCCTTTTTCCTTTCTCCTTTTTCCTTTCTCCTTTTTCCTTTTTCCTTTCTCCTTTTTCCTTTCTCCTTTCTCCTTTTTCCTTTCTCCTTTCTCCTTTTTCCTTTCTCCTTTCTCCTTCTTAATTGTTATTATTTTTCTGGCAGTCCAGATATAAACAGCTTTTCTTTCAGTTCCAATCTATGATTTGCTACAACCTCCTCATTCAGTATTGGACAATATTTTTTCTATTTTATTTTTTTTAGTGATGCCAAGATCAAATCTTGCCCGAATAAAATTAACTGATTCAATATAAAACTTTAAAAGAATCGAATAGACTGTTGCACCTGGGTCTGCTATTGTGGAACCCCTGATTAATAAAAAAAAAAATTAAAAAAAACCTTCAGTGTGCCACGGCTGCTCGGACTTAATGTAATCGGCATATAAATATTCGTTGTTCGCAGTCTTGTAATAGCTTTTTTTTTTCTTTTTTAGTCATTAGGTATTTTTATTATCTTTGATCAAGTTTCGATAAGTGAGGAGTGGAACCGGTTAATTCCTAATATATTTTTTCTTGTATTAAATGCCAGTTCCTACTATTTTCTCTTGTTTTTAACTTCCTATTTTAAATATGTCCATTATCTACGCCATCAAATTGTCTATCACAACCAAAATCTTTAAATTTCATTATTCTTTAACAATCATGGCGTTTTATATATTTTGATACGATCAATTTCGTGTATGCTTGATCTTTTCAACCATGTTTCAGCGTAATTTAAATGAGTATTAATAATAAAAATTAACCAAATTCAAATTGAGTATGCGCAATGGCACCGAAATGTGGTGTCTTACATTCTCTAAAAAAAAAAAAAAAAAAAAAATGAACATAAAAACATTGAATACATATCGGTTTTGAGAAAAAATGGCAATCATCAAAAATGTCCTTTATTCAAGAAATTAAATCAGAATGTTCAGATCAGTTATGCCTTTATATTATCGTTGGTTACAATTATTTTGGTTTCTATTATTAAATGTGGTTTGTGTTTCTGTGTGCCGTGCTCTTCAGGGCGTTAGCGATCAGGTTTCGTCGCAATTTCCTGTCCTTTGTAGCTATTAATAATTTTTTTTTCCCATTTTTCTCTCTCTCTCTCTCTCTCTCTCTCTCTTTCTCTCGTCAGGTAGGTTATGGGTGATTTTCCTCTGTCACTCCTGTTTTCAATCTCCAAGTCCTCTTTCCTTATGTGCCCTGGAAATATCAACTACTCCCTTCCTGATGTTAAATATAAATGCCCGTCTTATTTAGAAATTCGCCATTGCTCACATGTTCGTCAGCATCATCCTTTTGTAGAACCATACTTCTGTTACTTCATGTCCCTTCTTCATCTGCTAGTAGATTTGCCAGCATCCACTGCCTTATGGGAGGACTGATATTAAATAATAGTTCAGTACTTTTTTCTAACCAGGATTATTTTTCTGTCAATTAATATTTGCTTAGCTTTTGGGAGGCATCTTTCGTTACATGCCTGTAACGAATCACTTTCAAACAAAATACAATTCTAAACAATATTATTATTTAAATTCAAAGTAACTTTTTACCTTGAATTTCTCAGTTAACATTGAGAGAGGAATATATATATATATATATATATATATTCACCATTTAATATTCGATCAGAAACAGTTTCATCATTATAATTAGAAATTTGGTTTAAAAAATATATTATTTCTTTTCTTTTTTTTTCTTTTTTTAATTAAATTGCTGACAGTTCACTGTATAGATGTGCGTATATATAAATGCACGTTGGTTTAAAAGCCGACCAACATTTTTAAGATTTATAACTAACCGACTATCAAACAAAGCTACTGCACACTGATCTCGGACCAATTATCAAAAGAACTATGGACAAATGGCAAAAAGAATGGACCAAGCACATAAATAGTAAACTCTATAGAATCCAACTAAACATCAAAGAATGGCAAACTGGTTAAAGAAAAAGAGGCATCCGTACTAGCTCAACTCTCTCTCATCCACGCTTTTATTAGCCACAGCTACATTCTAAAAAAGGAATATCTAACTATGCGCTATACATGTAATGAACGATATACAGTAGAACAAAATGTGCGGATTTAAGTCTAATCTGGTGGAAAACATTGAGCATTTTGGGTTGATGCTTTAGGGACTAGAGAGTTTAACACTCACAGGTCATATTGAAAGTAAGAAGAACAGAAAAAAAGTGCATAACCTAAATAACGGTCTTGTGTAAACGGATGATAGAATAGGGATTAGGAGAAATAACACAAAGATAAACTTTACTAAGAACTATGGAGGATTTTAAGTTGTGAAGGGCCATGATCGTCTTCGTTCTGAAGAGACATGGCAAACAGAAAAAGGTATCTACTCATTTTATTCTCTTTGCTTTTATTTTTGATTTGTTCTTGTTTTTTTTGTTTTTTTTGTGGGGGGAGTTATATTTGGAAACTTTCCCAATATTTTGCTTTATTTTAACCTTTATTTTTATATTTATTTTTCTCGGTTTCTGACCCTTGTTTCCTGGAAGAGTTTGAGCATAAATTGCCCATAGATGTCACGAATGCTTACGCCTTCCATTAATAAACGTATGTATAGATATACATTGGTACGGCTTTACTTTGGTGTTTTCGTGTATCGCATTTCACACTACAGGTGGTTTCGTGTTAATCTTTAAACAATACTGAATAAATGTTTTGTTTTTTTTTTTTTTGTCAAAGTCATTTCAACCCAAGAAGACAAAACCACTAAGGCATAAGGGGTTAGCAACTGTGAAAAAATGTGGTAACAATAAAAGAACAAGAATTAAGAAGACTGAAGATAACGATTTCATGTTAATCTCCTAGTTTATACGCATATCGTAATTTTGAACAGTTACAACTTGATCGCTTTCCTTATATACTCATGTCAATTTGTATATTATTTCTGAACCAACTTGTCACATACGCTTATTTATCTTCTCATCGCTCACAGTATCGCCTATTTATTCTGAGTCGTTCACTCCTAAATAAGCCAGTATAGGAACTAAGACGTAAGGAGTTATCTAGTGTGAAGGAATAAGAGAAAAACAATAAAGAGAACAACAAGAAAACGGGAATTAAGACAAAGAATAATGACTTATATTGCATTTAAACTTTTAGAGATAAAAGTTGACTAGAAATCAACAAACGGGAACAGATTTTCAAGAGAGAAATAACTGTTAGTAGAATAGAACATACATTCACATCGATCCATTTCAACTGTAAGTTATGAGACCTATCTAGTATTGTGCTTACATTCCTAAAATCTAGGTACCAAACAGGAAAGCTTATCAGGACAGTTATCATGAAATTATTTATTAAAAAGGTACAGGAAAGCTACGTCACGGTAATGGGAACGTGACTGATGCCTGGTCAGCACCAACACTATGCCAAATTCTTCTTTGTATTTTATTAAGAATCTTAAAGATTCATAGAAACGCCAGACCAGATGTGACATCAATATCCAAAGCGTGGAAAAATGTTAGACATAAAAGTGTAAGATAAATGCTTCAAAATATCTGGCACGATACAGCAAACGGCTTTTCCCCGTAGCAGACTTAGGAATTGATTTAAGAAAATCTTTCTACCTCATGTCAATGGAAAGCTTTAGCCTGAGAAGACACAACGTGTCGCTCTTCTGGAGGTTAGCACTGGCCACAGAAAGCAAAAATGATTCTCTCAGAGGATTAAAGATTGTAGCTTTCGTTCAAATTAACTAGCAATCTCTTGGTCTTGTTGACAACTGTACGTAATTTTTGAGATCCTTTGTGAATTTGACCTTCATTAAGAATTACCGTTAAGAAGGAAGTAAATAGATATCAACCGAGATGGGAACTGATGACATCAGGAGGGTCGTTGATGCAAATTGCTCCCTATATATATATATATATATATATATATATATATATAGAGAGAGAGAGAGAGGCTGAAAAAAGCCGGGCCTCAAAGGTACAGACAACAAAAAAGTGCTCACTGCAAAATTCAAAGAATATGTAGAGCTAAGATATTCAAGAAATGGCTAATATATATATATATATATATATATATATATATATATGGGATCCTCGACTTACGTCGAGGCGTGATGTAACCTGATTTTCGATGTAGGTCGGAACTCACATAAGCATCCGCGAGTCTGCTTTACGCTTGGAAGGTATAATGAAGGGCAAAAAATTCCAACCCACTCAAAAAAAAAAAAAAAGACGACACCAAGGAGCTATAGTGAATGTAGCACGTTCCAATATGGCATATAGCCGGTGAAAAAAAAAAAAAAAACAAACAATGTCGAGTTCCGACGTAACCCGAGGATCTTCTGTGAGCGCGCGCGCGCACACACACACACATATATATAAGAACCAGTTTCTAAGCAGGACGAGTGCGTATCTTTGATGCAGGACAATATATGCAAATATTGGTTAGATAATCTGGAAAAGCTCTCTACATGTAATATATACTGCACACAAGAAATCATTAATCAGAAAAGGCATTTATGTAGGATTCACTTTTGAGTTTGTCACGACAATAATTGATTGTAGTTCGTTGCCTTTCAGTGGTAAAAGGAATTAGATCAGCGAGCAAAGAAAACGCGGAGGAGACAAACTAAAAATAACCAACTTCATGTCTTGGTGCGGCCACAGCCCGCAGGATCAATGGCGTAGTTTTTCGCTTGGCAGGAAGAAAAGTCGATATTGCTTTTTGTTTTCGGCATTAATGTTGAGAGAATAGAAGAAAAAGAAAAAAAGAAAATAATACCATCCAAAATTGAATTCAGCAGCGACAAAAACAGCAAAAAAAGCTATATCCTGCGCCTTTGATCACATGACTTCTTCTATAAGAACAAAATAAATGAAACAGATGATAACCAATCCTAAAGAAAAAAAAATTCCGTTTCAAAGTGATGAGGGTTTAGGAGGAAATAACCGAGAAAAAAAATGGAAAGAACTTCTTCCGGGGAGATAACTTACTGGATACTGTTCCCATGATCTGCCTTGTAATGCTAAAACACAAAGACTGGTTTATTTTGTTAGTGAGCTCATTTAAAAAAAGAAAAAAGTAAGTGGTTTGATTACGTGATATCTAGAATATCCTCGTTTGTGTGTAGAATTACAGCCTGAGCAAAATATACGTGACATCACCATCGAAATACGTAGACACGGTCTTCTGTGTGCCTATGTCTATTCACGATGTAGGCGATCAGAGCAATTCTTAACCTTTTATTTCTTATAGCTCTTGGCATTTTCTCTTTTTACTATACTTCTATTCAAAAGCGCGTTAGGTAGGGTGCTCACCCACCGTCTCCTTCTGCCACTCTTGCCAAAAGTATGCCCTGTGAGTATGAATGTCACCAAGTTATCTTTATTTACGCACTTTATAAATAAAGGTACGTTCATATATGGTAGCATCTGTGGGTGTTAAGCTTTCATAATAACAATGATACACAGTTTCATAAATATTTTGGTTGAGGATATTATGAATATCTCTCTAGTAGGATGTTACAGAATGCATAGGCTGGCCTGGAATGGCAAACGACTAGTCAGAACATTGATGATCCGATTTAAGTTGGGTTAGTTTGAACCTTTGGCTTAGAATTCTGTCAGTGATTGATTGACTTTTCTCTGACACAAGATCAGAAAGACGCGCTCAGGCTCATTGTCCTGATGCCTTGACGCAGCCAGAATCGTTATTGAGACAAGACAACGCATTGTGATGAGATTCTGTCCTGCCGGCTCACGTGCGTCCTCTCAAGAAAGATAATAAAAGTAATTTACTCGTTGTTGGAGTCAATAGTACAGGGTCTGATACAAGCACAGTTACCATCTACCTTCAAGACGTATTTTGATCTTGTTTTTGAAGATGTCACACGTCTTGACATTGACTGCCAAAAGAGTGTTGCTCTAATTCACGATCATCTGTTCGTATGTTCAGGCGATAAGGCAACGGCTGAATTCTTAATGGATTCCGTCTGATGAACTTATACTGATGTTTTTAAACTATTTCTCGAAATCTATATAATCAATTGAATGTCATATTTTAAATGTCTGTATTAGATCAAGTCGAAGAGGTTCAGTTTCAAGTAAGAAAATGTCAAGGCTTTCAAGTCGTCTATCCCAGTAAGGCAAATTTTCAATTTCAGGAATCATTTTGGTAAAGCTTTATGTACTTTTAAATCCACACATAGAAAGGATAGACTAAAATAGGAAATATTTTGGAAATATTTCTTTGTGTTATAGATAGTATACGGTGGGATTCATTTTGAATATATCTGCCGCAATGAAGGTCATATCAGTTAATACCGACCCTTAAAGATGGTGCAGCAGACTTTTTACAAAATGTGAGAGATAGTCGGGTAACTATGTAAGATCTAAAGAGTTATTTTCATGAGAGCGCCGACGACAGGAAGGTTATTTTAGTATGAAATGGCTCACACATTTATGTATATCTTCTACTTATATTAATATGGCCGAGTGAGTAATAAAAAATTTCGAGCTGCCCCGTTTTGTCCTGCTTCATCGGAAAATTAATATTTAACTATATTCAGTAATTTAATTTAGTAATCTGAACCTAAAAAAAAAAAAAAAGGTAAATAAATGCTTATCTTAAATCGTAATTCCTCTTCGAATATTTATTTTAGTAGCTATTCGGCAAAACTACTGAAGTAAATTTTGATTTTCTGGTGTCATCGGGTTCAACATATTATTTTACAAAATCTTGTATCATTCATCGAAGCCCATAAGCGAGTGTCTGTCTGTCTGTCTCTGTGTGTGTGTGTGTGTGTATATATATATATATATATATATATATACATATATATATATATATATATATATATACATATATATATATATATATATATATACATATATATATATATATATATATATATATACATATATATATATATATACATATATATATATATATATATATATACATATATATATATATATATACATATATATATATATATATATATATATATATACATATATATATATATATATATATATACATATACATATATATATATATATATATATACATATATATATATATATATATATATATACATATATATATATATATATATACATATATATATACATATATATATATATATATATATATATATATATACATATATATATATACATATATAATATATATATATATATATATATATATATATATACATATATATATATATATATATATATATACATATATATATATACATATATAATATATATATATATATATACATATATATATATATACATATATATATATACATATATAATATATATATATATATATATATATATAAAATAAATTTACTCAGCATTGAACATGCGCAGTTACTGCGAATTCTGCTTTGAAAAACAGGAAACCAAATGAATACATTGTTTACAAATATAAACACAGGAAATTAGCGAGTGTATTAAATTGAATAGAATTAAAATTAAAAATCCAGGCTTAGCCTTATCACCTAAACGGATATGAAGTGCAAGTTCAAAGCAAAATAAAATAAACATTTTTGAAAGTAAAACCGAATTTACAAATCTAGAAATATTCAGTGGATTTAGTTAAAAATTAATTTCTGTGCAAATATATAACTTCACCCCAAGTAAGGCGCTAAGGCCACAAAGACGCAAGGGGTTGCAGGATGTTAGAGAATAATGAAACGTACTACTAATGAGAGATGATGATGATAATAAAAGAGGAATTAAGACAATGATAGGTACTGCATTTAAAATTTTTGAAGGTCAAACTTGACTGATTAGCCAAAAACCGGAAGAAAATTTGACATGCGAGAAGTGCTATAGAAGAAACTGTTAGACTAGAACTTGCGGTTACATCTAGACATTTCAACTTTAAAATGACGAGACCTTTCCGGCAATCTAGTACTGCCTTTAAATTCATAAAACTCTAGGTACCGTAGTGGAAAGTTCACGCGAAAAATTATTATGAAGCCGATTGAGATCCTCCTTTGAATTTTATCAAGAATATCACTATATATATATATATATATATATATATATATATATAACATAGACACATGTCTATAGGTTTATGTGAAGCGTGCTGATAAAGGTTATCGGTGCGGAAGATGGAAGTGATGAGTAGTGTTTAATTTGTGTTGCTGAAAGAGACCGGATATTTTCTTGAGGACACACGTATCTACATGTTAGCTGTAACCTTTTGGTTTACTCTGACAACTTTAACGAACATAAAAAAAGTATTATCCCGACTAAACTCATGTAAGCTTTTTATGGATGTATTACAACTAAGTAAATACTGCTTTTCTTTTAAATATTCTGTTGACACTATTTTGTACTAACTGGAAATAAGTCAATAATCTTTATTTTCTAAATTGCCGTCTCGTCTTTTCCTACCTTGGTCCTTAAAATAATCTTTGTCTGTGCACTCCAGGTTGTGGCTCCCCCACTGATTCCTCTTTGTAGTTTTATATCCGATCTTATCCTTTGTCCTTATTACATTCAAATATTGTGAGCGAGTCAGATTTTCCAAAACTTTTTTCTTACGTGTACTAGAAATTTAAAATCTTATTTTCAGTGCCTTGGAGGCAAAAGTTAGTATACAGAAATGAAAATCAAATCGTATGCATAAAACGTATTCTATAAACATATCAATTTCTCAAATGTTCAAGCTGTTTATGCCTATCATTTGGCCCCATTTATGTGCAAAATAGGTATTTACCAAAAAATAATAATTAGAATGAATGTATTATATTAAAAATAAAATTTATTAAAAATGTGTTTAATGAATTAAATGACATCTAGAATCATGATTATAATATTGATATAATACTTACTTTATACCTACTTTTCTAGTTACCTGTATTTACTTAAAATTTTGTTATTGCTTACATGCTTCGTCCATTGTATTCTTAGTATACTTCAGTCTAACCAGATCTCTGTTGCACTCAGCTCTTTTCGTCTGAGAAAAATGTCCAGCATTCACTATCATATAAGAGGATTTAGATTACATACAGGATGCGATGGGTAAATTGTCAGCATTTTATGTTTTTAATTTCGTGCATGCGCATTGTTTGTTTTTGTTTTTTCTCTCGGCTGCACAGTACAGTAGTGTCAGTTGGGCACTGTCTGTGAGAAAAAGAGCACTATGACGCAATTCACTCCACCAGAAATTTGGAAACGGCATGCCGAACTGCTTGGCATTTACGACAGAAGCTCCAATATGAACATTTCAGAGTGTTTGGTTGTCAGAGGACAGTGCAGAGGATTTGCTGATTACGAAAGTACGGTAGCTCGGAAAACTCACTCTGATCGTTCGAATAATAAAAGAACTCCCGAATTTGTTGTTGAGAGCCACAGGTTTAACATGGAGGACTACATCAAGTGCCTTTAGGAGGTAGTACTGTCCTGGGTTAAGAATGTGGCTGCTGGAAGACACTATATCTGGCGAGAGGAGTCTGCACCATACCACACATGCAGGAGAACCCAGTCATGGCTTTCAAATAATTTCTGCGACATCACTCCTTACATCTTGTCACCTCTCTCCACAGACTGCAATCCCCTTCATTGTGTGGGGCGCAGTTGAGCCAGTGACGAACAAAATTTTTTGTAACACCAAAGATGAACTTAAGGGAAGGATTATGACAGTATTCACTAACTTGAACATGGAAAACGTCCAGAAGAGTTGCAAGAGATTCCGAAGTCGTCTGGAGGCCATGATTGAAGCTAATGGCGATTTTATTGAATAAATTTACTCTACAATTGCACAAAAATATATTAAAATAGTAAATAAATGTTAAAATGAGATGTCGGTCTTTTTTTTTTTTTTTTTTCATTTTTGCGTAATTTAGACGACAATTTATCCGTCGCACGCCGTAGAAGTCTAACACTCTTATTTGTTTCTAAAGATATTTTCCTTTTTCTTAATAGATCTTGGAAGGTATCTTTTGATATTCCAATGCGTTTTGGGATCTCTGTGTCACATATTCTGTTTGTTTCCACATATTTAAACTTCTATACTTGTTTGATTTTGACATTTTTTTTTCTTGCTGACTACTATATATTGTATCATGTTAAAATTGATGGGTGATCTTTTCACCTTGCTTTTCTTTACTGTCTCATCTAGTACTTTCTCTGGAAATAATAGCGACGCTATACTATACTGAAACAATTATTTTAGTGTTATTATAGTTATCGTTTATCTAATGAATTGTACAATTTTATTCTTTCAGTCTGCATATTAAGTATTCTGATCATAGAAAAAGAAAAGCAGCTATTTAGTACTGGTTAACCCTTTTTCTGATGTCTTAGTTTTAAATAAAATATAACATTTTTAATACTCAGATCTGAAACAAAAACAACTGATTGTTGATATAATTGCGTGATCTATCCACTCTAAAAATAAAGACCACGATTATAATCAGAAAGAGATCGAAATATAACGAGTGGAAAATTGATTATTATATACGCTGCCGAGTTTAACACAGAAATGGAGTAGTGGGATTTTCTTTCCTTAGAAATTCTGGATTGTGTAAATTGGGGCTAAAACATGAAAACAATACATAATGATATTAATTTAAAAGAAGTCTAACTTGTCAAGTTGTTTTGTTACTGCATTCTTTTTAGGAATGATAATCGATATCCTTCAGTATGTTTTCGTAGATATGCGGCTAGTGTAATGGAATGAGAAATTGGAGAAACGAGTTTATATATATTTATATATATAATTTCAATGTAGAGTATATTTATGAGTAAAAATACTGAATATTACGGATAGAGCATGTGTATATATAAAAGTGGACACTGAGGTCAACCTCGATCAGCGACAGTCTTTTTCATGCTTGAATGTAATGTTCGGGCATGAAGATTGCGTTCAAGTAGGAATTTTATCTCGAATTTTTTATTTTTAGAATAACAGTGTTGCTTGCAATATTCAATCGCTAAAAAATGGAATCATTTTTACAATCCAAAATGTCTTTGGTTTAAATGACCGACAAAAATTCCATAAACCGTAAAAATCAATCAATATTTTCGACAGTCAGCTTTTAGCTATTATTATTATTATTGTTATATTTTTATTTTTTTATTTTTTTTTTATTTTGTTTGGGTTTAGTCAGTAAGCAGTGAAAACAACAGTATTTTTTCTAATTTTTAAATCTCTTTGTTACAAGTAGTAAGTGTGTATCGAATTGAAAAAACTTTGCTAAGAGCAAATGTCACTTCCACTTGGGAAACATTGGAGAATGCCACTAGCACAGTTATTGGGACAACGTCGACAGATACAGAAATTCTACCCTGACATTTTGAAGCCAATTTGATCGAATGACAAATAAACTGCGATAATTATTCTTCTGACAGTAGCACTTAACAAAAACTCTTTTCTGCAGAGGGAAATAAACAGCCGCCAGATATATTTTAATGAGGATATCCGAGTAAAAAGCAAGTGATTACAGCCTCTTTGAGCTGAAATTCAATAGTGATGCAGTATTGCAACCTGCAGATTTTAAACCCTCAAGGCAAAGAGAAAAAGAAAATTCAGCAACTGGCTCATTATAATGCTTCTCTCTCTCTCCTTCTCCTCTTCTCTCTCTCTCTCCTTCTCCTCTTCTCTCTCTCTCTCCTTCTCCTCTTCTCTCTCTCCTTCTCCTCTCCTCTCCTTCTCCTCTCCTCTCCTTCTCCTCTTCTCTCTCTCCTTCTCCTCTCCTCTCCTTCTCTTCTCCTCTCCTCTCCTTCTCCTCTCTCTCTCCTTCTCCTCTCCTCTCTCTCTCCTTCTCCTCTCCTCTTCTCTCTCTCTCCTTCTCCTCTCCTCTTCTCTCTCTCTCCTTCTCCTCTCCTCTTCTCTCTCTCTCCTTCTCCTCTCCTCTTCTCTCTCTCTCCTTCTCCTCTCCTCTTCTCTCTCTCTCCTTCTCCTCTCCTCTTCTCTCTCTCTCCTTCTCCTCTCCTCTTCTCTCTCTCTCCTTCTCCTCTCCTCTTCTCTCTCTCTCCTTCTCCTCTTCTCTCTCTCTCTCCTTCTCCTCTTCTCTCTCTCTCTCCTTCTCCTCCTCTCCTCTTCTCTCTCTCTCTCTCTCCTTCTCCTCCTCTCCTCTTCTCTCTCTCTCCTTCTCCTCCTCTCCTCTTCTCTCTCTCTCCTTCTCCTCCTCTCCTCTTCTCTCTCTCTCCTTCTCCTCCTCTCCTCTTCTCTCTCTCTCCTTCTCCTCCTCTCCTCTTCTCTCTCTCTCCTTCTCCTCCTCTCCTCTTCTCTCTCTCTCCTTCTCCTCCTCTCCTCTTCTCTCTCTCTCCTTCTCCTCCTCTCCTCTTCTCTCTCTCTCCTTCTCCTCCTCTCCTCTTCTCTCTCTCTCCTTCTCCTCCTCTCCTCTTCTCTCTCTCTCCTTCTCCTCCTCTCCTCTTCTCTCTCTCTCCTTCTCCTCCTCTCCTCTTCTCTATCTCTCCTTCTCCTCCTCTCCTCTTTCTCTCTCTCTCTCTCTCTCTCCTTCTCCTCCTCTCCTCTTTCTCTCTCTCTCTCTCTCTCTCCTTCTCCTCCTCTCCTCTTTCTCTCTCTCTCTCTCTCTCTCCTTCTCCTCCTCTCCTCTTTCTCTCTCTCTCTCTCTCTCCTTCTCCTCCTCTCCTCTTTCTCTCTCTCTCTCTCTCTCCTTCTCCTCCTCTCCTCTTTCTCTCTCCTCTTCCACTGAAAGAAAAATAATTCACATATGTTATTACTGTCATTCAGCAGCCAAGTTTCTAATGAAATATGTTTAATGACATATTTAGAATGAACTATTTTAAAATAATATTCGTTTTCTATATAATTTAAGCTTATATCACAGATACAGTATATTTATTGCGGATTTATAAACTGCCTTACACATTTTCGCCATTGTCATTGTCTTACTATCGATGAGAAATAAATTACTCGTCAGTGCATTGACAAAATCAGTTTCTTTTTCTCAGAGTGCCCATAAAAATTGATTCATTGGCCTATTTTGAGTTAGAATTATCAAACAAGTTATTTTATAATTTTAAATATGTCGACTGGGCAGTCAAATCGGTTTGCAACTTCAAAACATTTCAATAAGATTAAAATATAAACACTACCGTTAACCACCGCTGTTCTATAGTTTTAGAATTGACGAGATATAGAAATATGCAGGTGTTTATTTTTATTCAGCGTCTTTGTGAAAATGAATGTGACAATTTTTCAGAATTAATGATCTTTAAAACAAAGAAAAATAACTGCGTGAAGATAAAGATGGAGATAAAAAAAAAAGAAATGTACAATACCTTGCAAAAGATTTGAGAACTAAACAAAGTACCATTAATTTATTTTTTGTTAATTTAAAAATAACGCATTTTTTTTTAAATTAATCTGATGTAAACAATGTCTTTATCTTTATTGTTAATATCACAACGTTTCGGCCGTAGTATCCTCTGGCCTTTTTCAGGTCGCTGCGGAGGAAGACATTTTTTTTCTACGAAACAAAAACTTATAGGATTAAAACATTGGTTCATAAATTTGGTGGCATAGTTTTAGGGTGTTCAATCCCTGGGCAGTATGAATTCAGCATGCAAACAGGACTATCAAATATTGATTAATGCTAAAAAAAGAACAAGACAGGATAAGCCTTAGTTAGAGACATGAAATCAAAAACAATGTTAACATGATCGACTTAAGAAGGCCAGAGTACAACGGGCGAAATAGTGTGATAACAAAGACGTAGAAAAATTTAAAAAATGAAGACATTAGTACAAGTGAATACAACGTAGCGAATGGTAACTCATAACAATTCAAACAAAAACATGTATTTGTATAGTGCAAAATATTAAACTAAATTGCATTAGAAGTTATATGCGTCAGAGGCTTCACGTGTAAAACGATCTCATGGTCGTCAGAACTGCACTTCACAAGATATCAGTAGCAACCTTTTACATGTTCTAATGATGTGCACACTTGTGGCATACGATGATGGCAAAATATGTGAACACCTTTCCGAGAGGGAAGGGGAAGAGTCTCTTACATTCCTGCGAGAAGACGAATCCACGTTCGTAAAACACACTGTCATTCGTGGATATTAACTGACGAGGTCCAGAATTGAATAAGCAAAAATCTCACATATAAGCGATGTTACAAAGTTTAAAAAAATATTATTCATTTCTAAATTCAATTAAAAAAATAATTGCTAAAAAGATTCAACAATATTATAATTAGGTTGGTGCAAAAATAATGACGTAATAATGTCGTTTTTTGACGTTCAAAATACGTCAAAAAACGACATTATTACGTCATTATTTTTGCACCAACCTAATATAATCATAAGGATTTTCCAAACTTTTCTAAGTTACACATTAGGCATCTTTCTGCTACATTGATTATTGTAAATGTAATTTGTCGACGTTTTTAAGACTACATATTGCAACAAACTTCGTTACTATTAACCTTTAAGGGGCGGGTGAGATATATATATATATATATATATATATTCTCCCTCCAGCTATGGATAAATAGCAGGACAGACTGGGTTCTATAGCCTTGGATGGCAAATGGTCTAGGAGAAGGACAACTCTGAATTCAAAACCTGCGGAGGGTCGTTTGGGGACCTTGTGGCACGTAGTGCACCAGGTCTCTGTGTTCGGCCCATCAAAAAGTGTGGATGGTCCTGCACGAAACCTTCAACACTATAATCAAATCTCATGTTGTCGGGCTGGCGGTTTCCTAGGAGCTGATCTGCTTGACCCTCAATTCGACGGGGAAGAGTCTAGTATATATATAAATAAAAGAAAGATCCATAGGTCGTTATGAAGAGACTGGAAGGTGTTGAAATATCAAGACATACAGAAACGCACACTTCTCTCTCTCTCTCTTTTTTTATTTATATATATATATATATATATATATATATATATATAGAGAGAGAGAGATAATTGCCCTAAGTATT
Organism: Acanthosepion lycidas; assembly: GCA_963932145.1. NCBI lineage: Eukaryota > Metazoa > Mollusca > Cephalopoda > Sepiida > Sepiidae > Acanthosepion > Acanthosepion lycidas. The sequence continues at coordinate 58,747,137 of OZ010594.1, read as the reverse complement.
TTGTATAGCGATCCTGAAACATATTGTTTGCCATAGTTTAATTTGGTTTATCTATCTGTGATTAAAAATGTTTAAGACCTTTCAGTAAATAAAATTTTGAAGCTAAGCGTATACATTCAAGTAAAGTGCGAGATTTTATGATCAGTTACTTCACACAAAAATAGGGGGTTACACTATGCATAAGTTTTTTTTGTTTTTTCGAAGAGCCTAAAAATAATGCTTTTTCAGTAAACGTTTGCATTATAGACAGTTAATACTTTTCAGGCAAAAATATTCCGTGGTCACATTATACATGAATCCACTTATACATGAAAACATACGTTATAAATTTTCATATTTTCATGTTTGAGTATTGAACAAAATGGATTATAATCGTCCCTTTGCCTTTGACAAGTCAAGGTCATTACAAATAGCGAAAACTTCTTTTTCTCAATATGGCGTAAACTCGAAAATTGTTGGGAAATTATTCTGACAATTTATGTTCGCATCGAAGAGAGGAAGTTGGCGATTTCATTTTCAAAACTAATGAGCTTTTGCAAATAGCTGCAAGCAATTTTGGAATTTGGCCGAATTAGCGAAGTTATTAACATCAGGCGTAAAATGTTACGGTAAATGGAAATGAAGGTGTTGGCCCTAACACCAGTTTTCTATGCCATTAGTCACTCAGTTAAAAGTGTCACTGAATATGTGGCAGATAGTAATGACATATGTCATTCTGACACAATGAAAGTTAAAGAACGAACTAATGGAAAAGAATTTCGTCTTTCTCAGAACTTTTATTAATATTCTATAGATACAAAGGTATAGTGTTCTACTACATTGTACAGGTTTTAGAGCGAGTGCGTACAAGTTTTGAGTATCAAAATGATGACATTTTCATGTTTACGCCAAATAACAATAACCGCAACTTCTGCAAATTGCTATTTAAACCTACGTAATGAATGTTAACTATTTTAAGTTGTATCTTTGTTATTATCATGGATTTTTTTACAGTCAGATCCATGTCATCATTACATTGTTTTGGCCGTTGTGCCCTTCGGCCTTCTTCATGGGTTTTGTTGATCCAGGTAACTACGAGGGAATTTCGAACTGATCCTTTCTTGTTCGGCTGCCCACGTCTACGAATATCTCCTTTCGTTCCTTTCAGTATTACAATAGGAAGTTCTAAAAAAAAAAATACTCTTTTTTTTTTTTTTTTTTTTTTTTAGCCGTGTCCATAGTCACTTATTTTCGAATGTATAACTCTGTCGTCTTTCAAAGTTATAAAACGCTATGGTTATTATATATGCAGATAGTTTTTTTCTTCATTCAAATTATTTTTGTTCGCTATGTGCGTTCATTCGTTCGACAAACAATATCCCTGAATTTGTGGCCGTCACATTCTTGAGGTTACATGTTCGATTTCAAACAAAAGCAGCCCCCCCTTCAATTCAGAATACTAATTTTTTCATCTTCATTTTCAGATGCAATATATTTTAATTTTTTTTTTTTCTGGCCAATCAATTCATTATTACAAAATCAAACAAAGGTGAAAGAGTCCAGATGAATTTGAATTGAGTATTTTTATCTAATAACATCACTTTCTTCTATTGATTGATTTGTTTTTACGGCTTACCAAACCTTTGCCGGTTATTTAAAAATTTTAATTTATTTAAAGCCTGAAAATATTTGGGGGATTGTAATCATTATCCAATAGAATTCCTCCCATTTACCTATGGATTAAATAGTAAGTCCGGGGTAGAAGAGATGAATTCATACTTTTTCCAAGGTTATTTGCTAGTAAATGAAAATAACGAACCCGACTAGAATTCGAACTCTGCTCTTCGATTTTTCATTCCGAGCAGACATCCTTTACACCACTACTCAACCATTTTTACATTACCTGGTATTCCGCAGGGGTTATTCATCTAGATACTGACCGGTTTCAACGTTGCTTAACTTCGGTGATCGGACCAAAATAGGTGTTTCAACGGTGATATGGCCGTAAGCATTTAGTGATTTTAAGAATGAGTTGAACCAATTCAATTTCACTCACAAATATAACCTACCATTTTTTTTAATCATGGTGAGAACTTGTTTTTCCCAATTTTTAGATTTTTATATTTGCCATTTCCTTCCATAGTTGGAACAAAATATCTTTTTGTGCACATAAAAGTATAAATTGCTATCATAATCAATTCTACAAAATTATTGTAAAAATAAATTACTTAATTTTTAATATTTAGCAACAGTGATGGACTGGCCATTTATATGCCATGCGTGATACACACTTAAGCGATCATGTATCTTTCGATGCATTACTGACGAGGCAGATTTTTTCCCGCAGTAGTTTCTTTCTGCGGTAGACCAGTTGCCATCCAAGGCTATAGAACTCGGTCTGTCCTGCTATTTACCAATAGCTGGTGGGTGGAGAAGAGGATTCATAACTTTCCCACGTAAGTGAATATAATGGAATTTGAACTCCTCTCTTCGATTCTTCAATCCGAGCCGCTATCCATTACTCCACAAAGCGAGAAATATTACTTTGAGCTACAAAGGGCAGAAAGTGTTGGAGAAGCATAGTCTACCGCAGAAAGAAATGGCAATTTACTGCGTGGAAAAAAATCTGCCTCGTCAGTCATGTATGGAAAGGTACATGATCGCCTAAGCGTGTATCATACATGGCACATAAATGACTGACTGTTGAAATGGTATTAAAAAAATTCCCTATTATTAAGTGTGCAAACAGAAAATAGATAAAGTGCACAAAAATAAGAATGGTCGGACCCATGACAAGAGTATGTCTTCTGATTGGAATTATTCAGCCTTTACATCGAAGCCATCTTAAGAGAACAGGATTTATTATTGGTAGCAACAATATCAACCATATAAGATATGTAGTTAACACAGTATTAATGGTAGACAAAAAGAAAACTACAGGGCGTCTGAGACAATGTATTAAATTAAAACGTGAAGAAAGGACTATCGATTGTAAAATGACATGTTTATTCGCAATGGGAGATAGCTTAAGGTGCGATCTACGAATTGACGATGTCAAAAACACATAAGAACAGAAGTTTTAATTATCTGGGTTATGTTTTAACCGATGATGGAGAATGTGATGGCGAAATCAAAAAGAGCATTGGGATAGAAAAATCCTTCAAACTATTTTTTAAATCTTAAGGAAAAGTAAAATTTCATTAGAAAAAAAAAATGAAAAGTTGCTGAACTGCTATGTAATATCAATCACCTATAGATGTTAGTTACTGCTGGACCATATTCTCAAAGATAAAAAAAAAACAGAAATGAGGCCTGACAGAAGGATACTGAGAATACCATAAACGTTCCATCCATGGTGCTTTCAGCATATAAGTAACGGAGAAGTATTAAGGAAAATGGAAACAAAGGACAATTATCAAATCGGTGTGTTGAAATGCTTGGCACATATAAAGAGAAAAGAAATGAAAAATTTGAGACTAAACGGAACATACTAAAGGCATGAAGAGACAGGAATCTACTGAGTAATCTTCCTAATGAGGTTGTTTAAATGAATAACAGCAAATTGGGAATATAAAGACAAACATTTCTGAGAGCTACGGACGATAGGAAATTGTAGAAAGGCATGACCACACATACTGAAGGGACACAGCATATACTAGATTACTAGCTCAAAAGAAATATCTCACCTTTATTTGGCATCTACAGTTTTGTTTTATAATAACGATTTTTAAGAAAAGTACTCTCATAACTTTGGCTCCAGCACGGATTCCGAATAAATGACTGTAAGATATATTCGAAAAAGCAGCGCGAAGATACTAAAATGGCGCTAAAAAGTGCATTTGATGCATAAAGGTAAATAAAAAAAAAAATGCCTGCAGTCAATCGATAAGAATTATTATTCAAGACAGTGAGAGATGTTTTCTTAGGTACTTTATAAAAGCAACCTTCTAAAATTTTAGCATATATATATATATATATATATATATATATACACACACGTTGTAACAACAAAATTGTCCAAATCGTAAACAGCATAATTATCCATCCACGAAATGTTTAATATCTAAAAAAAAAACACTAAACTAATTGAGTTACTTTTTTTCCTAGCCTTCAGATAAGGCATTTAACTTGACACTATTTGTCGTAAGAATAAATGAAAAACCTATTGAGTTATTCAGCTAGAAAGAAAACAGGTTAAAATAGTCTCGTGTCAGCCCTAGTCTTCCCAAGTGAGCAATGGTGAGAGGAAAAGATCATTCAGGCCTTCAGTAATGTTACCAACATTCATACTCTGGCTTCCAAAGTCCATTAAAGAATCATTAGGAGAACGTTGGATAATTTTTAAAAAAGAGGAAACAGTAGAGAAGAAAAATAGATCAGGTCATAACTGGGAAAGGGATTACCATTTCAACTTAGAGCTGAAGTGATGAATTAGAAAAGAACCAACTCAATCCATATGTCCATTGGCACGTGAGAGGGAAGCTACAACTACGACAGTACAAACAGAAATGAAAAATGACTTCAAAATAAAATCGGACGGGAAACCTGTGAGGCAATTTGTTACTCCAGGACAAAAAGTAAGGTTATAGAGAGCGAAGATCATCTTGAATGAGTCTGAAAATGATCCTAGAATATATATATATATATATATATATATATATATATATATATATATATATATTCACACTTTATTTCACTCCTTTATCAGCTTCCGATCCTTAGTTATGATTAATTAATGCTGAACATGTCATTTTCGTTTATGGTAGATTTCATCATAATTCTAGCAAAGCTTAATCTAACAATTTTGCTTTTGCACTCGATATATATATATATATATATATATATATATATATATATATATAATGTGTGTGTTTGTGCCCGCGCGTATACACCAGGATGGTAATATATAAGACATTCTTTTTTTTTCAAATTTATGTTTGGTATGTTTTGTAATAGCGAAATAAACTTCTTTTCCTGATTATCCTGGTTCATCGGTGAACTATGTCAGTTTTTATTTTTCAAAATTCTTTGATATATTTACCATATATGAGAAGAAATATTAAAAAAAAAAACACAACGACTGATAGGGCTGTTTCTAGAAGACAACGCTTTTATGGCAAACATTCTTTCTAAATAAATGTTCAATCTCATGAAAGAGAGCATTAAAAACAACAAATAAAATCAGTGTCCACAAAAATCAGAGGGGGAAAAGATAAGTGAAAACTTTTATTTTATTTCTTACGTATATAATCTTTGTCCATAAATTTCCAACGCACAGTTTAAAACAAAAATTTACAAATCTAGGAACTGTATAGAAGACAAGAAATTTTATTTTTAAATAAGGCATTGAACGTTTCCGCATGTGGTTAATCTCTCTCTCATACATATATATATATATATATATAAAATATGCTTAAAGATTTATCGAATAATGGAGCCGGTAGATGTATATAATAAATAAAATAAAAAGCATCTACTCAAATATGAGTATCCATTTTTTCACAAATAACGATTAACAAATAATTTAGAAAAATGTGTCGGATTTAATCCATTTCCTAAATAATGTATTTGATTGCGTTAGTATACAAAACAGACCATATATATATATATATATATATATATATATATTCCAGAATCGGGGCAATGGTGTGTATCCAAAAGCACTATGCAGGCTTTGTTAGATCAGGAGGTTCTACGTGGCTGAGTTGTTCTAAGCCACATCAGATCCAATGACGGTCTCTCTCTCTCTCTCTCTCTCTATATATATATATATATATATATATATATATATATATATATATATGTGTGTGCGCGCGCGCGTATCACAGTATCCGAACCCCACTGAACCCACGCACTCCACAAGACCGGCCGTTGGCCCGGTATGGTCAGTATTACATGTTAGACACAAGTCTCCGGTATATATATAAAACCAAACACACACACAAAAAGTAATTCTTGTTACACAAGATTGAATGTTTCTTGTATGTGAACAATAACCAAACAAACACAAATACTTCGAATAACTTCGGTAAAGGAGAGAAGTGGCCTTCGTGTTAACCATTTTTGGTCTGTTCTTAGGGCAGCTACTACAACCTTCAATGTTCCCGTTCTCAGAATTATTATTAGTAGCAGTATTAGGAGCAGGAGTAGCGGAAGTATTTCGCTTCTCCCCCTCACCTTCAGCGGACGTTTCCTTTTCAATCTCTGACGTTTCTTCACTAAGTTCGACTGCATTCGAAGACAGACGAACCCAAAACTCTCTCTGCCTCCACTAGTTCGCTCGCCTCTTTATTAAGTGAACCGGCCTACATGTCTCAGACTGCTGGCGTATCAGTTTTTCTAGTGTGAACGTACTGACATGCTACCAAAGTACAACATCACTCCCCCGAGAATAAACAATTTACTTTTTCATTGATTGGTTTCCAAGGTTCACAAGACGCTATTGTTTACCTCGCCATTAATTATTCTGCCGCTCTTTGTAAACTACATAGAATCTTCTTTTTAAAATAAATTCTAGATCAAAACATCCTTAATTTTAACTTCGATTCCTATAGTGTCAAAATCCATTTCTTTGTTTAAAAGTTACAAATTGTTATTGTTCCAGTAATTTTCTATTAGTAATCTGATATCCTTTGTACACTTCAAAAAGATTGTATTTCGTGTATAAATTTTCAAGTCTTTACTGCATATTAACATCTTAGTGATTCGAAACGGCTCTCTTTCACTTGGCGTTTTCTGTTTTACAGCATATCCTCCGTTATCATTATTTATGGGGTGATATAGCCCCTGCCACACACACACACACACACACACATATATATATATAAAAATGTCATTCGCAGACAGTACTGCTTCGCTGTCTCAGTTTTCTCACTGCACCTCAAGCCCGGATCGAAACCCAACCGATTCGGTGTCAGTCAGAGCTTCTACCACTAAGCCATCTTCACTCGACAGAAGGAATCAGCCAAATCTTACGTATTGTTTTTACTAACGTATATATTTATATCCAATTTGTGCTAAAAACTCCGTCTTTTCCTTTTTTTTTATATACAATGTCTTTTTCATAATGTGGGCGTTTCTATAAAACTTATTGCATCTTGTTGTTTTAAATAACCTTTGACCATTTCCATTTCATCTTTGTCCTGTGTGCTAAATTCACATATCCCAACATCCATCCGTAGAATAACGCCTCTGTTGCTACAAAATAGGTGAAGATGTGTACAGAAAGAAGGTAGGAAAAAATAAAAACATTTTTAAGGTGCTGACACACTCAACTGTCAGCCGACAGTTGAATAGAGCTGGTGAAACACCGTGAAGAAAACAAGAACGACGAAACCCCAGGAATAATGATAGCAATACAACAACGGATCCGATTCCACTTACGGTTAGACTGGCAAATTATTCAACATTTACTCAAATTGGCAACAATGTTACGAAAGTGAAGGCTTGGGGAGTTGTAGAGACCGACGCTTTCTTGATCTTCAGTGATGGTCAAAAAAATATAACTGATACAAAAATCCATTTGATCTTAGGAATAAACTTAGAAGAGATGCATATATTTATTTCAACTTGACAGATTTCTGGTTGCATACTGCCATCAATTTTGTAATTTTTTGTATAGACTTGCTATCACAAATGAAGTTCGAATGAGTATTGCAATACCATAATGTTTTCCAAAACTAAAAGTATTAAGAAACAGGAAAGTTTTGTGATTTTAACGAAAATAGTTACGAACTGCTATGCATTGTTAATTCTCTTATAATGGCAGTGAATCATGGAAATTTTTCTTTACATTTGTTGAAATATAAACACGCCATCTGACGATTTACGTGCGATTTGGAACTCATCCTGAAAGAGTAGCAATGTATTTGCTTATATAAAAATATTTGATAAAGTGTCCTGTGTATTTAATTCTAAGTAAACGTGGGCTTGATATTTGGTTGTCCTTCATTGATTTACTAAGTGATAGATGCTGAGAATATCATGGTCGGAGCATGTGAGCAACGATAAAGTTTTACAGAAAATAAGAACTGAAAAGAGACTTATACTTACACAATTGAAATTTATTAAATGTATCGTGAATGCTTGGAGAATTTGACACTCCCAGAACATATTGAATGAAGGAGGATCCTTGGGGGAACTCAAATAAGCAACCAAACTAGCTTGTGTAAATGGATAGCTGAAAATAACTGGGAGAGGTATAAAGAATGACAGTGATGCGTGGGAGAGGAAGTTGTGGAGAATCAAGATTACGAACATCCTGGAATGAAACTGCATAGAACAAATATCCAAAGATGATAATGTTTATTTTTATTCTGGTTAATTCTGCTAAATTCTAAGCATAATTCATTAACTAGTTCCGATGAGAAGTGGCAAACATGTTTGTTTTGTTTTTTGTTTTTTTTCTCATATCGAAGAGCTTACACCGAACATTATCTGCTCCGTATTCAACTACAAAGCATTCTCTTCATCATGACTGCTTCGCTTTGGTTACCAATACTTCCTATCTATGCACTGAATTTATCGGCTTGTGAATCAGTAACGACTGCATTGATTTAAAATCAAACTCCTACAAACTCAACAATTGATCCTCTATCTTACCCCTAGAGACTGGCATTTCTAATGATGATTTAGCATAAAAACTGATAGACCAGACAGATTAGTGAATGCATGAATCATTAAGTAGTACGAAAGGCCAAGAGATACGGTTAAGATAAAGAAAAAAGACTGGGAGGCAGGATTACAAGAAACGCGTTCAAGCAGTGCCGGTTGTCTGAAATTTGGCCACCGACCAAGAGAACAAATAACATCACAATGGCCTTCATAGAAGTGCTTTATCCGTGCCAACCTATCAGCGTACATCCTGCAAGAAGAATTTATCTTCCTTTACAATTACTGCGCCAACATTCACGGTGAATTTACCAACTACTAGATTTCAAGTCTATGATAGCTTATTCTTGCCAATGTCAACAGTTCGCCGAGTTTTATGAATGAAATGAAATGTCGTTAAACAGTGCAGTGGGTGAGATGGCCTCAATCAGAGACAATTACGTTTCTTCCTCGAAAGAAAGAATTGAAATATAAACACGCGATCTGACGATTTACGTGTGATTTGGAACTCATCCTGAAAGAGTAGCGATTTATTTGCTTATGTAAAAAAATATTTGATAAAGTGTCCAGTGCATTTAATGCTGGGTAAACATGGTCTTTGATATCTGGTTGTGCTTTATTGATTTACAAACTTTTACTAAAAGCTGTTGATTTTTACAGCCAAAATGACTTATCGTTCTCTACAAAGAATGTTCGCTCATTCTGGGTATGACAAGAAACAACATTCAGAAGCAAGATCTGATCGGGTTTTCAGGAGCATGGAACTATTTATTATTATTCTTTCCAGGTTCACTCTGACCTGCGTAGAACATGATACGGTCAACCACCAAACTTGGTTCAAGGCAAAATATAAGTATAACAAGAGTAAAATACCTGCATTTTGGGGAGGGAAAGAATATTACCAGCAATATATTTGACTCTCAACAAAAACCCTCTTTACAAAAATGTCATTGAAACCTAATCTACTACAAAGAATACATATTCTCTTCATACGAACGTATCCTAATCATTTTGTCGACCTTAAATAACCCTTTGAGCTTGATATATGCTGTAAAACAAAATAAACCAAACCAAAAACGTCCACAGTATTCCTTCAGGGGTTATGTGAGAACGTTCCGTATGTTTAAGCAAAAGTAGAAAGTGTTTGAGAGAAGAGAAGAAATTAATTTTATTGCTACGTTTTGATATCTCGTTTTTGCACGCGAGACTTTCAGATATCAAAAAATCAGTAATATGGTTCTACAGAAGGCCGCAGAGAATATAGTCGATTGTACATATGCAACAATGAGACCTTGGAGAAAATAGAAACAAAAGGGACAATTATAATTCAAATCAGAAAGATTTGAAATTTCTAGGGCAGATAGTGAGGAAAGAGGGTTTGCAATATTTGACACTCACGTGACATATTGAGGAACTGAGGAAAACAGCGCATAACACAACTAAAGAGTGTCTTAAGAGATAGCAAAAGTTGTAAAAAGCCATGATATCTCACGCGTCCTGGGTAAGATGTTATACTACATCCGCGTCCTAGGTAAAACGTTAAACTACGTCCAGCAGCAAGGCCTCTAATCAGGAAGTTTTGAGGAGCGTGGAACCACCTCTTAAATGCTGGTGTTCCCAGGTCCACCCTGACCCGGGGTGATAGCACCTGTTAAGGTCCCAGCTATGGGAAAATAATTAACTATTACCAGCAATACAATTTTGAAGGAAATATATTACCAGAAACAGATGTTTGACAAAACAAAATATTATCAGCAATAAAAAATTTTGTCAGCATTAAATAACCCATTGATGTTGATATGCCGTTAAACAAATAAACCAAACCAAACCAAACAATGACTGCCCATGTTTCGAATTAACACTGCAGATATCATCCAGTAATGAAACGGCCATGTTCAAAATTAAATTGAAATTTACGATAATTATTTTTTACGATATATCAACGTTTGTTGTGTTATTTAATGTCAAAATATTTTATTACACGTGAGTCTACAAAAAACATTGATCATGTTTACTTAAGTCTATAGACAAATTTCTAGGACGTAATGAGGAAAGATGGTTTTATGGATTTGATACCCAAAGGATAAGAAAACAAAAGGGCAGGGGAAAACCGCAAGCAACATACCTAACGAGTTAGATGTTTATATGTGAGTCTATAGGTAAACATTGGTTGCGTTAGTCTATAAGCATTTACTTGATAGATGACTCCTTTTGACTGTTCTTATCCGTCTGTAAGTGATAGGCCCTCTCACTCCCACTTACTCTCTCTCTCTCTCTCTATATATATATATATATATATATATATATATATATATATATATATATGACGAGAGAGAGAGAGAGGTGACAATGCTGTTAGCAGACACAGAAAGGAAACTTCAAAACCTCCTACAAAATGTAGCGAAAGAGAGCTAAAAGAAGGGACTAAGCATAAACAAGAAAGAAGGAAAGAATACATGGTCATTAGCAAATTACAGGTTGCGGATACTAAAATCAAGGAGGTACAGAATTTTACAGATCTGGGAAGTGTTTTACATTACAGATAGTAAGACATTGAGATCCGAATACGTAGTGGCAAAAATGCATTCCAAATGGGGAGAAAAGAGTACTGAATTGTTACGTGATATCTGTCCTCCTGTATGGCAGCGAATGTTGGAGAATCTCCTCAAAGATGAAAAGAGACTCGAAGCAACATAAATGTGCTTAGGATAAAATGGCCGGAACGTGTGAGCAACGAATCATTTTAGCAAGATAAATTATTGTATTTCCAACGAATGAATAAACACACTTTTCATATAATTAACTGTAAACAGATGCATAATACCTAAATATGCATAGAAAACATAAAAAATGATTTTAATGAGTGGAAAAAGTATTCGTGCAATACAAAAAGAATATATAATCTTCATTTAATACTTTGTAGAATAACCATTATTCATTTCTACACCAGCCAACCTCCTCTTGTAGTTATCAATTAATGATTTGAAAATCTTTTTGTTGAAGGCATCGCCATCTTTCCTCCATACATGATTTCTAGAATTACATCCAAACAAATGAATTTTGGTTTCGTCTGGACATAATACTCTTTCCCAATACGATTTTCCTTGTCCTTGTTGTCACGAACGAATTTCAACATGGTATCTCTGTCTTTTCAATAGCAATGGAGTTTTCCAAGGGGATCATGACTTTAGATTGTTCCTATGAATTTCATTGTCCGTTTAGTGACAGGGAGTCTTGATGAAAGAAAATCATTCTGCAACTCTTGACAAGTAACCACTGGATTCTGTTTAAATTGCCGCATTAATTTCCTCGAACAATTTGCACGAATATCAATTACAAAATATTGTTTGTATTTTTAGGATATAAATAACCACTGATAACATTATTAGAACATTCTAGAAGATTCCACTTGAATAATTTAGAGTATTAAAGCAATTTAATGTTTTAGAATCTGAAATTTGCATTGTACGAATACTTTATTCATCCATTAAAAATGGATAAATGGGATTTATTTTTGTTAAATCAATTTCTTTGTGTGTATATTTAGTCATTATGTATCTGTGTACAGTTAATTCTATGAAAAGTGTTTATTAGTTGAAAATGCAATAAATCTGTATATGTACAAATATTTTTGCCCTGCACACTGTGTGTAATAAATATATATATATATATATATATATATATATATATATATATATATATATATATATCTCACACCTATCGGGCCATGGTGTCAGTTATGTATTTTGCTAAATGTGAATGTTAGACACGGTTTAGTCAATATTTAAACATTATTGGAAATGTCCTTGTCTATCCGGGTAACCTTGTGTAATCTATGGAGGTAGAACGATATACAACGTCAAATTGGTCCCTTTATTTCATCTAAACTCCTTATATTATTCTGTCTCCGTAGATTAAATAAAGGGTTCCCTTCGAAATTCGCTGAAGGTTACTCGGATCGTCAAGAGCCTGAAGACTATTGTCAGTGTGTAAATAACTCATAACAGAAATAAATTCTTCGAAGTGGTCAACGTTATTTGTAATCACTTCACCCCTAGCAAAGCAATAATGCGAGACACGAGCGATTACTGAGTGAATAGATATGAAAAGAAAAAAAAAACATTATGGCGCGAGAACAATAAAAGAGTAATGAAGTGTAGGTACCACAGAGGAAAATTTATCAGAACAATTGCCGTAATATTATTTAAACATGTTGGGCCGATAGTCTTGTCACCTCCTACATAATATAATTTTCTATTTCAACGCTCTGTGGGATATTATCAAGGAGAAGGTTTCACATGAACAGTACCAGAATACCCATCAATTGAAGGACACCGTTCGCTTTTGCAACAATCGAGCACAGCTTCTTAAAAAACCACAGGACATAGCGCCGCATCATTTTGTGTCACAAAAATGGTTTTCATTCAGACGTTCTCGATGTCTGACAGCCTCAATGAAAGCGAATAAACTTAATCCAGTACATGTGCTTTGTATTACCGTGTAACCCGGATATGAGACCCGGATATAAGAGATTTTCTCTGGTCCCAAATTAGAGCCATACTTACCTAAACAAAATAGACCAAACCCTGATATAAGAGAAACCCGGATATAAGAGACTTCTTATCCCGTCCTGACGACTCTTATATCAGGGTTACACTGTACTTGCTCAATTGCTCTCATTACTTTTTAGTAGGGTTAACAGGACTTTAGGATCATAAGGTATAATGAAGCTATACTACGGTGGTGGTGGGGGAAAGACTAAAACCGTAAGTCCAGGTCAGGATCGATGACATTGAAAATGTTTCTTTGGATTTTATCAAGAATCTCTAAATACTTAGCAGAAGCACCAGGCCAAGGTAACAGCAATATTCAATGTATGCAAGAATGGTAGTCTTATAAATGTGTAACATAGATTCTGGTGAGAAGAGCTGTCTGACACTATACTTTAAAAAACAAATATCCTAGCAACAAACCTAACAGTTGATTCGATGTAATCCTTCCACTTTAGAGAAGATAAATTGCAGCGGTAGGAATATCACTGAATCCGGGATGCCAGGTCAAGATCATTAACAATGCAGATTTCGATTATTTTGCTCCTGTGCATATTACGATTAGAGCGTCAACTCGCTTTAAGAGTTAATTTATTTAATGTCAAAAAAATTAAAAACTACAACGTCGTGGACAGAGACACTTTTCAGTTTATTCGTTGAAAATTTTCTCATTCTCGTTATTCGGATCAGTTGATATGGCGATTCTGAATTCGCATTTTTTTTTATTTTTTTATTTTTATTTTTTTATTTTTTTGCATCATATCTGTAATCATTATAAAGAAAGAAGTGCATCAAAGAAAGAACATGCAAAATAGCTTTCAGCTTTTGTCAACAGGGCGCAAGATAATTTCTTTTCTCGGCTCTCGGAGCGCATTACATCGTTAACACTGTGACGTGGTATTTATGACATTGCAACATGCAAAAGATAAAGACTGCCCTCAAAGCAGAAACGCTAATCAAATTTCCGTCATAAGTATAAGCTGTGTTAATACCAGCGTACAAAAAAAAACAAACAAAAAACATATCAACTCTGTATCGATCCTTCAAATATCTCTGACAGAATGCGATACACATTGTGTAGGTTCAATGTTTTATATACTACATAGAAATACTAGCTGAAGTACCTGTCTACGTTGTGCAAAGTTTAAAAACTAATTATGAAAGTATACTCCTTCGTATTATATATATATATATATATATATATATATATATGTGTGTGTGTGTGTGTATATGTGTGTGTGTGAGGCGTTTAGTCCATTTAAATTCCATCGGACTTTGTTAGGGAAACAAACCTTGCCATAAATCTTTCCTCTAAAACCGTTATCTATCTATCTATACACACACACACACACACACACAAGTAATAATCTTATAAGTATAAGAAATTATACTCGTCCGGAAAATTATATATATATATATATATATATATAGGAAAGAAAACGTTAGGTAAATAATCCGGAGGTCTTTAGTATTTGTTTTATTTTTAAAAAACAGTGCTCCATACAGAAGTAGACCTTAAATTATAATTATTTTTTTTTATTCTTATTTTTTTATTAATAATTATTTTTTAAATTCCTGCCAAGGAATCATATATTTTTTAAAATAATATATATATATTCACGAATGTCAGCATTTTATTGTCACACTTTTGCAATTAAAGGGTCACAAAACTCTTTCAATAGCTCATGTTATAGAAATATTGGTTTTCCAATTTTCATTACTGCTATTGTTTTCAGCGATAATTTTAGTACAACAATTTTGATAACTTGGAAATACATCTTAATTGCAAGAGTCACTCATGAAATAAAAATAATTACAGAAGTACCATAACAGAAAGTAAGGACCTTCGCATATCAAAATCCCTTTAAATTAAGTGGCTGCAGAAGATTTATCGTTTAACTTTTAAAAGTTAATCCTAAATATTAATGCAATACTTAAATACACGGAATAATTTTGAGTTCTCCTGTAGTTTATTGTGGCCTATCACATACGGAAACATATGCCTCGCAAAAATAAATCTCCGTCGATAGAGGTTCAGATTGCAATCAAGAGTCCGGGCTGAAGCAACGAAAAGAAAGTCCCGTGCAGATGAACAAGCCGAAGACCCAATCAAGAGCCCTCTGCAGGAGTCAGATTAATTGCCGCTAGGGAAGCTTTTAAGCATATATATATATATATATATATATATATATATGTGTGTGTGTGTGTCCTGATGATCTGGGATCGATAAAGCTACGTTACCTGTTGCATTGTTGCCTGACCCTAATTTTCTCCTTTTGTGGGGAAATGTGACATTGTCATTAATCAAAATTTCTATGGAGCTGCCAATATTTTTCCAATTGTATGCTCTACAATGTAGAAAAAAATTAAAGAACATCCCACAACTCACAATAAAAATACACCACAAAACAGGTCGTCTTGTATGCTACGATATGATATTGTTGTTTTATAATAGCACTAATCTTTTAGCTCTCTTTCTCATACTGTTTTTGTTTTCTTTCATTTGTACATCGCTGATCATTAAATTAACATCTCAGCGTAGTAGCTACAGTTAAAAGAAAGATAAAAATATCACAAAATCTGCTAAAACTGCATTTTCCCTCCCTCTCTCTTCTTACCGACATTCTATGGATCTTTAACTATGTTTACCTGATGCCGAAAGTTTGTAAATCAGTTAAGATCATATTCTTCCAATTTTCTAATTGGGAAGAACCTAACGACTTTGAGAATCAGCTATCGAATTTTTTTGTTTTAATGGTCGATCACGAAATAAGGGGGCGGTAAATTGTATCGTGCCAGTCTTCGACGTAAGGATAACTTTTATCCTTTTTCTCTTTGTTTAAGAAGGTTCCATTCAGACAGTTTTTCGCAAGAACTACCACTTTGCCATACATACTCCCGCAATAGTGCTTCTATGATAGCTATTATCTTAGCCTCTTCAAATCAAGAGTCAGCTATTAGTTGTTTTCTTTATTCTCGTAATCTCGACTTAGTACCACCTCCTTTTTCATTCATGCCACCTACCTCACACGTCATTACCATTTTAACAGCAAACCTCTACCTTGGGTGGCTCTCGAACCTTGTAGTGGATCTAGTAGAAAACAGCATTCGAAATCCTAACTTTTATTTCTGCTGGAATGTCAACCATGTGCAACAGATGATTAAATACGCAACTTATCTGAATATGTAGTGTACAAGGTCACAGTTGTGGAGTATACAGTAATAATTGCATTAATTACTATGATAATTTCTTAAACTTCTATATTACCTATTGCCTCTTTATCGAAGTGGCCTACTGACCCTTATAATATGACTGGACCGTTAGTTACAGAATTATTTCTGTCCTTAAATGTGAATGAGGTATTTATTTTCTCTTTCTTTTTCATGTCATTACAATTAATGATTTAATTCAGTTTTATTTCTATCTGAGTTTAATTCTTCCTTTTTGAGTGGAAGATGTAAAAACAAAAAGACGAAGAGGTGTTAGAAATTGCTGGGAGGAGTTTCATGAGAAGAAAGATTAAAACGCCATAGTAATGTTGATGGTTGAATTTGTCTTTCGCACCTGTCCCAAAAATGCCTCATTCAATTTGATGATATCATTCGAATTTAATTATTCTCGCCGTAATAAAGACACGTGCAGTCGTAAAAAAAAAAAAATCAATATTTCAGATCTTTCTTTTTTTGTTTTTGTTTCGGCTTTTTCTTTCATCTGTTTTTCATACTTTCACTTTTTTTTTCATTCTTTCTTTTCCCTTTCTTTAAGAATATAATAAACACTCTCTCACTTACATTCGTCCATTTTTTATTTATTTTTTTATTTTTTTGTTCATATTAAAATCTTTACGTTTCATTATCGTCCTGTCTGGGACGATTTCTTTCAGGCAATTTCGTGAAAACTATTCGCCAATACACTAATTCTCTATCTAATGTTATTTACTAAGTTTGGTCACAAGTGAAGGATTACCAATTCGGCCCAAGCTTTCTGAAATCCTAATGGTTTTCTCGGTTAGGTTATTAATTACATGAAGACGTCTTTGGAATCTACTGTAATAATATATGCAAGCCTATTTTTCCACTTCGTAACCATTTAAGATTCTTTAAAAGGAAACGATCATTTTTTTTATCAGATAAAAAATATTTCATTCTTTGCTCTCTTAAACGTGATGTCATTCTATTGACTAACGATGCATACAAATCTTTAATGTGGTATCACTTTCTCAGCTGTTTATTTTAAGAAAATTACCAATTTTTACCCTTTTAAAAATTCTGAAATCGATTTATGCAATTTTCTCTTGTACTGATTATCTGCGATCTATAAAACATACGAAGTTGGTTTTAAAAAATTACTTGTGCATTGTTTTAGCATTGTTGTCAGGCCTCTTTCGGAGTAAAACAGAAAGTTACCAAATCCTGGAAATAAATACTGACTGCGATTTCTCAAAGGCGGCGACATTTGGTTTACGCTCGGATACTCTGCAGTAAAACTAAGCTAAACGATCCTACAAAAATATGCTCCAAAATAAGTCTTGTACGCCATTAAATGTCTACGCTGATTTGGACATTGCACTAACAAGTTATTAGTTTATAATACAAATGCTAGGTATCGACATTTCGAAGAATTTTTAGGGTTACGGCTACATCACGTTGAAACACTGATTCCCATAAATCAATGAAGTTAAGCAACGTCGAGCCTAGGCAGTACCTACCTGGGTGACCACTTGGAAATAACAGGTGCTGTAAGCTTGGATATAAGCTTACACATTTGACGGATATTTGTAATGTATAACGGCTCGGAATGAGAAACCAGACAGCCGTGTTCGAATTACATCCACTTACTCTCAAATGTCGTTGGGAAAAGGTATATCTGTCTATTCTCTCCCAGCTATGAGTAGGATAGAGTGTTGGAAACGTATCCTACCTAGCGGGTTTAAGCGTGGTCTGGAGGGGGAAGCAGAGGAACGGAACTTGTTGAGAGCTGCAAAGGATAGAGGGAGGAGGAGAGACATGATCGCCTACGTCCTCACAGATCATTGCACATGAAAAGAAAAAGAAGACGGCTTTTTAACTTAACCATATCCTCATGCGGTCTTTAGTCTGGCATAGATTATCATGGGGACATTAAAAACTTAGCTTTTGTTTTATTTTTTCGGTGACGGGCTTTGAAATAAAAAAAATCTAAGGATGTTCTTTGCAATAAAGCCAATTATAACGAAAAGAAGTCTGTTTATATTTCATAACATTCCATTTTTTTTATGGAACGCATTAGTATCCAAACCCCTGTTCCCTTTATCCTAACATTTGCAGTTAATAAATTCTTCGGTCATTCTCAACACTTTATTAAAGGTATCAAATGCCCTTCATCCTAAAATATTACGATAAAACTGCAAGAAGTATTCTGAACAATGTGACTGCAATATTCTTTTAATCATTTCACCCCAAGCAAAGCAATAAAGCAACTAATTTTCAAGGGGTTACCAAGTATGATAAAATCTGAGGAAAAATCTATTATGACTTGAGAACAATAAAAGAACACGAATTAAGAAGATAACAGAAGATAACGATTAACTGCGTTTAAAGTTTTCAAGGTCAAAGTTGACTGGGAAGTAAGAAATTGAAAGAGTGTGAAAGAAAGTGCGAGAGAAGAAACTTCAAGTATAGAACTTATGGTTACATCTAGCCATTTCAACTGTAAAATGATGATACCTTGTCACCAATCATGTACTGCGCTTAAATTCATAAAATCTATTTACCATAGAGGAAAGTTCCTCAGAACAATTACCATGTAAGTATTTATAGAAAAGTGCATAGAATTATAGATTGACTCGTCTTGTGATAACGTTTATTGCTATCTTGGTTTTAGGTTGTTTTGTTTTTGTTGTTTTTTGTTTTCATTTTTTTTTTTTTTCACTTTATTTCGTTTCATTTCTTTATTGTCTTTAATAGACGCCGTGTTGGACTAGAATCTTTCTTGTCAGCGATGGTGGTGTGAACTTAACATATCCTTCTTTTCTTTGATGATTCAGACCAGACCAAAAAAAAGAGTTTTGTGATAAATGAACATTATATGCTTTCCTGTAGAATGATTAACTGATAATCGATTATGATAAAATAAACGCTGTTAAAAATGCAGATTTATTTTTTCTCTATGCACAATAGCGGAACAATTCGCTTGGTTCTAGTTTAGAAAAACAAATCAATGTATATTAACCCTTAAACAGCCGGAAAATGCATGTCAAACGAGTATAAAACAAGAAAATTATTTTTAAAGGGTATTTTTATGCTTATTTGCACTTGAATTATATAGTAAAAACTAATAAAATGGTATTTTAACGTTGACATAATAATGAGGGAAAATGGAAAGATAAAATATCAGGTTCTTAGGTTTAATATTTTAAGAGCATGACACTCCTTGAAGCTTTCCATGTGCAATAGATCTGTGCATTCTTTACATTGGTTTGTCACTATTTCTTGCTTCTTTTATTTTCAAGAAGTATCCTTGGCAAGTGAATATTGCATTAACATTTTTTTGAGAATAACTATTATTCTTCTAGATAAAAGCGTACTATTTAACCCATATATGGGAGTAGAAGTTCTATACATCTTTTTCAAAAGGGTATCTGCGCGTTATATCGATGGAAAAAGTTTCAACCATGTATTTATAATACCCGCTGATCTCCAATGAAAAATTAATTAATGATGTTTATGGGTTTAGGGTTAAAGTCGAAGCAATTTTTATAATTGCCTCATTAGAAAAACATTTAAATAATTAGAGAAAAGCACGGCATTGACAGAAGGAAGCGGATCTATTTCCTTCTACTGAAAGTAAATGTTCAAAGCTTTCGACCACATTCAGAGAGAATTATCTTTCAAACTCAGCTTCTGAGAAAATAACAAGAAACATATAGTTTAGCGATGGCCTACTTGAGCTGTTAGCATGTCAGCTATCTAAATAATCTATCCGCTTTCTGTTAATCAGAAAAAGAAAAGCATATGATACTCTTTAAAAGATGATTCAACCAGCCCCCTGTGTCGCAAGTGAATTACACAGTTTCTGTTTTGTCATTTTTAGAGCGTAAGAAACAGCATTCACAGCGTGTGCATTTCCCGCTGAACAACTTCTTATCGTCTGCCAATCCCTCCATATTTTAAGACATTAAAATAACATCCTCCCTCCCACATGCTTGATAATTATGATTAATTTTCAGAAAAGCGTGATACAATAAATTGCCCCCCCAACTGGTTCCGGCATAAATATTTGTACTGCAAAATTAGATAGATTTGTTTGTGAATGTGATAGTATAGTGGAGTCTTTGCTGGCACAATGCTAATTTAAATATATATGCATACTTAAACGCGATAACAAAAAATGTTTTTTATGCTATATGCTTATCAAAATATGTCAGTGTATTTACGCAAGACAAACACAACTGTATTATACGCAGATACACGTAAATTACTAATAGATCTCACTCAAACACACACACACACACACACACATATATCTATATATATATATATATATAGAGAGAGAGACAGATAATATTGGTAATCTGTATAGATATTTCCGAAAGGATATAGGAAGAGCTTTGTTAGAGACAGCAATAATTATAAAAACACAAACCCTTAAAATGCCATGAGATCATATTTATTTCATTAAGATCGGAAAATTAAAGTCAGTTCTTCAGATCTCATAATACAAATAAATCTATTTTTATTTGTATTACGAGATCTGAAGAGTTAAGGTCAATTTTCCGACTTTAATGAATTAAATATCATCTCATGGCATTTTAAGGGTTTGTGTTTTTATAATTATATATATATATATATATATATATATATATATATATATATATATAATGTGTGTGTGTGCGTGCTTTATTTTAGTGACTGTATAATATCTGTGCAGCTGTAACTTGATTTTGCCAAATTTCTATTATTCTATTCAATATGTATCCTTTAGCGAAGGTTTTACCAATTAAATTAATGAATAGTCTCCCTACACTAGTTTTTACGCTGCAATTAAATGGCGGGTTAGGCCAGGTTATATTCCTTCTACGGTGGATATTCTTCTAATCATTATATTAAAAGTGTGAAATGGTACTCATTATTTTTTTTAGTTTCCTTTCATCTTTTTCTTTCTTTTTTAATTATTAAATTCTGTAAAAACCTGTAAAATCTCAATCGTTTACGACAAATGGAAGATGATTAGCGGCCGTGTTTATGTAATATATTTTTCATGGCTTTCTTTACGCTGTTACAGTCTCTTTCTCAAGCAAGAAGACCAATGCTTCACATAAAATTATGAAAAGTTTTCATTATGACATCAAAATCATTTACTGCTTTAATCTATGCTGTAGGAATTTATCATCTCAATTGAGACCTACGTTCTTTCTGGCTATGTTACTTAGACCGGCCAGCAAGTAAATTCTCACGCTCGCTCTATCCAGACTGCTTATAGCAATGTCAAAAGGCATGGAAGCCATTTTCTTTATCCACACATTTTAATGAGATAGATTTACTAAGCACAGTTTAATTTTGATCGCCTGACGTTTGGTTCACACTCCTCACTGTTCTTTTGAACAGGAGTAGAAGTTTATCCCTTGTTTCCTTTTTAATAGTTGGTTTCCGGTTCCTTCTTGTTATGGTCCGGTTCCTTGTACCACCGTAATAGTCCAAGGTAGAACGAATAAAGAACTCGAACTCGTATATGGTATAACACAGATATATTACAAACAGGAATATATATACAGAGAAGTAGAAAATGTTAGTACGAATAATCAGGTTTAGTAGTAATTGTCTGAACGCGACTGTTCCTGATTGCCTCCTCGCTCTGACTGACACTCCTGACGGACTTCACTTCAGACTGAAAAGTATTTAGTCACCCCCCCCACGATGGCATCATGTGGCACAAGGCTGGTTTAACGTGGGATCTCCGAGCCCGTGGGCTCGGCCAAAAATATGGCCTTTGAACCGGTATAAACGGGTTCAGGGTTGGTTTACCTCCCCGAACGAGACTCCGCCCTTCGGCGTAGCCTAGTTCGGGTTCCTCCCCACCCGAAGGGAGAGAGTTCAACGGGTCACCCGACTTCAGGCTGAACGGTATTTAGTCACCCGCCACGAGGGCATCATGTGGCACAAGGCCGGTTTAACGTGGGATCTCCGAGCCCGTGGGATCTCCGAGCCCGTAGGATCGGCCAAAAATATGGCCTTTGAACCCGTATAAACGAGTTCAGGGTAGGTTTATCTCCCCGAAAGAGACTCCACCCTTCGGCGTAGCCTCGTTCGGGTTCCTACCCCCTCCCCGAAGGCAGAGAGTTCAGCCGCTCGCCTGACTTCAGGCTGAACGATATTCAGTCACCCACACACGAGGGCATCATATGGCACAAGGCCGGTTTAACGTGGGATCTCCGAGCCCGTGGGCTTGGTTAAAAAATATGCCCTTTTGAAACCCGTATAAACGGGTTCAGGGTCGATCTACCTCCCCGAAAGAGACTCCGCCTTTCGGCGAAGTCTCGTTCGGGTTCCTCCCCGCCCGGAGGGAGAAAGTTCAACCGATCAGCCGGTCGCCCGACTTCAGGCTGAACGGTATTTAGTCACCCCCCCACGAGGGCATCATGTGGCACAAGGCCGGTTTAACGTGGGGTTTTCGAGCCGGTGGGCTCGGGCAAAAATATGCCCTTTGAACCCGTATAAACGGGTTCAAGGTCGGTCTACAACCCCGAAAGAGACTCCGCCTTTCGGCGTAGCCTCCTTCGGGTTCCTCCCCGCCCGAAGGCAAGAGAGTTCAGCCGATCAGCCGGTCGCCCGACTTCGGGCTGAACGATATTTATTTATACAAAAATGTATAAAATGTGGTACAAGGCCTAAAAGGGGGATGGGGAATGACGGTCTTCTTCTGTCTTAAATCTAAACTTAGCTAGTGCCAGACAAGGACCCAAATAAACTAACAATATTCCAATCACCAAAACAACACATTCACTCCTACCTTTCTTACTACGTCCACCATAATTCCTCAAATTCTCTATGAAGTCCTAACTAGTCCCCTTATGTACAAAAATTGTCTGTGGGGGGAGGGTCAATAAAACAACAACTTTTAAAAGATCCCCAAATGAGTATATACAATATGACTTAAGTATTTACAATAAAAACTAAACAAAACCGTGTTAGTAATAAAACCCCCCACAAACCATAAATGTGGCAGCAAAATCAGTTAACTAGACGAAATCAATGCGGGGCTAAGAAAAATAAGAAAAAACATTCATTCCTCCAAGCATTCACACAGACACACACACATTCATACACAACAACAAATACGAAAAACCACGCACACGAAAGCGAAAGTCGCCCCGCATCCACCAGAGAACTGATGTCACTGACCACCTAACGAGGGAGGGGATGGGGAATTAAACAAAAGAAAAATAGGGACAGAAATAAAAGGGACCAATGCGCATGCATGCCCTAGCTAAGTTTACTAGAGAAAAGGGAAAACTAAAGATTCAAAAATCGAAAACCTAGTCTAACCTAAAATCTGGGTGGGTTGCCTATGTTCAACCCTGTTAGGACAAATCCTGTACCTAACCGACATCCAAGTGCCACTCTAGGTCAGCCCCTTTCACTCTACACATTCGCGCAAGATTCACCCACCTTTTGCCAAATTCCGATGAGGTGAGCCGCCGCCTTTCCGTCCTAATCTTGACTTTAAGCTGATGCTTAAAGTACAAGATCAGTTGGGAAGAGGTGAACTTCTCGCCCTCATGGAATCCCTTCTGACGCGTCGTCCAAATCACGACTCTCATAATCCCTAGTAAGCAACAGAACACGTAGTGTTCAGCCTTCGTCAATTGCGGCACCACATTGCTACAAACAGAACTGGCTTCCAGGACAAATAACTTTCCCTGCAGCATGCGAACCATGAGGCCTTCAACAAACCTGCACAACGGCACTACCGTCTTGCACTGAAAAAAGGCGTGACTAATGGTCTCGACTTCCCCAGTGCAGCGACGACAGTTTGGATATTTCTCCAAACCTGCTGAACAAAGTCTCTTGCCGACCCAGAGGGCCCCACGAATCATCAGCCAGGTGAGTGATGCCTCATCGTTATTGAGACATTTCAACCCAGGCGCCCAAGGCCATATCGAGCGAGCCTCCTCGTCGATCAGATCATCTTGACCCCCTAACTAACAATTGATACAATGCCTTACGAGACAACGCCTGGGCGTCGGAGGGGCCATCCGTCGTCCGTAAGAGGAGCTTCAAAGCACTACGACATTCGCGGTAGAAGGCGCACTCGGCACTCGGTCTACGGCCGGCCTCCTCCTCGCACGAGTGCACACTTCTCAGGGATGGGAAATGTTTTCGGACATCTTCTTTCCAAAAGGTGCCCACCTCATCCAATCCGCGACACATTCGGTCTAGAAAGGTAATGCGAAGCATATATTGACGAATCTCAATGCTAGGCATACCCAGACCGCCCTCAGAGGGATGAAGGCAACAGATCTCACGAGTTACCATAGGGGCCTTGTCTCTCCACAAGAAAGAGAACAAGGTCCGGACTAATGACATTAGTCTGGCATACGGGAGCGGAAGCACAGAAAGTCGGTAAAGGAGGATCGGATATATGTGTGAAACACATACCTCCGCCCTTCCCTTCAGGGAAAGTCTCCTCCGAGACCACAGATTAACCGCGATCTCGGCCTTCCCTTGCACCTCCGACCAATTCATTTCCAACTGGAGATCAGGACCGAACCAGACGCCGAGTATCTTGATCGGCCCATCCGTCCAGAGGAAAGGTCCGGGAAGAGAAACTCCCTTCCACGCACCCAACCGCAAGCCCACAGACTTATCGCGGTTGATCTTGGCCCCTGTCACCATCTCATACCCACTGATCTCTTTGCTGACTTCGTCAATCTCGGCTCTGCTCGACACAAGAACCGAAACGTCGTCAGCATAGGCAGAATACCTGGCTGAGGTGGAAGCCCCAGGCAGGGAAATTCCGCGCAGGACCGGATTCGCCTTCAACTTGCGAAGGAATGGTTCCAACGCAAGAACGTAAAGCAGAGGCGAGAGCGGACAACCTTGACGAATGGAGCGAGACAATACGAAAGGCTTCGATCTTACCCCATTCACTTCCACCAGCGCACCGGGGGTCGCATACAAAAGTCGGATCCAGGAGCGAAAGTCGGCTCTGAAACCGGCCGCCGAAAGGACAGCCTCCAGAAATCGATGATCAACCCTATCGAAGGCCTTGGACTGATCTAAATTGATCAGCGCGGCTTCACTGTCGAGTTGTTCTAAGATCAAGCGTACCATATGAAGGTTATCCTGAATAGTCCTGCCCTTCACAGCACAAGTCTGTTCGGGGCCAATCAGACTAGACAGGACAAGCTGCAAACGGTTGGCTAAGATCTTCGCCAAAATCTTTAAGTCAGTGTTTAACATCGTTAAAGGGCGAAAGTTCCCTAACCCATCCCCACCGTTCTTGTCCTTACGCAGCAACTTGATCACACCCCTGGTGAAGCGTTGGGGTAAAGACCCCTGCTTCATCCAGTGGTTGTAAATCAGTTCCAGCAAAGGAACAAAAACGTGCGACAACCTCAAGTACACTTCGTAGGGAAGACCATCTAATCCCGGAGACTTATCCAGGCCAACCTGCTTCAGCGCTTCCCAGATCTCCGACTCTGTAATGGGACCCTCGCACCTAGCCGCTTCAGCTGCCGAAAGGCAGGGAAAGTCAGCTAAATAGGCGTCGAACTGAGCAGAGCTCAGACCGGGCTCCCTGGTGAAAAGATCCTGAAAGTAGTCCCGAAACACCTCACATATGCCCGCGTTTGTAGTCACGGTCCGCTTATCCGGCAACGTGACGCATGCGATATGTCGCTTAGACGCGCCTCGATTTTCCTCTGCACGCAGTTCAGCGGCCATATTCGTTGCCTCAGAAGACATTCTTTTTAACCTAGCCCTAACTACCAGAGCTTGATCCTTCTTGATAAGCAAGGAGGACAACTCTGCCTTAGCTAAAGCTTTGTCCCCACTAACACGGGATTTCACTGCCCGATCGACTTTATCTTCTAAAGCAGTTTGAGTCGACGACTAAAATCGGCAGCAAACGATCGAATTTTAGATTTTAATTTGCCCCACCAGGCATTTCCCACAACCGCACCCATCAATTCCCTTTGTATCATTAGTAAAAGCTGGTCCCGGAAACCCTGATCACCAAAAAGGGAACAGTTCAATTTCCAGTAACCAGCCAATCTAACCTTAGGCTTATCTAAGTTTACACGGACCCGGACAAGCCTATGATCCGTATAAACTATATAATGGAAACTTGGACACCCTAAGAGCCCTACGTCGACTCTCCTAACTAAGACCCGGTCCAGGTAGCTCGCAAGCGTCCCGGGAGCCGAGTTGCCACTAGTTGTCCAAGTCCATGCTACCTCCCGAGGGTGTTCATTCCGGAACTTATCGACAAGATCAAACTCATCGATAAAGTCCCGAAATGGTTTCACATCCGGGTTGTTAGTACCTTGTTTTTGCCCTATACGATCTATATCGGGGTCAAGGACGGCATTCCAATCTCCCGCTAAAACTACCCGACGAAACGTCGTCAAGAACGGCGCGATCTGCCGAAACAAACCAGGCCGCTCGGAATGGGTATTGGGCGCATAAACCCCAATGAGACGTAGAACCTTATCCTTTATGGTAACATCCAGCACGTAAAGTCTGCCCGCCGGATCCGCGAAGACAAGGGTACAAGCAGCCTTCAAAGACTTGCTCACTAGCCAAGAGACACCCCTCGAACAACCATCAAAACAGGCTGAATAAACGGCGAACCCCTTAGACAGTATGTCCTCACGATCATGAGAAGAAAAACGGGTCTCTTGTATACAACATACATTCACCCCGAGGCGCTGAAGATCACGAGTGAGCCTCGCCCTGCGAGACTCGGACCTCAGGCCCCGGACATTTAAACTAGCTAACCAGAGTGCCATTGTCAAGCCGATTAGGGTTGTCCTTCAGGATAGAACATGGCTGGGGTGAGGACACCGACAGCTCGTCCCATAGATCCGGACGCCATCTCATTTTCGACGGTATCATCTTGAGACAAGCCGCCGATGTCCGAGGGGTAAGTGAGTTTGAGGGCTCTATAAAGGGATGGGTGAACAAAAACTGGGACCCTCCCTTTCAGTTTTTGATCGGATTCATTCGTTTCAGGGTCTAGAAGATAGGCAGCTGGGGGCACCATTTTGAGTGACGACTGGGCCTCCTCTATCATGCCCCAAATCTCCCGCGTACCCGGGCCAGTTCTAACTACTGTGAGGATTCTTTGAGCGGAAGGGAATTTTTCGGGCCTCTCCACATCCTCACCGTTAATCTGCTTAAAATTCCACAAAATTTTCACCTCCTTCGGGTTTCGTGTCTGCCCGAAAACCCTTTCCGCCTGGTCCCGGGATACGCGGCAGACGTCTTCCCCAGGGAGATAAGGTGGTTTGAGCTTCTTTTTTTTCTTGTCGCTGATGGATTGTGTATCAGGACTTCTTAAACGTTTTTTTGAGGAGAATGTATGGGTGTTGAAATGGGCGTGACATTGGGTGTAGTGGATGGTGTCCACCCGGTAGGCGTCCTCACCGGCGATGGTTTAAACGAATGACGAGATTTTGCCGGTGAGTTTGAAGCAGATTTGGGCGGAGGAGGTTTTAAGAAGGTCT
Source organism: Acanthosepion lycidas (assembly GCA_963932145.1). Lineage (NCBI taxonomy): Eukaryota > Metazoa > Mollusca > Cephalopoda > Sepiida > Sepiidae > Acanthosepion > Acanthosepion lycidas. The sequence continues at coordinate 58,719,290 of OZ010594.1, read as the reverse complement.
TTTTAGATGCAGAAGGGGAAGACGGGGCAGAGGATAGGGGGCCCGGTGCCCCCAGCGATTTTTGCTTTTTATCCCGCGTCTCATCTAATTTGTCCTTCAACTTTTTGAGGTCTAATATTTTTCTCCAGCCGGGTTCATTAATCTTTTGCGCATTTGTTGCATTTTTTTCGTAAGACGCCGAGGCGTCGCCCTCGGAGCTGGTAGAGGGAATGGGGCTGTAGGTGACTTTGTCCCCGGTGTCATGTTGGGACTGAAGAACCGCTGTTTGGGTCTTCCCCTTGCCCCTAACTACGAGGCGCCATTCCCCCTCCTCCTTCTCCTTATCCACACTTGTGGCAGGCGTCGGCTTCGGGGGTAATGAGGGTCTAGGCCCAACCGGGGGATTTTACTCACCGGTCCGCCTCGCAGCTAGGCCCACTACAGGCGCCGCGGATTTTAGCTTCTCGGCCAAGGGGGGATTTTGGTCGCCAGCGACCGGAACTCCAGGGGCCTTCTTTCCTGGGCAGGAGGAGGAAAGGTGACCAGTCTCTCCACACCTCCAGCAAGTTGGTCTTCTACCGGTCACTATGACCGGTATTTTCCGGTCGCCATACTCCAAACAGTTGGGGACGGACTTGAAGGCCTTCTGGTCGAGCATTATATCAAAAGTCCATCCCCCGTTCAAATTGTCGGAGAGAGCCCCTAAAATTTGGCCGAACTGCATAAAAAAAGCAGCCAGGAGCTCTCCCGAAATTTGAGGAGGAACTTCGAAGACGGCTACTCTGGTCCGCCTGCGGCCTTCATATTCTGTTCTGATTATGAAATCTTTTGTTATTAATTCCTTTTTGGCCATGGCCAGGCAATCTTCTGGGGTGGGTAGCAGAATGTCCCACATGAAGAACCCTGTACCCTTTATTACTCTTTGGGGTTTTATCCCCAGGGACAAAAGTGATTTAATCACAGTGTCTTTTGTGGAGCGACAAATCTTTCTTGTTTTCTTATCCACCACAAAAACGGTCACCATTCTCTTTGCGAACACATCTATTTCCTGGACAATATCGACGAACCCATCTTTATTAACAAGATGGGCGTACCCCTTCGCCTTATCCAAGAAATCCGCCATGTTCAAGATACAACTTGGGGGGGACTTCCAACATGAGGGCAATTCCTCGGCGGTCTTACTTTGTGCCTCCTTTGGCACATCTACATTTTTGCTAGTATCTCCTTTTTTGGAGACACTAGCACCTTTTTTCAAAATTGGGCTAGCATTAGCCTGCTTTTTGGTATTTTTATCCGGCGGGTCTGCTTTAGCCGCAGAACCGAAAAGGTCTTTCTTTACATTAGACCGACTGGCTTCGTCGGCCATGGTGGATTAAAAAGTGGAGACGTGCGGGTCCAAATTTTTGGGGAAAGGAGTTGGGGAAAAAAAAAAAAAATAAAAAAAATAAATAAATAAATAAATAGAAATTAAACAAATAAAGAAAAAGCCTGGATGAACCAGAAAAAAAATAGCAAAGACAAAAACAGTAAAAAACAAACTAGCACAAACAGAAAGAAATAAACAGGTAAAATTAAAAATTAAAGATGGCGCCCAAAGGCTGCCGAAAAATAAAAACAAAAACAAAACTCCTTTCTTTTTTTTCAAAAATACAAATAAAATGTTCAGGAAGAAAAAGAAAAGAAAAAAAAATCTGGTTTGTAACCAGAAGAAGAAAAATAAAAATTTGCGGCCGAAGCCGCTAAAGAAAATAAATTAAAATCAAATGAAAAACAAACTAGTCAAACCAAAAAGAAAGAAAGAATGCGACCGAAGTCGCTAATAAAAAGAAAGTGGGTATAAAAAAATAAACACGAAATAAAAAATAAAGCTTTCTTTTTCTTTTTTTTTTTCTTAAAAAGTACTTAAAAATAAAAAATAAAAAATTATTATGTGGGCCGAAGCCCCCAAAAAATAAAAAACAAACAAAAGAAATGGAAGAATAAAAAAAAACTTAAAAAATAACTTAACAAAATGTCTTGGTTGTATCAAAGAAAATCGTCAATCCAAAAAGTTCGTCAAGTAAATCCGCGTGGTCAAAAAAAATCAGGTTTGTCGCACTGTAACACAAGAATAACAATTAGATGAGTCAAAAACACCGGTCACAAAAAGACGGGGGGTCCGAACGATATTTATTTATACATAACGTATAAAATGTGGCACAAGGCCTAAAAGGGGGATGGGGAATGACGGTCTTCTTCTGTCTTAAATCTAAACTTAGCTAGTCCCAGACACGGACCCAAACAAACTAACAATATTCCAATCACCAAAACAACACATTCACTCCTACCTTTCTTACTACGTCCACCATAATGCCTCAAATTCTCTATGAAGTCCTAACTAGTCCCCTTATGTACAAAAATTGTCTGTGGGGGGAGGGTCAATAAAACAACAACTTTTAAAAGATCCCCAAATGAGTATATACAATATGACTTAAGTATTTACAATGAAAACTAAACAAAACTGTGTTAGTAATAAAACCCCCCACAAACCATAAATGTGGCAGCAAAATCAGTTAACTAGACGAAATCAATGCGGGGCTAAGAAAAACTAAGAAAAAACATTCATTCCTCCAAGCATTCACACAGACACACACACATTCATACACAACAACAAATACGAAAAAGCACACACACGAAACGAAAGGCGCCCCGCATCCACCAGAGAACTGAAGTCACTGACCACCTAACGAGGGAGGGGATGGGCAATTAAACAAAAGAAAAAATAGGGACAGAAATAAAAGGGGCCAATGCGCATGCATACCCTAGCTAAGTTTACTAGAAAAAAGGAAAAACTAAAGATTCAAAATCAAAAACCTAGTCTAACCTAAAATCTGGGTGGGTTGCCGATGTTCAACCCTGTTAGGACAAATCCTGTACCTAACCGACATCCAAGTGCCACTCTAGGTCAGCCCCTTTTACTCTACACATTCGCGCAAGATTCGCCCACCTTTTGCCAAATTCCGATGAGGTGAGCCGCCGCCTTTCCGTCCTAATCTTGACTTTAAGCTGATGCTTAAAGTACAAGATCAGTTGGGAAGAGGTGAACTTCTCGCCCTCATGGAATCCCTTCTGACGCGTCGTCCAAATCACGACTCTCATAATCCCTAGTAAGCAACAGAACACATAGTGTTCAGCCTTCGTCAATTGCGACACCACATTGCTACAAACAGAACTGGCTTCCAGGACAAAGAACTTTCCCTGCAGCATGCGAACCATGAGGCCTTCAACAAACTTGCACAACGGCACTACCGTCTTGCACTGAAAAAAGGCGTGACCAATGGTCTCGACTTCCCCAGTGCAGCGACGACAGTTTGGATATTTCTCCAAACCTGCTGAACAAAGTCTCTTGCCGACCCAGAGGGCCCCACGAATCATCAGCCAGGTGAGTGATGCCTCATCGTTATTGAGACATTTCAACCCAGGCGCCCAAGGCCATATCGATCGAGCCTCCTGCTTCGTAAGACCGAGCTCGTCGATCAGATCATCTTGAACGGACCCCCTGACTAACAATTGATACAATGCCTTACGAGACAACGCCTGGGCGTCGGAGAGGCCATCCGTCGTCCGTAAGAGGAGCTTCAAAGCACTACGACATTCGCGGTAGAAGGCACACTCGGCACGAGGTCTACGGCCGGCCTCCTCCTCGCACGAGTGCACACTTCTCAGGGATGGGAAATGTTTTCGGACATCTTCTTTCCAAAAGGTGCCCACCTCATCCAATCCGCGACACATTCGGTCTAGAAAGGTAATGCGAAGCATATATTGACGAATCTCAATGCTAGGCATACCCAGACCGCCCTCAGAGGGATGAAGGCAACAGATCTCGCGAGTTACCATAGGGGCCTTGTCTCTCCACAAGAAAGAGAACAAGGTCCGGACTAATGACATTAGTCTGGCATACGGGAGCGGAAGCACAGAAAGTCGGTAAAGGAGGATCGGATATATGTGTGAAACACATACCTCCGCCCTTCCCTTCAGGGAAAGTCTCCTCCGAGACCACAGATTAACCGCGATCTCGGCCTTCCCCTGCACCTCCGACCAATTCATTTCCAACTAGAGATCAGGACCGAACCAGACGCCGAGTATCTTGATCGGCCCATCCGTCCAGAGGAAAGGTCCGGGAAGAGAAACTCCCTTCCACGAACCCAACCGCAAGCCCACAGACTTATCGCGGTTGATCTTGGCCCCTGTCACCATCTCATACCCACTGATCTCTTTGCTGACTTCGTCAATCTCGGCTCTGCTCGACACAAGAACCGAAACGTCGTCAGCATAGGCAGAATACCTGGCTGAGGTGGAAGCCCCAGGCAGGGAAATTCCGCGCAGGACCGGATTCGCCTTCAGCTTGCGAAGGAATGGTTCCAACGCAAGAACGTAAAGCAGAGGCGAGAGCGGACAACCTTGACGAATGGAGCGAGACAATACGAAAGGCTTCGATCTTACCCCATTCACTTCCACCAGCGCACCGGGGGTCGCATACAAAAGTCGGATCCAGGAGCGAAAGTCGGCTCTGAAACCGGCCGCCGAAAGGACAGCCTCCAGAAATCGATGGTCAACCCTATCGAAGGCCTTGGACTGATCTAAATTGATCAGCGCGGCATCACTGTCGACTTGTTCTAAGATCAAGCGTACCATATGAAGGTTATCCTGAATAGTCCTGCCCTTCACAGCACAAGTCTGTTCGGGGCCAATCAGACTAGACAGGACAAGCTGCAAACGGTTGGCTAAGATCTTCGCCAAAATCTTTAAGTCAGTGTTTAACATCGTTAAAGGGCGAAAGTTCCCTAACCCATCCCCACCGCCCTTGTCCTTACGCAGCAACTTGATCACACCCCTGGTGAAGCGTTGGGGTAAAGACCCCTGCTTCATCCAGTGGTTGTAAATCAGTTCCAGCAAAGGAACAAAAACGTGCGACAACCTCAAGTACACTTCGTAGGGAAGACCATCTAATCCCGGAGACTTATCCAGGCCAACCTGCTTCAGCGCTTCCCAGATCTCCGACTCTGTAATGGGACCCTCGCACCTAGCCGCTTCAGCTGCCGAAAGGCAGGGAAAGTCAGCTAAATAGGCGTCGAACTGAGCAGAGCTCAGACCGGGCTCCCTGGTGAAAAGATCCTGAAAGTAGTCCCGAAACACCTCACATATGCCCGCGTTTGTAGTCACGGTCCGCTTATCCGGCAACGTGACGCATGCGATATGTCGCTTAGACGCGCTTCGATTTTCCTCTGCACGCAGTTCAGCGGCCATATTCGTTGCCTCAGAAGACATTCTTTTTAACCTAGCCCTAACTACCAGAGCTTGATCCTTCTTGATAAGCAAGGAGGACAACTCTGCCTTAGCTAAAGCTATGTCCCCACTAACACGGGATTTCACTGCCCGATCGACTTTATCTTCTAAAGCAGTTTGCGCCGCTAATCTATCTAGATTGAGTCGACGACTAAAATCGGCGGCAAACGATCGGATTTTAGATTTTAATTTGCCCCACCAGGCATTTCCCACAACCGCACCCGTCAATTCCCTTTGTATCATTAGTAGCAGCTGGTCCCGGAAACCCTGATCACCAAAAAGGGAACAGTTCAATTTCCAGTAACCAGCCAATCTAACCTTAGGCTTATCTAAGTTTACACGGACCCGGACAAGCCTATGATCCGTATAAACTATATAATGGAAACTTGGACAGCCTAAGAGCCCTACGTCGACTCTCCTAACTAAGACCCGGTCCAGGTAGCTCGCAAGCGTCCCCGGAGCCGAGTTGCCACTAGTTGTCCAAGTCCATGCTACCTCCCGAGGGTGTTCATTCCGGAACCTATCGACAAGATCAAACTCATCGATAAAGTCCCGAAATGGTTTCACATCCGGGTTGTTAGTACCTTGTTTTTGCCCTATGCGATCTATATCGGGGTCAAGGACGGCATTCCAATCCCCCGCTAAAACTGCCCGACGAGACGTCGTCAAGAACGGCGCGATCTGCCGAAACAAAGCAGGCCGCTCGGAATGGGTATTGGGCGCATAAACCCCAATGAGACGTAGAACCTTATCCTTTATGGTAACATCCAGCACGCAAAGTCTGCCCGCCGGATCCGCGAAGACAAGGGTACAAGCAGCCTTCAAAGACTTGCTCACTAGCCAAGAGACACCCCTCGAACGACCATCAAAACAGGCTGAATAAACGGCGAACCCCTTAGACAGTATGTCCTCACGATCATGAGAAGAAAAACGGGTCTCTTGTATACAACATACATTCACCCCGAGGCGCTGAAGATCACGAGTGAGCCTCGCCCTGCGAGACTCGGACCTCAGGCCCCGGACATTTAAGCTAGCTAACCAGAGTGCCATTGTCAAGCCGATTAGGGTTGTCCTTCAGAATAGAACATGGCTGGGGTGAGGACACCGACAGCCTGTCCCATCGAACCAGATATCATCTCAGTATCAAGAGTATCATCCTGAGACAAGCCACCGATGTCCGCAGGATAGGTTAGTTTAAGGGCTCTATAAAGGGATGGGTGAACAAAAAGAGGGACCCTCCCTTTACATTTCTTGGATTCATCTAAATTTTCCTCAAGAAGGACGGCAGCTGGGGGCACCACTTTCAAGGAGGCCTTAGCCTCCTCTATCATGCCCCAAATCTCCCGCGTACCCGGGCCAGTTCTAACTACAGTTAGCAGAGTTCGGGCCTTCATGAAATTTTCCGGCACCTCTACATCAACACCATTGATGTGCCGGAAATTCCATAATATTTTCAAGGGCTTCGGGTTTTTGGTTTGCCCGAAGACCCTTTCTGCCTGTTCCCGGGATACGCGGCAGACGTCTTCCCCTGGGAGGTATGGTGGTTTAATTTTCTTTTTCTTTTTATCGGTAGCAGTTTGAGAATCCGGGCTTCTGACCCTTTTCTTATTTGGAGACTGAATAGGTGTTGGAATCGGAGTTGTAATGGGTGTAGAGGAGGGTGTCATGCCAGAAGGCGTCCTCACAGGCGAAGGTTTTGAAGAAAGATATTTTTTCGGAGAATTAGTCAGAGATTTAGGAGCAGATGGTACAGTAAAAGTGTCTTTTTTTGATGAAGGGGAAGACGGGGCAGAGGATAGGGGGCCCGGTGCCCCCAGCGATTTCTTATTTTTCCCCCGCTTAGTCTCAAGTTTTTCTTTTAATTTTTTTAAGTCCAATATTTTTCGCCAGCTTGGCTCGTTTAATTTTTGAGTATCAGACGCATTCTTTTCGTAAGACGCCGAGGCGTCGCCCTCGGAGCTGGTAGAGGGAATGGGGCTGTAGGTGACTTTGTCCCCGGTGTCATGTTGGGACTGAAGAACCGCTGTTTGGGTCTTCCCCTTGCCCCTAACTACGAGGCGCCATTCCCCCTCCTCCTTCTCCTTATCCACACTTGTGGCAGGCGTCGGCTTTGGGGGTAATGAGGGTCTAGGCCCAACCGGGGGATTTTCCTCACCGGTCCGCCTCGCAGCTAGGCCCACTACAGGCGCCGCGGATTTTAGCTTCTCGGCCAAGGGGGGATTTTGGTCGCCAGCGACCGGAACTCCAGGGGCCTTCTTTCCTGGGCAGGAGGAGGAAAGGTGACCAGTCTCTCCACACCTCCAGCAAGTTGGTCTTCTACCGGTCACTATGACCGGCATTTTCCGGTCGCCATACTCCAAACAGTTGGGGACGGACTTGAAGGCCTTCTGGTCAAGCATTATATCAAAAGTCCATCCCCCGTTCAAATTGTCGGAGAGAGCCCCTAAAATTTGGCCGAACTGCATAAAAAATGCAGCCAGGAGCTCTCCCGAAATTTGAGGAGGAACTTCGAAGACGGCTACTCTGGTCCGCCTGCGGCCTTCATATTCGGTTCTGATTATAAAATCTTTAGTTATTAATTCTTTTTTGGCCATGGCCAGGCAATCTTCTGGGGTGGGTAGCAGAATGTCCCACATGAAGAAACCTGTACCCTTTATTACTCTTTGGGGTTTTATCCCCAGGGACAAAAGTGATTTAATCACAGTGTCTTTTGTGGAGCGACAAATCTTTCTTGTTTTCTTATCCACCACAAAAACGGTCACCATTCTTTTTGCGAACACATCTATTTCCTGGACAATATCGACGAACCCATCTTTATTAACAAGATGGGCGTACCCCTTCGCCTTATCCAAGAAATCCGCCATGTTCAAGATACAACTTGGGGGGGACTTCCAACATGAGGGCAATTCCTCGGCGGTCTTAACCTGTGCATCCTTTTGCACTTCTACATTTTTGCTAGTGTCTTTTTTGGAGACACTAGCACCTTTTTTCAAAATTGGGCTCGTATTCGCCTGCTTTTTAGTTGGTTTATCCGGCGGGTCTTCTTTCGCCGCCGAACCAAACAGGTCTTTTTTTACATTGGACCGACTGGCTTCGTCGGCCATGGTGGATTAAAAAATGGAGACGTGCGGGTCCAAATTTTAGGGGAAAGGAGTTGGGAGAAGGTAAAAAAAAAAAAAAAAAAAAAAAAAAAAAAAAAAATAGAGAAATTAAACAAATAAAGAAAAAGCCTGGATGTACCAGAAAAAAAAAAAAAAAATAGCAAAGACAAAAACAGTAAAAAACAAACTAGCACAAACAAAGAAATAAACAGGTAAAAATAAAAAAAATAAAGATGGCGCCCAAAGGCTGCCGAAAAATAAAAAACAAAAACAGAAAACTCCTTTCTTTTTTTCAAAAATTCAAATTAAATGTTCAAGAAGAAAAAGAAAACCTGGTTTGTAACCAGAAAAAAAAATAAAAGTTTGCGGCCGAAGCCGCTAAAGAAAATAAATTAAAATCAAATGAAAAACAAACTAGTCAAACCAAAAAAGAAAGAAAGAATGCGACCGAAGTCGCTAAAAAAGAAGAAGGGTATAAAAAATAAAAAACGAAGTAAAAAAAAACAAAGCTTCTTTTTCTTTTTTTTTCTTATAACGTACTAATTTTTTAGAAACAAAAATTAATAAAAAAATAAAAAATTATGTGGGCCGAAGCCCCCCAAAAAAATAAAACAAACAAAAGAAATGGAAGAATAAAAAACGAAAACAATAACTTAACAAAATGACTTGGTGTGATCAAAGAAAAATCGTCAATCCAAAAAGTTCGTCAAGTAAATCCTCGTGGTAAAAAAAACTGGTATGTCGCACTGTAACAGAAGAATAACAAATTAGATGAGTCAAAAACACCGGTCACAAAAAGACGGGGGGTCTGAACGATATTTATTTATACAAAAAAAGTATAAAATGTGGCACAAGGCCTAAAAAGGGGGATGGGGAAATGACGGTCTTCTTCTGTCTTAAATCTAAACTTAGCTAGTCCCAAACACGGACCCAAACAAACCAACAATATTCCAATCACCAAAACAACACATTCACTCCTACCTTTCTTACTACGTCCACCATAATGCCTCAAATTCTCTATGAAGTCCTAACTAGTCCCCTTATGTACAAATATTGTTCGTGGGGGGAGGGTCATAAAATAACAATTTTTAAAAAAGAACCCCAAATGATTATGTACAATATGACTTAAAAATATTTACAATAAAACTAAACAAAACTGTGTTAGTAATAAAACCCCCCACAAACCATAAATGTGGCAGCAAAATCAGTTAACTAGACGAAATCAATGCGGGGCTAAGAAAAACTAAGAAAAAACATTCATTCCTCCAAGCATTCACACAGACACACACACATTCATACACAACAACAAATACGAAAAAGCACACACACGAAACGAAAGGCGCCCCGCATCCACCAGAGAACTGAAGTCACTGACCACCTAACGAGGGAGGGGATGGGCAATTAAACAAAAGAAAAATAGGGACAGAAATAAAAGGGGCCAATGCGCATGCATACCCTAGCTAAGTTTACTAGAAAAAAGGAAAAAACTAAAGATTCAAAATCAAAAACCTAGTCTAACCTAAAATCTGGGTGGGTTGCCGATGTTCAACCCTGTTAGGACAAATCCTGTACCTAACCGACATCCAAGTGCCACTCTAGGTCAGCCCCTTTTACTCTACACATTCGCGCAAGATTCACCCACCTTTTGCCAAATTCCGATGAGGTGAGCCGCCGCCTTTCCGTCCTAATCTTGACTTTAAGCTGATGCTTAAAGTACAAGATCAGTTGGGAAGAGGTGAACTTCTCGCCCTCATGGAATCCCTTCTGACGCGTCGTCCAAATCACGACTCTCATAATCCCTAGTAAGCAACAGAACACATAGTGTTCAGCCTTCGTCAATTGCGACACCACATTGCTACAAACAGAACTGGCTTCCAGGACAAAGAACTTTCCCTGCAGCATGCGAACCATGAGGCCTTCAACAAACTTGCACAACGGCACTACCGTCTTGCACTGAAAAAAGGCGTGACCAATGGTCTCGACTTCCCCAGTGCAGCGACGACAGTTTGGATATTTCTCCAAACCTGCTGAACAGAGTCTCTTGCCGACCCAGAGGGCCCCACGAATCATCAGCCAGGTGAGTGATGCCTCATCGTTATTGAGACATTTCAACCCAGGCGCCCAAGGCCACATCGAGCGAGCCTCCTGCTTCGTAAGACCGAGCTCGTCGATCAGATCATCTTGAACGGACCCCCTAACTAACAATCGATACAATGCCTTACGAGACAACGCCTGGGCGTCGGAGAGGCCATCCGACGTCCGTAAAAGGAGCTTCAAAGCACTACGACATTCGCGGTAGAAGGCACACTCGGCACGAGGTCTACGGCCGGCCTCCTCCTCGCACGAGTGCACACTTCTCAGGGATGGGAAATGTTTTCGGACATCTTCTTTCCAAAAGGTGCCCACCTCATCCAATCCGCGACACATTCGGTCTAGAAAGGTAATGCGAAGCATATATTGACGAATCTCAATGCTAGGCATACCCAGACCGCCCTCAGAGGGATGAAGGCAACAGATCTCGCGAGTTACCATAGGGGCCTTGTCTCTCCACAAAAAGGAGAACAAGGTCCGGACTAATGACATTAGTCTGGCATACGGGAGCGGAAGCACAGAAAGTCGGTAAAGGAGTATCGGATATATGTGTGAAACACATACCTCCGCCCTTCCCTTCAGGGAAAGTCTCCTCCGAGACCACAGTTTAACCGCGATCTCGGCCTTCCCCTGCACCTCCGACCAATTCATTTCCAACTGGAGATCAGGACCGAACCAGACGCCGAGTATCTTGATCGGCCCATCCGTCCAGAGGAAAGGTCCGGGAAGAGAAACTCCCTTCCACGCACCCAACCGCAAGCCCACAGACTTATCGCGGTTGATCTTGGCCCCTGTCACCATCTCATACCCACTGATCTCTTTGCTGACTTCGTCAATCTCGGCTCTGCTCGACACAAGAACCGAAACGTCGTCAGCATAGGCAGAATACCTGGCTGAGGTGGAAGCCCCAGGCAGGGAAATTCCGCGCAGGACCGGATTCGCCTTCAACTTGCGAAGGAATGGTTCCAACGCAAGAACGTAAAGCAGAGGCGAGAGCGGACAACCTTGACGAATGGAGCGAGACAATACGAAAGGCTTCGATCTTACCCCATTCACTTCCACCAGCGCACCGGGGGTCGCATACAAAAGTCGGATCCAGGAGCGAAAGTCGGCTCTGAAACCGGCCGCCGAAAGGACAGCCTCCAGAAATCGATGGTCAACCCTATCGAAGGCCTTGGACTGATCTAAATTGATCAGCGCGGCTTCACTGTCGACTTTTTCTAAGATCAAGCGTACCATGTGAAGGTTATCCTGAATAGTCCTGCCCTTCACAGCACAAGTCTGTTCGGGGCCAATCAGACTAGACAGGACAAGCTGCAAACGGTTGGCTAAGATCTTCGCCAAAATCTTTAAGTCAGTGTTTAACATCGTTAAAGGGCGAAAGTTCCCTAACCCATCCCCACCGCCCTTGTCCTTACGCAGCAACTTGATCACACCCCTGGTGAAGCGTTGGGGTAAAGACCCCTGCTTCATCCAGTGGTTGTAAATCAGTTCCAGCAAAGGAACAAAAACGTGCGACAACCTCAAGTACACTTCGTAGGGAAGACCATCTAATCCCGGAGACTTATCCAGGCCAACCTGCTTCAGCGCTTCCCAGATCTCCGACTCTGTAATGGGACCCTCGCACCTAGCCGCTTCAGCTGCCGAAAGGCAGGGAAAGTCAGCTAAATAGGCGTCGAACTGAGCAGAGCTCAGACCGGGCTCCCTGGTGAAAAGATCCTGAAAATAGTCCCGAAACACCTCACATATGCCCGCGTTTGTGGTCACGGTCCGCTTATCCGGCAACGTGACGCATGCGATATGTCGCTTAGACGCGCTTCGATTTTCCTCTGCACGCAGTTCAGCGGCCATATTCGTTGCCTCAGAAGACATTCTTTTTAACCTAGCCCTAACTACCAGAGCTTGATCCTTCTTGATAAGCAAGGAGGACAACTCTGCCTTAGCTAAAGCTATGTCCCCACTAACACGGGATTTCACTGCCCGATCGACTTTATCTTCTAAAGCAGTTTGCGCCGCTAATCTATCTAGATTGAGTCGACGACTAAAATCGGCGGCAAACGATCGGATTTTAGATTTTAATTTGCCCCACCAGGCATTTCCCACAACCGCACCCGTCAATTCCCTTTGTATCATTAGTAGCAGCTGGTCCCGGAAACCCTGATCACCAAAAAGGGAACAGTTCAATTTCCAGTAACCAGCCAATCTAACCTTAGGCTTATCTAAGTTTACACGGACCCGGACAAGCCTATGATCCGTATAAACTATATAATGGAAACTTGGACACCCTAAGAGCCCTACGTCGACTCTCCTAACTAAGACCCGGTCCAGGTAGCTCGCAAGCGTCCCCGGAGCCGAGTTGCCACTAGTTGTCCAAGTCCATGCTACCTCCCGAGGGTGTTCATTCCGGAACTTATCGACAAGATCAAACTCATCGATAAAGTCCCGAAATGGTTTCACATCCGGGTTGTTAGTACCTTGTTTTTGCCCTATGCGATCTATATCGGGGTCAAGGACGGCATTCCAATCCCCCGCTAAAACTACCCGACGAGACGTCGTCAAGAACGGCGCGATCTGCCGAAACAAAGCAGGCCGCTCGGAATGGGTATTGGGCGCATAAACCCCAATGAGACGTAGAACCTTATCCTTTATGGTAACATCCAGCACGCAAAGTCTGCCCGCCGGATCCGCGAAGACAAGGGTACAAGCAGCCTTCAAAGACTTGCTCACTAGCCAAGAGACACCCCTCGAACGACCATCAAAACAGGCTGAATAAACGGCGAACCCCTTAGACAGTATGTCCTCACGATCATGAGAAGAAAAACGGGTCTCTTGTATACAACATACATTCACCCCGAGGCGCTGAAGATCACGAGTGAGCCTCGCCCTGCGAGACTCGGACCTCAGGCCCCGGACATTTAAACTAGCTAACCAGAGTGCCATTGTCAAGCCGATTAGGGTTGTCCTTCAGGATAGAACATGGCTGGGGTGAGGACACCGACAGCTCGTCCCATAGATCCGGACGCCATCTCATTTTCGACGGTATCATCTTGAGACAAGCCGCCGATGTCCGAGGGGTAGGTAAGTTTGAGAGCCCTATAAAGGGATGGGTGAACGAAAACTGGGACCCTCCCTTTAAGATTTTGATCTGCTTCATTCCCATCCGGGTCGAGTAAGTAGGCAGCTGGGGGCACCATTTTGAGTGACGACTGGGCCTCCTCTATCATGCCCCAAATCTCCCGCGTACCCGGGCCAGTTCTAACTACTGTCAACACTCTTCCTGCCGACGGGAAATTTTCCGGTTTTTCTATGTCGACACCATTAATTTTTTGGAAGTTCCATAGAACTTTTAAGTCTTTGGGGTTCCTAGTCTGGCCAAAGACCCTTTCCGCCTGGTCCCGGGATACGCGGCAGACGTCTTCCCCTGGGAGATACGGTGGTTTGAGCTTTTTCTTTTTTTTGTCGGTAATGGGTTGTGCATCTGGGCTTCTTAACCTTTTCTTTTGAGGTGAATGTATGGGAGTTGACATGGGTGTGACATTGGGTGTTGTAGATGGAGTCCACCCGGTAGGCGTCCTCACCGGCGAAGGTTTAGGAAAATGACGAGATTTTGCTGGAGAGTTTGATGCAGATTTGGGCGGAGGTGGTTTTACGAAGGTTTTTTTTGATGCAGAAGGGGAAGACGGGGCAGAGGATAGGGGGCCCGGTGCCCCCAGCGATTTTTGACTTTTGCCCCGCTTGATCTCCAACTTTTCTTTCAGTTTTTTGAGGTCTAATATCTTTTCCCAGCTTGGCTCGTTAAGTTTCTGGGCTTTTGTTGCGTTATTTGCATAAGACCCCGAGGCGTCGCCCTCGGAGCTGGTAGAGGGAATGGGGCTGTAGGTGACTTTGTCCCCGGTGTCATGTTGGGACTGAAGAACCGCTGTTTGGGTCTTCCCCTTGCCCCTAACTACGAGGCGCCATTCCCCCTCCTCCTTCTCCTTATCCACACTTGTGGCAGGCGTCGGCTTTGGGGGTAATGAGGGTCTAGGCCCAACCGGGGGATTTTCCTCACCGGTCCGCCTCGCAGCTAGGCCCACTACAGGCGCCGCGGATTTTAGCTTCTCGGCCAAGGGGGGATTTTGGTCGCCAGCGACCGGAACTCCAGGGGCCTTCTTTCCTGGGCAGGAGGAGGAAAGGTGACCAGTCTCTCCACACCTCCAGCAAGTTGGTCTTCTACCGGTTACTATGACCGGCATTTTCCGGTCGCCATACTCCAAACAGTTGGGGACGGACTTGAAGGCCTTCTGGTCAAGCATTATATCAAAAGTCCATCCCCCGTTCAAATTGTCGGAGAGAGCCCCTAAAATTTGGCCGAACTGCATAAAAAATGCAGCCAGGAGCTCTCCCGAAATTTGAGGAGGAACTTCGAAGACGGCTACTCTGGTCCGCCTGCGGCCTTCATATTCGGTTCTGATTATAAAATCTTTAGTTATTAATTCTTTTTTGGCCATGGCCAGGCAATCTTCTGGGGTGGGTAGCAGAATGTCCCACATGAAGAAACCTGTACCCTTTATTACTCTTTGGGGTTTTATCCCCAGGGACAAAAGTGATTTAATCACAGTGTCTTTTGTGGAGCGACAAATCTTTCTTGTTTTCTTATCCACCACAAAAACGGTCACCATTCTTTTTGCGAACACATCTATTTCCTGGACAATATCGACGAACCCATCTTTATTAACAAGATGGGCGTACCCCTTCGCCTTATCCAAGAAATCCGCCATGTTCAAGATACAACTTGGGGGGGACTTCCAACATGAGGGCAATTCCTCGGCGGTCTTAACCTGTGCATCCTTTTGCACTTCTACATTTTTGCTAGTGTCTTTTTTGGAGACACTAGCACCTTTTTTCAAAATTGGGCTCGTATTCGCCTGCTTTTTAGTTGGTTTATCCGGCGGGTCTTCTTTCGCCGCCGAACCAAACAGGTCTTTTTTTACATTGGACCGACTGGCTTCGTCGGCCATGGTGGATTAAAAGTGGAGACGTGCGGGTCCAAATTTTAGGGGAAAGGAGTTGGGAGAAGGTAAAAAAAAGAGAGATTAAGCAAAAATAAAAGAAAAAGCCTGGATATACCAGAAAAAAAATAGCAAAGAAAAAACAGTAAAAAAAACAAACTAGCACAAACAGAAAGAAATAAACAGGTAAAATTAAAAAATAAAGATGGCGCCCAAAGGCTGCCGAAAAATAAAAAACAAAAACAGAAAACTACTTTCTTTTTTTCAAAAATTCAAATTAAATGTTCAAGAAGAAAAAGAAAATCTGGTTTGTAACCAGAAAAAAAAAATAAAAGTTTGCGGCCGAAGCCGCTAAAGAAAATAAATTAAAATCAAATGAAAAACAAACTAGTCAAACCAAAAAAAGAAAGAAAGAATGCGACCGAAGTCGCTAAAAAAAGAAGAAGGGTATAAAAAATAAAAAACGAAGAAAAAAAAAAAAAAAAAAAAAAAAAAAAAAAAAAAAACAAAGCTTCTTTTTCTTTTTTTTCTTATAATGTACTAAATTTTTTTTTTAGAAACAAAAATTAATAAAAAAAATAAAAAATTATGTGGGCCGAAGCCCCCAAAAAAAATAAAACAAACAAAAGAAATGGAAGAATAAAAAACGAAAACAAT
Source organism: Acanthosepion lycidas (assembly GCA_963932145.1). Taxonomy (NCBI): domain Eukaryota; kingdom Metazoa; phylum Mollusca; class Cephalopoda; order Sepiida; family Sepiidae; genus Acanthosepion; species Acanthosepion lycidas. The sequence continues at coordinate 58,703,146 of OZ010594.1, read as the reverse complement.
AACTTAACAAAATGACTTGGTGTGATCAAAGAAAAATCGTCAATCCAAAAAGTTCGTTCAGTAAATCCTCGTGGTAAAAAAAAAATCTGGTATGTCGCACTGTAACAGAAGAATAACAAATTAAATGAGTCAAAAACACCGGTCACAAAAAGACGGGGGGTCTGAACTCTCTGCTTTCTCTTAGGGCGCAGTATTTATTACGTATGGAATAGTCCATTATGTTAGTATGGGTACGGTCCAATAACACTTCTGAACTCTATTCGTTATCTTTCATTACTAGTAGTATCTTGCGTTTTAGTTGCATTATCGTCTTGATTGAGACGAATTGTTTATATAAAAAAAACAAATAAAAAAAAACAAGAGATCACTTAGGGAGGATCGAACTCAGTAATAAATACGTTCATGTGAAAAGTATGATGAAGCAAACATCTACATCTATTGAAAATAATTTACTCTCTGAAAATAGCGAAAGTAGCTGAAAGGATTTGGTGCAATCAAATCTGAAAATCGAAACGCTGACAGAAACACGCTAATACCTCCTATGAATTTTCATGGACATTAACACGACCACAGAAGAAACGATAACACCGTCAGAACACTTTTTTTTAATAAAAAAGCACTTTATTTTCATGCAGTGAGCAAGGATTTCTCATACCCCTCTCCGTTGCCATTACATCTAATTACGTGCTAATACCCTTGGGAAAGGTATGAATCCTCTTCTCCCCCAGCTATGGGTAAATAGCAGACTGTGTTCTTGGATGACAACTTGTCTACCGCAGAAAGAAATGGCAACCTACTGCAGTCATCTTCAGTCATGCATCGAAAGATACATCATAGCCTAAGCTGGTATCACTCATGGCACGTAACTGACTGATATTTTAACAAAAAACCGTGATAATAAAGTAATAATGAGCTGTCATAACTATGAGTATTTAGTGCAGTGGAAACTATGATAAAATGCAAAATTACGTTGTTTTAATTTTCAGTGAATTTTTATTGTAAGGTCAAATGAAAGGCTTTACAAAACTAGCATCACTCATGCATTTGCAGGAAACGGGCATTGCACTAGGACATTAAAATAAAAAAAATAGTTTTTCTAAGAAACAAACACTTGCTTCATTTAGGCATGAGCAAATTCCAATATTTTGTTTTTCTTCGTTCTAAACCAACTAGTATGTTTCTCGATGGAAATGCGAGCGATTGAAGACACCTTTTTTTTTTTTTTTTAGCTGTTGCGCCTCTTAAGGATGCTTGAATTCTGTCTGAAGTGGCCTGAATTGAACCACTTCAGACATAGCAAATAAGAAAATAAACTTTATGATGCAAATCTAAAATGCTTTAGCTTGACTTCCCACTGAAATATCTTCGTTATAAGAAAAATATTGTCATTATACAAATATTTAAGCTTAATTACGAAATCTTTGTAATCAAATATATTAAGGTATTTCTGCTGCAAAGCATCTATATTACAAGGGAATATATATATAATTTCAAAAAAATTTTTAGTAGTGAAATAATATTCTTAGAGAATAATCAATGATTTAAATATTTTAATATAAATTGTTTTTGCTTAATTTGAATGAATAAAGTATTTTGATGATGTGATATCATCTAAAGTAAATAACTATGGAGTATTGCTGCCATATATGGTGCCCCTTCTGTTTGCCTCGGGGTTTTTGATAGGCTCCAGAGGCGGATATGCAATGTAGTTGGCCCTGCCCTGGCGTCTCGTCTACAGTCACTTTCTCACAGACGCGCCGTCGCTTCCTCTGTCTGTTCTACAAATACTTTCATGGAAATTGCTCCGAGGAGCTGCATTCGCTGGTTCCCAGGCGTCATGAGTTCCAGCGCCTTACGAGGCTGGCATCCCGCTCTCACCCCTTCACTGTCGAAGCTCCTAAATGTAGCCGTCTCTTCTACTCTAATAGTTTCATGTCTCGCACCTCTCGCCTGTGGAACTCCCTTCCCTATTCCTGTTTCCCTGTGAGCTATAATCCCCAGCTATTCAAGTGTAATGTCAATCGACATCTCCAGTTGCCTTGATCTATCCACTACGCTCATCCTTTCTTCTATCACTCCTATCTGATCTTGCTCTAAATTTTCTGTAACCCCTTGCGTCCTAGTGGCTTCCCGCCTTGCTTGGGGTGAAATGCTTAAAAAAAAAAAAAACTATGAGAATTACTTTTACTCTGCGCCATATTTATTCAGGATGTGTGTTATGTCCATACACAACTTTTCGTGGCTCTTAGTAAAGTTTATCTTGTTATCACTGCTAGTCTCTGTTCTACCAAACATATACATCAGCTCGTTAGGTAGGTTATTCAGTACTTCTTTCTCACTTACCTTCAATATGTCCCATGAGGATAAGTTCTCCAAACCTTTTTACTAATTATGAAATTTCAAATGTTTCTTTCTGATTCCGTTTATTTTTTTTTAATTTTTCCCCATTCTTTAATCTTCGTCGTTACTCACAGATTCACTTCTCAACTCAATTCTTGGCATCCCGCTGTAGAATCACATTGGTTAGATTTGTTGAAAATTTTCCAAGGAAAGCTATCTTTAATTTATATTAAAAACTACATTAAAAGCGACCTTATCGGGCGACGTTTAGGGCTCTTGATTGAGCCTTCGGCTTTTTCAGGATTTTGAGAGTCCCTAAACCTCAGCATATTTTTAGCATTGGAAGCTCTCTTGGCTGCCGGTTGATCTAGGTTTTCATTTTCACGGGACTTTCTTTTCCTCGCTGCAGCCTTGGCTTTTTTGATCACAATTTGATCCTCTGTCGGCGGAAATATCTTTTTTGCGAGGCATATTGCTGCCGTATGCGATGGGCAGCAATAAACTACAGAATTCTAAATTAATCGCTGCATTTAAGTATTGCATTAATATTCAAGCTTACCTTTTAAAAGTTCAACGATAACTCTTCTGTTGCTACTTAATTCAAAGAAAATCTGATGTACGTATCTCCCTACTTTCCTACAAACAATTATTTCATGGCTGACATTCGTTGAATTTCGCCATTAATTTCAATTATTGCCAAATTTATTTCCAACTTATAAACATTGTTATCGTACAAAAAAAATTCGTCTAAACCAAAAAAAAAAAAAAACAACACGTAAAATATCGCCGAAAACAATCGCAGTAAAGAAAATTGGGAATTCAAAATTTCAGGATTGTGGGTCTGGATCCGATCCGGAATATTTGTAATTTGCTCATGGAGTCGGCCTGATTCCAAAATGGTATATGTTGGGCTACAGCTTCTAGGTGTAAAGATGATAAAGTGTGACACTGATATTTGCATTTATTTATATAGATAACTCAAAAATGAAAATATTGTTTTAGTGAAATAAATGCTGTTAAAATCATAAAAGGTGACTTTTTATACATGAATCATATGTTTATTACATTCAATGAAGTAATGCTATAAGTATAACACAATTCTTATTTATACAAAACTCCTCACTATTTGATTACTTACATGAATGAAAAACGGAAACCATTGTTTACTTTGACAGCCGTTTGTTAAACGTTGTTCACTGTTCAGGATTTGTGATTGCACGTTTCAACGGGTTGGGCTAAATTCAATGAGCCTGAATTATGCTCATAAATTTAGCACATTGTGTAACATGGTTGTCAAGATATTATGGCGTTTTTACAATAGGTAAATTTATTACTTTGAAGATGTATAATATTTTGGCATACAAAAATACTAAAGAACTTCAGATTATCAACCTAACGTGTTCTTCCCTATTTTTCTATATATTTACACACGCGCACACACACACACACACATATATATATATAAATAAATGAGTCATTCATACAAAAAGTAGATTAGTAAAGTTAATGATATAAAATGGCGAAAGGATAAAATGTGGTAAAAAAAAAATTTTTGTTTGACATTTTTCTTTCCCTATGACTCCATTGAATTAACCTGAACAGATGTAAAAAAAATTTCCGCTTTGTCATACATTTCTCCTCCAAAACAGTTCTTGAAAATCACTCAAAGCAGATAATTCTAACAAAAAACCAAAAGAAAATTGGTGGGGGGTCAAACCGAAAGAAAGTGTCCGAGAGGATTTTACGTTAATTTTAGGAACAAGGGAAGAATAAAAATTCCTCTTCCTTCTTCTTTGTCCCGATCATTTTCACTGCTGGAATCTGATCATCGCTTTTCTTGTGGCAGTATTAACAAGCGTAAAAGAGTCAGAAGTTGTTAAAAAAAATATCAGCGGGCTTTTCATTTATCATGCGTGGGATTGACTAGAAGTGCTTCAGTGTCTCTAGTTGTTTAGAGTTGTCCACATTGTCTGTCTCTCTCGACTCAACAGGATATTGTGAACTATAAACTGACCCAAATAGACGCCAGCGAAGATTTGAGGGCAGTTTCGCTCCTCAGGCAATTCCGGAAATTTTCTATAAAAATTCCTAAATCTGTCTGAATCCCGACAGTCGATACCTTGGCTACTGCCATAGACCATGAGCTTTATAAGTTCGCTTGACTAGGATCACCTTTTCTCTTTTGCAACACTTGCGTTTGGCATTCGTTTCAATACGGACCCTACATCATATGTCTCATCTGTTATAAAAAATAACATTTCTTTATTCAATTCTTCGAAAATAAATGCCACAAAATTTTCTAATCTTCCTAATCCTAATAGACTTCATCCTTCATCTATAGTCAACGATTCTAAGAGACCCCGTGCCCTTGTCAATGCTAAGTTGATTGAGGGTGATGTCTCAGCTGTAGTTAGAGTATTGGCCTCATCCGATACTATACTAACTACTACACCAGGGGTTCTCGCAGCGCTCTGTCGGAAAACATCCTGCACTACCATCAGATGTCAGAGTTGTTCAGATGGAAAACAATGATTCCATTGTTGTAATCTCGAAGGAAACTATAGTTGCCGCTCTGAGGTCTGTCTTGGGAAGCAGCAATGGCGGTGTGGACGGTGTACGACCTGGTCATATCAAAGACTTAATGACTGCCTGAACCACTGAATCTAGTAAACATTTGAAAAGACCCCTAACAGCTCTTATTAAAACACTTCTCCGAGCTGAGATACCCCAACATGCTCGCGACTTAATATTTTTAGCCAACTTAACGACTTTAGAAAAAAAGACGGAGGTATCGACCTTATCGCTGTTGGCAACATTTTTCATTGACTGTTTATAAACTTCAATCTTCCATGAATCTCGTACATTCATAACTGCTCATGGTGTATCGAATGTAAGCAAATGACGTCATATATTACGAAATGGACAAAGTCCGACAATTTATTTATTAAAGACATTTTTATGTTTAACGTTCTTTTTATAGATACAAGTATTTAAGTAAATGCTCTGTTTATAATAAACAGTAAATTCGACCTTGCCTACCGAACGATCCTTGGTGGCCCAGCGGTCAAGGCACGTCAGCGTAAATGACGGTTCCGTATAGGATGCAGGTTCGAATCCTGTCCAAGGACGTATATTTTCTATGAAAATTTCTCGGACATTCAGGCCGGTAAATGTTATTTAATACTGTTTATTATAAACAGAGCATTTACTTAAATACTTGTATCTATAAAAAGAACGTTAAAAATAAAAATGTCTTTAATAAATAAATTGTCGGACTTTGAAAGTGTCCGAGAGGATTTTATGTTAATTTTAGGAACAAGGGAAGAATGAAAATGCCTCTTCCTTCTTCTTTGTCCCGATCATTTTCACTGCTGGAATCTGATCATCGCTTTTCTTGTGGCAGTATTAACAAGCGTAAAAGAGTCAGAAGTTGTTAAAAAATTATCAGCGGGCTTTTCATTTATCATGCGTGGGATTGACTAGAAGTGCTTCAGTGTATCTGGTTGTTTAGAGTTGTCCACATTGTCTCTCTCGACTAAACAGAGCATTTACTTAAATACTTGTATCTATAAAAAGAACGTTAAAAATAAAAATGTCTTTAATAAATAAATTGTCGGACTTTGTCCATTTCGTAATATATATATATATAAATGAATCATTCATACAAAAAGTAGATTAGTAAAGTTAATGATATAAAATGGCGAAAGGATTTCGCCATTTTATATCATAAACTTTACTAATCTACTTTTTGTATGAATGATTCATTGTAATATAAATTGAACTGGACCACACACACACACACACACACACATATATATATATATATATATATATATATATATATATATATATAATGAAATGGACAAAGTCCGACAATTATTTTAAACGCTCCTCCTTATTATAAACAGATCATTTACTTAAATATTTGTATCTATAAAAAGAACGTATAAACACAAAAAAATGTCTTACACACACACACACACACATAGTCTGGACAGAACATTCTTATGTGATTCATGTTCTTCAGACGATGAAGTAAAGTTTGTTTATTAGTCATCGATCTGAATTGAATTTGCTCGAACGATCGTCAACAACTTTTGTTCTTATAACAATGTTATGATTACGAACTGATCAGTAAATTTATTTTAATCAACATTTAAAGCAAAGCTGTTTTATGAAAAGTAATGAATTATAAACACACAGGATGTTTCTATTTTCATAGTTAACACAGAAATCTGCCAGCCTGAGCCCCAAAATGCCACCAGTTAATAATAAACGAAAGATTTGTGATGATGAAACTTTGTTTATTGGACTGAAGCAGTTACGTTGGTTACTCGGGGTGAGTCCCAGTAGCATATGTGCTAGTGTCGACACTGAGATATATATCTAAAGTCTCTTTCAACATTTATTCTTCAGCACCCAAATAAATCGTACATAAACATATTCTTCATTTCTTAGCATGTGAAGGGAATTTGATACCTTGTGAGGTTGTAGGCCACCCCCAGATCCATGTTGCGGAATAGACCATTAACTGACTGCGATGGCCCATGTCTCTTTTCGATTCATGATCGGCGAAGGTTATTTGCTTAAGCGAATGTAACTAACCCGACTGGAATTGGAACTCTGTTCTCCGATTTCTCATCTATTACACCACCCGCATATTCATATAAGCATATAGTTTTGCATAAAAAATTTTTATTAATCTTCAGATTTTTTTTCTTTACTATTGTCATTATTTGCTTCATTAGTAATTACTAGTTTTATGATAAGGATTTCATATTTCATATTGCGTATTGTAATTTACTAAATGTGTTTCAATATTTTTTTTCGAAGATCATTCCGTGCGTTATGTAATAAACCTCCACTGGAAATAGATTTCCCACTGATATAAACAGATGGATTACAATGAGGGAATATATATATATATATATATATATATATATATATATATATATATATATATATATATATATATATATATATATATATATATATATATATATATATATATATAAGGACCGCAGTGTCGATGCTGTGGTGACATGCTAAAAACTGCCAGAATCGGATTACGCCAGTGACGTGAACCGTGTAACAACTTAAGGGTCGCAGAGTAAGCATGTGCAAGATTCTGAGAGAAAAAAATTCCTTTGCAGTTCTGTGTATATTTTCTGATACTAACGGTACAAGTAATAAATATTAGGTTGTTTGTAAAATCATGTCGGATTTTAGAATAAAACATTTATGTTTTAATGTATTATTTTAATTGTCGCACTAATTATATAACTCATTCCTAATTATTAAAGTGTACTTTTAGTTACGCCCCCTCATCTTGAACATGAATAAAAAAGAAAAGATGTCTTCGGATATCTCAGTTGGAGTTGCTTACGGTCTAATTCTAAATAAACACCAGTAACCAACGCAAAGTTTAAAGGCTCGTCAAATAATGGATGAACTTAGTATTAGGTTGGTGCAAAAATAATGACGTAATAATGTCGTTTTTTGATGTATTTTTTAACGTCAAAAAACGACATTATTACGTCATTATTTTTGCACCAACCTAATATTATCAGTAAAGTGTCATTTGTCCGATATAATATACATTCTATTTAAACTAATTATATTCACCTCTGTAAATTCTTATACGGACATATAGAAGCTGATTATTTGTTAGGTTTCATCAAGTGGAGACATTTCTATTAGTTTGGTGCAAAAATAATGTCGTTTTTTATGTTAAAAAATACGTCAAAAACCGACATTATTTTTGCACTAACCTAATAATAACGACACAATTTTTAATTTACTGTACTTCGTGCATGAAATCCGTTTTCCAGATTAAAATCTGGTAAAAAAAAATTTTTGTTTGACATTTTTCTTTCCCTATGACTCCATTGAATTAACCTGAACAGATGTAAAAAAAATTTCCGCTTTGTCATACATTTCTCCTCTAAAACAGTTCATGAAAATCACTCAAAGCAGATAATTCTAACAAAAAACCAAAAGAAAATTGGTGGGGGGTCAAACCGAAAGAAAGTGTCCGAGAGGATTTTACGTTAATTTTAGGAACAAGGGAAGAATAAAAATGCCTCTTCCTTCTTCTTTGTCCCGGTCATTTTCACTGCTGGAATCTGATCATCGCTTTTCTTGTGGCAGTATTAACAAGCGTAAAAGAGTCAGAAGTTGTTAAAAAATTATCAGCGGGCTTTTCATTTATCATGCGTGGGATTGACTAGAAGTGCTTCAGTGTCTCTAGTTGTTTAGAGTTGTCCACATTGTCTGTCTCTCTCGACTAAACAGAGCATTTACTTAAATACTTGTATCTATAAAAAGAACGTTAAAAATAAAAATGTCTTTAATAAATAAATTGTCGGACTTTGTCCATTTCGTAATATATATATATAAATGAATCATTCATACAAAAAGTAGATTAGTAAAGTTAATGATATAAAATGGCGAAAGGATTTCGCTATTTTATATCATAAACTTTACTAATCTACTTTTTGTATGAATGATTCATTGTAATATAAATTGAACTGGACCACACACACACACACATATATATATATATATATATATATATATATATATAATGAAATGGACAAAGTCCGACAATTATTTTAAACGCTCCTCCTTATTATAAACAGATCATTTACTTAAATATTTGTATCTATAAAAAGAACGTATAAACATAAAAAAATGTCTTCACACACACACATAAATATGATGAAGTATGGAAGCGTCTAATTATAATAAAAGTTCTTACATAACATTAAAATAGGAAAGAAAGAGTTAAATAAACTTTACCACATATACTATCACATTTGATTTCTGTCAGACATTTTCCATTGTCTAATATTATACTACCTAGATAGTCAAATTTCCACATCTGCTTCATTTTTTTTATATTTCTCTCACAGAATTCACATCTTGGGCTGTCCCTTTTGCTAAACACCATGTATACCATCTTCTTAGACTTAATGATTATCTTTTTTTTATTCCTGCTTTCATCGACTAACTTGTCTAATAATACTTTTAACTTTTCTTCTGAATCTTCTATCAACGCAATGTCGTATGCCTAGCGTATATTATAAAGGCTGATTCCGCCACTGGTAAATCCTGGTAGGTCTTCTAATCCTCTTAGAATCATCTCGCTGTACAAATCAAATAAATCCGGGTAGAGAACACATCCTCCCGTACTCCTCTTTCTATTTTGGTGGACTCGCTTAACTCATTCTCTATTCGCATGCAATCTCTTTATTCTCAGTACAGGTTACGGATTATTTGTATATGTTTTCCTTCCCACGCCGTTGTATATAATAAGAATAACTACCAACCAAACCAAAGATACAGATTCAAGAATATTATAGAAGCGCACACACATTTAAATACTTGCGTAAGTAAATGCACACACATGTCACAGCGGGCTTGCAAACGGACATTTGGAATATTTCCCAAGTGAGATATATATATATATATATATATACACACACATACTTTGAAAGAAGACAATGTCAGGATTTAAGAACTGGCTTAACTTACTCTTAACTCCAAGAATTTGTCAAGTTATGATTAATAAAATCAAATAAAACAAAACTTGCATATGTTTAACCATTTATCTTTAGATGAACAGTTCTGCAAAGTTACTTTTTCTTATCTGCCATATTCTTGCTAGGAAAATTATTGGAATCTTGTGGAAGTTAATTTTATAAGTGACTCCCAACTTTAGTTTGAGTCTCTTTTCCAAAAATGATCCATATAAAGTGAACTTTCGGATCGAACAACATAAATTCAGTCAAATTAACATCTCTGTCGTGATCTGTTTTTGTAATGTCAACGAATACTCGTTGCCACTTCCGTAATTCTCGTTGTAGTAGAGACTTTGTAATCGCAGATACAACTATAGTAACGCCGGTGAACAATAATGGTGTCAGACGCCTTGAATAACAGTCGCACTACTAGTACGAGATCGAAAATACTTGCTCGAATAGTAACCACCAAATAGTAATCCGTATAGTGAACACTTAGAGACACGCTAATTCCCATATATACATTTCCTTTACCATCATGGGATCGCCTGTGTTTGCTCTCTGGTGATTCAGACCTTGAATTAAACCTCAAAAAGACTGATTCGCTGACAGTAGACAAATCACAGCCTAAATAAACGGAATAGAAACTGAAGTGATTGATATTTTATGTCTTGTTCGCAAACTATCTTGTAAGAACGTATTGTAAAAGTTTTTTGTAATGTCAACGAATACTTGTTGTCAATTTCGTAATGTTCGTTGTAATAGAGACTTTGTAATCGCAGATGCAATTATAGTACGCCGTTGAATAATTCTGGTGTCAGACGCCTTCGAATGACACTTGCACAAATATTATTTGCGCGATAAGACTCGCTCGAAAAAGTAACCACCGAATCGTGATCCGTATAGAAAACAGTGTAGAGAAGGGAACAGAGAATAGCGGTCCGTATAGTATAAGGATATAATAGAAATGCAATCAGTTAGACGTCACGCTACTTCCATATATGCGCTCCCTCCGCGGTCACTTGGTCCACCTAATTCAACAGTGGGATCGCCCGTGTTTGCTCACTGGCGATCTATGTTCAAACTCAAGTATCGGCAGCGACATTTTTATTCCTATATAATTTTTTTTTGTTTTGTTTTTTTATCAGCGGCACCCAAACTTTGAATAACGCTAACAAAAATGTCAAACATTTTTTTTTCTTTAATAATTCGTTTCTAAAAATTAAAACAGTTTAAATCGAAGCATGTCAGAATATTATTCTCGGAAAGATATTTAAAACGTCCCTTGATGCTTTGGTCATTAATCGATTTTGGCACCATATGACAGACACAAAATATTAATATTCGACACGACTTTTCCTTGGATTTATCAGAAAATCATGATCTAAAATATTATTCCTATGTTTTGAGAGTACTGAATCCATTTCAACATAGAAATATATTAAAAATGTAAAATTTAAACACTTTTCGGGAATTTTCGATCTACACTTGTGGACTAGTTTTTCTCGACCTAAAGTAATATTATGAAGAAACTCACTGTTGGCCAGGCGGGAAATGTGCAGTGTACCTACTTCGTGTTTTTGAAATAATTATTAAACAAAAAAAGCTTATCTTTTTTCATAGTTACAATGGTCACTTGACAGGGTTACCACGTGATCCCTGAAGTTGTATAAAAAGGACAGAATACCTGTCTCTCGTTCTTTTAATATAAGTTCCATGTTATGGAGTTATCAGGATTTTATACGTCGTGGAAAACGGCAGTCTATTTCGTAAATTAAAGTAAGTGCTATTCCTTTCTTTTCCTTGACCTTAGTCTCTGTTCGTTTTGGGTATCCGGGGCAATTTCTCGGCGATATATTTTAAGTAAAAATTGTAATAGTTCTTGTTACCCACAGATTGCTTTAATACAGTCCCCTAATTTAGATGAAAATCATTCAGGGAGCTCAAAAACCACAAATGTCCACTTGGCTCTATTGAGCAAGCCCTATGTGAATATACCATATGTGCAAACTTTGCATCAAACATTTTTCTTTGAGAAGACGTAATTGTTTCATTCCAAATCCGAGACTGGAACTTGTGAACATGAGAGAATATCTCCCAAAATATTTTGAATGGATGAATAAAAAAAAAGACCTATAGTCGAATCTTCGTTGTCGATGGGGTACTGAAAAATACTCTGAGATGTAGATGTATGTTTTTATATATATATATATATATATGTATGTGTGTGTGTGTGTGGTAGAGAGTGATAAAATACATTAAAATATATATATATATATATATATATATATATATATATCTACACACACACACACACACACACGTCTCTCAAAGAAAGAAACGTCTGTTGTAAAATAAGTGCTCTTTCATTTCGCATTCGTTTATTTCTCTTTTGCAGTTAAGATGGGTGACAGCTTGTTAATATCTGGGGTTGGTGTAATAGATTACGTCTTTGAAATGTAAATCAGAGAGCCGAGTTCCAGCTCCAGTCGAGTTTGTCATATTTGCTTACGCGCAAATAATCTGGGGCAAGGTTATGAATCCACCACTTCCGTCTCAGCTATGGATTAATTAGGACTTGTATCAGTAAATTATTGCTATATCCCCAAATATCTTACAAACTAAAAATATTTTCTTCCTTTAAAAGGTTGATAATCCGTAAGCGTAGAGAGCAAATATTTTTACCATTTCATAGGGTTTTGACTATTTGACCATAAATGGGTTCAAACAGGTGCTACCACACCAGGTCAGAGTAGACTTCGGAACACCAGCAATTAAGAGGTGATCAGAGGTCTTGCTACTAGATGTACTGGGTGGTCCGAAGGTATTGTCACCCCACCTAACAAAAAGTAATTAGAACAATAGAAGAACAAGTAATGCAGTAATACAAAACGCATGAAATAGATTCAATTTATTCATTTTCATTGACGCTGTTATACATCAAGAAGCCTTTCTTCCAAACCGTGTCAACCATTTGAAATAGAAAATTATATTTCGGTGTGGCAATTATTTCGGACCACCGTGTAGTTGTCACACCCAAGACGCGAATTACTTCGGTGAAATGTAGGCACCACCCAAGCAGCCTTTACCACGAACTGTTGCTCTGTGGAACTCCCAATATGCCGGTGCCCTGATCATAAAACATCACTTTCGTCCGATAAAGTTTTAAAGAACGAAACGCTTGACCAAAAAAAAAAAAGTTTTTCCACTTGTCATACACATTTCCTCATAAAGGGACGTGCAAAATATTTGATTTTCTTTTATAAAAAAAAAAAAAATGATCTGCAGAGGAGACAATTTTGTTTGAAAACTAGAGAATAAATACATAGTAAAAAAAAAATAGTGGACAATTTTATTTTATCAAATTAGAAAAGTCCATTATCTGCAAAATATTACCGAATATAATTGATAATATAATGCAATTTAGGATTTTAACGATCTCTCTCTCTTTATCTCTCTCTCTCTCTTTCTCTCTCTCTTTATCTCTCTCTCTCTCTTTATCTCTCTCTCTCTCTTTATCTCTCTCTTTATCTCTCTCTCTCTCTTTATCTCTCTCTTTATCTCTCTCTCTCTCTTTATCTCTTTATCTCTCTTTCTCTCTCTCTCTCTCTCTCTTTATCTCTCTCTCTCTCTTTATCTCTCTCTCTCTTTATCTCTCTCTCTCTCTTTATCTCTCTCTCTCTTTATCTCTCTCTCTCTTTATCTCTCTCTCTCTTTATCTCTCTCTCTCTTTATCTCTCTCTCTTTATCTCTCTCTCTCTTTATCTCTCTCTTTTTATATATATATATATATATATATATATATATTTTGTTTGCCTACACAGATATATACCTATGATGAAGTTTAATGTATAATTTCATATAATAAAAGAGAAAACAAAACTGAATAATACTGTCAATCGACACTAATCTAAGTTATGTGATGAATAGAAGTTTCTTTCTTACCAATGGCCTTAGCAAGCTCAGTGTACGATTTTTTTTCCTTGTTAAATCGAGGATATTCACCTTTTCAATTAATAGAAGCACTTTACGGTTTCCTTTCAGCATATCGAATCACCAAAAAACGCTACTCTTGTGATTTAAGAACGCCATTACGTAAAACTTATGTGAGCGGATAATTTCAATAATGAAAGATATATTTCTCTCAACATTCCAAACAGCACGTTCTTTATTCTATATACTAGCCTTTACCCATGCTGGCGAAAGTAAGTGGAAGTTGTTTTGTAATTGCATTTCTTATATTTTCTGCACGCGTCATCGCAGATTTTAATTTATACCATTTAACTACGCTCTACCTCTCAAATTATGAAATGTAAACGTATCCCCAAAAATTAAAACGAAAAGTATAGTAATGGCAATGTACTCGCTATCTGATCTGCCCTACTTAGTAATTAGATATTTCGTTATTAGAGTAACGTGAAGCATGTTTGCTGGTTAGCGTGGAGAAGTGTGTCTTGTTAATAATGGAAGTGGAGACCAAGCTACGTGAACAATAAACACATAAGGTCATATCTGAAAGGACAGATATTATTATTATTGCTAATTATATATACTCGGTTGGCCAGAAAGTTCTGACTCACTTAAGAAGCGGAAAGAAAACTACAAATCTTGGTTTTTGACTGTTGGAATTTGCAAAGTTTACTGCATTTCGAGCTTGTTCAGCACGGTCGCGCCATCAACGCTAAACTGTATTACCAGCAGCTTTACAACAGCCTAAAGGAGGAGTACCCTGCTTTGGTCAATCGAGGTCGGTCTTTGTTTCAGCATGACAATGCGAGGCCACACACTGCCAGATTGACTAAGAAAATTTTCAAACAGGTGGACGATGTTGTGATTCTTCCACATCTACCATTCTGTCCCCATGCTGCTCCGGGTGGCTATGGCCTATTCCGCTCAATGACATATTTCTTCCACAACCAGCGATTCAACGTTTTTGATGACGTGAAGAAATTTTGTTTACAGTTTTTTGATTCAAAGCTAGCGGATGCTGGCTGATCTTTGGCAGAAGGTCAGTAATGGTGGCCATCATTTTGAAGAATAAATATTGGTATTGCTCCATAAAAGTTTTTCTTTCCGATTAAAAACTGTTTCGATGCGACTTCAGAAGAGTCCATGCCCTGACCTGGTGGGTTCATTTACACCTTGGTAATAACAATAATAATAATACGATAGAATTGATTTTCATTGACTTTTGATTGGTCATATGACAACGGGATGAACCCAGTCCTCTGTAAAATGTTAGACCTCATGGGATTCGTTTTGATCAAATTCTTGTTCTGGTACAAGTTATTCTCTAAGAAAATTAGGTGTCAGGCTGATCGATGTTCTTAAAACATCGACCTGATCACACGGTTCTCTCAGGCTATATCATGCATGTAATGTCCTATCCTCATTACATTGGACTTATACCTGACCTTGTCGTGGACGAACTGCTTGGCTATACCCATCTCAAACTGATCGGATCGTGGTCGATGATATCCTAGACATGCAGGAAATCCACCGACCTAACGACGTTTGATTACTTAGAATATGTTCGTTACTGATGATACGTTAGTGACAGGCCTCTAGCCCGTTCCCGATCTTGAATACAAATGCTTTAGATACCTTTTGGCCTGAGGTTTTTGTCATCATCTATCGGACTGGAATCTACTGTGTTAATTTTTCTTTTCTTGTGAAGTTGAGATTGTTAAATTGATGCGCGCGTCAATAAGTGGTCGTCTCAAATATATATATATATATATATATATATATATATATATATATATATATATAAAGAGTTGAAGATTATATGTAGATCAAATATGGATATGAATCTGAAGACATAATAAGAACTAATAGGAAATTTATCTCAATCTAACAGGTTTCACTTTTATTAAAGCTTCGTTAGAGATCGAGACAGAAATGAACAAATCTGATACAGAGTACAGGTATGTTATACTTTTTGATTAGTTCTTATTGCTCAGATACGGATCACGTATATTAGCGCAATAGATAAAATATAAATATGTGTGAGGAATATTTTGGACATTATGGTGTGTAATAGCGTATGTAAAGAAACGCCTGTTTCTCCAGGTGTATCTTGGACGGTAACGTTAATTCATGTAAGTATATATATATATATATATATATATATATGTGTGTGTGTATATATATATAAAACTAGCAGGCTTCGCCCGCACGCTATCGCTTCGCAAAGTAAGACTAATTGAAATCAAAAAAATTTAAATGCCAATTTTATTTATAAATTGGCTTATAGTTTAGGAAAGTTTTACAAATAGATGCCAACTTGTTGAAGGCCAAGAAAACGGAAATTTCAAAGACTTTTCTGCACTATATAAGACGATATTCCTAAAAAAAAAACTATTTTTGATATGAAAATCAAAACAATCCTCGAATAAAAGAACAGTAGTGAAGGACAGTTAATTAATGAAATAGACTTTTTGAAAATCAATATGCAAATTAATTAAACCTTAACAGTGATATTTCATAGAAGTAGATAATATAATAATAATAATAATATTTTAGTGTGTAAATTACTATAAAGTAGAGCTGGGACGTTTTAATCTCATAATTAGTGGGAGAATTGTGCCCTAATTTCGCATTTATTCATATAGATTCCACAATATGTTTTACTTAATTAGTCTATTGTTTCTCTAACTCTTCAAATGTTGAATAGATAACCAGTTCTAATTTCTATTTTCCTCTCTTTACACTTATTTTAATTTTATCTTATATATTGTCCCCTGTTTTGTCCCCATGATATAAAAATAATTGTTTGTACGGAAAATAAGGATCTACGTGCATCAAACTACGAAGAATTTAATTTGAAGTTCGTAGATTGTTTAGACATTTAGATTTACATTAAACCTTAACCTCCCAAATATGCCCTTTAAAGTAACGCGGATTAACAGCGTCTAAGAATTTGAATGAAACCTTACCTCGTGGAATGTAATTTATTAGGGTTGCTGTAGCTTCTTCCTTTAATGTCGGTCTTCACCCCTTACCTATCTATATCTAGAGACAAGACGCGTTAGGCTTAAGCAACGTCTAGCCGACAGACAGGGGGGTTAAGAATAAGGAATTGAAATGGTTCACCTAACCCACTCATATCTTATCTTCTCTCCCACCTTACTTCCTCACTTTGTTAATTTTACATATGCTTGATGAGGTCCATCAAAAACGTGTGAATTTCTTTTCATTTCAACCTTTGGAAGTAAAGTCTGTTAAAGGGGTTGTGGTGAAATAACTTATTACATCGAACCTTAAAGTGGTCTGTTTTTATTCAAACATATCTGCTCTGAATCTTATATTGAGCTCTCTGCATATCATCCTCCTTGGGTCTACCCATGCGGATTACCTAGTTTTGCATAAACTATATATATATAATCTCGTGTTTCGGGTCAATAATCACAGTAAATGTGGGGTTTATACTACAATTATGGTGAACAGATTTTGGAAGACAGTACACGATCTGGCAGGCTCAATAGTTGAATAAGTCAAGGGTACTCAACCGTCAGAGACGATGACTTGTAGCTTCATGCAAGCATATCCACTAACAGTTTCGTTCTACCGAATTTAATTTACAAGACTTAGATCAATACGTATGATTTTCGGGCACTTCCAAGTAATGCCGTACGCTGAGATAGTTGATTTGTCAAGTGGATGATACTATGATGAGATTTGAGATCAGGTCTTATAGTCGAAACGCTCTAAACTTTTGTTCGCGCGCATATATATATATATATATATATATATATATATTGTTTTGAACAATAAAAAATATTAAATTAAAATTTTCAGATATACTGGGTTGTATGTTAATAAGTTTTCGTTTTATTATTTCAATTAGATTCCTCGACTAATTTCAGCCAGTATGGCCATCATCAGAAAAAAAGTCTGCGAGTGAGTAGAATCGAACTACAGAAATGAATGACTTGATGGAAGAGATGAACTTTATCTGTAGTTTTCGTTTGTTTATTACTTTTTATCATAAATTTTGGTCAGTCCTCGTGTTGGTCAAACAGTCTTCTTTAAGTTGTTTATGATAAAGGCTGGATGGATTCATGCTCCTCTGAATTCACTTGGTCATTTTTGCCAGTTTTATTGGTTCCTGGAAAGGGGATGTGCCTGTGTTAAGTGTGTGTTATTTAGTTCTTACTGAGTATGATGTGTGTATATTAGTATGCAGGGTGTGTATAAGTGTGAGGCCTCACCACCTCCACAAACATGTATGTATTGTGTGGGTGAAAAATGTGGGTAGGGCTTGATTTGTGGGGTCATATATTAATTCTACTTATGTTGTTAAATTTGTGGTTATGCCCGTCTGGGTGGAGTATTTTGAAGCGCAGAATCCACTTTATGGTTTTCTAAAATTTTCCAATGTTATTTGGTCTAGACTTTTCTATTTTCTCAATTATAGTGAATTTGGCATGGGTTTTAAAATCGTGTTTTTGTAGGCGGAAATGTTGTTCTACAGGTAATAATTTTTCATGTGGAGCCGACATAATTCAATTGCGATAATTATTAATTCTGTAGGGAAAGGGGCATTCAAATTTTCCCACAGATTATTTCTGGTATAGTGTGCATTCTAGGAGGTAAATTGTTATGACTTCTACAGTTAGTCGTGGTAGATTTTGAAAGTTTAGTAATTGAACTAGTGAAAGAATTGGTGTGGCTAATGTGGTTACAGCATAAGCTCCTTTTTGTTGTAACATGGTTGGGAAAATCCTGTCGTTTTTGTTTTTGGTTTATTATAGATTACCTTGTTCCCTGAAATGTGGCTACTATCTATAATTTCCTTTAGGTACTTAAGTCTACGTTATGCCGGGTTCTTCAAACAATTTTTTTAGGTCTGGTTTGATATGTAGTATTTTCCAGCGACTTTTGATTAGCTGGAGTAGTGGAGGCAGATTGGGGTTGGAAGTGGTTACTAGAGCGATGCATCTGGGTTTATTTTTAATCTTGTATATTAGGGTGTCTTCTCTAGGTGTGGAAATTGATTTATTTATCTGTTCTCCGATTAGTTGTTGTTTTTAGCTACGTGTTGTGAATTGATGCTCGAGATTTTAAGTGGGTTTATTTAGTTCTTCATTGTTGGAACATATCCTTCTGAGTCTAAGCCCTTGTAAATAGGGAAGGTTCCCTTTGAGGTGTTTAGGATGGAAAAACTTAGTGTACATAGTTGTGGGGGTCGCTGATTTCTGTTTCCCTCTATTTAAATGCGGGTGTCTAAAAATGTTACCGATCTTATGGAATTTTCGTAGTCAAACTTAATTGAGTCGTGTACTCTGTTTAGGATCATGAGGAATTGAGTAAATTTGTCGTCACTGCCCGTGTATACAAAGAATATATCGTCCTGGGTAGGACGTTAAACTGCATCCAACAGCAAGGCCTCTGATCAGGAAATTTTGAGGAGCGTGGAACCACTTGTTAATTGCTGGTGTTCCGAGGTCCACTCTGACGCGGGGTGGTAGCACCTGTTAGGGTCCCAGCTATGGGCAAATAGTGAACTCCTTTGTTTAGCCCACGTCCTTGGTATGGCAATAAACTACATCCACATACTGAGTATGGCGATAAACTACGTCCAACAGAAAGGCCATTTTTGAAAAAATAAGGTTGTCGGCTATACGTTTTTGAAAACCGAATGTGGACAGCGATGCGTTTTTGAAAGGAAAACCAAAAGAAACCTTAAAACACAAAGTAACCCAATGAACCAAACAGGAAAACAATGATCACAAATACACATAAGATACTTCAATGGAACTGTAGAGGAATAAATAAAAAAAATTATTACCAGAAATAAAGTTTTGAAGGAAAAGATATTACCAGCAATACGTTTTTGAAAAGATATGCCAGCTATACGTTTTTTGGAAAAATACTATTAATAGCTATATATTTTTCAGGAAAAAAATATTGATAGACATGGATTTCTAACTAAAAAAATATTATCGGAAAAAAAATGTCGTCGGCATTAAATGACCCATTGAGGTTGATATGCTGTAAATATGTAAAGAATATATTATCGATATATCTTGCATAGAATACACAGTCGCTGCCTATGAGGAGATAGATATGGGTTCCTTCAAATTTTCCCATGAATATTGTAGCATATGATGGAGCTGCAATGGTGCCCATGACACAGCCTCTTACTTGCAGGTAGTGTGCTCCATTGAAAGTACTCATTGTAAGAACATGATTGATGAGCTGTATAATAACTTCGGTGGGGGTTGTTTTCTTCTTTTAGGAAGTGCTTCCTTAAGGACTGTTAGTCCTTTGATGTGTTTAATGCATGAATAAAGATACCTTATGTCCATAGACACTAGAATAGCATTTTCTGGCACTGTATGTGATTACTTTTGTTTAGTAGGTCTGTTGTGTCTCTGATTTTATTTCCTTAGCTATGGGGCTGTATGTAATGGTCTAAGTATTTGGAAATTTTGGTCGTGTGGCAGTTGAATGATGAAATGACTGGCCTTCCTGGGTTGTTGCTTTTATATGTTTTGGGAAGGAAATAGAAGCGAGCAAGTGTGATATTTGTGGTTGTAAGTGTTGTGCATGTTTC
Source organism: Acanthosepion lycidas (assembly GCA_963932145.1). Classification (NCBI taxonomy): domain Eukaryota; kingdom Metazoa; phylum Mollusca; class Cephalopoda; order Sepiida; family Sepiidae; genus Acanthosepion; species Acanthosepion lycidas. Next base: position 58,682,722 of record OZ010594.1, on the reverse strand, counting down.
CTTGTTGATTAGATTGTTGCGAAGCATTGCGTTTAGAGAGCTAGTTAATTCTTTTTGGTATTCGGGAAGAGGATCTGGAGGTAAGCTTTTGTATTTTTTTCTTTCTTTTTTTTTTTTTTTTTTTTTTTTGTCGGCTAGCTAATTGTTGTCCTCTTTAATGTATTTTTTTGATTCCCCAGATCACTGTGACCCCCCCCCCTTTGTCAGCTTGTGTTATGATTATCTCTGTGTCAGCATGTCAAAGGCCACTCGTTCTCCTTCAGTTATAATGTCACATTGCAGCTTACGTGCTGTTGTTTAATTTGTCATTTGTTACTGCCATTTCAAATGTCTGTATAGTAATGTCCGTGTTCTGTGGGGTGAATGTAGAGTGTTTATCTTTTAATGTATCAAGTATGGAAGGTGTGTAGCTATTGTCCCCGTAGTGGGCTATATATATATATATATATATATATATATATATATACACACACACACACAGACTACTAAATGCCTTTCTAGACGACTCAAGTTACACCTACCCGACCATAGCTCAACTTGAACTCATTTAAATACACAAGACCTACCAAACTCCATCCGAAACATACGAGTAGAAAATAAAGTACAATAATCCCATCTACATGTAAAAAAAGATTATTATTAATGAAAGCCCTAATAATCAAAAAGGAAAAGCCAACACTCAATAACATTACGAATACGGCCACAATATGCTTACAGTGTTTGGAAAATAAAACATTCCCATAACTTTAAGCACATACATAAAAAAATATCACATATTCAGTTTAAGAAAAAATAATAATAATAATCGCTCTTGATAATGGTTAAAAAATAGCTGAAAGTGCTCGGATATGCAGAACATTTGGACATTTTTTACACACTTTGTGTCCAGCAAAAGAAAACACTTGTACGAACACAAGAAAAGTAAATAGCTCAATCACAGTATCTTGTCAGTCGTCTTTAACGAAACCTGTATAAAAGAGGAATTGCTGCCTAAATACTACCTCTCCTTCTCTCTCTCTCTCTCTCTCTCTCTCTCTCTATATATATATATATATATGTGTGTGTGTATACAAACACATTACTACCACACGATGGAGAGTGTTTTTCGATTCAAAACATTATATTTTGACGTACTAACCACCAGTTGCTATTAATTTCCGACAAAGATGCACAATACAGTGGTCAGTCACTCGCAACATGTCCGGTCAGACAGATCGGAGTCGACACGATTTAAACATATTACACACACTGCTTCCATCCATTTTTCTCGATGTTCAGCAAGCATCGGCATATATAACTGGGAGTCGTTTATACGCATGGATGAAATTCAGTGGGATTGCTCCGCTTCATATACACTTTCACGACAAATGGAATTTTGATAGAATGCTGGTGTAACAAGAAAAGCGATTATTGAATACTGACGGGAAATATCAACTCTAATGTCATGCATACAAAATCCGCCTCTAAAGTTGTCGGTCATCATAATAAATTAGCCGGCAATACTTTCGGAGCGACTCTCGTATTAAAATCTATTTGTAGAATTATTCCGGATTTCAAACGTACAGACATATGTATGTGTATGTACTCTGACTCAGCGTACTCTTTGTATTGACTCTGTGCATATATATTGATATACTTCTGTGTTCCAGTACATACATATAGTGTTTCTTGTATAAAGGTATAAACTCACAGAGGTAAGTGTGTGTATATTGTAGTTTGTATGTTTAGTCATAAAACAAACTGCGTTTGAATGCGATTTGAGAAGACAAGATCAAAGTAAAAATCATAGCCGTAAAACTCACCGACAAAGACAACAGAGCTAATCTATAAAAAATATTACATAATAAAAACTAAGAACAATTTTACTTGTGGAAATAAATAAAACAAAGCACTGAGAGCTGAAAGAACTTTAAAGAAACCAAAAAAGCGAGAAGCCAGGATCAGCCAGGATTAGATCTATGGACAAATATAAAACACGTCTGTGATTTAAGCTTTCTGTAAGCCCTAATATGAACTGACGATGTAAAAGATATTTTGAAAGTATACATATAAAGTTTCTTCTTTCAAAGGTTGAAGCAGAAGCCGAAGGTTTCATGGTGCCAAAAGATTTACATGTAGTTCTATGAATGTAATAGCTACATTCTGTCTATAAGTGACATTTGCTTTAATCGCTGACTATTGACAATCTTTTTCCTTTCTGATATCCAATTCATTTCTACAGAAAAATGGTTTCCATCATAATATTAGTTGCAATTCATTTTCTGGGATAGAATCAGTAGCAAACAATTTACACTTATACATACAAGACCATTCAGTCAGTAATATTTCAGTGCTGTACAATATTTTCATCGATACTTGAAGCGAGATGATGTGATTCTATCAAAGATTGCAAAAGATACTATAGACCGAATATGTGAGAAAGTCATAAAGAAAATATGAACAAAAAAACTTAAAATCAGAAAGAGAAAGGTGAAATGACTTATAAAGAGGAAAGAAGGATTTAACACTCAAAATACATACTGAAAGCAGGAGAAAACTGTAATCTATCTAAAAAGGTTGTGAGAATGAACGGCATTTTTTTTTAATCAACACGCTTCCCCACATTAGCAGAAATAGATTTTGCTTCATTAAAAAAAAAAAAAACACTAGCAAAAATAAGGTTTAGTAGTAAGAAAATCAGTTGTTAGCGATGTGAGAACCAGAGGCTTTGCCATGTACTGAAAATTTAATAAGCGCTGAATACTTGTGATTATGATTAGAATTCTGGAACATAATGAGGAGAGAAGGCTTGCAAAATTTGACAACAGAATAAAAAAGGGTTAAATGGAAATGATAAATAATCTACTATAATAATCATGTGCTTGTGTAAATGTATATTAGAACAGAGACGGTGATGGATAGGAAATTTTGAAGAGCCATGATCACCCACGTATTTAATGGACAGTGCACATAAAACAAACAAACAATTTATCCAAATCTCAAGAGGTGAAATCGTTGAATTTCTAGTTATCACAAGTTGAAATGTCTGACATGAAATCAATGATATTTTAAAGCTCGGTTTATTCCTTAAGTCCTACAGTTATGCAACAAATATTGATCAATATGAAAGGATTGTTTTTCTGGCTTTCTAGTGATAAATACCCTTACTCCAAGTCCGCCTAGTATGAGGGCTCTGTAATATTAACGTGTTCTTGAGAGACACAATTTAAATTATAGATGTATCTTCCATAGGAGAAAAAAGATGCTGGTTGCGCAAGGACGTTGTCGCTTGCTGCTGTGATGATTTAAGTTCTGCTTGCCCCCGAAGTTATTGGCGATACGACAGAACCACTTATTGAGAACACTTGAATTTTGCAAATAGGATAGACTACAGGATTGGCCAGGCAATTAAGCGAAGAAATTGCAATGGATAGATAAATAGAAACCCCATCATCCGATTAAATTTCTCGAAAAGCAGATCACCACGCCACAATTGTTAATGCCGACTTCTTGGCTTAGATTAAAACAATCTGCGTCTTCAGCTCCACTCCAATAAGAGGACTATTCTTTGATTTGCAACAGATATCCACTCCAGTGACATCGGGTTAGAACAGAGGAGAGAGTATGCCTTAATGAAAGAGAAAGGTGCGCCGCAGAAGAGATTTTGAGTGGGTGGGGATCTAACGCAGCGATCTGTCAAATATTTTCAGTAAACCGAGATAGAAATTTTTGTTGTTTGATTTGAAACAAACAGCAGGAGGACATTCTGGTTGGTTCTTCAGAGGATGGTGAGAATACGTAGGATATCAGAACAACGAGGATATTTCAAGAAAAATAACAACGAAATATGCATTTATATTTCCAATCAGAAAATTGTTGTAGAGTGGTTTCACAGTGGAGGCTTGTATTTGTACTAAGTCGGTCCTAAAATAGGTTCGACGTACAAAACGTTAGGAACTTGATATAATAGGTAATGACGCAATAATCCAGTTGTGCTGGCTGATACTTTAATATCCGACTAACGGTCGTCCGACAGCGACTATATTTAGGGCATCATGTGGCACAAGGCCGGTTTAACGTGGGATCTCCGAGCCCCTGGGCTCGGCCAAAAATATACCCTTTGAACCTTTGAAACGGGTTCAGTGGCGGTTTACCACCCCGAATGAGAATCCGCTCTTCGTCGTAGCCTCGTTCGGGTTCCTCCCCGCCCGAAGGAAGAGAGTTCAACCTTTCAGCGGGTCGTCCGACAGCGACTGACTTGTTACTCTTACTACTCCTACTTATTATAGGTGGGAGAGTCTATTAACTATAGAATAGGTGTGTTCCACTATAACATCCCTCCTAAAACTTTACTCCGGAGGAGTAAACGGTTTTCTTTATTTATTTTTCATTTTTTACAGGAAATATGAAGAAAAAACAACAAAAAGAAATTCATTTTTTTTTTTTAGCAACATTGTAGCGTATTTCCTACGTTTTTTGATCCACTTTTAAATGATCAGTTGCCTTTCTTTTTTTTTCTGGATCGGCGTACCTCAGGTAAAATCGTTGCAGGCGTTGTTAAATCAAACGTATCGAAAATCACCTCTATCGGCGTTTTTTCCGCGGGACCGCTGTCAACCTCGTCTGAAAAACGTCGTCTGATCTGGTTACTGCACGTGAATTTTTCGCCTTTCACCAAGTACATCCTATAGCCAATCCGCTTTTCTATTTTTCTTTTTTATACCTCCATAGTGTTACCAGAAACAACCTTCCGCTTTGAGCTTCTTAAGGATGGAGTCACAGTTTCTGTAGGTTCTTCTCGTGGTTCTATTTGTTCAGCCTCTAGCTTCCCTTTTGTTGATCTTGTGCTTCTTAACGTTTTCTGTAGTGACTTCAGTTGACTTAAATCATTTAATAATACTGCATGTCCTTGGCTGTGGGTAACTCGCTCCCCAGTTTTTCTCGGTGTCTGCTTCATCTTTACTTTCTGGAGGTTGTTTTTCACATATATCATCGGTGTTACCCACTCAACTTTTTTAAATACACCGTCCAATTCTTTATCTGTTTAATTGAAGCAAACAGCACATTCCTTTTCTTTTTGAATACCGCCTGAGCGTTTTCTTTTAGCTGGAATTTTGCCTCCATCTTGGTACACGTTCCCAAACCTGGAGAAAAAACAGTAGGAAATGTTCCCTTAAGTTTCCTTACTAATTTTTGGGTTTCTGAGTTTAAACTTTCAACCTTGAAAGAATTTATCGGTAGATCCCATAATTGAAATTCTGTTATCCAATTCCTACCCAGTAAGTTCGTGGTATTTTCTATTACAAATAGTTTAGCTTTTCACTTCTTTTTTTATTTAACGTGGCGTTTGTTACAAATTCTCCAATAAATCGTATTTTTCTCCCGTCACTGACCTCGCGATTTTATTTGTTTTCATTAAAGTTGGTTTCCCCAACTTCTTCCACGTATACAAATTTATGATAGATAGGTCGGAACCAGTGTCGAGTTGCATTTTTTTAATTTTTTTTATTACTTACTTCGACGGTAACAAATTTTCTGGATATTCCATCGTTCACCTCGTTGGACTTTAATTTTCTTATTTTATTGTCTTTATTTTTTGACCTGCAGTGCGAGCTTTTATGACCCACTCTTTTGCAGTTGAAACATTTTTTATTTCTAAAATTACAATATCTGTACCAGTGAAGTTCACCGCAAGCAAAACATGGCTTCGGGAGTTTGTTTATTTTTCTCTGGTATTTCACTTTTTGTTTGATAATCCGCAATTTTAGAATTCTTTTTGGAAGACTGACTTTCTTTTTTTGTGGCGTATTTTCCTTACATGCGAAACGCCAGACTGTTCTATCTTTTTTTACGCTAACATATCTTGTGCAGTCTTCTGTCAACCTCTGTATCGAAATCCTTGGTTCGTTTTCTAATTTTGACAACACTAATTTTCTCAACTCTGCGTCTCTTTCCGATACCATCCCTTGATCAAACACTAAGCACTTAAAATTGTCAGCGCTTTACTCTGCCAGATTGAATTCTTCACAATGCTTATTCACATTGGCTGTGTACGTTATATATTCTTGTTCGTCATCTTTCATCAGATTCAAACATTTCCACCTCTTGTTAAACAAAGATGTCTTTTTACTAAATAATTCACTTAATATATTTACCGCCTCGGTAAAAGTCAACTCGCTAATTTTTTTCGGTAAAATTTAATTTACCAAATTGTTATGCTCAGCAATTCCTAACTTGATTAAAAGATGTCTAAACTTCTTTCCTTCAGACCACGAGTGGCAATCCTCGTTATACACGCCCGTATATTTTTTATAATACTCCTCAAAAGTTATTTCTTCATCTGGACTGTACGTGAATATTTTAATTGAATTCCATATTGTATTCTCTGGGAAAGAATCATTTTGTAGATTTTTCTCTTTCCTCTTCTCAGTTATTTCCAGAATTTTTTTTTTAAACTCCTTCTGCATCTGTCTATTAAGTTTCCTCCTGTAGTTGCACCTGGAATGTCTTCTGTTGCTCTAATATTGTCATCTGTTGTTCAGTCTGGAACTTAAAAAATTCCTGGAATATATTTTTGCATTCCTCCATCTTCGCAAAAAATTTACACAATGCTTAAATATTGTAGAGGGCGATCCTACGAATTTTCTAATTCGTGACCTATTTGAGCAAACTGTCTTATCGAGAAGAAAAATTATTTTCTCAGTTGAAAATACGACTGATTTTTTCGTCACTAAGTTGACGTCTTGTCTTTCGAAAAACTTTGCGAAGTTTTTTAGGTTTTTTTTTTTAAAATGTGAATCCGAGATGCTGTCGCCGAAAATTGTGACGAGTAAGTTTTTTTTTCTTTTTCCTCCGTATGAGTACGAATTTCGTCACCAAATAATGTGGCGAGCTAACTTTTTTTTGTCTTCCCCTGTATGAATCCGAATCCCCTCGCCAAATAATACAGTGGCGAACGCAATTTTTTTTCCTCCGTATTAGTTTGAATACTCGTGGCCAAATTTGTCATGGCGGGTGAATTTTTTTTTTTTTTCCTCACCGTATGAATTTCGAATCTTCGTGGCCAAGTGTGTTATGGAGTACGAATGTTTTTCTTCCTCCGTATGAATCCGAATACCTCGTCGCCAAGTGTTGAATGTGACGAACGAATTTTTTTCTCCTCCGTATGAGTTCGAATCCTCAAGTGTTGTAGAGTGGTTTCACAGTGGAGGCTTGTATTTGTACTAAGTCGGTTCTAAAATAGATTCGACGTACAAAACGTTAGGAACTTGATATAATAGGTAATGACGCAGTAATCCAGTTGTGGTGGCTGATACTTTAATATCCGACTAACGGTCGTCCGACAGCGACTATATTTCGTCACCCCCCACCCCACGTGGGCATCATGTGGCACAAAGCCGGTTTAACGTGGAATCTCCGAGCCCGTGGGCTCGGCCAAAAATATACCCTTTGAACCTTTGAAACGGGTTCAGGGGCGGTTTACCACACCGAACGAGAATCCACCCTTCGACGTAGCCTCGTTCGGGTTCCTCCCCGCCCGAAGGGAGGGAGTTCAACCGTTCAGCGGGTCGTCCGACAGCGACTGACTTGTTACTCTTACTACTCCTACTTATTATAGGTGTGAGAGTCTATTAACTATAGAATAGGTGTGTTCCACTATGACAAAAATGGGGGTTGAAATTTCCGGAATACATAATGACGCAAGAGTGCTTAGAAATTTTGTCACTGGGAGTTCATTTTGAGGCAAGCGGAAAGCAACAAATAACGTAGCTAAACGGGTGGCAGAACAGGGAGTGAGTTGGGTTTACAGTAAGAAGACAAACATTTCTTTGAATTACAGTGGATAGGAATTTGTGGAGAAATTTATTTATAATTTTTTCTTCGTTGGTTTTGTACAATGTCGAGAGAGATTCAGTATAAAAAAAAATAATTTAAAAGCATTTATTTCCGGGGTTTTTTTTTCTCGTATATTTATTTTTATTTTTTTATCTTTCGTTTCTTTGCGTTGAATATTCTTGGAAACCCAAAATGTTGCTGACAATTTCTTTGACTCTTCTTTTCAAATATTCACATGTTCTTTGCTCTGAAAATGGCATTTCAGCAACTTTAGGAATAAACGTGTTTGTTTTGTAAGTATATTTGTTGAAATTCTGTCATAGAAAAATTTGCTTAAAAACCTTAGCAATAGCATTATTTTCAGCAAACGATGGAAACAGAATCCGGATGAAGATAATTTTCTGTTTTTCTTTCCTACACGTGGTTTATTTTAGTGCAAATCTTTGAAAGATTGCAATATTATTATTTTTAGCAAAGTCCAAGATGATGAACAAGATATTTTCCTGATGGGGTTGGGTATTATCTTTCGGATATTGCAAAATTCAAAACTTGATGTTCATTGTTTTTCCAAAGTCATTTGTTTATTTCAAATGTTCAGTAAATTTTCGTTATGCGCAGATAACACGAAAATTATGCTATGGGAAAAAATTATCTGACATTTGAATACAAGTAAAAAAAAAAAAAAAAAAAAAAAAAAAAAAAATGAAAACGCCCAGGCACAAAGACAGCACACACACACACACACACACAAGCATGCGCGCGTACGCAGAGACGAAGCATATTACTGGTTTCCGATGCCGAGAAAAGGAAAATATGTTTATTGATGTTTACGTTTATTCTTTTGTGGAAAATTCTATGTTAATACTAGATATTCAAATCGCGTGATTCTTATCGCAAAATATAATCATAAAAATTTTGATTGCACTCTTGCATATACACAGGATATATATATATATATATATATATATATATATATATATATATATATATATTGTTTATACGTACGCATATTTTATGGATATGATTGTATGTTCTTGACACACATCCATAAATATATATATATATATATATATATACACACACACACAACGCATGTGTATGCAGACATATATCGATACGTATCATTCAGTTTTGCGACTATAAACGTACATTTACTAAAATGTCAAATCCTGAGATATCTCTCTCATATATATATATAGTGTCAGCCACAGGCAGAATGTCTCGCTGTATCACAGCTCATCAGTGTGGTTATGCGTTCGGTTGCCTCTTGTTAGGATCGAAACCCGACTGAATTGGTGTCAGTCTGGGATTCTACCCCTAAGCATGAATGAAGGTGAATTTATGCGTATTTATTTTTAGATAAATACACAGTCACTGAGAGAACTTGATTCGATTTACCGACGATAAAACTTATATATATATATATATATATATATATATGAGGGGGCACGGTGAAGTAATGGATAGCGGCTTGGATTAGGGAATCTGAGAACCCTTGGGAAATGTGTGAATCCTCTTCTCCCTCCAGCTATCGGTAAATAGTAGGACAGATGGCAACTGGTCTAGGAGAAGGACAACTCTTAATTCAAAATCTACGGAGGGTCGTTTAGGGACCTTGTGGCACCAGGTCTCTGTATTCGGCCCTTCAAAAAGTGTGGATGGTCCTGCACGAAACCTTCACCACTATAATCAAATCTCATCTGCTGTTGTCGGGCAGTCGATTTCTTAGGAACTGATCTGCTTGACCCTCATACGTCGAATTTGACGGGAGAGTCTAGTATATTAGTTTAATTAATAATCCGTACCCTGAGAGTTATTAAGTGAAATTTGGTATAAAATTATTAATATCAACCAATACGGAGATCCCTTTAAATATATGCGCAAAATGTTTACAGTTCTTTTCTGAGGTTGACGAGCTATAGATTCACTTATGTCGATAAATCTTCTCGTTTTTCACATTGTTGGAACTATGGTAATGTGATTCCAAAATAATGTCACCGGTCTGCGTCTAAAAACTCATTCATTGTCACAATTGCTACCTACCTTTTCACGTGGCACCGGATTGCTTGCGACATGTTCTCAAAATATTTCCGAGGCTCACTGGACTGGTATGGTAGTCACGGCAGTGACCTGGCTATGTTTGACAAAAAAGTTTGATGTTTTGCAGTCTGTACAAGAGCAGGAATAATGGATAGAAATGGCGCCTAGTTTACATCGCTTCCTTCTCACTTCTATTTTGAAGTGTATTTAATCAGGGAAAGCGACCGGTTAGAAAATTTTGTGCCAACAGGTCATTTGGTAGCCTCTGTTACACATTTTCGGGGGTCGATACCGCAGCATTCCAGAATTCCGTTTCAATCTATCCCTTTATTTTTTTCCTCAATCAGTAATGTAATGCCTTTCGAAAACAATAATCTTTGATGCACGGTACATGATTAGCCCAACTTGCAATCTTTCAATACAGACCGATTAGGTTCTCATAAAATCTTACTGCAACAGTTTAAAAGTGTACATGCACTGTATATAGAGAATGGTCCAGAAATAATGTAAGTTTTGGTTTGATTGGCAATATCATATTTGAATATTTTTAAACTATTTCCATAAAAAATAATCAATAAATAAATGCTTCTCAGTGTGTGTGTATGTGTGTAAGATATGTAAAAATATCTACCAAAACACACCACGTTTCGACAAACACATGTATGCTAATGATGAGATAAATAGGTTAAGCATGAATATAAATATATTTTTATACAACATCAGGTCTTTATCAAATCCTGATATTGTCCGCATTGAATATATAAAAAAAAAAAAGAAAATCGTGAAAAATATAAGCAGTAAATTGTTGATACCCACCGATGTGTGGACCGACAGGTCCGTCTACGAAACTCTGGAGTCGAGATGCTGAAGTTAACATCGATCTACTAAATGACAAACTTTTACTTAAATTAATTACATATATATGAAAGAAAAAACAACCGTTGATGGAGGAATTAGGAATAGAAACTTTATTAATGAGCTGGTACAGAAAAGAATAATCAGGAGGACAGCGATTGACGTTGCATTTAAATTTTTGCAGATTAAAGTTGGCTAGAAAACATAGAGCCGGAAGGGAGTTCCACAAGTGAGAAGAAACTGTTAGCATAGAATTTCCATTTAGACAGCTCAACTGAAAGCTATTAGGTTGGTGTAAAAAGAATGTCGTTTTCTCACATAGTAACATATGTGAGAAAACGACATTATTTTTGCACCAACCTAATCTCGGTAACCATCTAATACCGCGCTTATATTTCAAAAAATGTCTAGGTACAATAGCGAACAGCTCATCCGAACAATTACCATGAAAGCATTTATAGAAAAGACTACTTTATGACGGTGGGAAAGTGACTGAAGCCGTGTCACCAGACCAGGATGTAGAGTGGAAAGTAAGTCATCTCCTAAAAGACAGGGATATATGGGAGAGATAACGTGTGTAAGATATATATGGGTGTGAAAGTTTTTGTGTAGCGATGTAAAATGTTGTTTTTGTAATTTATTATGAAAAAATATATTTTGCTCTATTTTGTATTAAGTACTTTTTTAAAAAAAATAAATGCTACGAACTGTGGATTTCGTCTATTCTTTCTCTCATTTGGATATATATATATATATATATACATATATATATATATATATATATATATATATATATATATTCCAGACAAGTATAATTACTTATATATAACATTGCGAAAATTTATACTAATATATCTGACGTGCTGTATACTGACTGAGATACAGAGAACTTAGCCGATCAGGCAATGTTTAATGGCGCCTTTAAGTGAAATTCTTTTCGTCATAGTTCCCGAAATTTTCATATCTGCTTAGTTCTGTGCCAAAACAGAAATTTTCTGAAGTAAAGGATTTTTATTTTTTTATACTTTAAACTTTATTTTCACCGGATACTCGTATTTGAGTAGACGCTCCGTTTATTTATTAAACAGTATATTTATTTATTTTAGTCTACCGGTCTGAATATTCGAGAAATCCTATTAGAGAAAAATATACACAGCTAGTAATCAAATTTAACTCCCTCACTGCAGAAGAAACCATCCTTACAGAGAACTTAACCGATGAAGCAAGGTTGAATAATTCGTTTAAGTGAAACTCTAGAGTACCTCATACCTAACGACGGTTCCCTCTGCACAGGGCGACACAGGTTCAAAACTTATATATAATAAAAGTAAAGGTAATATATATAAATCGTAATCCGTTGGTATATAATCCAAGTGGATCCTAGTAATATAAAATATTAAAACTGATCTACAAAAGAGCTCAATGTATGTAATTATTACAGAGCAAATAATTAATAAACAATAAAATCTAACATCACCTCATATAGGGAATAGCCTATTTCGGCAGACGAAACATTTGTTGTCTGTTTTATCAGCCCCGGAGAAGGTGGAAAGTATTTGTTTTAAGGGAAGAAATTTTACAAAATTAAACCCGAATATTAACCTTATAACATTAACTTAGGTTTATATGATGAATTAAATATTAATTTAAAATTAAAAGATGAATAAAAAGGAGTTTAAAAATAACTTTAAAATATAAAAGGGTGTAATGGATTAATGGAAAGAGAACTAGGGAGATCTTAGAGTAGGGGACGCTTATAAATTATAATAATATATTATAATGAGTTTATAGCGGAGGGAAATATAGAAATTAGAATTAGTCATACTTTCGACATTTAAAGAGTTAAAGAAAATGAATATTTTAGAAATATAGTAACGAATTAAGTTAAAACTATAATATGGAAGTTTGAATTTGTTTTCTCTTAGTGATTACAATCTGCACCTAACGATTGCATCGAGTATCACACTCCGTTATGCTAACGGTAAGGTGGAAATATATATGTCTGTGTGTCTAGTAATTTTAAACAGTTAATGGCCCTTTTTGAAATCTGGTATTTTCTATTGCTACAAGTGTTTTACCTAGTCGACACACGCGCTTGAAGATATAACATTGTTATTTACTAAGACATTTACATGCTAGTTGACATTTGTTTTTATCTAAACAGTGAAATTAAACGGGGATGTCTACTCAAACATTTGGTACAACGTTTGGAGGAATAAAATAGTTATAGATAGGCAGATACAGGATGACTGAAAACTCCCTATTTTATGTATGATGGTCTCTCCCGTCTAACGAGATTCTCCAATCTTGTAATAGTTTACATGACTGGAGAGTCTATATTATATAAAATAGGGAGTTACTTTTCAATTACTCTAGATGGATGGATTTTACAATTTTCTATATTTATAGCATTGCTCAAATTTGAGGATAGGAATTTTAGTTTTAAATAGGCAGTTTCACCCGACTGCAATATTTACTATGTTGATTACTATTTTCGCATTTGAATATATATATATATATATATATATATATGAGAGAGAGATGAAAGAGAACAATAGAAAATAGAAAGAACTAGATACGAACAGTTATGCAACAACGATCCATCATAAGAGTTGTTTTACTTTCTAAAAATTTACAATATTTTTCTCATTGAAGATAATTTCATAATCAATTTGCGGGCACATCCATTGCGAAAAAGAACCTTCGTATGTGTCCTTAATCGATTGATGGTAGGTCGATTGCACTCAATAGACGCCTTTCAGAATCTGATCGATGTTGTTCAGTGACTTTCAAGAGGGTTTGCTAAAAGATACATGTAAACAAGAAATCTGCCACATTATACCAGTCGGTTCAATTGTCAAATTGCTCAATCGGCAATCATTTTTGTTTCTTTATGTTCATTTATTTTCCTGCTGGTATAGTTGATGATACCAATGTACGTTTTTTGTTGTGAGGCGTTAAGCGGATTTAAATATTTTGGCAATATGATGCTTGCTTCTTTTTTTTTTTTTTTTGTTCTTATATTTTTGCTGCACGTAACTGGTTTTTCAAATCAAAATGGGTTCGTGTGAATAAACCTTGCCGGTCTTAAAAAGGACCATCTTTTTTTCGAATCTCGTCTACTGATCCTACAGAACATTACCAAATAAGAGGAACCATATCGTTTGGACTTTCAACGGTGGCAAGAACTAAAATAGATACCACATTTAGCACGAAGTGTAGATAACATAATCAAGATGTGACTTTCTTCACTACTTCAAAGAAAAAGTTAAGAAAGAAGTCACCATTAATACCGGAAAAGAACGATACCAGTGAAATTGAAAAACATTTTCCGGACAAAATATTTTAATAGATCTGCTGACAGTAGCACTGGCTGTTGGGTCAATGAATTTCGAATGTTCCCGAAACGTATGTCACCGTTACGATAAAAAAAAAAGATGAATACAATTATTAATTGCAGATCTCTATATCAAATGATCGGGAAAGTTTAGCGACTTGCAAAGTGAAATCGACGTGCCGAGATCAAGGCCAAGGTTGTTACGGTTACTTTCGCGCAAATATCATTGGGAAAGGCATGAATCCGTTTTTCCCTTTCAACTATTGGTTAAATACCAGAACTGACTGGGCTCACATGCCTTAATCAAGGAACTAGTCTCCAATAAAAAAAAAAATAAAAAAAACTGAATTCAAAATCAGCCTGAAAAGCGATGGGCTCTCTTGTCCAACATATACAACTGATGTCATGGGAGCAGTAGTGATGCTGCCCCTTGTGAATCTAATAGGTTACGGGACACGTCACGTGATATCGATTGATATCAGTAAACCAAAATGTATTCCAAGAGAAGAATAATTACTAGCGATACTGTGACTTATTGAAATTTTTAGGAATTATTTTTTTTTATTTTCTAAATCGTTTTATTATACTAAGAAATATCTTGTGCTACGTTACAAAATCGCCTATGTTATATTATCGACAAAGATGATTTATTTATATATATATATATATATATATATATATACACACATATACATACATATATACAATGGCGTTAAGAAAAAGTATGGTGTATTTGTGTGTAAGGAAGAGACAGCGACTCGCACGTAAAGATTGATTGACCAAAATTATTTTGTAACGAAATTGTTGAGCTGCTATTCAGTTATATGAAATATCTTATTCTCCAGAGATTACGTTATTTTGCACGCCATTGATGGTTTCTTATTCAGTACTACTTATGGAAGTAGACGTGTTTAATCTTTGAATTTCCGGGAATCAAGTAATAAAAAAAAAATCTTATTGAAAGTGATGACTTCCAATGCTGAAAACAATTCTATGACCATTTACAAGAAGCCCAACAAAATGACAGTCATAAAATTAAATTTACGATTCCGTTTGACCAGCTTGTAATCATTATCGACCAGCCGATTCTTTCATCAAAAGTTGTCTTCGTCACTCCCTCTCCCTCCCCATCACACACACACACACACACACACATACATATATATATATATATATATATATATACACACACACACACACACTTGCAAATGGAGTCATGGGTTGATTTTAGAAGATGAATGAACACTGTTCAAATGATGCCCGTTACAAAATAGATGTGAAAATCTTGACCATTGAAATTTATTGCAAGTACTAATATCAATAACTACTTTTAAGCAGAAATTATATTTATTTTTTTTATTTTTTTTATTTTTTTTTTAATTTTTATGCACGATTGAAACTAAAGTAAAGAAAATATATATTTTTTAGGTTGTAAGAATTTGGGGGAGATAATGATACGTTGATAAGTCATACTAATTAACCCATATCTGGGAGAAGATGAAGTGTATTCATACCTCTCTTAAGGGATTTTACGCGTAAGTGAATATAACAAACCCGAGTAGAATTGGAATTCCGCACTTCGATTTCCAATTTTGTGAAGTTATGTTTTACACTACCCGCACGTCCAAGCTTAGGGTACCTGGTGTTCCCAAGAGGTCAACCATCCAGTTACTGACGCTGCTTATCTTCGGTCATCAAAAGAGAACTGTTGGTTCAACGCGATATGGCCGTAAGCCATTTTGCTTTTGTTTGTTTTTTATTTTGTTTGATTTTTTTTATTTTGTTTGATTTTTTTTATTTTGTTTGATTTTTTTTCTTTTGTGTGATTTTTTTCTTTTGTTTCTTTGATTGTTTTTCTTTTGTTTCTTTGATTGTTTTTCTTTTGTTTATTTGTTTTTTATTATGTTTGTTTGTTTGTTTTCTTTTGTTTGTTTGTTTTTTTTCTTTTGTTTGTTTTTCTTTTTTTCTTTTGTTTGTTTTTCTTTTTTTCTTTTGTTTGTTTTTCTTTTTTTCTTTTGTTTGTTTTTCTTTTTTTCTTTTGTTTGTTTTTCTTTTTTTCTTTTGTTTGTTTTTTCTTTTTGGTTTGTTTTTCTTTTTGGTTTGTTTTTTCTTTTTGGTTTGTTTTTTCTGTTTGGTTTGTTTTTTCTTTTTGGTTTGTTTTTTCTTTTTGGTTTGTTTTTTCTTTTTGGTTTGTTTTTTCTTTTTGGTTTGTTTTTTCTTTTTGGTTTGTTTTTTCTTTTTGGTTTGTTTTTTCTTTTTGGTTTGTTTGATTGTTTTTCTTTTGTTTTTTCTTTTGTTCTTTTTTTTTCTTTGGGTTTTTTTTTTTCTTTTTATTTGTTTTTCTTTGTTTTGGTTTTTGTTTGGGTTTTTGCTTTTTGTTTGTTTTTTTCTTTTTTTTGTTTGTTTTTTTTCTTTTTTTTGTTTGTTTTTTTTCTTTTTTTTTGTTTGTTTTTTTTCTTTTTTTTTGTTTGTTTTTTTTCTTTTTTTTGTTTGTTTTTTTTCTTTTTGTTTGTTTTTTTTCTTTTTGTTTGTTTGTTACTGCTCAGTTATTCCTCACCCTGTTTCCGCTGTTACAACATTTGGGGAATTTCGAAATTAACCATTTATTTAATCTACAGGTAGATACTTCTCGTTTCACTGTCCGTCTTGTCTTCTTGTTAGAGCGAGCAATAACTGAGGACGACTATTTCCATCAAGACTGTCTGCACTACACAAACTAGGAATTGAACTCACAAATACTTTTCCACCGAATTCACAAATCAATACATTTTATCAGTGAGGCTATTTAAATATCATACTGCTGTTCAGTGTCTGATTCTTTTGTCTGCAATGGTGCAAAACGATGAGTTTCTGAGTTTTGTCGCTGGTTGGGATATCCCTTGAACTGAGATCAGAACAGGCTGCAGAAGTAACATTCTTCTAAAATGAAAAGTATTTGTCGAAAAGAAAAATACGAATAAAACACTAGCCTTCTTTTCTTGCTGTCATGAATTTGAAGAACCAAATTTCGCACTTCGTATAAGGCGCACATTGAACAAAGAACAAAAACCCGCGCGTTATATGGGAGAGTAATGTTTCGTCGACACTGAGAGGAAGCAGATATAGCAAAAGAATATTTGGAGAATAAGCATCATAATCAAGAATTTTTATAATTACTGTGTTAATAGTGGATGCAATTTATCTAAACAACTACGATTTTCTACCTGTTCCTTTTTTTTTGTTTTTTTGTTTTTTCTTGAGGATTTCTTCCCTGAAATATATGAAATATTGCTTTGGCTTATTTTTCCTGGATTTCAACAGAATATTTTAAGTGCGTTTTATACAGAAGGAAATACAGGATGCGTGTGAATTTAGATACCATTGCATGCGAAGTGTTTGAAGCTTTTTACACGATTCTCGAAAGAGATTGCTGACACAAAACATCCATCTCTATTTTGCAAGGATATGAAGACTTTCTCTTGTCACTGTAACTGCGTTCCCGTCGACTGCGAAATAGCAATGTTCGAAGCGTGTGGCTATTGCTTCATATTTGAATATATATTTTATTCATGAAACATGGCAAAGCTGCCATTGTCTCTCACTTCGCATCAGCCGCCTGGATACGAATTAATGTTAGCCGCGAGAAAAAAACATGTATCGATGTTGCGGTCAGTTTTTCTATTCGGTTCTGAATTCGCAGAAGCTGACCTCATGACAGCAAAATTTGGAGGCAGATTCTATCAATTTGTTGTTTAGTGAAAGGCGACCAAACTGCTAAAGTTTCAGGCTGTAACGATGAATAATGTCAGTAGATCGTTTTGACGCGTGCGGTTTTGACAGTGATGTGAATTGGGCGGGTTGAAATAGACAGTTCTCGAAATCATATGTCTTTGTTCCAAATAAATAAATAAATAGAAAGAGATGACCATCACTTGAAGCATATAGGATTATATGTGTGTGCTCTGCTTTTACAATACATTGCCGAGTAGTTGAGACACGGAATAGAGGAAAGCAAATAATCGCAGATTCAGGCTTTTCAAATGGAACAGCATTACGTGCTGCTTTGGAAAACTGCAAATATGTTTTCTTTCTCTTGCGAAATTGGGGGAAGTAAAGCAACACTCAAGTGCCGTTGCTTAAAAGAGTGACTTTTGTGCATTTTTGGGAACAAAATAAAATAAATTTCTTCTTCCCTTAAGAAAACAGCAGGTTCAGAGCCAAGAAAATTATTGTAAGACATCGTGCTCCTATCTTTAAAAACGGAAACGATGAATTCAGAACAAATACGCAATTGGATTTAAAATCGGATTAGTGGAATAAGAGGCAACGATTTGTCAGTGTTTGGAAAATCCGATTTGAAGTAACGATAGAGTTACACTGATGCGATTAATGGTACAAGTGGAATTTACATAAGAAAAATTGAAAGCTAAACCTAAAGAAATAAGTAATTGTCAGCTGAGAAAGTGATCGGCGTGAAATCTGTTAAGTATAAAGGAATGTCCATAAATGCGAGAAGTTTTGTTTTTCTTCTTCTTTTCTGGATTAAAATAACTCCCAAGGTTACGGCAGTATTTTCTGCTGCATTGTCGATAGTGACACGGGAAATCACTTGTACACAAAGGAAAAAGAAGAAGTAACAAACGAACCAATAATCAAGTCAGATCTGTATAAGTGGAGCAAAGTTTGGCTAGATTTCTTTTCAAGGATGTTTTTGCACAAACTCGTTAACAGAAGACTCGAATCTCTTCCCACTTTCCTAATTATTTTGAAGCGTAAATCAATTGCTATCGAGAATTTTTTAATGTTGGAAAGTACAAAATTATGTCATTTTTTTTTATTTTTTAGTGGGGACACCCTGTATTTCAAATGTAATAAAGATGTAGTGTGTAGGCAATGATTTTAACTTAAAATTTTTCTCAAAATATTATTCCGTTTTTTTTCTTTTTTTGTTTTTTTTTTTTTTACTGGAGCGTCTCACCATGAATATTGCTCTTTGAAATTTCGATGTGAACTTCATGAAATCTGTCTTAGCATTTTTGGAAATTTCAGCTTTTTAAACACACACGCTGGTCATAAAGGTTATCAGCAGACCGAGTTTCAATTGAAAAAAAAGAATATCATTATACTCTGCCCCATCGGTATATATCTTGGACAAAATTTCTTGTTGCTGTTATGTCAGGACAGTTTAGGAACGGATAAGTAAACAAGTATTTGAACCAACCAAAATATGTACTGAGATAAGTGAAAACCAGATATCCAGTCAACATCATTGTGTTTGGAGTGATCACTCGTGATAGTGACGTTATGCCTTCATTCATCTTCCAACAGGACCTCAGTTTCAGCAGAGACCTTGACCAAGTACCTTGAGAAGGTAGTGCTGCCCTGGATCAAGGGGGTACCTTTTGCGAGTCCCTATGCCTGACAACAGGACACTGCACTATGCCACACAAGCAGGAGAATCCAGGCATGGCTGTTAAACGATTTCTGCGATAACATCCCCCCTTACATCTGGCCACCTAGCTCCCCAGACTGCAATTTCTTGATTATTATGTATGGGGCGCAGTTGAGCGAGAGACTAAAAAAAATCTCCATGTAACACCAAAGATGACTTGAAGGCAAGGATTATGGCAGTATTCATCAACTTAAACAAGAATACCGTCTAAAAGAGTTGCAGGAGATTCCGAAGTAGTTTGGAAGCCTTGGTTGAAGCCAATGGTGATTTTTATTGAAAATATGTTAAAATGAGATTTTTGTGTAATTTAGACAATTTATCTGTCGCACCCTGTATATAACATATTAGTACATTATTCTTTGAAACGAGAATGCGTAATAGCAAGACTTATTTATCTTTAATATAGGCATGCAGTAGTATTATGTCAGTATCGTATTTAGAACATATTTTACCAAACAGATACTTATTTTTCAATATAATCTCATTTGTCAGTGGTGAATATAAATATCATTGATCGATATATTATATAATGAAAATTTTAATATCAAAATTCAATTCCTCACCATAGAGAAACGTCCCTGACTCTTATCAGCATGGGTGATGCTCAACTCCACGAAAGCGCTTCACTGCGCCTTCTTGCTCTCGCGTTCTTCACTGACCTGAGGTGAAACAACTACATTGAATGAATGACTGCATCTCACGGGCTATACTGGGGGATAAAGAGAGATAGGGAAGGCAGTGAGACACCTATCTAGCTTTTCTGAATCGATGGCAGATCGGGGTGCGGGAGCCTTAGCAAAAGTAGAAAAAGCTGCCAGAAGGAATAAAACTTTTAAAAAGACATGATCGCCCATGTCCTAAAGCGACGTGGCAGATAGAAAATCAAGCGTCATCATTAACTCGTGAAATGGCAGATGTTATTTTTATTTTACAGGTTCATCCAAAATATCTGTATGTGCTCAAAATATCTAGACAC
Source organism: Acanthosepion lycidas (assembly GCA_963932145.1). Lineage (NCBI taxonomy): Eukaryota > Metazoa > Mollusca > Cephalopoda > Sepiida > Sepiidae > Acanthosepion > Acanthosepion lycidas. Next base: position 58,662,268 of record OZ010594.1, on the reverse strand, counting down.
TATAAGATTTCAGTTATTTTTTCTGAACCCACACGAATGTTATAGGGAAATCTGTTTTGTAAAATATTATCTATAAATCGCGATTCCAAAATTTTTTTTTTAAATTTGAAGAGCTTCGAATAGTATTATTTCATTAAAACTAATCTCATTATCTTTTTTGTTTCTACTATAAAACTGCTACCGATACGTTTCACAGCCTTTCTTGAATGTTAATTGCGTCAACTAAGCTTAAGGTACTTATATAGTTTTTTTTTTTTCCTTGCTTTTTAATTTTTTTACTGTCTACGTTGGAACAAGCAACGCTATGTAATAATATAAAAACCTTTAAATTAATCTAAAAAAAATGTGCATTGTGTCTATCTAAGGTAAATTTGATTCCTGTTTTTTTTTCTGAATAAACGGGGTCCTACTTTTGAAGCAAATCTCAGATAGGAAACCTCATGATGATTATTCCTATCCATATGTTAAATCCTCTGAACATCGGTTCCCATTTCACGTACCGCCTATTTCTCGACAAACTCGTATATACCATTCCTTTCATTTTGCATTCCTTTCCCGTAGGATTGCATATTATTCTGACCTTATTCCGAAGATGGCAGTACATTCCTTATTTATTTCCCTATATAAGCTACATGGCTGATTTCATGGTCCCGATTCAGGTTATGACTTTTTCAAACTTCTTGAAGTATAATCTACAGAGGTCAGCTAGTTTCTGTCCGTATATATTGTGGTTTTCTTATGCAAATTTTTTCGCAGTTAAAACAGTATTAAACAACCGATGTTTCCGGATGTACTTGCTTGATAAATATCTTATGTGATATATTAGTTTCTTTCAATATCTGATTGTCTTAAAAATATTAATACCTCAGCTTGTAAGATATTTTATGATGCATCTAGAAGATTGTTCTTCATACAGTAAACATGTATATACAATTGTATAATTATTAATATTTACTTTTAATTTCATATATGTTGTAAAATAAGGCAAGGGTGTGTTCTGTTTGGGGGAAAACACTTACAATTATAGGATAATGGACAGAGAAAGGGAAAAAGCGGGAAGGAACAAAATAAAACTGAGTAATGACTAGTGAAGCCACTACTCAGAAATCACAGCACGGCGGACGGCACGCAACAAAATGGAACAAGAAAACGTCTTCACAAGACACCAGTTCTCGCTAACTGTCCACTGCTGACTGCTGATTTTGCGGTCGCTTTTATTGACATGAAACAGTTGACGAAGACCCAAATCTGGATAAGTTGCAAAGAGGCCCATATCTTGACATGCCAAGTTGTTCTGCTTCGAACGGGGAGCGTGACCAGCTTCAACAGACACGTTCGTACGTGACTCGAGGCTCTTTTATGTCTGTACTGACTCGTGTTCGAAGATGATTGTGGAACGTAAGAAAAGAGAAACAAGATATTGTAAAGTTATTGAGTGATAAAAATGCAAAATTGGAAAAACCTGGACACAGAAGTCAATATTCTAATATTATTTCGAACTATTGTTCTTGGTTGATATATGAGGTTATTATAGACACAACGTTTCCACTATGTACTGATCATCATGTGGTGTCCATTGATTGGCTGATACGGGGGTATCTGTTGTTTATTGTGATATTTTGGCCTAGTATCAGTCGGTGGAGTAATGGATAGCGACTCCGATTGAGGAATCAAAGAGCCGTGTTCGAATTTCAGACGAATCCATTACATTCACTTACGTGCTAATACCCTTAGAAAAGGTATTAATTCCCCCCCCCCAAACAAAGCTATGGATAAATAGCTGGACAGGTCGGGTTCTGTAGCCTTTGATGACAATTGGCTTACCGCAGAAATAAATGGCAACCTTGTCAGTCATGTATCGAAAGATACATGATCGTCTAAGCATGTATCACTCATGGCATATAACTGAACTGAATATCAGTCCTTGTTCATTTCTACTGAATTGCCTTTTCACGACCAGAAGAAACGTTGTGTCTATAATAACACCCATATCAAACAAGATGAAAACAATAGTTCGAAATAATACACGAATGTTATCAAAGACATAATCTAATGGTACAAGAATATTAACAAAGACATAATCACAGGCTTGTTGTCTTATGATTTATTATTCAGCACTAAACAATCATACAATATTATTGTAGTTCTTTCTTTAGAGGTCTCCTGCCTTATGGTTTACCATTAAGTACCATCTAATCATACAATGATATTATGGTAGTCTATCATTAAAAGAAAAGCAACTATAAGGACAGAACAGAGTTACATCTATTTCAACGATGAGCTCTAGTAACCAATCTAGTAGGAGGCATCAATTCATATGGTCGAGATAGCAACAAGGAAAGCTCATGAAACAGTTACCATGAAAATATTTGTAGAAATGACAAACGAAGCCACATCACGGTGTTGAAAAAGTGAAGTCGAGATCAAAGAGAAATGTTATGCGAAGAAGTACGTGAAAACTGTTTTCTCAGCAGTAATGTTTCGAAAACATAATTATAGAGCTATATTGGGTGGGTCTGTTGGCTTCAGAGAAATATTCAGACACGACAAGAGGAAAAAAAGAGTGATATTTTGGACTAATATTTTAGGCACAAAAAACTTAGTCCTTTCAAAGTTGATATATTTCAAAATTATTTATGTTACTTTGCAATTTGGCACCCGTAATCTCTGTTATAACATACCTGGTCAATGTAGGTGGTTGCTGGGTGATCAACTCATCTTGTTCCATGTTTAAGTGTCCAGAACAGTAGATCACTCTCGAATTCTTGTTTGGTTGGCCGGCAGTGTCCTTCAAAGCGCATTCTGCGTTCGCGTAAAATTGTGGAAATAACGGGAATGGGTCCGCAGAGCTGTGATTTACTTGAATGTTATCTCCAGAAGATGTTATGTATAGCTTTTAGCATCTGTAGATTCTATCAAACTTAGACTTTAGTGTATTAGTCAATATCCAGGCAGTGGCACCATACATCAACACCTTCAAAAGACTCTCAGCTTGAGGTTGTCTTGTAGATCGGATTTCCAGATTATATCCATTTTATTCAAGTCTTGGTTATGCGAATTTTCATAGCCTTTTCAGTAGAAATGCAGACAGTTATTTGAAGTTCTTGGACAATACGTAAAATAGATTTAAGCAAAATTCTTCCGTATTCTCGCAATAAAAAGTTCGTTCGTATTCTGCGGAACTATTTCCTACCTTACCAAAAGAAGATTCAAAGACACCACATTTACGAAATGAAATCCACTAAAAATGTTTTAACACGACACATAACGCGTGTTCTGTCATTAAGAATGGGAAACGTTTATTAAAAAAATAAGAAAAAAAAAATCATTGGGAGTTGTAAAACGATTGCAAATAATGTTAAAAAAAAAGGAAACTAGGAAAAATTAACAAAATCGTAGTTGAAAGCTTGATTAAGGTTATATTAGGTTGGTGCAAAAATAATGACGTAATAATGTCGTTTTTTGACGTTAAAAATACGTCAAAAAGCGACATTATTACGTCATTATTTTTGCACCAACCTAATAGAATATCAAGAAGCTCATTAACATATAAAATACTAATAAAGTCATGTATACTGCGTGCCAAATTATTATCGAGTTAACTTTTTTCTAATATTTCAAAAATGTTCCAATCAATTCACACTAAATTTTCACACAATATTGGCCTGCGCAATGTAAACAAACTGGTGCCATATTTGTTATCAGCATGGTGATTTGCGCGTGCCAAATTATTAGAAAGTTTTTTTAAAATTCCCAGAATTGAGCAAACAAAACGTTTATTAATGTCCCCCTCAGTCGTAATGTCACATTTTCATGAATTTAGTTTGCATAATCAAATCGGATACCTCAAAAAGAAGACAGAAACATTTTGATAAGGATTGTTAACAGATAATATTCCTCCTCCAAAAATGGGTTCAGTATTTAAATATATTATCACTATTTTCTAAAAATAAATGGTATGCAAAATAAGATAATCCAACAAATAACAGATACAAACAAAGGCACAGTTTTAAACAAATTAATAGGGAATGTGCTTTCCCTGTTTTGAAATTACTTGAAGAAGTCGACGATCCATAGAATTTGTTAATTGTAGGATGTCATCTGCTGTAATGACGCGAGATATGTCAAGAATTGCTTCCCACAACTCAGCGTTGCTCCTGAATTGTCGTCCGTTGGCGTATAGACTTCGCTTCATGATGCTACAAAGGTTTTCGATTGGGTTCAAATCCGGAGAATTTGCTGGCCACTTCATTTTTCGTAGTCCATCGAAGCCTAACTGTTTCAAATATTCAGTAGTCTTGTGAGCAGCATGTGAGATAGCATTATCTTGCATAAAAACATTGGCCCTTCTGAAGGCAACTCTTTGCCTTTTCATCCACGGTTCAAGATGCTCCTTCATAAACTCTGTATGCATCAGCTGTCATTTTGACGCCATCTAGTACTCTCCATTGGCCCACTAAGGTTTTTCCAATAATACCACCCCAGATCATTATGCCTCCACCGCCTTGTTGGTGTCTCAAACGCTGATGGCGATTCTGTCCGTCCATTACCTAGCCTTTCACCATCTATCTGGCCCATCAAGTGTTGCTTGAGTTTCGTCTGTGAACAAAACTTTAGAGAAGTGAATCTTCATATTGTCCTTGGCTCATTTCAATCGATTTTGAATGTGATTTCTCGTCGATACAGGTTTGACTGTTGTTGCTATTTCCCTCAGATACTGATACCGAGTACTTTTAGACACAGTAGGATCCCCAATGCAACTGAAAAGTTCTTGACTTGTAAGTCCAGGGTTCTTCGTGGCCTCTCGTTTAAGTCGTGACATGAGGTGACGTGAAATAACCCTCGGCTTACCTTTATCTGCCCTTTTGCGTACTTGTGTAGATTGATTGGACGGTTTTTGAAATATTAGAAAAAAGTTATCTCGATAATAATTTGGCACGCAGTGTATATTAGATATTATGCTTCTATATAAATCAATGCGAATATCAGGGTGTCACACTTTTTCAACTTTACTCCTAGAGGCCGTAGCCCAGCATATACTATATTGCAATCAGGCCGAACCCCTGAGCGAATTAAATATATTCCGAGTTGTATCCGGACTCAAAATACTGAAATTTTGGATTCCTAAATTTTCATTACTGCGATTGTTTTCAGCAATTGCTTTTTTATTTTTTTTTTATTTTTTTTTTTTTTTTTTTTTTTTTGCGATGAGTCTTTTGCACGGTAACAATTTTTATAACTTTGAAATATGTTTAGCGATAATTGAAATTAATTCCGAAATCCAGCGAAAGACACCGATGAAATAAAAAAAAATAATTGTTTGTGCCGAAAGTAAGGACCCACGTACATCAAAATGTCTTTAAATTAATTGGCGGCAGAAGAATTATTCTTGAACTTTTATAAAGCAAGATTAAATGCCATACTTAAATGCAGCAATCAATTTTGATTTCTTCTGTAGTTTATTTTTTGCCTATCGCATACGACTGCAGTATGCAAAAAAATCTCCGCTAACTGAGGACCAGATTGCAATCAAAACCGCAAGGGCTGCTGCGAGGAAAAGAATGAAAACCAAGATCAAACTGCAGCAAGGAGCGATTCCAATACTGAGAAAATGCAAAAACTGGGGGACTCTTAAATTCCTGGACAAGCCGAAGGTACAATGAAGAGCCCTCCGCAGGGTTTATCTTAAATGCCACCCGATAGGCCAATAATTACCACACATTGCGTCTCGATTCTCGTTCACGTCTGTGTGCGCGGAAAGCTGATAAAGTCCCGATACAAAGGAACGAGGGGCGGACGAGTACTGGCTACCTCGACCCCATGTATGACTATTAGTATAGACCAACAACTGGATAGGTTCTATGTCCACTGTTATTGTCACTTAGTTTCCACTCGTTTACACTTTTTCCCTTCTGTCAAAGTGGCTTCTGCTTATAAACTTCCAAAGAAGCCAACCGCTAGCTATAAAGCAGAAGTATTGAGACAGAGATTAAAGCACACTATTCCCCTCAGTCGTAATGTCACATTCTCATGAATTTAGTTTGCATAATCAAATCGGATACCTCAAAAAGAAGACAAACATTTTGATAAGGATTGTTAACAGATAATATTCCTCCTCCAAAAATGGGTTCAGTATTTAAATATATTATCACTATTTTCTAAAAATAAATGGTATGCAATTTTTATCTTTTAATTTATATACTGCCATGGAAAATTAAAATAAAAATTTAAAATAATTTAGTAATTATATACAGGAATATACAATACTTACTTTATATTATGCACAGTTAACAGTTACAAGCACAGTTATCAGAAATACTGACGGTATATATTGTTTATATAAATATATATATCTTGACAATATTACCAACATCGATATGTTAATATTGTAAAAATATTAATTTGTATAATAAAATCTGATATTGTGCATTCTTTGTTCGAGTCCCATAGATTGCCGTCCTGGATATGAGGATAAACTACGTCCAACGGCAAGGCTTCTGATCAGGAGGTTTTGAGGAGCGTGGAATCACCTCTTAATTGCTGCTGTTCTCAGGTTCACCTGACCCGGGCTGGTAGCATTTGTTAGTGTCCTAGCTATGGCAAATCGTTAACCCCCAAACTGGGGTCAAAACACTATGTGTAAAAATAAGTTTTAATACCAGAAATACTTTGTAAAACAAAATTATTACCAGCAATACATTTTTGAAAAACAAATATTACCAGCAATACATTTTTGGATAATAAATAAATATTACCAGCTATACATTTTTTGAAAAAAAAAAAAAAAGAAAAAATTCTTATTAACAGCAATACATATTTGAAAAAAAAAAAGATTTTACCAGAAATACTTTTTTTTGAAGGAAAAAATATTACCAGAAGTAGATTTTCGAAAAGAAAATATTACCAACAATAAAAATTATATAATCCATTGAAGGTTGATATGCCGTAAACCAAACCCAAAGATTGTTGTAAACAAACTTTTGATTATATTTACTTAAGCTGAAAGAAAGTAACAAAGTTGATGATCCTAATCCGAATTTAGCGACGAAACTGATTTCGTTCTGTCAGCTCAGTCTGTGCAAAAATCGGTATTCCTGAAAAAAAGAATTTGTAATATTCACTCACGAAATGTTCATAGCAAATCGACTCGCCTTCTTCTATATGTCATGTCTCTTCAGGATGTTAGCGATCATGGCTCCCCACAACTTCCTGTATTTTGTAGCTCTTAATAAGGGTCGTCTGTTTGCTATCTCCCCTACACCCTGTTCTGCTAAACATTTACACAAGTTTGTTAAGTCAGTCATTCGCTGCTTTCCTCCGTCTCTCTTGTTCTTGTACAATCACTGAAGTTAAGCAACGCCGAGCCTCGTCAGTACCTAGATTGGAAATCGGAAAGCCGAGTTCCAATTCCAGTTAAGTTCCCTATATTCACTTACGCACAGATTTCACAAGTTATGGGTTAATTAGTTGGATTTCTATCAGTAAATCCTTATCTCCAACAAATTTTTACATTCCAGAAATATTTTCTGGTTTTAAATAACATGCAAAAGGTTCCTACGTCATAAAAACAATTGATATGTCTTGGGAGTGTCAAATTATCCAAGCCCTTTTTGCTCATTATGTGCCGTAGAAATGTCAATTTTTCTGTTTCTGGTTATAAACATGTCTTTTCTATCTCCATTATCCTACTTGTGTATTATATTTGCTATTTCACAGATGATTTTTTTTTTTAACTTACACTGTCATATAATTGAACATTTTGATCACATTAATGTCCACCGTAAAATCTGATATTAAATATAAAATTTGAAATAAATATGTTAATAATTATAGGTTTCTTAAAAAAAAAAAAAAAAAAAAATCAGCATATATTATAGGTTTATAATAATCGTGTATTATCGGAAGGAAATAGTAGTCTCCATTAAATGTGGGTGCTGTATCCTTATTTTCAACCTCATCTAAACTATTAGGTTGGTGCAAAAATAATGACGTAATAATGTCGTTTTTTGACGTATTTTTTAACGTCAAAAAACGGCATTATTACATCATTTTATTTTTGCACCAACCTAATACTTATGTTTCTGCATTTAACAGTGAAGAGAATCAAGCGTCATCGCTATCTCTGGAAACTGTAGACGTTATTCTCTTTTACAAAATCCTCGTAAACGTATCTGTACGTGCTCAAAATATCTAGACACTATAAAATTTTAGTTTATTTTTTTTTTGTTTCAGAATCCACACGACAGAGAAATCAATTTCTAATAAAAAAAAAGTATCTATAAATCGTGGTTACAAATATTAAGAAGCTATGAAACTCACTATTTCAGTAATTAAGACTAATATCCTCATCTTTGTTGTTTATACAACAATGTTTTCGCCGATACGTTTTCTAGAAGTTATACGGTATCTTTTCTTTCTTTTTAATCTTGTTACTTTATCTGTTGGGCCAAGTAGCACATTAGCAATTATGGAACATAATAGTGATAATGTTTCCCATCTATATTTTAACTCTACTGGGTTAAATATGGAGGATGTTGGACATTAATTTCTTGAATTACAAAGAAAAAAAAAGCCATGAAGCTCGAATACGGGAAATTGGATAGTCAACTGGAGTTTTTACACACACCAAAAACAAAAATGGTTATAGCGTTGCAATTATGCAAATTATTGTCGTACTATTGAAAAATAAGATAACAAGCAATTCCCGTTGCAATATACATTAAATCAAAATTTGATCCGAAGATATGATTATTCGTCGAAATAGAAATTAAAATAAATTTGTTGCAAAAACATATATTGAAAATTGTACGTGAAACACCAATACAGTAATGGAGAAAAGTTTTATTCATCAAAAATAGCCACAATTTATTTTCATGAATAGAAAGATAATACATTAGCTAAACTCATAATTACAGGACTGAAAGAGTAATAATATATATAATGAGATCTTACCTTCGTTAGTCAGACGAGGTAACCGGACACCCCGAAGACAAAGCGACGTTTGTCTCCTACGAAATCTGAGCTACGACTGCGTCACACCAGGTGCTACACACGCAATTGAGTCAGTATAGTAGTAGTAGCAGGGGGCAAAAGAAACAAGGTGCCAACTAGGAATTCTGAGTACTGTAAAAAATGTGGGGGTAATAAAAACACCACTTATGACTAACGCAGGGTTACCGTTCTGGTGGTGATTTTTCGCCGCACTATTATGTATAATATTAAAAGTTCGTATATATTTTTTATTTGATTCTCTCTTTGTTTAATTTCGATTCAAGAATATCGAGAAAGTATGGTGTTCCTTTCTGATAATGTCAGCTATTTCCTCTCATGTATCAATATTTATATTAAAGTTGTTTCCTCTGTTTATCTATCTGTTATCGAAATCCCTCCTAGGGTTTTGGAGATGACTATATATATTATGAAACTACATTATATAACCATATATATTATGAAACCACATAACCCAGAGTACGTGGATAAGTATATTTCATTGTGATCAAAGTGTGTCCTGGTGTAGGCAACAAATATCCCGCTGAAATTTGTTTCCCTTTGATTTAAATTAAAATTTAAACAAGGGAATGACTCCTAGGTTACTTGGATAATATATTTGACTTTGATCAAAGGGGGTCCCGGAAGACACAAACCCCTCACTGAATTTTTCCCTTTGATTTAAATTAAATTTAAATTTGAACAATGCAACATATAGAAGAAGAAAGCCAGAAGATGGAGGTCACATCGGCAAGATCACTGAGTAATATTGAAATGCATCATTTTTCTCCATAAATTATAACAATGTTTTTCTTTTAAAAAAAAAAAAATGCGTGTCAAGGCGTGGGTAATTCGGCTAGTTTAGTTGAATACGAACAAAAGATGATGTCTTGATAAAGTCTTAAATGTGAGTAATAATCATAAAATCATTTAATGAAAATGTTGATATTTCATACTACTTCAAGTAAAAGGTTAAGAAAGAAACTCCTATCAATACTATAAAGAGCGATAACAGCTACTGGACCTGAGAAACCTATTTTTTGGAAAAATTGTTTAAAAAAAGATGTTAATTTCACCCTACATGCTACTCGGTTAGTGAATGTCGAATGTTTCCTTTTAAGGAAATGGCCATTACTATTGCCCCTTAGTTTTATATACGATGATTATTTATTTGATAAAACTTATTTTTCATGTTAGCAACAGCTTATATGGATATCCCATGGAAATTGAAAAGAAAATAATTACATGATAGAGATGCTGATATTCCATATGACTTCAAATAATAGGTTAGGAAGGAGACCCGCATAAGTACGGGAAAGAGCGATAACAGTTACTTGATTTGAGAAACCTATTGTAGTATCAGTAGCAGGCTTTAATAAACAGTACCAGCAGTAGCCCTGGGGTATAAAAAACAACACGAACCCGTAAAGTAACTGTCTTCTCGTAGAAATCTTGAATTAATTAGCCAACACACTAATCTATTTTCCTGGAAAGTGTTTTAAAAGAATAATTTCATTCATTTCAACCGACAGTAGTACAATCTGATCGGTCAATGAAAACCAAATATTTCCTTATATAGAAACGGCTAATATCATTACCAGTTGACCTTTTTTATTTCTTTAGCCAAAAACTGGATATATTCACTTATAATCTTTTCATTTGAGGCGCTAAATCCTCAATAAAATTTTAATGATATCAAAATACTTAGTTGTTTTCTTCTTGCTCAATGTTAAATGTTTTATACGTTTATATGCTTGATTTTATATATATATATATATATATATATATATATTCTATATTTAACTATATGAAATGTTTCTCTTATAATAAATGCCCATATTGTCCTGTTCGATCACCAACCTCTCCACACTTAATTACTGGCATGTGTATCAGCTGATAAATGCCTCTGTTGGCATCCATGGTTCGGAATAATAAAATAAAACGCCGATAATTTTATCTCTGACATTTAATTTTATTTCGGAAGCCTTGATCAGATTGCATGCAAATTAAAATTGCAACATGTTATTCAATGTTTTTAGCAAGTTTAATTTATTTCAAAGCATAAGTGCATTTGTCGCCAATGAACTCACCAAATCTTTGAAATAAAATAAAACATTAAACAGAAAAAATATTAGAAGGAAAACAGATACTAAGAGTTGTCCGCCAAAACACACATTCCCCTTTCACAAACAGAAGATTTAATTATTGGTTTAAAATAGAGTAAAAGAGCATAGTCAAATTACTGATACTGGAAATAAATGTTTGAAGAGTTATTTTCCCAAGAGAACCAATAAAGACATGTATCAAACGATGTATAGTTCTGCGATAGGGAGATATACACAAAATGTAAAAGACAAACATCTGTTCTGTTGAAGGAACCTTTATAAACCCGGAGAATTGCTTCATGCATGTGTCTAATGAAGACTTTAATAATGACAAATTTTGTACATATAAAATTGATACTTGCATTGTATTACTATAAACTGTTCAATTTCCACTGCAGTTCCCTAATCTGTAATCTCTTCCTAGTTCTTACCCACCGTACCAATACAATGGATTCTCAGAAACAAAATGGAGTGTTTTCTTAGTGCGGATAGAATATTTGATGACTTTTTGCAAGACTATGATTGCTCGTGTTTAACGATTTCAAATAATAATATTTGATAGTAAAAATTTAAAAAAAATAGGTACCAAAAGACAGCGCCTCATATTTGTTCCAATGTCACCTAAAATATATGAGGATATTTTCATCGAGAAGATTTCTTAACAAGAAGATGATTTCGTTGACAGAAAGAAGTGTATTATGAAAGAAAACCACGTCTTCGGCCCGTGAGATCTCCGACTCTCTACGTCTCTCGCCTTAAACGTCGGTCTCACGTCACTCTGATTGGCGACTCTCACATACCACCCTAGTGCCTATCTGTACTTGACGACACGAAGTTTTCCAACTCAGCTTCTCTAAATCTCTACACAGTTTACTACCAGCCAACCGGGGGTCCGAAACTGGCCATTGTCTCACCACTCTCTTCTTGCAAGTTATATATGAACACAGTGAGACAGATACAAAGTATTCAGAAGGGAAACTGTTATTTTCGGCGTTTTTGCAGCCGCTACCGTTTAAAAAATTATAAATTATAAAAAAGTTATAAAAACGTATTCAGAAATATTTCAGAAAAGAGAATTTTACACAATACACTCATAAGATACACGGATGATTTTTCTGCTTGAAAAGTTAAATAATTGTATTTATTTATGAAAAGCTATAGAATATGTTTACGCCAAAATGTTCCTGCTAAAAATTAAACACAAATTCGTTTGTAGTTAGAAATGATTCATTCGTTTTCGAAGTATCTTTTTGTTGGGTAAATAATACCGAGTCCATATGCAGAAGTATTTAATGAACATGTTTTTCGTGTTTTCTGAAAGAAAAAAAAATACAAAAAGCCATTGTTTTCTTTCAACGAAGACAAATGCGAAAAATTTCCGAAAATATTTAAGCAACTTTGAATAAAGAATCCATGCAAAAGAAAAATGATTTTTCTTTCAACATATATATATTCATGTACATACATACGTACACACACACACACACACACACATATATATATATATATATATACACACACACATTCACGTACATATACATACATACATACATATATATATATATATATATATATATATAAGAAAACAGAAAAATTATGAATTTTGTATGCAAAAAAAACAGAAAAAAATCTGTGTATACCTATATATATCCATAATAATTTACATATGTCGATGTACCATGATATTGGTGAGTTAGTCTGTATTATAATTCTTTTTTATATGAATATTTAAATGATAATTCTACCTTTGTAACTTGAAGTAAGTAATTTGTGTATATACGCGTGTTTTTTACCCTTTTTTACTGTGGATTTTGCATACAAAATTCATATTTCTTTCTTTCCTTATATTTACATTTGTTTATTTTAAATACAAATTCGATTTTTTAACAATTTCCGTACAAAATATTGATTGTCCTACCCTTGCGATAATCCTATATATATCTAACAAAATTTAAATTGGGTAACGGAGTGTCTCAGTTCAGCACCTGAAGACTGCGTTGTGCATGAAACTTCGTGTCGTTCTATCTCTGAAGAAAAATTTATATTTATTAATATAATTCATATTTCTGTTGTATTACATCGAACACTATCTTATCAACACTCAGTCTGCATCAGTAATTATCGCAAATTATATTGGCGGAGCGGCCTGGTTGTTACGTCAGGCACAGTCATTGATGCTATTAACATAGTTTATACTTAGGAACAAGCAGCAGGTAGGTATCAGTATGTATTTAAATGCAATGAAAAATAATATTTAGCTACAACTGTGATGATGGTTCTCAGGTAATATCTTAAAATCTGTGGATATCATCTCATACCTCGGTAGTCATATTGCTTCAACTGAGGCCGATATCAAGTTAATATGTACAGATCGGAAGAAACTAACTGTAATTTGAAAGTCACATCTGACATAATTAAAATAATTATTTCTTGCCATTTTAATGTCACTTACCTGTACTATTACCAGGACACATGGACATATATTACATGTTAACTATACACATATGCTACGAGCAATGCTCCGCGTATAATAGGACAAAGGAAAGATTCTATGATAATCTGGCTCCTATATCAGATGTAATAGAGGAAAGAGTGGGATTAAAGTGGGGGAAGGAGAATGTATGAGCTATGCACTTCTCTGGAAAACATCTCATGGGTATAGCAGTGTTGGACTTCCTTCAGACATACATTGTTCAACTCCTTCAAAATTCTGAATGAAATATGAACGAATTACCAACTACCATGGATAAGCGGAAAGAATGGCGTCACAATGATAATGAATATATTTAATTTTAGAAAGCCTGTATAAGTGACTTCAGCACGATTTATTTGGAAAATATAGTAGATTATCATGGACACACACACACACACATAGAGTGAGAGACATACAGATCAATATATAGCACATATATATGTATATAAGAACACACAAGACTCATACAGACACATATATATATATATATAACAAATATATAACACACACACACACACACACACACGTGTTTTATATATATATATATATATATATATATTTGTTACGATAGTCCGGGGATGATTTTCGAAAACCTTTTATCTTGCAGTAGGCGAGTGTTGGTGTGGTGGATCATTATATATATATATATATATATATTTCATTAAATAATATAAAGGTATGAAGTGACAGACGTACAATTAATAAAAGAAAGCTTAACTGATATTGAAAGTCAGTTTAAACGTTTGTGTTTCAGAAATTTGGAGTTTGAATGTTTCGTAATGACAGGCCCCGCTTGGTTAATTGGATTGCGTCCGGGATGAAAATAAGATGCTATTTTTGTATTTATTTGGGTACAATATTCCTTTATTCTTAAATAGTCAAATAAACCCAAGACCTTCAGGACAAAATTTCCTTATTCCCTACACAACAAGTAATGGAATAGGCTTATATATACACATGTGTGTGTTGTATATGTATGTGTTTGTGTTATATATGTGCATATATATATATATATATATATATATATATATATATATATAAGTGAGCGTAAAATAATACTTAGTCCTTGCTGCTGCGTTTCGTCATTCAACTTTATCAAGGCAAGTGATGATAAACAAAGGTGAAATGTTGTGTAATTACATGAATTTCATAAATTTTAAAAGACGCGCCTGTGTAAGCTTCTTTTTGGACATTAGTCACTTGCCTTTTTCTTTTTTGTTTCAACTAAGTGTGTGTTTTTGTTATGTTTGTTTTTCATGTTAACACAACCACCGACGGATTCCGAACAGTTTTCTCTGCATATTTTCAGTCACTATGCTTGTATAACACCCTGCCATGGTTTTCCCAGTGCTGCTGCACAATGAAACCCTGAACGATATTATCAAAAAGTCAACCCCTAAAAATATCAAGCATAGTAAGATTAAAACTCTCAGTATTTACCATATATAATGAATTCATCTTGAAGCCCCATAAAAAGTGTGTGTATATATAAATACATATATACATATAAATATACATATATGAAACCCAGTGTAAATATATTCAACAAGTAAGGGAAAAAGGTGTTTATTTACTTTATAAACATTGTGGACATAGAAATCAAGATTGCACTGTGACTGGCAGTTTCATGATTTCAAGAATTAATTGCTGTGTTGATGACTGTTTACACGATGCTTATATCTGCAAACGCTCTATTCTCTGTATTGAGTACTCCCTCCATAAATATAGCACATTTTACCATATATTGTACGATTGACGAAATGATATCTAATTTAGAGGAATAATTTATCAGAAAACCAGAAATTAAATTATGATTACTTAATGTCTCCATCTGTTAACTGTTAGTAACTTTTTGGAATCATTTACAGGTGATTCGGAAAGTACTCCTCTATAAGTTCCATCACATATTTTTCAAGTACTTCTTCGCACGACGTAGATGTTTCTCTTTGTGATGTTTACTTAAAGGTGGTAGTTTAGTCACTTTTATGTCTTTAACGCCTGTTGTTAAGTTATAAATTTCTTCGCTTTTTTAAATAGTTTCTCGCTTGTTAGTCCATCTTTCTTGTTTATTACTCTAAATTTTTCTCAAATCTTTTTAGTTCTGACATTCTTCAAACCAATATTTCTTGTTCTTATCTTGACAAAGTTTTCAATTTTTTTTATTTTCCTTATATTTTTTGTTATGATCGCTGTTAAAATTTTTTCACAATTTCAAGCGTTGTATTCCTATCCATCAATAACCTTACGATGTCTTTTTCCCTTTTGTTATATCTATCTTATTCTCCATGCCTTTCTGTAAGTATACTGAGATATATATATATATATGTGTGTGTGTGTGACAGACAGAGACTAATTCAACTCAAGCAACGAGATTATGCCACTAAGACGCAAGGGTCTACTGGGAATGAAAGAGAACGAAAATACTTTAGAAAGAATCGGAAACCCTATCCTAAACAGGGATAAACCTCTACTCCTGTTCAAAAGACGAGAGAGGAGTGCGAACTGGACGACAGACGAATCTATCTACTCCTGTTGTGGAGAAATAAATAGCATAAGAAAACTTCGAGTTGTATTATAAAAATCTCACACCACCAAATAAGTTATCATCATCACCATTAGCCTCATGACCGATTGTGGTCGTACCGTCTCTGCGCAACTGACCGTCTAATCTGTTCCCTCAACATATGTCAGATAGGTATTCATCCATAAGCAACCTGTCTTTGACAAATAGACCTGGCAGAGCCTGTCCTTCTCCAGGCCAGTCCAATGTGCTCCAACTTGAATATTGCAATTATTTGCGGACAAGCCGTTGTTGATTCTATCGGGGAGATCTCGCTGCAATGGCCGTTGACTTCTGTTTAGGAACCTCTCCGCTCAGTAATGTTCTGCCATAACCTCGCTATAGGCTCTAGTCTACCCAATTGTGATAGATGGCCGTTGACCCTCCAAGAAAGTGTACCGGCTACATGACTGGTCTTTTTTCCTGCTAGATATCTATCTACCCTCCTTACTAGAAAGAAAAATAACTGGCGGGGATCTTGTTTAGTGGCCAATAACCAGATCATGCGACAGATAGAACTGTGTTACATGATATCAGTAGTGCCCGTAGAGTGACATGGCATAAAAGTTATTATATCTACTTCTAATAATATTATTATTAATATTAATTATTACCTGAAATTATTTATTATACACATATAAGTATTTCTCATTACCATAAACGCTATTTTTAGTATGTACACGTATTCAAGTATTTACCCCCGTTTCTTATTTTCTTAAACCGTGATATTAAGAACAACCGGCCTAGATTGAGAAGTCTTTCTAAAGAAAGAGGGTACCTCTGACAGCAATCGAACATTTATTACCTTCTATTAAAAAAAAACGTTTCTATAGCCAAAATATGCCTTTACCAATTTGGCTATCGAGGCCGCATTGATAAAGCAAAGTTAGAATTACCTATTTAAGGAATGTTCATTTTCCGTTGCTAACTCTACGAACATATAGCTACTAGTTTGTAACCGAAACGTAAACAATTATTTTTAATAATAGTATTTTTTAGTAATTGTTGGAGTTTTTAATCGATATTATTCCTTATTAATATAAACGTTATTTCTAGTGGGGAAATAAGTAGGTTTATCTCAAATATGTTGTAGCCATAATTTTCTTATACAAAAGTCCAATTAAAAATTACATATAAGTATATTTTGAAAACTTTATGAATATCAGTTGTTTAATTCTAATTTTATTGTGAAAAGATTAATTTAATAAAATCTCTCTCAAATACCCAAATTTATTTATTTATTTATACATACATACACACACACATATATATATAAGAGAGAGAGAGAGAGAGTGTGTGTGTGTAGTGATTGTAGGATATATATCGCTGCTTTTCAAACAAGAGCAGTGCCTCCAACAAAGCTTATGTCAGGTTACGGTTACGGCTCTCGAGTCATTCATTGTTTCGGAGCTGAAACATCATTATCACGAACCCAAGGCGCTCAAGCAATACTTCACGTCATTACCTGACTTTGTTGGTTTTACATTACAATGTGAAAATGTCAGATCCAGGGAGATGGAGCTTCTGCCCGATCTTGGAACCTCTTAATATACTTCCTCTATTCTGTTGTTGACATTCCTAGTTTAGTCAGGTATTTCCGAGGTCGAGTTGGCTAATAAATCCTCGTCATCTTACTTGGAGAGAAAATATTAGTTTTCTAGCCTCTGTCGTACACATTCTTGTTGAAGATCTTCGGAAACTTTTCAACTGAGTTGATGAGACGAGCTGATATCTTCCTCAAATGAGTTTAACTAAAATCTCTTTGAAGGAAAATATCAAATATTACAGAATTTGGCAGAAAAGTATATGTACTTTAATTAACAGCTACACGTATTTTTCTGTCAAATTCTGTAATACATCTAATATTGTAACAAGAGTCGATTCCAAAGAGCAGTGATTAGCGGAAAGAAGCTCTTCGAGTGGAACTTCTATATTGTTTCGCCAAAATATAAAAAGCAATTCTTTCAATCAGTGTATTTCGAGAAGATAACTTTTTAACGCAAGCAGTCTTTCTAATTAGTATTTTGTATCAAGAGCATTACCAGTAACAAATAAAACTAAATGTTCAAATTATCTGTGGCTACTCGGATTTCCTCTGGTATAGTATCCTCTTGTCAGAAGCTTCGATAGTTTACTATCAAAGCTTCTGATAAGAGGATACTATAGTGAATATATTTACAGAAATCAACTGTAAATTTGTGTAAATAGATTCAGTTTTACTGTCAAGCCTCCGGACAGTTGGCTGTTACAACTGAAATGATCGGATCAAAAAACGAGGCACATTTTTTTTATTATTCTCAGTATACTTTTGATTCTCACAGACATTAGAATTTAAGAAAAATTCAATTAACTGTCCGTCTATTATTTGCAACGTCAATCAACAAAGGAAAACCAATCTCTCAAAACAACAAATTCTTTTATTGGCACCTTGCTTCTCTCGTGGACAGGTTTTTTTCGTTCTCTCCAATGATCAGCGCTAAGAATCTCTCTAGAATTGATTCATAAGGAAAGATAAATATTTTATACGCTCGTATATTGCAGTAACACTACTAACACCCATCCTGTTCATTTAATTCTTCACTGCAACTCGAACCCGCGACTATTCTTTACATTGTGAACATATAGCATACTCCCTGGATCGAATATATAAAACTTATTGTTTTTACATGCATTCGTTGAAAATCCTGAAAGTTAGATACAGGAATCGTCTATCTGTTTGCGCATGTGTGTAGATTTTATGCAAAACGATCAAATAATAGTTTTTTGTTTTGTTTTTTGGGTTTTTTGTTGTTTTTTTGGAGGGGATGTTTTTTGGTTTTTGGGGGGGGGTGTTTTTTTGTTTTGTTTTTTGTTGTTTTGTTTTGTTTTGTTGTTTTGTTTTGTTTTGTTTTTTTTGTTTTGTTTTGTTTTTTTTGTTTTGTTTTGTTTTTTTTGTTTTGTTTTGTTTTTTTTGTTTTGTTTTGTTTTTTTTGTTTTGTTTTGTTTTTTTTGTTTTGTTTTTTGGGGGGCTTGTTTATATCTAACAGTATGGTTCTTGTTTAATAAAGATGGCTAATTTTCATATTCAGTTTTAATAATAATTTAAGAATTAAATGCTTTGTTATTCATTTCCAATTTTGTAATCTATATAATTTTGTTTATGACTTTTAAAAATTACTTATAGAAATGCATTTTCTACTCTAAAACGGCAACGACCTTAACTTTTAAGCCATAGCTTAGGATAAAATTAAATAATATATAAAACGGAATAAGCAGTGGCGGAATTTTGAATATCTGTTTTCAAAATGAAAAATATCTGAATTTTCGTTTATGAAATATTTACTTTTTTTTTACGTTTTGTGTATAAAAATAAAAAGTTACGACGCGGTTTGTTTTATTTGCCAATGGATTTTTTTTTATGAATTTTTATTGGCTTTATTTGAAGAAAAAAATATTGTTAAAAAGAAATCTGCGACAATTCGATTATTCTAATGTCTCAATTTGCTTAATCTTCCAAACAAGTGACGTCAATGAAATTTTATTGTACTGCATTTGATAAAAAAATGATATACCTACTAAACATTTTGTCAGATATTTACTCCATTGCTCCAAGTGAGTGACGTCAAGTCTAGTCAGTACCTAAAATAGCCATAATATTGTCGAGATTAAACCAAAATACACCCACCACAATTTGTTTTTGGCAAATAAGTTATATCATCAACAAAACGTTAGCTCGCTTTCTTGTCTTTCCAGCATTGGCCTTCAATAAGACGTCGGCATTATTAATGCCCGAGGATCATATCACTTCTTTCAAATAAAGGAGAACTTCATTTTGTCATTATTCTGGCAAAATGAAAGGTTTTACTTTCTATATTAAGCAGTGAATGGGTAGAAATAGGTGTAATTTTTGTTTTGAGTCCTTAATCTTTGTTTTGTACGTTCTATCAACTAAATCTCAACCTTCAATGCTTTTTATTGATTTACGCTTTTCGGCAAAAAGATGAATCGTGGTATTGCCGGGTATAGTTTATAAAACTGAGAGGAGATACAATCTATATTTCTTGTGCTCTATCTCTCGCTTTCCGAAGGGATAATTACTTTTTTCTCTCGCTTTCCGAAGGGATAATTACTTTTTTCTCTCGCTTTCCGAAGGGATAATTTCTTTTTTCCCTCGCTTTCCGAATGCATAATTTCATGGGTTACTGTTGAATTCTACTTTCAGCAGGTGACCTAATGAAGTTCACTGAAATTTCCCAAAAGGAAATCAGTTCGAGCGTCAGTTTTTTCGCGAGCGATTTTCCGCAGTTTTCTTCCGTATCGCAAGAACCCCATTTTTTCTTCCCCGAGTGCTTTTGTTTTTGAGGGTTTGTGTCAAAACATAGTCGAACTCTAGACAGGCTTACAGCCGCATCACATTGAAACACCGGTTATCATACGATCGCCGGTAGCACCAAGATGAGTGACCACTTGACAATACAAGGTGCTGTCTGCTTGGATGTGAAGTAGGTGTAATGGACATTGGCACGGAATTTTTAATCGAAGAGCCCAGTTCCAATTCCCGTCGGATTCGTTATATTCGCTTACGCGCAAATACACTTAGTAAAGATTTAAATTCACCTCTTCCTCCCCCAGATATGGGTTAATTAGTAAAACTTGTACAACTAAACCATCATTATATCAAAAGAAAATTCTTACAATCTGAACATATTTCCTGGCTTTAAATAACCTGCAAGGTGTTGATAATCCCTAGAAAACGAATCAACCAACCAATCTAACTAGGGGCCTAGCAATATCTCAAAAAATCACTAGAATTTGACAGTTAAAACGCTTAATCATGTGGTTCAAAACACTTCTGTCACATACAATCTTAATCTGTAATGTTTCCTTCCACCTCATTTCTTCCTTCAAATATTAGATATGCCTAAACTAAAGTTTCTATCACACTGTCTCACTCAGTATCAACAAGAAATATATTACATTGTTATATATATATATATATATATATATATATATATAATTTCAAAATAGTCAATTTTCTTCTAAGGCCCATTGGATATTTATCTTTTAAAGGACATTTTTAATTTAGGATAGACACTAATTTTGAATTTAGCAAAATAAATATTGGTTAAATCGATTTCTGTTGGAAATCAGTTTTTCATTTGATTATACAGGAGCGTCCAAAATAAGGAACAAAAAATTAAAACTTCGACATCTCAAAAAATATAAATCCAATTTTTGAGAAGTTTTCACTAAATAGAGACAAAAGGTAGTTCAGTTTTTCCTTATATCTGTAAGTTATTTGGAATGATACAGAAAGAGCTATGATTAATTAATTTTGGACACTTGACATTTGTGTAAAAATTTAAAGAACAAAATGTTTTTAATAATAAAAAAATAATTTGACGACAAAATGCAAAACGTCTTAACAATATTTATTGCTAAGACATTTGTTTTGAATCACTAGTTCACATCTGTGTCCACAGAATGTCATTAAATTTTGACATTTGTCAACTGTAATTTTTGCCTATTCCTCATGTAATTTTTTTCCCATAGATCTTCGACATTTGATGGATTCTAAGCCATGACATTTTGCCCTAATGTTTTCTATAAGTTTTCTATGGGAGTCATGTCAGGACTTTGAACTGGACAATCCATAACGTTTATTCCTTGGTCGATCAGATAAGCAATAATCTACTTTGATGTATGGCAGAGAGCATTATCCTGTATGAACACGGGATTTTCAAACACGTAATTTTGTAATAACGGTACATGTTTTTCTAACAAATTCTTGTACATAGCAGCATTAACTCTATTATGTAAGCATACAAGAAGTGACGTACCCAGACTTGAAAACATACTGAAACCATCACGCAGCCTTCGCCAAACTTCTTGGTGCACTTTGAACTTAACCTTTCGCCAATTCATCGTCTAATGTACTGTTTACCATCGTAAACAAATGCATTAAATTTATTTTTATCACTACTGTTCTTCTGAGCACAACGCGCGTTTGTTTGCGAATTCTAGTCTTGCTGACTTGTTCTTTTTGATGATGAGCCACTTCTAGCATAAAGCCCTATTTCTTGCAAGCGCCTAGACAGTTTGTCGAGACACATTAATGTCATTTGGAATTTCTCGTGAAAAGATTGCCGCTGCTCGAAAACTGTCTTTCAGTGCTAAGCCTTGAACGATCGTGTCTTCTCCGGCCTTTTGTTTTTTGGGGGTTTTTTTTTAGTTTTGTTTTGTTTTGTTTTTGTTCTTTTGGTGGGGGTTCTGCCCATCTTGTTTGGACTGGTTAAGCGACCATTGTTTTTCGTGCAATTTCAGAATCTGGCTCCCAACGCTTTCGGAACGCTTCACCTGTTTATCAATCTGGTCAGTTGTGTGATTTTTCTTTCGCAGTTTCACAACATCAGCTCTTAGAGACTTGTCAACTTTTCATCGGTTCGCCAGGTTGGACAATGTGAATCTTAACTTGGCTCATAAGAAATTTGGATTATGTGCATTAATTTATTTTTGGACACTTGGTATTTCAATAAATGAATCATAGCTAGCTCTCTCTCTCATTCCAATAAGTTAAAAATTATTATTAAATGTAAAGTAGCATTGATTGGTGATGAGATGGCAATCTTTTATTATTTTAGCTGTTAGAGAGTTTTCTTTGTGCTAGATGCGCTTTTAGACATTTTTCAACTGGGACTTTGGTGTAGAGGGAATTTATATCTAGAATGGCCATGTGTTTCCGGTCATGTTCATTTCCCTTAGTTTTTCAGCTAGGCTGCCTGAGTTCTTTATGTAAGATAGACTGTTCCAAAGAAAGGGGTTAAAATTTTTGTTACGGGTATATCTAGTTTATGGGAACGCTATTCCTGCGATGATTGTCCACATTGGGATACCAGCTCTTACAACATTTCTCCATTCCTGGCAGATCTAATATCAAAGTGTGGGATACCTACCAGTAAAAGTGATGGAAAGAAAAATACTCTAAATGAATTCGGCTAGATAAAACTTCCCTCGTTCGTGCGCATGTGTAGTTGTAGCAACATAATAAATTTAGTTCGATGAAGTCTTGAAGAACCAAACGCATCAAAAGTAAACTTTTTTCCACTTTGTCATACAATAAATATATGTGTGTGTATGTATGTATATGTGTGTATGTATTTATGTGTGTATATGTATGTGTGTATAAGTATGTGAATGTGTGTATGTGCGTTTGTGTGTATGTTTGTGTTTAGAGGAATACATATATGTAACATGGTATGTTTGTGCTGCATGAGAGACCCGCCTGCTGATACGGAAACTCCTTTGTTTATGCACTTAACTGTGAATTTCCGAAATTAGAACCCTGTGCAGCAGAATTTAAAAAAAGATTCCCGTCGCAGAAAGTCAGTTTTCGTAATCACTCTTAGTTGTTTTGTGCTGTTTTTTCTTTCTTTCTACTTCCTTGATTACTCTTACACACCAGGCTTCCTCAAAATTTTTAGAAAGTTGTTTGTTTTTTGTCTCGTCATCGCAAGGAACTTCCAGCGCACTTATTTACCTCACGTTGTTTAATCTTAGCAAACTGAAAGTTGATTTTGAAGGAACCGTTCTAGTTCTTTTTTAGTTTTTTCTTTTAGCTACCATCGTGTCTTTTGTCACAATGTAACTCTTCATAAAGGAGACCTACTGTTATGCAATGCTCACCTATTCAGATAGCATACCTACCCCCCCGCCGGAGTTTAAACTTGATAAGCGCAGATTCGATACTAATATATCCAAGGTAGTTCAGCTCTTCAAGGTTTGTGATGAGATCCTGGAACGAAGAGAATGCATGAGGAAGTTTTCAAATTTCTTGATGTGGTTACAGCACAAATTCTCATGTACAGAAGAACGAAGGACCACTAGTCAGCTCCAGCTGTTACTTCGCTGCGCGCCCCACGCCGCCGGTCTCGGAATTTAGAAATTGACAGGTCACTTACGAATGAATGAATGAATGGCATGTGGAACCACCTCTGCGGAAAAAAAATTAAGTGGGAAGATCAAATCATTGAAAAGCAGCAATCTTACTCTCTCAGCGGGGAGAGTCTTTACCCAGTGGTATGAGATATCGTCACAACTAAACTTCTATGCTAAAGGATTTAACATATGGATAGACGAAAAGGATGGCATCTCATCGCCTGTATATCAATTCCTCAAGAAAGCATTGAGACAAGCTTACAGGGAATTAAAAAAGAAAGACATCATAATTCGGGTAAGTGACAAATCAAACACCAATAAAAGCTCCATTTCAACAACAAAGACAAATTTAAAAAAAAAAACTCTGCAAAAACACCACTAGGCTCCTGAAAACCTAGATTAATAAACTGATTACGGCTCATAACTCGGTGATCGGATCCTTCAAACTCCACAAAGTTGTAGATGAGTATTAACCTGGTTTGGAAAATGGAAATATAAAACAATACAAACCTAACGCTCTGCTGTATCCCATAATCTCACTAATTCCGTATATCAATTAGTATCAGTTGTTTACCTATCTTAATTACTGGGTAAGTATAGCGTTAACTCTAAGAGCGAATTCCTCAACATATTACGGCCAATTAAACCAAATACTAGCCTCGTTAGAAGTTGGAAGATTATATATGTGCAAAACTTTTCTTTTTTGTTTCTCTTTTTTTTACGTATAAAAAAAAAGAACAACTCAGTTCTTTGAACCAAACAGTCAGGCTACCTACACATATGATTTGATTATAATGGTGAAGGCTCTTGTGCAGAACCGACCACACTTTTTGGAAGAGCCGAATAAGGAGAACTGATGCATGGCGTGCCACAAGGTCCCCAAACGAGCTTCCTCAGGTTTGGAAAACATAGTTGGCTTATTTCTAGACCGATTGCCATCCAAGACTATAGACAAGCTATCCCCGTGTCTAAAGTAGAAACAATACGTATTTGACTCCGAATATTTTTGCTCATATATTTTTATAGCATAATTGAAGAATAAAATAGCTTTTCATTCTTCCTCTTGTTCTATTTGCCGCTTCCCATCACGACATAATGATCGACGCTCTCCAAAACTTATCCCGTGTAGCCCTTAACAGTTTTTCTCTCTTTGCCAAGCCTCCTTTTTCCCGCTTGCGCTATCCATTTACACATGCTCATCAGGTAGTTGACTCCCTGCCTTCCCCTGTCTCTCTTGCCCTGTGAGAATTTCCTCATTAAATATCCAAAATATTTCAGCTGTCTCTTCATGATTCTGATTATGTATCCTGTTCTTTACCATTTTATTTAAGACTTCCTTGTTGCTTCCTCGCCCCTTCCTTGGAATTATCGGTATCCTTCTGTAGAATCACATTTCTGTTGCCTTCGTTTTTCTGCATATGTGAGGAGATTGTCCAGTATTCACTGCCTTATAAAAGGAGGATAGCAATCAAGCACTATTGTCTTTTTTTTTCTAAAGAATATTTTTCGTTTCTCAATACTTAGCTTTTGGAATACATTTTAGCTAGTTCAATGCGTGTCCGGATTTCGGTGGTGCATTTTACATCATCTGCTTAAGCACTTCTCTGATATTTAAATTTTGTAATGGAATGTTCCACGCTCCCTATCGCCTATGTGGAATGACTATATCAGTAGGTATATATAGTGAGCACAGGATATACCTGTGGAATTCCTTCGGCAATTAGTTGGAGATTCGTCTCCAGCTGTGCTGGTCGAACTCTCTTCTTTCGGGAAGAGAGGAACCCAGACGGGGCTATGCCAGAGATCAGTCTCGTCTGGGGTGGTAGACAGCTACCCAACCCAGTTTTATGGGGTCTACGGGGAATTTTTACTCGAGCCTACGGGCTCGGTTTTGACCCCGCATTAAAAACGGCTTTGTGTCAGATTCTGCCACGCAGGTGGGAGGGGAAAGGTAAATACCCTTGCTTCAGGAAATACTAGCCTGCCACCTGATTGGCTGTCTTTCAGTAGTGTATTCTCTTTTACGATAAACCTCTCTTCTTTCATCTACGTGCGTGTTGTTGTTCCTTAACTCGAGTACTACCTTTGTTTGTTTGTAAACTCTTTAAGGATATAACATCTGTATTTGTTTGATTTTCACAAGTCCAATTATCTCACATCTTGGGCATTTTGTTCTCATTTATTTTCTAGAAATTGTAAATCATAGAATTGGTGGTTAGTTCTTCCTGTCTGCTTTCCTTTCCCACCCTTTACAGAAGATCATATAGTTTTCTTTCTGTACTTGTCATCAACACAGTGTCATTTGCATATCTTATATTGTATCCTCGGGTAATAAATACTGGAAGGATCTCCATCTCCCTACGAATATCCTCACTGTAAATCTATATAATAAATGCAAATGTCAGTGTGTCACACTTTTTCAACTTTACCCCTAGAGGTCGTAGCCCAAAATATGATACCATTTTGGAATCAGGCAGAATCCGTGATCAAATTAAAAAATTTTCCGATCCGGACCGGCAATCCTGAAATTTTGGATTCCCCAATTTTCATTACTGCGATTGTTTTCGGCGATTTTTAAGTGATTTCCTGCAACAAATTTTCTTGTACAATAACAATTTTTATAACACGTGAATAAATTTGGGAATAAATGAAATTAATTGCGAAAGTCACCCATTACATAAAAATAATTGTTTGTACGGAAAGTAAGGACCTACTCACATCAAATTGTCTTTAAATGGCGGCATAATAATTATCGCAGAACTTTTAAAAGGTAAGCTTAAATATTAATGCAATAATATAATAATGCAGCGATCAATTTCGAGTTCTTGTATACTCGATTATTGCCTATCGCATCTACTCCTTCCTATCTATTGTGATGAAGGCCTTATCAAGAGCCATCCGCAGGAGCTAACTTAAATAGGACGGCTTTTAAGCAAGTGTTGAATAATTCTGGGGAGTAGACACATCCTTTGCTTACGCCTCCTTTCTATTTTTGTGTAGCAACTGAATTCATTTACTCTCCTCCATATTCAGGCGGTTTGCTATCAGTATATGTTTCGGATTATTCTAACGTCCTTTCAAAATATATTTAGTTTTCCTTGTTCTATTTAAAGAATTGAAATAGGAAAGCTTGTACGTTTCTGTTTACTACTTATTCCAACTCTGATTTCACTCACGGGTCTTCGAGATATTGATGAAGTGGAAATCTAAAATATGAGTTCTCATTATTTTTTATTAAAAGAAAAAATTGCCTAGACAATAAAATGCCTGCCCGCTCGTCTACTAATTAGCAAAGTTAAACACTAGTTAGTAGTAGCTTCAGTGATTTTTATGACCGATAAAAGACAAAGTAAATTGTTTTCTTTTCACTATACTCGCACGGATACAGTTATTCATAGATCTGCAGTATGATTGCATGTGTTTGCGCATATGCGTTTTCATGTCAGTAAGTGTTTCTCTCTCTCTCTCTCTCTCTCGCTCTCCATCCAATGTAGAACTAATTATACCTCCTTCACATTTGGCCCAGGTCTAAAGTATCCCTTTGATTTTTTTTTTCTGTAAAGTCAAGAAACAGAGTCTTGTTTTCTCATCTTGCGTAACTGAAACTAATTGCAGCAAACGTTTTCAATATTTTCTCTGTATTATTTCAAGTCACCCTTCAGTTTTCAGACGATATTACAAAGCTTATGATTTTTTTCAATTATCTGATCCTATTTTCAATCTTTTGTGGGGACGATTAAAAAATATTTCAACATTGTGGGTGTCAGTAATAATTTTTTGATCGTTCTTCAACTGTGGTCACCATATTTGTAGAGGCAGTCTAGCCAGATTTTAGGTGGAAAAATAAAATCCGTTTTCCATGTCCACAAATTACAATACAGAATTATAAACAACGTGAAGAAATGATCTTCGCAGAAATGGAAGAAAACAAAGCTAAATATGAAAATAACATTTATACAGTAGTTACAGATATTTACATGATGAAATTGGTCTTCTTTCTGACCATGGAGCGACCAATAGTTCGTTGTGATTTGTTGCAAGTGAGTTTGCAAAGTGCGAAATAATATGTACGCCAGAATTTGTGTGTGTGAAGCACACGCTAATGAAACTTGTGTCACCGATTTCGTGTGATAGGAGTAATTTTAAAACACAGTGAACAAGGAGATTGAAGACAAGACTTACTTCGCCACGGCTTTGTGTGTAGGAAAATCATAATTGACTGATACGTTATCATGTTAACCTGTGTCGAGGCTGTTTTTATGACGTATGGCGAGTCGGTGATCAGCTCACGAAACCTACCTTATTTGGGGCAAGAATGTACTCCATGACCCAAGCTTTGAACTATTTCCAGGTCATTTAGTGTTCAACTGTACGGACGTCGTAGAGGGAACATCATGTAACTTGTCATATGTAATCAGGTTCTAGAAACCAATTATTTAATTTTGGATCTGTGTTTTATAAAGAAATGTAATTTTTTTTTTAAATCTACTGATTTTAGTAGGATTTATTTACAGAGGTCACTTACTTGTTTCGTATTTCACTTATTGGCCGTAAAATATAGGAATTTATGTACTACAATATCTAACAAACACCTTCAAAAACATATTATTCACAAGTAGGAAATATTTTACACCTTAGAAACCTGTACTTGGCTCTTATGTGGTTTAAATCACATTTTAAATTATTTCAAAAAGTAGTAAGCCGATATAGTAATTAACCCACGAGCAAAACGACGTTTTCTCTGTTCTGAAATTACAAGCTGGATAAGTGATTTATGATTCTTGAATAATTTTCGATAAACCAAGAAACAAAATATTCTTAAATACTAAGGATGCCAACTGAGATATAGATATGAACAGGAGACAGGTTGGATATGGGAAGATGGGTAAAAATAGAGGCGGTAGAAAGAGATAAGCTGTAAAGGAAGGAGATGGTTAGAGATAGGTGGGGGAGATGGATAGAAAGAGATGGGGCTGTAGAGGAGGAGTGAGACGGATAGTGGAGAGATGGAGCTGTAGAGGAGAGGGAGACGGATAGTGGAGAGATGGGGCTGGAACATAATTTCCTACCTGTTAATGATAATCATATTCGTAATTATTCATTAAACTTTTGATTCTGAACTAAAATAATAACAAGTAAAAAATTTCATTTGATATTGGATGCTATGTTGAATTTGTGATAGTTATCCGAATACTTAGAGGCATTCATTTAAGGGTTGTCGCATCTTCTGCATTGATAAATAGATAAATATCTTGAAAAAACTTAATTCAAGACAAATACTTAAGCGATCGCAAGGGTTTTTAATATCATTGAGCTGACATTGAACTTCAACAGCAACTAAACAAGTGAAACGGATTGTTTCTTTTTTAAATCATGTCGGAATATCCGTAAGATGTTTTATATTCTAAAATAAGAACCCCATCCAGTCTGAACGGCATGCCAAGAACTATACACAATAAAACACATACTAACAAATTGTAGTGACTTCAACCAAATCCGCTTAAATTACTTCCAAGCAATTAACATGAATGAACTCTTTCATAGCATTAATCCATATAATATCCTATAATTTCTTAAAGAACTCAAACTGTATTCAAAAATATAACTACAAAACTACAGCATAAAACACACATATTACCGCATCTAGTAATTATGTCCGCACAAACATATATGAACAAAAACTGAGTATCATCTACCAATTGTAGAAAGCAGAATATATATCACTCAAGAAAATTAAATTTCTCATTAAATGACCCAGAAGGAGTTGATATATCTTTAAACAAGCCAATCAATATCATTATTTTATGGATGATTTTTATCTACTTACTCCTTTGTTTTTTCATCGCTGGGATGGAAAATTCCGTCATTACGATATATGGATATTTAACGAAGAGACAGGATGATTGGACACCTCTTGAAACAAATATCCTATAATTTTAACTGCCCAACCAGCGGCATTAAAAAGCTCTTACGTCCATTCTTGACAGACGTTTCAAACGTGTTTTGTTCAATAAAGTAAATAAAGTAACCTCCATAACTGTCAATGGATTGCAGTTGTATGTTGAAAAATGTGCAATAATATCGTCTGCGATGTAAATTTCACGGCGTATCATTCAAATATATTTTTGAAAAGTATTTGATATTTACATTTTTATTAAGTAAGTGAATTTTCATTTTGATAAATGAATGCATGCCATAAAATTAAAAATGAAGTTTCATTATGCATACAGGTAATACTACCTATATATTGTTCGGTATAATGTCATGAAGCTTATTTGTAATTTGATAAGCCCATTATATTCTCCAGAAAATAATTTCGACTGAAAACAGGTTAGAAAGATTCGTTCTTTCCCAGGCGATGTTTCTGCTGTGCTTATAAAAATTTACGATCTATCATTATGTACATTCTTTATATTAAAAACCTAAATATTTGGTTTGCAACAATTTCAATTCAAACATTGGGAAAACATCACCGCCATAAAAAAGTGACGCCAAGCATATATAAAGGTACTTTTATTCGGACGTTGATTTTAATGTCTAGTTTTATATTTAATATGCCCTATCTCTGCTATTGCGTAATTTAAACCGTAAATACCAAAATAATATATATATATATATACTACGAAAGGGTAGAAATACATTTTTACAGGGAAGGTGCTAGAAATAGATTTTCGTGATTAAAAAGTTACCAGCAATGAATGCAAATATAAACAAACTACTCCAACTCATAACGAATCAACTTGCCGCTGTCATTTTCCTTCAAGTAACTTTCTTAAAAACTAATGATGAAATAAAAAAAAAACTAGACTCAATGTAACTACATATATAACTCAACAGAAGGCATCTGGGGGTGTATCGATCCTAATCAGAAATAACATCCCCCACCAAGTAAAATCCTTCTAGAAACCAAACTACAAGTAGTTGCTGCAAAATCTACCCTACATAGAACCGTTAACATCTGCTCTATTTACATCCCACTGCACGATCCCATAAAAGAAACTGATCTAAATAAGATAATAGAACTACCGAAGACATTCATATTATTAGGTGACTTTAATAGTCACAGTTTAATATGGGGATCCAAGAATTCAAACAAAAAGGCAAAATCCTGGAAAATGTAATTAACACCAACGACTTATGTTTACTCAATAGTAAGTCTAATATATATCTGCATCAGGTACATACCCAGCTATTGGTCTATCGCTGTGTGCCCCCTCTATTTTTGTGGATTACAAATGGCAAATTCTCAACGATTCATGCAGCGGTGTTCACTAACGAATTATACCGAAGAGTTCAGAACCAATTGAAAAAGCATCTCCCTTGATGGAAACTAAACAAAGCGGATTGGAAGAAATATAAAAGCCAATGCAATCAAAAACGTACTGACAAAAAAAATCTATTGAATATTTCTCTGAAACATTAATAGCAATTTCAAGAAAATGTATACCAAAAAACAGTGAATCAAATAAACATCAAAGAGCATGGTTCAACAAAGACTGCAAAAAGGCAATGAAATTATGTAAAGCAACACTACGAAAATTTAATACTCAACCTACAACCTATAATTCAAATCTATTCGAACAAAAAAATTAATAGCATATAGAGCCACAAAAGAAGCTAAGCGAAAATCATGAAGAAATTACATAAATAAAATAAATTCCAATACGAAACCAAAAAATTCTGGAATATGATAATGAAAATCGCTGGCAAAAATCTATCACCTCCTCTAAATCACCTTAAACAAAATAACATAAAAATAACAAGCAAAAAGGATATAGCAAATCTACTTTGTGAATCATTTTTAAAATTCCTCCAGCGAAAACTACAAAGAGCAATTTAAAAAAAGTTAGGCAAGATGCAGAAAGAAAAATAAGCTGAGCTTTAACTCAAACAACAAAGATTACAACCATCCTTTTACTCTAAATAAATTTGCATATGTCATAAACCAATCACATAGTACGGCTATTGGAACAGCTATTCATTATGAATTTCTTAAACAACCTCCCACCTAAATACTTAAAATATCTGTTAAACATCTCTAACGAGATATGGTGTAAGGGAAAATTACCGAATAGCTGGAAACAAACTACCGCAATCCCTATACCAAAATCAGATAAAGACAAAGCAGACCCCCAAACTTCCGACTCATAGCATTAACAAGTTGCATATGCAAAACCTTAGAAAGAATAGTAAATAAAAGATTGAAATGGTACCTCGAAATTAATGGTTTAATTACCGATCTCCAGAGTAGGTTCCGAAATAAGAGACAACATAGTACGCCTAGAAACTTTCATTGGAGAGACCTTTATTAAAAAAGAACGCGCAGTAGCTATTTTCTGTGATCTAGAAAAGGCCTATGAGACAACATGAGGACATGGAACATTCAAAGACCTATACAATCTGGGATTAATGGATAAACTACCCAATTTGAAAAAAAAAACACTTTTTATCGGATAGAAGATACAAAGTTCAGGTAGAATCAACACTCTCGGACTCAAGCTGTTCCACAAGGTTGTATCCTGTCCGTCACTCTTTTTAATATAAAAATTAAGAACATTGTTAATTGCTTGAATCATGGAGTCGATGACTCATTATACGTAGACGACCTTCTGATCTGCTACAGATCAAAAACTATGCACACTACAGAACGACAACTGCAAGTGTGCCTAAAAAAATTAAACCGATGGTCTATCAAAAACGGTTTAAAATTCTGTCCAATCAAAACAAGGTGTATCCATTTCTGCAATCGTAAAAAAATACACAAGGATCCAACTCTCAAACTTGAAGGAAAAGAAATCGAAATGACTCTCCAACATAAATTTTTGGGAATATTTTTTGAAAAAAACTTAATTCACCCCCCCCCCCCATTAAAATACATAACACAGAAAATCTTCAAATTATTGCAATTACTACGGGTCGAGGCTAACACCGACTGGGGTACAGATCGCATATCACTCTTAAAATGATATAGCACTCTTATAGAACTAAATTGGACTACGGATATGGGTCGACCTGGAAATCCTATCTAAAAAAATCCCTTGACCCCACCTCCATACAGTATTAAGGCTGGCTCAGGGTGCATTCAAAACATCACCCAGAGAAAGTTTATATGCTGAAGCCCATGAAAACTTAGACGAGAAAAACTGGCATTACAATATTATCTAAAACTCAAATCCTGTCGAACTAACCTTGCCTACCTCTGTACCTTCAAACATAAATACAAAAATCTATTTGGCAAAAAAGAAAATGCTATCAAACCTTTTAGCCTTTACATGAAAAATCTCATCAGCGAAACACAAATAAATATAACCCTAATTCTTAATACCACCAGCTCAAAAAACCCACACTGGTTAATAAATTACATAAAATTCTGATAAATCTTACTAAATACTCTAAAATGAATTCTAACTCCAGTTACAGGGAAGAAATCCGTAGTGTTCTCTAAGCTTACCCAAATCATGAGCATATATACTGATGGCTCTAAAATGTTGGACAGGGTGAGGTGTTCTGCTATCCTTAACAACATAAAAATGCAGTGGGGATTACCTGACAATCCCTCAGTCTTCAGTACAGAAGCCTCAGGCATTGATTTGGCTTTAGATATAGAATCCAGTGGGTCAGATAGTCATTCTCTTCTCAGATTCACTATCTGTACTCACAGCTCCGAAGAATAAAAACCCTGGAGACATCTTAATAAATAAATTATTAAATAGGATTGACTCTATTCATAAGGAAAAAGATGCTGTAAAAGTCCTATACTGGATATCGAGCCATGTTGGCATGCAATGAAATGGAAAAGCCGACAAAATGACAAAGGAATCGCTGAACATGGCCCTCTCAAATGTAAAGGTGCCAAACACCGGTAATTATGGAACAATTGTGTAAACAAACTTGTCAACATCGAACCAATCATCAGTGAAAGACTGTCAAGTTACAGAAAGATAAGAGAGACGATGGTTCTAGCCAAACTTCGTATAGGACATACATACATAACCCACCAGCATCTACTAAAAAATGGGCAACCGCCGATATGTGCCCCATCCCAGGAACCATATAACGTTAAACACATTCTACTAAATTGCTGTAACTTCTAGATCGAATAACTTAAAGAATCTATTTGAAAATACCGATCCAAGTAACATCGTCAATTTCATTAAAATAAAATTGGACTCTACAGAAAAATTTAAAACAAAAAAATCTGTTTAACAAATCTGCTTACCTACATTGTTTTGTAACCAATTTTCGAAGGAAACATTATTTCCAGCAATACATTTTTGAAAGAAAAATTACTACCAGCAATATATTTAACTCTCGAAAAAATCCCCCTTCACAAAATGTCAATGTAACCTGAACTATAAAATGATTTCTTATAAAGAATTCATGCTCTGTTTATACGAACATATCGGCATTAAATAACCGTTTGCGGTTGATATGCCGTTAAACTAAATAAACCAAACCAAACTTCTTGTATAGCAGTGAATGCTAGATAATCTCCTCAATGCTGAAAAGAAAACAGGAGACAACAGAAATTTGGTTCTACAGAACGATGTTGAGAATTCTATAAACGGAGGCTTACGGCTATATAGCGTTGAAACACCAGTTACCGGACGATCACCAAATTAAGCAACGTTTAGCCTGGTCAGTACCTAGATGAGTGACCCCTTGGAAATACCAGATTCTCTAAGCTTGGATATGCGGGTGTATAATGGATAATTCCTCAAAATCGTTAATCAATGAAAATCCATGGACAGAGCGAGTAACCAACGTAAAAGTCTTATGGAAAATGGAGGCTAAAAAGAAGCTTATACTGAGAATCAGAGACAGCTGAAACTTGTTGGATTCATACAGAGGAGGAAAAGGTTGAAGAATCTGAGGCTCTTAAAGCAAAAGAACAGAAGGAAGCGTGCCACCTACCTGTGAGCTGTTGTGAATGGATAGTGGAACGGAGTGGGGGGCTTGGCAAAGGAAAAAAACTTTGATAAAGACTGCAAGGGATAGATTGTGGAGAGCTATAATCACCCATCAGGAATGCATCATATATAAGAAGTCTCCCTTGTTAAGTTTAGGGCCATAGACGCACTACGTTAGGTGTTGCTGCTGGGATTTCCGGAGGAAGACGATTTTTACGTAGTCGTGTTTGTCATCTCGTACCTATCCGGTTTAGTAAAGAAATGTGGATCCTTTATCTTATTCAATGAAATAGATAATATTTACGGCACAAGGAACGATGCCTGTACCATAACGAAGATTACATCCCGAGAAGGTAATATTCTGTATTTTATGGGATAGTAAATGTCGTCATGAAATATTGAATTGTAATGAAAATGTCAAATCTGATTTATTTGTCAACTGTAAGCACAAGTCTTTGTTTTTTGTTGTTTTTTTTTTAAACGAACTTCAGCGATCAATCGAAAAAGTGTTTTAACCTTACATAATAACACAAAACCACACGTAGAGAAAAATGTCTCTGGATATGAAATTTTTACGTCAGGTATCCGTCACTCCTGAAGTTTCTCCTTTGGATTATCAACTTTTCAGGTATTTATATTTACTGGATGAAAAATAGTGCATTGATTCTGAAGTGTTTAAAAAAAATGTATATATTTTGCCTCATATATATATATATATATATATACACACGCACACACACCTACGGCATGAATGAATTACTCGCACGGGATTATATCATCGAAAAGTAGGAAACGATGACTGATTCAGTTTTGTAACTACCCATTACAGATAAGTCCCCCACCCAAAAAAAAAAGCATCAGGAGTCTTTTTCATTCTAATAGATGTAATGAAGAGACGAGTTCGACCAGGATACGTGTAAGATTGTGTTGGAGTTGTAAAACGCGCTTTAGATTTGAAAAGACTTGCAATAACTCTATTCAGTAACAAGCATCTGATCGCTATTGAGTAAAAATAATAATAATAATAATAATAGAATTGTATGTATTAGACCACATTCTGTCATTATGCATTATACTACTTAGTTCCACCAGCAGCAAGACCCGCCATGGCAAATACATTTTAGCGAACCAACTTCATTCGCTTTGTATTCCATTGGTAAGATAAAAGTTCCACTGGAGTAACTTCTTCCCAAAAACCGCTGCAAGAGGATCCTTCACCGATCGCTACAATCTTAAGCTGTTCAAGTCTAACATTATCTTCCATACATATTCGCATTAGCTGTGTTGGTTACTCTATAAACTTCTAACTCGAGTGTTCCTCGGTTCTTATACAGTGAACATCGCTGTAAAAAATACCTAAAAGATTTAATGGTCATCATTTAGGAGCAAATGACAGTAAGTTTCTTTTAAATTTCTGCACCTTTCCGGGTAAATTTAAGAGCATTGATACCGGAATCAGTGAAATTCTTCATCATGTTCCTGTTTATTGCTTCAGTTTCCGAGTAAATATTCCCAGTCTTCCTATGATTCTAGATACAACCGTACATTTCAGTTTCTGTAATCCTTACGCAACATTTTCAACTATAGTTATTTTTCACGTTCTTTCCAAATATAGCATATTGATAGCTTACGATCATTTTTGTCAAGATCGTTGCATGGTATCCGAGTTTAGAATGGTGTTTCGCCAAAATTTTATTTTTATCATGCAAATTTTACACACACACACACACACACACACACACACACACTTGGTGGTGGTGTTATTCGTAGTATTCTCATCCATAATACCCAAGCGGACACGACTTTTGCTATTCTTATGACACTTCTGGCAATATATGCCGTATTGAGGCGCATGGGGACAGGCTGAAAACTAGAAAAATCTACAGTATCGATTCTCCGCAGTGTGAGAGACACATCCACCTCGGAATAAAATAATGGGATTTACAGTGGATATTTATTGTAGGATGTTAAACACGGTTTCCTTAGCAAGGTTAACATGCTAACCATTACGAAGCTAAATAACATTGGCTGGAATCCTTGAATTAAAATAGATCTGAAATAATAATCAGTGTCTATGAAACGAAGAATAATCTTACAGTTTACGTTTTATATAACAAAAATTTATGTCCGAGATATTCTGTGAACAGAAAGTTTAAAATAAAGATGATTTCTAATTAAATCTGTAATCGCAGGGGGAAAAAGCGGAAACTTGCTATGTCCTGTAGAACAAGTATCGCTGCATTGCAACAGAAGCCATACACAGTTGAGATGAATATTTATTATGATTATATTGTCCTGTTTCTTTCTTATTGCTGTTGGTTTCAATCTCAGCTGATATTTTATAATAACAAATAATCTAAATGTTTTAGACGAACTTCTGTTTTTGTTGTTTATCATAGTTTATGGCTAATGATTTTTAACTGTAAATTCCGAAGAATGTATCGGCTTTAAATGTTGCAATGAAATGCAATAGGGAAGATGAGGTTCAAATTTCTTCAAGATTCTCATCCAAACATGCGTATATGATGTTCATAAGAAAGTAATAAAATAAGCAGATCTACTCTAATCTCCTTAGTTCACAAATAAGAGGCGTCAATTCTACTGGCATAAATATAGGTAAAATTACAATTCCTATTCCT
Source organism: Acanthosepion lycidas (assembly GCA_963932145.1). Taxonomy (NCBI): domain Eukaryota; kingdom Metazoa; phylum Mollusca; class Cephalopoda; order Sepiida; family Sepiidae; genus Acanthosepion; species Acanthosepion lycidas. The sequence continues at coordinate 58,624,679 of OZ010594.1, read as the reverse complement.
ACTTCCTAGGAGGCACGGTGGAGTAATGGATAGCGGCTCAGACTGAGGAATCAGAAAGCAGAGTTCAAATTCCGGTCGAATCCATTACGTTCACTTACGTGCTAATATTCTTGGGAAAGGGATGAATCCTCTTCTTTTCTAACCTGTCAAACTATTGCGGCAAAAATCTGCCTCGTCAGTCATGCATCGAATGATACATAATCACCTCAGCGTGTATCATGCATGGCGCATAACTGACATTCCTACTCCAAGGCTCGCTTCACAGAGCAACTCTTTCTACTTTACATAAATTATATACCTAAGAATATACAAAGTTTTCTTGTGAATATGCTGATGATACAAAGGTATATGGGTACACCTTCCAAAATCTAGAAGACCAGAACCTTTGACCTAATTATAACTGTTCAGTAAGGAAAAAATTGCCTGGTTATATTCTGTTGTATAAGAGTAAGTAACGTTGCCTACACTGTGATTTGAAACTAGATTGCCAGTGAGTAACACAGACGATTCCATTATTAAGTAGATCACGTGATCATAAAGGAAGTAGCGTGATGACTTTACAATCTCTATTGTCTATACACTATTGCTATACGTTCACTTTATCTACTCTACCACTATATGGATTACGATTCTCTTTTGATCATCATACTATTTGGCGATTACTACTTGAACAAGTATTACTAGTACGAATATTATTGGAAGGCGTTACTACTAGTACCGGCGTCTATGTAGTCTCGAATATAACGAGAATATTTGGAAGTGATAACGAGCTTCGCTTGACATAGTAAAAGTGACAAGCAAAGCAATTCAACATCACAAAAGTGGTGAGGAGGATTCGCAAGGAATCATAAAACATTCAATGTCCCGAAAACTAAACTAATGGCATTCACTGAACGGACCCTGAATTTTCGCCTATCCCGATGAACAAGTGTACTCGCATGGAAGCCCAGTGCCTTAAACGCTTATTGGGATTTATTCTTAAGACTTCAAGTGGAACCCGTACATGCGATCCATTACTGGATATGCTGGGAAAGTACCAGTAAGTAAATGACTCCTCCTATCATCCTCTACCTTTGCAAGAGCCCGATCAGGACGAAAATGGAGCGCTGTTGTCGTATATGTGTAGGAATTTACCAACCTTCACTTTCCAGTTTTGATAGAGTCCAAAATCTTCTCCGTGATCTTGTGATTAATCATTTTCCACCCTACAACTCGTTTCCCACAGACGAAAGGTCGCAAGCCACATTGCTGTATCGCTACTTTCATAGAAAGTAATCAGAAGAAGTACATTCCTACGTTCCACCAGTTCTAACCTTCGCGACTAACACCCGCCATGCTACGAACATTAGCGAACTACCCTCATTCTCTTCGCATTTCAATGGCGAGATGTAAGTTCTACCAAACCAGCTTCTTCCCACGAACCGATAGGATACTTCCCCGATCATTACAATCTTAACATGTTCATTTTATTGTTAACTGGTATCTTCCACAAATATCCCCGTAAACTGTGCTGCTTACTATGTAACTCTCTAGATCTAGTGGCCCTAGGGTTTCGTACCGGGTAAACATTAATGTAAAAAAACTATATCATGACCGACATATTGAGAGAACTACTGTTAATAATAATTATTATGGACCAAGTTCCTTGTACCACGGGGATGGTCCAAGGTTAGAACCAAAGAAAGAATAACACGAACACGGGTATGGAATACAAAGATATATTACAACAGAAATATAATGCAAAGAAGTAGAAGTATTAGTAATCACTATCAGATTTGGTTAGAGTGAACTATGTTGTCTCGACAAGTATCACTATTTCAATGTCCTTACAATATGCTCTCAATTATCTCTCCTCGTCTTACAATCTCCTCATACCTCTTGAGAGGCGCAGTATTATAATGTCAGGAATAGTCCATTATTATTATGGGCAAGTTCCCATTACAATAATTTTATTAGTACTAGTCGTATTACTACTACTACTCACCTAAATCTTGCGAACAGTCAATCTGGAAACACCTGTTTTGAAAGTGCTTGGTTCCTTCGATGTTTGCCATGGTGTACCCTCGTTTTATGCGTGATGTTCTGAATTCAACTTTTCCTTCGTGTTCGGTTTCCAGTTGCATTACCACTAATAATTATGACTGATTGTGCAGCGCAACCCGGATATAAGAGAAACCCGGATATAAGATAATTTTCTCCGGTCCCGACAACTCTCTTATATCCGGGTTACACTGTATAAGCATTTAAGTTAGTTAAGGATGATAGATTTTTAGATTCTTGAGTTGTAAAATAGGTTTTATATCTTTCCTAATGACATTAACGAGAAAACGAAGAATAACAGCTCAAACCAGGATTTTAATAATAATAACTGATCACCCATAATACTGGGTCTAATTGGACAGGAAGGCCTGTCAACCAACAGCTGCGGTTGTACCAATGAACTATTGCAATAGACGGAAATTAAAATATTGGAAATAACAGAATCTCTTCTCTTAGGAACGGTGTGGAAGATCAATGTTTGGGTTGTGTCTATAATACAGTGATTTTTTTCAAACTAGTGCCGCGCGATATTGTCACGGAAAAGTATGACTGGATTCCAAATCCCTTCATGAATGTTCCTTCTAATATTGGACTTTAGTTACGTGAAGAAGGATTGGCCACCATTTCTAGTGATCGAAAGCTCAAAATAAAACTTTCGACAATATCCATTGATACCATTTGGATTTCAATACAAAAGGAATAGTCCACATTATGTTAAAAGACTCAGTTTTATTAGTTTTCTACTTATTTATGTAAATTAAGCTTCTCAACCATGAATAACATCAACAAAAATAAACGAGAAATAGTACGCTCAACTGAAGAAAGTAGAATCTGCTTATTCCAGATTCGACCAAGCATTGATTGAAGAAATAGCGAAAAAACACCAGACACGTTGTGTGTGTATTTTTTTTTTTTTTATAACATTTAAATGTATACCCTTTAAAAATTTTACTGTGTGTGATGTGATACTTACATTTGCTTCTAGGTGTGCCATTCCTTAAAAAGGTTTAGAAACACTACTATAATATTTAATGAGGCCAAAATAACAGAAGCAATATTGGACAAATAAGAAATTTGTGAAAGATTTGGGGATGTCCACAGTTTTACTGGAGTCTAGAAAGAAGATGAGAACCGTGCTGCAAAATGGGATTTTCTATTACTTAATCTCAGTAAGCACCGAAAATCTCTACTGGGAATTGATTAAAAAGTTTGGAAGAACTGGAAATCGGTAGTAAAATAACCCACAAGACAATAACATTCTCCTTCGCATTATAGATATTTTCAGTAATGATAGTGTTGAGGAGGCTTGTTTTTACTTGATCTCCTGTAGTAGTTGATACTATTGTGGCCATCTTTGCATCCAAATGGTTAAAATGGAATTGATCATCATCAGTTCAATGATGGGGTGTTGTCGTAGGGACGGTGCGCAGCTGAGCGCCTGACCAGTTGTCTCCACATAGTTGAATTGAAAACTGGAGAGGTATTCATTTGTGCGTGGCGTGTCTTGGGAACAAGACCTTGCGAAGCGCATCCTTCTCCAAGCTGGACCACAATTTGAAAGCTCTTTTGGTCACGGACATGTGGCCGTTGTTCTCATAAAAGAAACTCTCCGCCCTGGCCGTCAACTTCAGTCATGGGACCTCCCCCACCCCGCCACCACCGCCTAGCATCATTACCACATTGCTGCATACATAGCTATGGAGTCTAATATACTCCATTGTGTTAGGTGGTTGCCGACACTACGAGAAGGTTCATCTGTCTTTTGACAGATCTTTTTAATTCTATTGGGTGCCCAACCATCCTCCTCACTAGAAAATCCTGGAACTAGATAAATAAAAATAACAATACAATTAAAATATGATTTAAAATGGCCGAAACAGTGCCAGAAGGAATTGCAAAGAAACAACAAAATAGCGGGAGTGAAGAATGCAAAAAGAAAGTAAAACACAGATACAGAGAAATTACGAGACAAATCGGAAAGATAAGGGATTAAAGAATCATGAAGAAATCTACGCGCAGAGGATAGATAAAAAGAGAAACGGGATCAGTAATCTTTGCAACCTAGAACAAGTTAATTATAAGCAATTAAAAAACGAAAAATTGGCAAAGCCCACAAAAAAAAATAAATGAGGGTCTCTGCAGAAAAAGATGAAACATTAAACCTCATATTTCGGAAATGTCGCAATCCGACAGACGAAAAATACAGAAATAAGAACATAGTAGATCCAACTATATCCAGACATATATAATGGTTAGAATCGTTCCATGACATAAACACGAGAATCTCAGTTGGATGAACTGGAGATCCGAGAAAAGTTTAAATCTGTGTTGCTGGAGTTTGGGAGTATACTGAGGAAGGTGCTGGCGGCCTGAGAATATTTTGCTGTCGCTCAATCTTCAGCGAATACAATGAGAAACTTGGTGCGAATATTCAAATGGCATAATAATGAAAATAATAGTAGTTTAAATGTCTCTCCGTGTCGCTGTCGCAACCAAACAAGCATGGTTGATATCTTTTCATTGTGCAATGTTTTAAAAAAATACTCTCTAATATTGTTAGAGCTGATTACAATACTCACTATGCATCCTTAAATTTTGTCTTAGTAATAAGCTAAACTTACTAAATATCAACGGGACTAATACTGCAAGTAATGGTTATTATTATCAAATAAAAAATAATAGATTATGATATTTTAAAGACAAAGAGTGAGAGTGATGTAATGGTTAATGGCGTAGAACTGAATCGCCAAATAGAGTTCAATTACTAGCTGAGATAGTTTGAGTTAACGTTGCACTAATAGCCTTGGGAAAGATGTAAATCTACTTCTCTCAATGGAATCGGTGAACAGAGTTCAATTTCCAGCTGAGATACTACGCGTTCACATCGCACTGTTAATTGTGCAGAATATATGAATCGGTGAACAGAGTTCAATTTCCAGCTAAGACACTTTGTTTTCACTTCAATGTATGATTGCCTCTAATATTAGGTTGGTGCAAAAATAATGTCGTTTTTGACGTTAAAAAATACGTCAAAAAACGACATTATTTTTGCACCAACCTAATAATATCCATGAGAATGGTGTAAATCCACTTCTCCCCCAAACGATCTTGGCGGTTAGTATTGCAATATGAACAAAAGCCGCTTGATATGGAAACCGCTGCAGCAACACTTTTGGGGTTTTCGGCCATATGCTCCACTTGAAGTCCTCGTGAATAAACAATCACCAAGAAAGAGAACAAAGCAAATATACACTTGGATTTGTGATGAAGATACCGCCAGACTTGCATTGGATTAGTATTATTATTTTTATTATTACTACTATAATTATTATTATTAGGCATAGAATTTGTCCCATTTTTATTGATCAGTATTTTCAGTCGGACAGGCTCCACCTTCATATATTACTTTTTCTCATGTTGTCCTTTTCTTTTAATTCGTTCCACTTAATTCTTCCCCTGCTGTCAATAATGTCGATAAAGTTATTCGATAGACGCAATTCTTTGCCGATAATAAATCAAATTCATAACAGCATGGAAATCCTCGCCCAAGTAAGACTATACGAGCAGCTTCAATCGATTTCTCTTCTGGTCGTTGTAATCTTGATAATAAGGTAGGGAGAAGGTTTGCGCGCTTTAAAAATTTGGAATCACGAGGACTTTTTTTCCAACGCTTTTTTTCTCCCATGTCACCTCACGAAATTAAATTACTTCAACAAATCTTCACACATCAAACAACATGCGCAGCTATTACAATCTTAAAAGACTATAATGGGAGACATATACTTGTGCTGATAAAAGCAACTATACAAGAAAAAGCGCAATTTCATAATAGTTTTGAGTGTGGGGGCAAAGGACTAAATATAACGCTTTTGTAATCATTTTCGTGACTAGTGATATAAAAGAAAGATGTATGGCAATTAAAAAAGGAACTTAATTCGTTCAATATAGTCTGAAAATACATTATCGAAAAATCAAGTTGCAATCACTGACGTATACTTTCGCAATATATGTATATAGATAATTAAAAGTAAAATTAAATATTTAATTGCACCCTTTCTGTTCTGAGTTTCACGGAAATTGCATTTACTCGTCAGGAGACTTGGCTGTATTTATTTTCAGAAAATCTTTTTTTTTTTTTTTTTTTTTTTTTTTGATAAATTTGTTTTCTGAAAATAAATACGATGTTAAGATAACTGAACATTTAGTTTTATTTATTGATAGTACCCCATCTCTTCGTTATTGATCACTGTAATTGTAAAGATTGCTCGTCTTAAAATGAATTATCTTCCATAAAACTCTGTGCTTTTTTTTTTTTTTTTTTTTGAATAGTCATCCACAGGCAGATTGTTTCGCAGCTCATCATCCGATTGCCTCAAGCCGGGATCGAAAACCGACTGATTTGGTATCAGTCGGATATTTTACCCCTAAGCCATTGGCGCACGGCAGGCATAGAGGTGAATTTAGACGTCCTTGTTTTTAGATAAATACGCCAGTGACTGGAGAACTCAATTCGTCTTAACGAAGAGTCTTGCATCAGTAGCAGTAATAGTCAGTGTTTAAAAATTCACTTTTCGCCCCGAGAGCTCAACCGAAATATTTTTTCGGGAGTATGTATATATTGTCATAAATTTAAAATTGAAGAGTTAATAATATAAGGACAAACGAAAGGGTACGATACACATTTATCAAATATTAATTATTAACCATATGACAGAAATGAAGCACGGAGAGAATTTTAAGTACGGAATTTTTGGACACGCCTGTGTCCTTCATCAACGGACCGAGGAATAAACAGAATTGGGAAATACTCACCGACATATGTTTTTGTAGATATTGTGTTTTCCAGTGGAAATCATATTGTTAGCAAAAACCCGATCTCTCTGATATATATATATATATACACACACACACACAGTCTTTCATGCTTGAACACAGTCCTCAGGAAAGCAATAACAGACTAATCATTAACACGTCTCACTTCACAACTTGCCTGTAGAACTCTCTTCCAGCTGCTTACTTTCTACTCTGATCTTCAAAAATGTAAATGCAATGTCAATCGTTATCTTCTGTTTTCTTAATTTCTTTTCTTTTATTGTTCTCACTCCTTAATAATGTTTTATCTTAAATTCTTTCACACTCTGTAAACCCTTTGTTGGTTTTAGTGGCTCTGTTGACTTGCTTGAGGTGAAATTATATATATATATAAACAATATTTAAAATACACTCGTTTTTACCTTTTCAAGAACCGTTAAAATAACACAATAAACCGGAAATATCTATCTTTCCTATGCATGAGACACCACTGACCATCATATAAGTAATTGGTGAGACAGCATCGAATTCTTCGCACTGATAATTTATGCGCAACCAATTTTCCTGCTTTCTTTTTCGTTTAAACTTTCCTCATACTTCGCAAACATCTCACAATTGTTGATTGATCAACCCCAGGTTTTTCAGCCAAGGACAGCCTTGATTGTGTAAAGGTTATCATCTAAAAATTTTGGAAATCCTCGCTTTGAAATTCTCGTTGTCTACCACTACTGCGTTTCCTTAAAATCAAATTTATCTTTCTTGAACTTACTGCTTCCAACCGAGGCATTTCCAAAGGGTTCATCATTCATCTTTTTTCGCCTCTGTCGTTTTCTTGACCAGTTTCAAAAAAGAACAATTTGCAATGGCACTGCTATTTTGCATGCCACCATTCTTTCTTTCTCTATTTCTGTTTCTTTCTCTATTTCTGTTTCTTTCTCTATTTCTTTTTCTCTTTTCTCGCTTTCTTTTTCTCTTTTCTCGCTTTCTTTTTCTCTTTTCTCGCTTTCTTTTTCTCTTTTCTCGCTTCTTTTTCTCTTTTCTCGCTTTCTTTTTCTCTTTTCTCGCTTTCTTTTTCTCTTTTCTCGCTTTCTTTTTCTCTTTTCTCGCTTTCTTTTTCTCTTTTCTCGCTTTCTTTTTCTCTTTTCTCGCTTTCTCTTTCTATCTCTTTTTTTCTCTTTCTATCTCTTTTTTTCTCTTTCTATCTCTTTTTTCTCTTTCTATCTCTTTTTTTCTCTTTCTATCTCTTTTTTCTCTTTCTATCTCTTTTTTCTCTTTCTATCTCTTTTTTTCTCTTTCTATCTCTTTTTTTCTCTTTCTATTTTTTTCAATGAACACGAAATTCAGAACATTAGAACCAGTTTTCAACTGTTTTTGCTCTAAAGCTTTTTAGCAAAAAAGAGACTTAATCCTTAATAACTGATTTTCTTTATGTGCTTACGTTATGTTTAGATGTTTAGCTTTTATTATGTTTAGCTTTTATTATGTAGGCCAATGTTATCACGATAAATTTCGTATTAAACAGCCGATGTAAGTATAACTTTTAGAATATACATCTTAAAGAAAATAAATATAAATAAGTTGAAATTAGTAACAATCTAATTTCGATACAGTTAAAGTAATATCAAACGTTCAGCTGAATAAGGTTTAACTCCCTAATATAATAATTGTTCTCGTGAAATATTTTTCTTATGATATCGGTTCATCAGCGAAACATGTCATAGTAGAAGCGTTTCTCTCTTTTATTCACTATATACTTACATGAAGCATGTATAATCTGAATATTTGGTTTATATCAACATATCCGAAAGATATTATCCATAAAAATATTAATTTCAAGACAGTTATGTGCCATGCGTGATAAGCGACGATAAAAAATGACGAGGCATTTTTTTCCCGCAGTAGGTTGTCATTTTTTTCCAAGACTATAGAATCCGGTCTGTTCTGCTATTTACGTATAGCTGGGGGAGAAGAAGATTCATACCTTTCCCAAGTGTATTAGCACGTAAGTTAATGTAATGGATTCGACTGGAATTCGAACTCGGCTCTCCGATTCTACAATCTGAGCCGCTATCCATTACTTAATCCCATTTTCTTCAATATATTATTAGTGTAATTGAAATCCCCGGAAAATTTCACGATTTTTCTATTTTAATTTTCTTGTTAATCTTAATTTTTAAGTTAATGATTGAATAACATCATGGGGAGTTCTACTACAAGAAAATATTCGTAAAAATTCCCATATTGGATCGTTAAATATTTGAGCTTAACAGCGTTAACAAAATATTTCAATAACAATCATAAATGTGAATACTGGTCGTTATTTTAAAATAATTACGTCATCAATACGTAACTCACACCTCTTGTACGGACAGACACTTATTCTGTCTTTTTATCGTTTTTATTTTACACATGTCGCCGAAGCAAGGCAATAAAGGCACTAAGATGAAAGGTGTTACAGAGTTTGAGAGAATCTGAGCAAAAAAAAAAAAAATAAGGAGAGAGAAAGATAAAAGAAGTGGAATTAAGACAGAGGATAATAAAAGATATTGCTTTAAAATTTTTTGAAGATTAAAGTTGACTGTAAAGCAAGAAGCCGGAAGGATGTTTCACAAACCAGAAAGGAAGTGATAAATTTTAATAGTTCGTGCTTTCCTCGACTAACTTGTTTAACAGTTATTTAAGCTTTAATCTACTATTATCTATTAACTGCAGCAACATCATCTTCTTCTTCGATTTCCTTATTTGCTTCTTTTTTTTTTTTTTTTTTTTTTTTTTTTTTTTCGAATTTCTGGATTCCTAAATCCATTTTTTCACATCTCATTATCTTGCCAATTATTTCAATTTCTTTTATGGTGATTTTCTACACGTAACACAATGCTGGAAGTATGGGGCACCCAATGAGGATCGAACTCGCTATTCAGTCGTAATTGATCTATCGAGACTAGATTGCTAATAATTACACCACGTCAAAGTGCCCTTAAATGACTTACTAAGCGAAGCTTCGATGTGTCACAAGGCTGAACGTATGTGCTAGCCAGTGAGGATCGAACTCACTACTCAGGCGTAATTGTTCTAGTGAGACAAAAGTGCTAGCCATTACATCACATCTATGTGGTCTTCAGTTTCTTTTTATGAATTGTTCTGTGATCACTGTTCAATGTCTAAGACATTTCAAATATATTCCTATTATTCAATAATTATATCTCGTTTCTTTTAGTTTGACGTTAGATCTTTCTTACGTTATATGACAATTTTTATATATCTGAAATTATATAGTGGACACTGAAATCAACACCGAAATGTGACAGTCTGTATCATGCTTGAACGCTATCTTCAGGAAAGAAAATTGTGTTAAGGCAAAAAAATAAGACTGCCCAGTCTTATATTTACATACGGTGATATGGAGCACTTTTACCCATAAATATGACATGCCTTAAAACTATATTTTTATCACACACACACACACACACACGTCTGTGTGTGCGTATCTTCTTGAAAATATCCGAAGAAGAATGTACAACAACATCGTTCCTGATCTGGCATCTCGCCTTCAGTTACTTTCCCGCTGCCATAATGTAGCTTCTCTGTTTCCATAAATATTTTCATAGCAATTGTTCTCAAGGGTTTTCCACTTTGATACTTTGACTTCACAAGCTTACAAAGAGTATTAGATTGGCAGTTAAGTTTCACCATTTTACAGTTGAAATGATTAGATTTAACCGTAAGTTCTATGTTAATCGTTTATTCTTTCAATTGTGGAACTCTCCTGTAGGTTCTTGTTTTTGTGTCAATTACAATCTTCCGAATCGCCATATTATTTCCTTAAATCCTGTTCTTTTATCCCCCCCCCACACTCTTTCGTTTTATTTCTATTTTATTTTATTTTTTATTTTTATTTTTTTGGCAGGGGGGGGGGTTATTGAGTCGCAATAACGACTTGCGTCGTAGTGACTTTATCACTTTGCTTGTGGTGAAAAGATATATAAAATTTACGATGTTAATAACAGGCGTTTTATAAAACCTCTCACCTGCATGTAAGTTATTGTAAATATTTGCAGTAAAAATAGTGTTAACTGCAATTTGCATGGTATAATCATCGTTTTTGGTTCGTTAAGATTAATATACTTAAAAAAAAAAAGAACGACTTGCATTGTGTATGAGCCAGCCTGTTCTTACGAGTGTCCTCAATCTGATGTCGGTCACAGAGCCTTAGGCTAATCAAGGAAAGAAACAGTTAAACCTGTAAGGACACATTCGCTACTTCATCTCGTTAGTTTCATGAAAAATGCCGACAGCCACTTCCAAATTAGCTTTTAGACGAAAAAAAAAATAGCTAAAACCTCGCTACACTTCCATCTTTAAGTCTATAAAAGCATTCAACGTTGTCTGTGATATTAAAATGTCTCGATACCTGTAATACAGACTTGCTTTTTACAAAAGATAAATATTAGTTTATTTAAATGTCTAGCGGCATTGTACGCCAAAATGGCGACAGTGTAACTACTGCAAGTTAGTGCCATTTTTTTTGTTTTTTTTTATTTATTTATTTTTTTTATTTTTATTTTTTTTTTTTTTTTGTTTCTTTCTCTTTTAAAGAAAATTGTGATTATTTGCACGGATTTTCTATGTTCTCACCATATATCCGACGGTATTCGCTAAAAAGTGAGTAACATTAATTCTCTGATTGCTAACCACCTTCTATGTATTGTAGAAGATTCTAGAAACAACAAGATCATTTTGAACTTTTCCTCAAATTTCCTATTTCCTAATCTAGTTTCAGTTGCTTTTGGCGAAGTTCCTAGTTCGTCTTTGACTATAAGAACAATCTTTGGGCACCTCGAGGTGGTGCAATGGTTAACAAGATTGTCACGCTAGAACAATTACGACCGAGTTCCATCCCCACTGGCTTCCACCCTACATTCGACCTTGTGCTCCATCTAAGCTACGCTTGGAAAATTAATATAAGAATAATCCTAACCATCATTTACGCCACCTCGCTTGCAAGGTCCTCATATTCATCTAATTTCTCACTCTTCCTCTAATTCCTTCTATGAGCTACTAACATAAGGCCTAAGAGATAATAAAAACGGCTTTTTACTTAGTCATGACTACAAGTTCCGGCCATCTTCCTCATATGAAATAGTAGCTCTTGATATCAAAGTTCCAGGGCATTTTATGTTGATTTTCTAAGCGTAGCTTAGATGTGGCAAAAGGCCGAAAGTATTGGGTACCCAGTGAGAATCGAACTGATTATTCAGTCTTAAATGTTCTAGCAAGACAAACTTGCTAACCATTACACGACGTCAAGGTGCCCTTCCAGGTATATTTACCCGGCCTCACCACCAATATTGGTTGTTGACACATGATCATTTTAACGTGGGAAGCGTCATCCACATACTTATGCATATAGGTCTAAGGACAACAATTGATTTTTGCCTAGGCCCCGCTACCACTGTTGGCATCAGTATTACACCAACCCAAACTCTTTAGTGCGATAAGGAACAATGCTGCCACAGGGTTGGTATCCCCGAGATTTCCCATCTAAAATGAAAAGAATCATAGCTCCACTTAAAGCAGAGGGACATTAACGACGCCTCAGTAAACCTTGATTGGCTAATAGTTAAACCGTGTGCCAGTTCTTCAGTACTGTCTCTGATTTATACTGAAATTATTTGTCTATATAACCAAACTCAATCCATTTGCATATTTCCCAATTAATGACTGCTGCGATCCTCACGGGTCCACTTTTGTAATCATTCTCAGCTAGTTTGATGTATTCACTAATTACGCCATTAAAAGCCTCAACTATTTTTCATGCTGAGGTGTTATCTACATTTTTTATCCGAGTTTTGATAATCTTTTCTCTTGGTATAGTATGTTATGAGGTTATGTGGTGCAGTCTCTCTTCAGACATCATCAACGTAACCATGTCCATAAATGATCATTTATGATATAGTCTCTTTCGTTATCATCATCATCATCATTTCTACTCGATGAGGTTTTACATCACATCATAGTTAGTTTTCATTGGAGTCCAAGCGTAATCTCCTCTTTACTCCAGTATGGTATTTATTTCAAGTGTGACACTATTTGGGTTGCTAGAAAGAAAGAAGAAGAAAAGAAAAAGAAAAAGGCGAGAATTAAATTTAGGTGATAAGAAGCCATCACGAAAAGCACACTAAGCGATGTTATTTTTTTTTTCTAACAAAGAAAAGTGCTAAAGGTTTTTATTCTCTTTAGCGAGGAGAGTAAGGTCGCGGATGTGTCGGATTTAGTTTAATTTATGACGGCGCACCGAATGGTGAAAATTTCAGGTTGGCCAAATGACCTACGAAACAGAAACTGGGAGATAAAAATTAATTGGGTCGCGAAAAACGAAAATCTCCATTGGACCCCACAAATTACAAAAACAAAAGATTAAACCATTAGCTATCTACGGAGAGGTCGTTTGGAAAAGGCACCTGTTTATTGTCAGGAGCTGGCTATGATACCAAAATTAATTTATCAGAAGGAATAAGTGGCACCAAGGTGCAATACGTCCAATTGACCACCCACTTGTTTGGCGAAGATCCCGGGTGATGAATTCCAGGTGACATTTAGGATAAGAATTGCGATTAAGGGACCACACTACGAAAGAAAAGAAAAAAAAAAGAGATAATTTTTTTTCTTTGAGCAAAATTTTTTAAACCAAGGCTAGTCTGGCCACACCCACACTGCTGGGCGCCCATTGGCTGAATGCTGGCGTGAGCGTTAGGCGAAGGTAAACTATGAAGAAGGAGGGGAAGACTGTTAACGCCCCCTGAAGTGATCGGTATGAGATGCCACTGTGAGAGAGAGGGGAAACCTGTTGACGCCCCCTGAAGGGATTGGGTGAGATACCCATATGAAAAAGGAAGAATCTGGAAGGACTTCCAAAAATGGAAAATAAAAAAATTTTCCTGACCGAAAACAAAGAAGTGGATTGTGGATTTAGAATTATCAAGGAACCTCAAACCCCGACAAGCCCACTCCGGATTTGGTCGGCGTCCATATAAGCAGAGTCGCAACGAGTGGACAGCAGTAGCAGTTGGAGTTGGCAATTGGCAGAGACTGTTACCGAGTTAATAGCCTCGCAGAAAGCTGAGAAAGATTCCACGCAATTCTCGACCTCAACTTCTACAAGAACCAATTTATTTTTGAAGAACGACTTAGACTCACACCACCAAAACAAGTTTTACGAATATCGCCTGAAGACACACCAAGAACCAGTTTCTTAAAAGAACAAATTAAGATGTTAAGACTCGCATAACAAACACAAAGTTCCACGAATCCATATAAGCGGGTTGGTAGAATGACGCAGTCCTGTATTCAGCAACCAGATATAAAATATTGTTATCCTTTTGTTAACACATTTGAACTTTTCGAGTTATTGCTTTATTTTCTTTTGCATATATTTGTGTGGTATCACCCTTGTTCGAACTCGACTTGCATTACGGCCCGGTGACTGATTGATTTCGTCTACCTAAGATCAAATCACAACGTGGGTAGGTTAGACTAGAAATCAAAACAGTTACTTCGGTAACCAGACGTTGGAGGCGAGCTGGGAACGACAAGGCTGATACCGAATCTAACCAGATTCCCATCCGAATCAGCAAAAGGTTAGAACGTCACATTTGGTGCCGCGACCAATACCAAGTCACATTGGTCGTCACAGGACAGGATAGGACGGCGACGGCGCGGAGACAGACGGGGTGACGTCACAACTGGTCACGTGGCCGGGATAGCACGACGGACGCGGCCAGGCAGACATCACATTTGGCGCAGCGACACCGGGGACGTCACACAAGGCCCGAAAGCTTTTATGTTTAATTTTTTAAGAAGGCTTCTAATTTATACATATGTCATCATTTTGCACCGTTCACAGTGGATCACTTTCCCAACTTGGTCATATCACTTTTTATGTTATTTTCCAACAATCTTACTACATTGGCTTATTATAGAATATATCTCATTTTTCTCACTATCGTCTATATCTTTTCATCATTTCACTCCAAGCAAGACAACAAAGCCACTAACACGTAAGATGTTACTGACTGTGAAAGAATGAGAGAGAAAAAAACATTAAGAAGAGAGAACAATAAAAGAACGGAAATGAAGATGACGACAGATAACGATTGATATTTAAAGTTTTGAAGATCAAAGTTGACTGGAAAGCAAACAACAGGAAGAAGAACTTTTAGCATAGAACTTATGGTTACAGTTTGCCATGTAATCTCCAAAATGATATGGCCTAGCTAACAATCTAGTACTCCGCTTAAATTCTTAAAGTCTATGTACCAAAGAGGAAATCTTATTATAACAATGAGCATAAGAATGTTTATAGAAAAGGCACAGGAAGGCTGTGTTATGCTGGTGGGAAAGTGACTGAAGCTGAGATGCCAGGTCAAGACCGATAACATTGAAGGTTCTCTGAATTTTATCAAGAATCTCTAAATACATAGCAGATGCACCAGTTGCATGGACGAATGGTAGACTTATAAATGTGTAAGATAGATTCTGGAGAGAAAAACTGTCAACCAAGTTTCGTAGCAGCAGATTTAACATTTTATTCTGTATCATATTTTCACCTCTTGTCAGCGAAAAACTTTGTTATACTATATATTCTCTCTCTCTCTCTCTCTCTCTCTCTATATATATATATATATATATATATATATATATATAGTTAATAATATAATTTGATTTTATAGCATTGTTACGGACCGCTATTGTTAAGCCAGGTTGATTTTGCGACATGTCGAGTTTTGTCTGAGGCACTCGGTAGTACTGGTCAACTAGACTCACCTCACTATGACGCCATGCCGAGATATTGTGAAGGATTCAGTTTCTGTTTTCACATTTCTTCTTTGTAAGCACGTCCATTACGTCTATTTCTTTAGTTTGTCTCGTTATTACTGCACATTCCGGCTGTCATAATCAACTTTTCATTCCTGTTTTGTGTTTTCCTCTGGAAGTGTCGAGATAGCAGAGTCAACGCACTTTTCAATGCTGATATGTCCTCTTCCTCGCTTTCATTTTTGGATACCGAAAAAATAAGAAAAATATTTGATGATTTAATAGCTTATCGTACTAGCAAGTCAAAGTCGCCGAATCTACTAATTTTTCTTTCTGCCACAAATTATCACATTTTTTATTCGGTTGGTGCAAAAATAATGACGTAATAATGTCGTTTTTTTATGTATTTCTTAACGTCAAAAAACGACATTATTACGTCGTTATTTTTGCACCAACCTAATACATATTCTTAAGTATTTATGGTTATTATTAATTAGATCTTCAATAGTGTGGATTATAAAAAATTTTAGACAGCAACATAAAAAGATTTTTGTGCAAGATATAAAACGTCTGCCTACCTTTCTTTTTTTTTTTTCACTATCCTCATACTCGGAGGACAGCCTGCGCGCACGAGGAGCGTTGAATTCCGCGGAGACTCGTACTGCACTTCATAGAGCAATCAGTTTGACTTAACACCACCACGCACCCGACGCACGTCCCAGGGCCGCGGTGACACCATAGCATATTAGTTTTTCGTGTAACAACTTTTGTTTTTTCTATAATTTCGTACTAGCGATTACGAAAAGTACTTGGAAACGTCGGAAGGATATGAAAACTGTAAACAATAGGTTTGATTTTATTTTTGGAACTTTTTACAAAAAATCGAAAATCGGCTCTTCGATCGTTCAATTTTACCGTTTAACACCGCTATGCGTCCGACACAAAACTTAGTTCGTAGAAACTGCAACACTCAAAAATAGGCGTAACTTAAAAAAACAAGACGACCTCTGCGTAAAATTTTAAAAGGAACAACACATTTATTTGAAAAATACGAAACAAGGGTTGCACAAAAATTTCCTTTAGTCCGCCTCTTTGGGCAGGATAAAATTTTCATGGGGTAACAAAAAAGAGATTACCTACAGAAACAAGAAAAAGAATATTTCACAATTAGTTTAAGAAACGGATTCATTATTCCCTTCAAAAAATAGAGAAAATTAGGAAAAATTTGGAGAAAAAATTTAACAATATGGTACAAGGGAGAAATTTTTCAAATACCACCCACATCTGTTCTTAACAGTATGCAGAAACAGGACGTCTTAGCTCAGATGGTTTAGTGTGATAAAGTTCACTTCTTTGTTCTTGGGTATGACATCTTCAGTCGTAAGAATCTAACTTGTATTTGTCAGGTCAGATTTATGACCTCCTACTGGAATTTTCTTTGAAGTACGGGATGCTATGCTCAGCCCGTCCTTGTCAACGGCACATTCTTCCCCTATCTGTTTTTCTCCTCATGGTTCGGCTCTCTGATCCTCTTTTATAATTTTTCATAAAATGAACGAAAGACTTACAGTAGCGGTAAGAAACTACCTTCTGGTTATCATCAATGCTCAAATAATACATATAGAATAATACTAAGGGGATGCACGTTATTTATAATATATAAATGATAATTGTTGGTTTATTTTATACGTCTAGGGTTTGTAATTGTTTGTATCTAATGACTAGGTTTCGTGAGGCTTGGAAACTTTAGCTTTCAGTGGTAAAACTCAGTGACTTTTAAGGACATTTTCCCTGAAAAATGTTCTCAAAAATCACCCTGCGTTTTAACATACAAGAAATACGGTACCATTCATCAATACCTTTTCCAGTGCGTGCATTGTCGCCAATTTTTTCAATTCTTTCCTTGTTCAATTTATGAAACGTTTTTTAAATAACTCTCAGTTAAATATTTAATTCTTTAATTTCTGTTTTTATCTATTGTGTCGAATTTCCAATAATGTCTTTGTTATTCTGAGTATTAACTTAGTTATTCATCTTGATTGAATCCGTTTCCAGTATATCTTGCTAACTGTAGTCCCCATTCCAATTAAAACCCTAATTAAGTTCAGTTTCTGTAATTCTGTTTCTTCTGTCAATTATCTATTAACTTTTTGCATCACCGGCATTGTATATTTTCCATTTCTGTTCTGACTGGAGATATTGACTGTTTAATAGCTTTTAATTCTTGCAAATATATTCTTTGCTAAGGCTCCGCCCTCTGTTCTGCCATCCATTCACACAAGCTCATCAGGTAAGTGGCTCGCCACCTGCCCCTATCTCTCTTGCTCTCAATATGCCCCGTGAGAGTTGTTATTCAAGACCTCAACTGCCATCATGTGTCTAAGGAATTTCAGCTGTTTTTTCATGATTTTGAGTATAAGTGATTTTTTTCTGTTGCCAATTTCTTTAAGGCTTTTGTTCTGTCCATGGAATTTTCAATGTTCTTCTTCTTAGAACCCCTTATCAAATATTCACTGCCATATAAAATGTTTAAATTTTTAAGCTAGCTGCAATTTTGGATACAAAAGGAAAATAAGAGTTACTCCCCTTGAATCATGAAAGCAACGATAAATAATTATTATATATTCTTAACCTCGCATAATCTGGCAAACTTTAATATGAGCTTGAATCGTTCTCCGCGCCTAACTTTTCTTGGGCTTTTGAATGAGCTAGGAATCATTGAAATCGGACCAGTGGATGCGGAGGCGTTGCTTGGACACACACACATACACTGTACTTTATATATAAGATATGGTAAAAAAATATACAATTTTAATGTTTGCTATATTTATGGGTAAGAGTGTTCGATATCAAGGATAGTGTGTGTGAATATGAGTAGACACTGAGGGCAACACTGAATGATAACAGTCTATTCCATGCTTAAACGCAATCTTATATAGTTTAACATTTGCTCTACGGGGGAAGAGTATCGAGAAGAGATATAAATGGTGTGGATATTGAAATAAACGTATGGCGTCTAGGATATTCGCATCTTACGCAATCATCATACGAAGCGTGACATTTTAATTCCTGTAATGGACCTTTGCAAGCAAAGTTTGATTACCTGGTCACTGCTGTCTATCGTCACATTCATAATAGTCCGTTTTTTTTTTAATACATGCACTTAATGAGACGACTGTGCGAATGCTCAGAACATTCTTGGAACTACTTTTTGAAATATCTGTTAGTAATTCAGTCATATGTTGCTGGAAGTTCAAGATGATGATGATTGATTTGTTTTTAAGACTTATCAACTTATCAGGTTATTTAAAGCCAGAAAATAATTTTAGATTTTAAGAATTTTTCGAGATAATTTATTGACTCTAGTCTGACTAATTAACCTATAGGTGGGGGAAGAAGAGGTGGATTCAAGGGTATTTGCGCATAAGTGAATATTATGAATATTATGAATCCGACTTGAATTGGAACTTCGATTGTCAATTCTGAGCCCCTATCAACTATATCACCCGCATATGCATGCTAACTGCATTTGGTATTTTCAAGCATCCATCCATCTAGGTAAAATGCGATAAATTAAAAAAAATATGATCAATAAAGAACATGGCAAGACACATTAAAAATCATTGTATAAAAATATTTTGACTTTGATTTTTAAATGTTAACGACGATGTTTTAGGCACTAAATCGTACTGTCTTAGCTACAACTACAATACAAGTAATAAGTTACTAAATCTGCTTGTGTCGAAACGAAATAATTACGCAGTTGTAATAGTTTGCTACACAAGTATACGTCACAATATAGTGGCACTCTGAGGATATAGTCTTATTTGTACGTTTTATGGAGCTACTATCAAGTTTACCAATTTGAGATACAAGTAAAGAAACTGTACTGCGTTTGAAAGCTCAGCGCTACTAAATTTTGAATCGACATTTTTTTTTTTTAATAGTTCAAGCTAGCGCGGTTTATTTTATAAGTAGCCCCAAACGTCACATGGAGTGGAATTAAAAATATGGCGATCCTTTTGCTGCCTATTAATCATGGCATAGCTTAATCACCTCTCCATTTCACATTAGCAAAAATTTTATAAAATCAAGGTAGTGGAAAAAAGTGGAATGTTTTACTCAGTGTTTTTTTTTGTTTTTTTGTTTTTTTTTGTTTTGTTTTGTTTTTTTTTTGTTTTGTTTTTTTTTTGTTTTTTTTTTTTGTTTTTTTTTTTTTTTGTTTTTTTTTTTTTTTGTTTTTTTGTTTTTTTTTTTTTTTGTTTTTTTGTTTGTTTTTTTTTGTTTTTTTTTTTTTGTTTTTTTTTTGTTTTTTCATCATCGAATATACGATCAGACAAGGCCGATATTTTTATTTGTATAAATTTAAGTGGGCGGAGGAACAAATTGATAAAAGAATCGATTAATATCAAATTGAAAAGCGTATAAAATGAGAATTACTTTTACATGAAGAGAAAGGATTAAGGTTCTAAACTTTGAGCCAGATGTTAATGGTGCCAGTCGTAACTTTAACCAAGGAAAAGTAATTTGGCATTAAAAGAGGAAAAAACAACATGCATCAAAGACTCCGTTTAGAAACTGAAGTCATTCCATATTATTGACAGGGAATATTATATTGCGATTTTCAAATTCTAAAAGTCAAACTTTAAAATGTTAAAATTCATTAATAAATTATCTTTCTTTTTTTTCTTTTCTTTTAAGTAAACCTCGTAGAAAACAAAACTTATCATTTAATAAGTTCTTTGACTGGAATCAGCATCAGTCTGCTTTGTGTTAAAAAGAACAACGTGAGACTTTGGTTGATGATTAAATTTAAAATATTCGTCTTACAATTTCTAAAACATTTTTCTTATTGATTTTAAACGCGTTTTGAATTTTCTATGGAAGACATGTGGCAGAACGATTTTTTTTTTTTGTGTTGTTTTGATTCTAATCATTAAATTTTGTATTTTAATTTGGTTTCCAATCATTGAATTATTTGGGGAAAAAAGTTTGATTTTTTAAAATCCGCTGTTAAATTAATCTATAAATCAAGGATTTTTTATTTTATTTATGCTTAATCGATTCTAAGTTTTAACATGAGTAAAATTTCTTTACGTTTAGAAAATATATTAAATTTCTTAACACTTTTGCTGCAGGTTAAGACAGGTTACTCTTTTTTCTTAATCTCCATTTACATAATAAAATTACTTTACCTTCACTCAAATCTTTCCACGCTGTTTTTCTATCTTTGTCTACTTCAGTCTGATCATATCTATTTACTTAATGACGTGATGTTTTTGCAAACGTTTCTCTCATTTCCATTGCTTTAATTTCAGATTTCCTTTTTTCCTCATTTTACATTTGTTCATTAACACATCTATAGTTTTTCGAGCTGTTAATTTTAAAACTTTTGCTTGCATTTTCTTCCTGTCCTGTAAGTTACATCCACAGACACTTAATTACAATTGCTGAACTTATTTCAAATAGAAAATATCTTTAAAAAAATGACAAGTGAATCTCAACGTAACATGTTTTATTAGCCATTTTCTTCGTAACGATTTTAATTCCAACAAGTCCGCTGCTGTTCCTTGCGTTGGTGGAAAAGGGTTTTGTTAAAATATTTAAATGCAACTTTAGTTTTATTGTGTTTTCGTTATGAACGGCTATGAAAGAAGTTTAATTTGCTTCTGAAGTGACTGCTAAATTATTGCGAAAACGTTATATTGCTCCTGGAGCGACTGCTAAATTGTTGCAAAAACTTTAGATCGCTTCCGGAGCGACTGCTAAATTATTACAAGAAGTTTACATCTTTTCTGAAGCGGCTGACGTAAATCGACCACAGACTGAAGCTCTGTGCGTCATAGGGTTTTGTATGCACTTGATGTGCTTAAATTAAGCTTCCCCGAATATTTTTTTTCACTTAATTTTCAAATTCATTATTTATGCTCTATGGGCAGCAGCTAGGGAGCTGGTAGTTAAACTTTCCTCATTAATTTTGCTTGAAGGTAGTTTTTGAATCAATAACCCATAACTCCTTAAACAAGGAACTCGGTCTTGTGATTTAAGACGCCAGCTAGGTGACATTAAACCAGGCATTGATAAAAATGGAATCATCTAATCAAGCCTATTTGTACTAGGGTGATTGAGATGGATAGGTAGACAGAGAGCATGATGGTAGGAGTTAGAGAGAAGAAGAATAATGCTTAAAAGAAAGGTATAAAAAAAGAGTAATATTTTAGAAAAATGAAGTATGGAGACGAAGAAAAGAAATCGAGAGAGGTAATTAAAGACATTAAAAAATGTAACTAAAACAAAAGAATATAATAATAAAAAGAGAAAAATGTGGACAGAAAAAAATTATGACAAAAATAAAGCCAGAAAAACAAATAGAGGTACAAAAAAAGCCAATGGTTAAAAATAAAATAAGCCAAACTGAAAGAAAAGTATAAAATCTGAAATGAAACGAAACGAAAAATATGGTCGACTGAAAATTGGAAAATGAAAGCAAAAGACGCCAGGCAAAAGCATAAATCACAGTAAAAGATGAAATAAGAAAATGAACAGAGAATTTATATAAGTTGTTATAAGTAACTCGTCATGGAGACACAATCGTCTGATCAATGATCAGGAAATTATGGGATGTCAGATCGCATCACGTGGTAATATGATCATAAGATGAATCTATAAAACCAGAACAAATTGGACAAACTGGAAGAAAAACGAGATGCAAAAAGAGCATCATGTGGAAACTTTGCAAGGACAGCCACGAGCGATGTCGGTGTCACACTTTCAACACAAAAAACATTCACTCTTTTCATGAATATACGTTCTCTATGTTGCTTCGTAAACTGTTCGAAGAACAGGTAGGATCAAAGAAATGAATAAATAGCGTAGACAAATTTCGAATTAAACATGTGTCTCGCTGTTCATAAATGAAAAGAATTGTAAAAACGCTTCCAAGAACAGGCAATAAATGAGTCTAAAAGGGGAACCATATGATGCAAGCACGAATCTGTTTCCACACACAGACAGACAGTGACACTAAAAACTGGGAAGCCATATTAACATGCATTTCGTTTCATTTCTGTCACAATATAGGGAAGGAGTTTTTTGTTTTTTTTAAGGAAGGTCCAAATTCGAAAAGTTTTCTAAAATGAATCAAGAAAAAATAATGTATTGAAAGCTTTAGAGAAAAAAAGAGCGGGACAAATTACGTAGATATTTGTGAAATTAAACAAATTCCCATACAAGGTCAACATGCAATAAAGATCAAAGTAGTAGATTTGTGAAAGCAGTTTCCCAAGCAACGCTCTAGCGTAGGCGCTCTGAAGATAGAATAAAAACAAAGATAAGAATGAACAAAAGATAGAATATTTATGATAACGAAAAACCTTGAAACAAGTGGTTGTAAGAATAAATAACCGAAGAAAAGAAATTGTGTATTTACTCGTGTAGAGGAAACAGAAACAAAACAGGTGATCCCTCAGTACAGCATAGAATGAATTGCCAGGAAATACTGATAGTCTCTGCTACTAGAGAACTTTTTCTTTTTTTTTTTTTTTACTGTTTCTGTTCTGTTTTGTTTTGTTTTTTAGTTGTTTTGTTTTTGTTTTTTTGCATATAGCTGGGAGATATAAATTTTCGTATATTTTTGGAAAAAGAATTTACATCCAGCATCAAATATATATATATATATATATATATATATATATATATTTTTTTTTAATGATAAAAAGAATTTTTCAAACGATGGAAACAGTGTTTAAAACGCATTTTGGAATCAGTTCGTATTCTTTTTTTCTTTTTTTCTAGCAAATTGTATGTTTAGGTTGATATTTTATTTCTTCTTACTTTTTTTTCTTTTCATTCATACCTTCTTTCTTTCCTTCTTACATATCTTATTCATTTTTCATCCATTTTTTTCTTTCGTTCATTCATTAATTTTTTCTCTTTTTCTTTCGTTCTCTATCTTTCATTCGCGTGCATTTGTGCTCTATGTCTACCTTCATTTCTTTGGTTTATCGTCAACTTTTTCCTTTTTTTTCTTTTACATTTTGTTTTTCCATCTATTCTTTCTCACTATTTTTTTTCATCGATTTCTTTCTTACTGCATTTTCTTCCTGTCTTTCTTCTGTATGCCTTTTGCATTTTTCCTTCTTCCTGTTCTCTTCCTTCCATTCTGTTATCATTTTCCTTTTGACTTATACTTTGTTTCTTTCTCACTTGATTTTCTTCTTTTTTTTTTCTTCAATTTTCTTTTGATTCTCTTTCATGAAATTCTTTCTTACTTTCCTTCTTTTAAGTTTTCCCCCTTTTTTTCACATGACTTTATTTTTTTAAAGCATTTTCTTTTAAATTTGTCATTCGTTTCTTTATTTAATCGCTTGCTTTTACACATGCATTCTTTTCTCAATTTCCTCTGTTACGTTTTTCTTGCTTACATCGTTTGAAATATAACGTTCCCCACTCCTCCGAGAAATTCCGGAAAGCACTTTCCATGATACACCTGCCTCTGTAAAGAATGCATCATTCTTTAAATTCAGTCTCCATCTTAACAGTCAACATTTTTTACCGTCAATCAACACGCATATCTGTTTTGTTCATTTGTTGTATTAGTCACAGTTTATTCTTCATTCATCTTGTATACTCTCACCTCCAGTTATTATTGCTCTTAAACGCCTTTATGACTCTACCACAATCTCTACTCCCAGCTAGCTTTCTTGATAGCTGTCACTAGCATATTGTCTCTATCAAAGCTGCAAAAATACGTCTCACTTCTCTCTCAATTTCATGTTGTTATGGGCCAATATTTAAAAGAAATAGTAATTACTAGTGAGTTTTGTCGTCACTGAATGTTTCAATATCGTTTCTTTTTTTTAATACTGTTGACACTCCACACTACTTATTGAAAAGAACCCCCCACCCCAATCAGTATTGGAAAGAGCGATAACAGTTACTGGACTTGAGAAATATATTTTACTGAAAATATTTTAAGAGAAAGGTCTTATAAATTTCAACTGAAAGCACTATTAGCTGCTCGGTCAATGAATATCAAATGTTTCCCTGTAGGGAAACAGCTAATATTAAAATTAATATGTCCCTTTATTATGTAAGAGATCATGACTCTCCACAGATCTGCTTTCTTTATTATCTATGTATCATTATGATATCTAGGAAATGCAGCAGAGTGTATATGGATTACCCCCACCTTATCCGCCAGGGGATCCGCTAAATGGCATGAAAATCAGCGATAAAATTGGAAAAGACTCTTCATCTTTTAGCCCGCTTTGAAAACAGTATGCGCTAGGTAATAGATGTCTCTAGTCTTCTCTCATGGGGAGATATAGTCGCCCAACAACCGACTACCTAAATCTCACCCCAACCATGTGGCGCTTATACGGGCACACACTCAAAAACACTACGGTTAAGTCTATAGATGTTTTCTTTCCTTCTAATAGCTATAAGATTTCTTGAACACTTATACTGTTTACAGTATAAATATTTATTTCCTCTACGGGTCTGAATGTTCGAGAAATCTTATATATATATATATACACACACACACACACACAGGGTGTCAAAGTTCGCGTGCACTTTAAAAAATTATAACTTTATTTGTATTTGCGATAGAAATAATCTGTAAAAAATCTTATAAAGTTTAATGTACCTAGTTTTAAGTATAGCTAAAATAACTAATGTGATTTCAGGCATTACGTAAATCAGTTGACAAATGTTTTCCCTGAACTGCAAAATCGTATTACCCTTTCTATTGCTAATGATGGTGGACATGTGAAAACTTAAATAAAATTTCAATACAAACCTTATAAAATATAGATTTACTTCTTTCTAATCCTTTTTACAAATTATTTATATCGCTAATACAAATAAAGTTAAAGTGCACACGAACTTTATGGACACCCAGTGTGTGTATATATATATATATATATATCTGTTACTTAACTGTTTTTTATTTCACTATAGAGTATTTATATGTACCTGTATACGTTTTCTTGCTCGTATACCTACCTATATATACCCATTCGGTTATATATATATATACACACACACACACACACACAAATTCTACATGAGTTCGTTTTGAAAATGTTGAAATCATTTACTTGAAAATTTTCCACCTCAGGAGTAACTAGTAGTATCTCTTCCCATTACAAACTGGTGACCTACAGCTACATTGTTCATTATAATATAATAACTCCTATTCAGTGCAAGTGCCTTTCCGTTGCCTTCTCTGCGGTTTCGAATTTAGAGTCGACCTTGTAGATTGATTTTCAACTAAGCCTGAAGATATCAGTCTACTTTGCTATTTAGCTCATGGAGAGAGAGAGAGAGAAATAGAAAGAGAGAGAGAGAGGAACGACATTCATGCCTTTCCCGGTAGCAATAGGGCGAAAGTGAATGCAATATTATTACTCTGATAGAATAAGTCAAGTTATATTTTTTTTTTCACCGCAAGAAAGACAACAAAACCACTAAAACGTAAGAGGTTACTGAGTGCTAGAGAAAATGAGAAAACTATGAATTTACAATAATTTAGAGGACAGCAGATAATGATTGAAATTGCATTTATATTTTTAAAAATCCAAGTTGAGTGGAAAGCAAGAATCCAGAAAAGAGTTTCACCAGCGAAAAGAAGAAACTGTTAGCAATGATCTTGCGGATACATCAAGACATTTCATCTGTAAACTGATGACAGTAAAATGATTGCCACCAATCGAGTACTACGCTTAAATGCATAAAGTCTACATACTATAGAGGAAAGTTAATCAGAACAATAACCAAGAAAGTATTTATAGAAAAGCCACGGGAAATCTACGTCATGGGAAAGTGACTGTAGCCGAAATGCCAGGTCAAGATCAATAACATTGCAGATTCTTCATTTGATTTTATCCAGTATCTCTAAATATATAGCAGGAGCAACAAACCACATGTGGCAGCATTATTCTAAATATGAACGAATGGTAGCCTTATAAATATGTAAGATAGATTCTGGCGAGATACAGTGAATCAACTTTCATTGAAGTTTTTAGCTTCTATTTTTGAAGACTGAAAACTCTTATGTAGCGATGGAATCATATTTTTAAAGAAATAATTATAATATAGGCTTTACTTGTGTATTTTTTTTTTTAAATGAAAGAAAAATACAAAAGAACTTCTGATTATTAACCTAACATTTCTTTCTTATTTTTCTATATATTTGCATATATATATATATATATATATATATAACGTCATCCACAGACAGACTGTTTCGCTGTTTCAAAGCTCATCAGTGTGATAGACATCCGGTTGCTTCTAGCTAGGATCGAAACCAGACTAAATTGGTGTCAGTCGGAGATTCTACCACTAAGGCAAGGATGTAGGTGGATTTTTAGCGTATTTATTTTTAGAAACACGCCCAGTGACTGACAGTGACTCAATTCGCTATGCGAAGAATAATATATATAGTAAGTGCACAAAGTAAGGAACGCTTTGTATGCTACAAAGATGCACAAGAGAAAAAGAGCTCAATGCCAATATGGTAGAGCATTAACATTATTTCCTTAATTAACTTTGTGTTCACTGACCAACCACTACTAGTAGTTTTATCTGCTTGCACGTAATCTTCAGGCAGTTGGTCCTAAGGAATTCAAAAAATGTATGAAACTACTACTGTTAGTAGTAGTAGTAGTGATCGGTCAATATAGGCCGGAAAATAATTAAGAAAATTATGGCTATATATTTGAAGTCCTAATTTTTCCTCTTTGCCATTAAGTTCCATATATATATATATATATATATATATATATATATGTGTGTGTGTGTCTGTATTGATAACTTTTGACTATACTCTTTCCTTTTACACCATATTTATCTCTTTCCATGTCTCTTCTTTTTTTTACCCACATTTTATTTATTTCTTTCTCTTAAATGTATACATACACCGGTTGGAGATATTTCCTAAGCTTACCAAATGTCTAGCTGAAAGCCACTGACGACTGAACCATTCGTTTGCGATAGAAACATGCTGACCCTGCCCACTGTACGCCACGCCTCTCTGTTCAAATATCCGACTATCTTACCATAAATACTGTTGGGAGTTAATTTATTTTCAAACCTAAACTTCTCATGTAATATTCTTAATGCTGTATTTTGAGTAATAAAAAGGAAAAGTGTCTAGGCGAATGTTTTGTTCTGATTGCATTGATGATAATCTGCGTACAATGTGACCCATTCCTTACCTTAAATCTATAATTATTTAATTTTTTATTTCATATTATGTAGCCTTTTCGTTTTAGGGTCTAATCATCAAAAAGTTGTTTTTTTCTTTTCAAATAATAGCATCTTTTTATAATCTTCCCAGTACTTTTAGTAAATTAAACCCAACATTTTAGATTATATCCTTCGATAAAGAACCGTTCAGGTTCGTTGTTCCAGCATATACACAGATGGCTTTAGAGATTTGCTTAAAAAGAAAAATAGTGTGATATATATATATATATATATATATATATATATATATATATATATATAATGTGTGTGTGTGTGTGTGTGTGTAAGTAGTGAGAAATAAAAAAAAATAAAAATAACGAATCGGGTAATTGGTAAAGTGCTAGAGATTGAAAAATGAAAAGCAATTCGGATGTTTCTATTAATCAGTAAATACCAAGCTGGTCTTTGGCAAACGGAACTCCGATGCTTCGTGTTGGCACGACGCGACTGAAAACGCCAGACGATATTTGTTCCGCGACACTGAATACGAAAAGGACAAAAAGCGGCAGATGTTTTTTTTTTTTTTTTTTAGCATAACGTTTTTATACTTTATTTTTATCGTTATTTTTTTTTTTCGTCACTTAAAAAAATTGATGTTACTTAATGTTTCTTTTTGCAACTGTCTGTATTTATAAAGGTCTTATTTTATCAGACCAATTTGAGCTCTGTTTGTATCTTTCTGGCACTTTGGATAACGCTTTCGTCTATTTTAGTAAATTTGGAGGTTTTCGAAAAGTAGAAATATTGATGTCTAAACTTTGCTCAAAACTTACTTAACCATACGTACGACACGATTGTATACAAAAACTTTATAACATATATTTTTATTGTATGACAGTACATTTTTCAGGACTTCTATTTCCTTCATCAGCCAAAAATTTACATTCACAAATTTACAAGAATTTAAATTCTTTCATTCAAATGCAAAAGTACATACAAGTTTGTAATGGACAACAATTCCAAATCATTAGAAGTCCCTAAACATGTATCAGCATTCAATAAAAATATGTTTAATTGTGTATGCTATAATCAATGTCAAATTTCAATGTATCGATCATATGTTTCAATAATTCTTAATCGCAACAAATTACACAGTACTTATTTCGATTATTCGTATTACTTAGAACGATTACTTCGTTACTTATGTAAATACAAAACGTCTTAGTTGGCAATAAAATGGCAGATGGCTATAAAAAGCCACTGTTTATTATTTAAGGTTAATTCGTTCAAATAATGCACTGACAATTGTTTGCGCTACGTGGCAATAGATGTAAGCAAAATGATGCACTAAAATAAGTAAGCGAGTAATCGTTGTAAGTTGTCTGAATATCGGTGCTTTTTTGTTTCAAATATCAAGTTTATTTTATTTTAAAAATTGCAAGTATACTTTTTGAATAAAGATATTCGTCCTTGGCTAGTACAAATTTATTTCAGCTTGCCGCAAGTTCTCTCCTTAAAGAATTCCTCATTCAAAAAATAGATATATTCTTTGTAAGCCTCTCGAATTTTATGCTGAATGAAGAAGTGTATGCATTCAAGATTCTCTAGAATCGGTAACCGACATGTGAAAGGTGGCATGAAAAGGCAAGTTGCAAGGAAATCTCGACCTTCGATTAATTCAATTTTAGTAGCATCATTTCTAAAAAAAAAAACAGGCAGTAAACGGAAACACTTTTTATTCATCAAGTCTTCTTATTTATTTAACTGCTTTATTTCGAATGAATATACATGAATATATGAATATTATTAATGTGAAATAGTTTTACATCAACCACCAACTTTTTTTTCCACACATTCCACATTTGATAGCCGAGGTTCGGTTGATATTTAAGCTCCTCAACCACATCCAACCTCTAAGCAGTACTTCACCAGTACAAAAGTAAAATATATTGATACGATACTGTTATATACAGTACCTATAAACACTAATGGATATGTCCCACTCTTTATAAATACGTTAGACACTATTGTAAGTTTGGGTAATATGCTGTCTAAATGGTCCATCACTAGCAGTGGTTTACCTACTTCACGCCGCTGGCGAGTATTGAATTTTGTTGGTGTAATAAAGATTACCATTTCATTTCCAACCTCCGTTTTGGTTATTTCTCATTCAGTAACCCTTTCTAGGTTGCAACAGATACAAAAAGAGATCGTTATTCCAATGAAATCCATTTATGAAAAGAATTTGTTTTGGCAGTTTCTCTTCATTTGTTTGAAATGGTTTTATTCGAAACGTTGCAACAAATTCTTTAAATGTATGAGTATTAAATGTGTTTTTAGAGGAGGGTTTTGATCTACCTCTCTTTTATTTTTCAAACTACAATATCCATATTTAAAATTCTGAACCTAGACTAACAATTTGCTTGATGCCATCATTGGAATTTATATATTTCTGTTCTAGCTTGAAACAGTACAAGTATAAAACAAAAAATCACGAGTTTAAAGATTCTTGTTTTGCTTATGTAAAAAGAAAAAAAATAATGGAAGAAGTGATAATAAATATTTTATTTAAATGAAATATAAATCGTTATATTATGTTTCTTAATTGCTGTTCTTTTATTAGTCCCTCTCCTGAATAATGCTTTTCTTCAGATTATTTCACACTCAATAATCCGTTATGCCTTAGTACCATTATTGGGTTGATGGCGCGCAATGATTAAAAACAAATATCATATCAGGTGAAAATAGTAGCGTTTACTAAAAAAAAAAAAAAATTAATAACGTTAAGCTTAAAGTCAGACTGGCAATTTCATATTGAACAATCAATTAGTTAAAATCTCATTCATATACCAGAGATTGTGTTTTAATTCTTTCTTACTTTCTCTTTGCCTTCTCTCTGCATAACCCAGCGGTATTTGATACGTGTAAAAAAAAAAAAAAAAAAAAAAATATATATATATGAGCCACGGTGGAGTAATTGATAGCGGCTCCGATTAAGGAATCGGAGAGCCGAGTTCGACATTCCAGTCGAGTCCATTACGTGCTAATACCCTTAGAAAAGGTATGAATCCTCTTCTTCCCCCAGTTATCGGTAAATTGCAGAACAGAGCGGCTTCTATGCTTATAAGGCATTCTTAGACTTTGCTCGATCGGCCAGTTTCTTCGTGGCCGAGTTGGCTTCAAGCACGTCGGATCTAACAATTATTTGAAATTAGGTTATTCTATTAA
This sequence comes from Acanthosepion lycidas, assembly GCA_963932145.1. Taxonomy (NCBI): domain Eukaryota; kingdom Metazoa; phylum Mollusca; class Cephalopoda; order Sepiida; family Sepiidae; genus Acanthosepion; species Acanthosepion lycidas. The sequence goes on along the minus strand of OZ010594.1, from coordinate 58,593,593 downwards.
CATATAAGTATTCTACAGAATACCAGCCATTTTTATTCTACAAAGTATGGAATAATCTTTTTGCAGTGTTATCATATATAATTTAGTTAGGGCTTTTTAATAAAATGCCTCGATAGACTGTTCAATGTCTGACAAAGTATAATACAATAGATAGCAGAAAAAACACTCCCTTAACAAACTGAAATATGTTGAATCGAAACTAATTAAAAACAATAGCGCCTAAAACGGACATGTTAAAACGAAAAGAAATAATAAAATGTTGGAGTAACATAAACAAAACAAAGTAGTATGCCAACCGATTTATTGATCCTCTCTCATCGGAGATAACTGGAGGAGAAAGGAGTAGAGCAACTAAAATGAAAAAAAAGGTGTGAATGTTATATAATAAATATATCCAAGGCTAATTCTGTTTAGAGCTAACAACCACTCCTTCTTCATATTTATTATATATCATCTGGTCTTTGGTGACGAATACTCCAATTATTTTAGTTTTCTCTTTATTGCCGAATTCTGAAGTTGGAGTATATTGCCAGTATCATTATGTATTTCTCTTAACACAAAAAAAAGTCTTATTTTGACACATAGCATGTGTCGGGATCGTAGTGCATATGACCACGGAAATTGCAATCGGTGAAACTTGTTCAAATAAAGCTCTAGACTGTTGTGTTAACTATTTGTAAAAGCCCTTGTGAAAGACGTGAATTCATTTCATATCTCTTCTCTCAACAATGTGTTATATAACAGGACAGACTGTGATCTATAGCCTTGGATTTTAGTCCGACAGAAAGCTACGCTGAATTAATAACTGTGGAGATGGCAACGCCGAATCACTTCCCTATCTTTCCCACGAAGGCATAACATATTACAGATGAGAAAAAAAAGAATATGTGGAAAGACATGATCGCCTATATCCTGAAATGGAAAACGTTTGATGCTTTTCTTTTATATATGCCCCTGTTAAAATCTTTGTTTGGTCAATTTTCGGCTGGCTTGAGTAGGATTTCCTTGTCCCTCAGAATGTTTTCTAACATCTGAAAAAGCTTTTTGCACAGAAAATGGCTAGTAAGTTTATTTTGTTCGGCATTGAATAAATGTGTATACATTTATATTTACCTCCCTCCACACTTTAATCAATGTTGTCAATATTTTCTGGTGGATAGTGTTGGAATTTTAGGGTACCGCAGTACTAGTGAGCTAGCCAAAGTGAGCTGACTCATTTTATAGTTAACCAATAGAAGGGTTAAAATATTCAATGCGACGTGTATAAAGGCAGCCATTTTTTTTTTTCCGAATAATCACTGCCAACCTCCGATATCGAAGACTGAAGAATTACGGAAGAAATGCTGATAGTATTGGCGATATAGTCAGATCCAGTAGAGTGTCTGACTCGTGAGTATTAATCTTTAACGTTGTTTTATTGAACATATTGCGTACTGCGCTGTATTCTATATTCATAGACTTGGCGACCATGGTCAACAGTACATTCAAATATTTTTTAATGTAAATATAAATGTATACACATTTCAAGCTATAATTCTTTCCAAAATAAAAATGGTGAAAATTGATCTTCATATAAAGGAACTGATTCTTTATCCGTCATACTTTGTGAAAACAGTTCCTAGGTTCTCTAGCCGCTACAGGCTTTGATGACTGCTTCACACAGTGCACTAAGTTCATGACCACTTACAATACTTTGTTATGATGACATGTGTACATCTGCAGTGATGGTGGACATGCAGAGAGTACTTGACGTAAAGTGCCACGATCACTTTGACATAATGCGCATACATCGGTGTCAGTGTAATCGCCACAGTCTTAGGTTTGTCGCATTTCGAAGGGGGCCATAGGTAGATCGTAGGAGGAATGGCATTGCCAATAGCTTCATTGGAATCAGAGTATTCCATGACAGCTTCATCGGATCAATATCTCCAAGCGCATTAAGCTGAGAAGCAGAAGTAGCTGTTCGCTGCTCTTCCTCGAAATTCCCGATTTGTTCAATCACCGTATCTCGTTTTCACTTTGGACGGTATTTGGAGAAAAAAAACTGGTTGCTTGTGCTGCCCAGGCCAGCAAAATTGGTTTGGGTCACCCTCATAATCTCTTTGGTTTGCAGACTGGATTCTGCTTCTTGGATGGCTTCTACTGCCGACTGTTTGGTGCCATTTTTTATATCTGGCTGTAACCTGCGGACTCATCGTACCTTCTCGTCCTTGCAGTCCTCCACCAGCCTGTTTCATATAGACATATTATATCTATTTATATTTCATATTCCATGATATGGTTTCCGCTTTTATATTTTATATTCCGCTTTGCCCGATTTACAGCTGATGTGCTCCCGGCCATAACTGAATTTGTTTACCAAGCATTTAACAATAATGGAGAACTCGCGCCGTGGCTCTAGATATCTCTAAAGCGTTTGATAGGATTTAGCATGCCGGCCTCCTTCATAAGCTTCAGGGATACAGTATTTCAGGACGATTATTCGACTTAATACAATCATTCCTGTTAAACCGTGGAATGAAGGTCGTCCTTAACGGATTCTCCTCCAGTTCCTTACTCACGAACGCAGGTGTTCCCCAAGTCTCTATCCTGGGTCCTACATTGTCCCTTATCTTCATTAACGATCTTCCTGATGTCATCAGTTCCCAAGTAGGCATCTATGCGGACGACACCACTATTTACTCCTGCCTAAACAACAAATCTGGTATCGCTGACAAAACTAACCTGACCGTTGGTCTCAAAAAGGACCTCCAATCGGTTTTTGACTGGGGGCAGGAAATAGCTGGTTAAATTTAATGCCTCAAAAAACAAAACTGCTCTAAATTAGCCACTACAGAGAACCTTCTCTGCCTCCCGTTAGAATGTCTGATGCTCAACAACCACGAGAGAACCTCTTTGCGACTGCTTGGTCTCACACTGTCCGCTGACTTGAGATGGAACGATTACATCGAATCATAGCTTTTTCTATCGCAAGGAAAATTGGTTTATGTCGCGCCAGAAAGTTTTTCTCGCCCGAGTCCATCCTTCAGATCTATAAATCAACCATTCGTACTTGCATGGAATATTGCTGTCATATATGGTCCGGAGTCCCCGCTGTTCGTTTTAGGGTTATTGACAAAATCCAGAGACGGATATATTTGGCCCTGATCTGGCATCTTGTTTACAAGTGGGTCTCATACAGACGTGCAGTCGCCTCCCTCTGTCTCTTCTACAAATACTTTCACGGTACCTATTTTCGTTAGTTCCCAAACTGCATGAATTTAAACGTGTAACTAGGTCGGCATCTCATTCCCACCCTTTCACTGTCGAAAAGGTTAAATGTAGCCGTCTTTTCTACTCCAATAGCTCCATGTCTCACAATTCCCGTCTGTGGAACGCCCTTCTTCTTACTTACTTCCCTGATAGCTATAACCTCCAATTGTTCAAATGCAATGTCAATCGACCTCCAGATGCCTTGATCTATTCTCCGTTCTTCTCTTCATCCTTTCCGCTTTCACGCCTCTTTACTCTTGCTCCCACTCTCTGTAACCCCTTGCATTCTAGTGGCACTCCCGCCTTGTTTGGGGTGAAAAGTTTTTAAAAAAATAGTTTTATAATAACCCTTTCTAGTTCTCGAATTATCTTCTTGATGTTATGTTGAAATTCATCAAGGAAGGCGCCGTAGTTTTTGTTATCCCAAGTACTTTCATTCTCTGCTCCGAGATCATCCTCGGGTGTGAATTGCGAAGACAAATTTATTCTGACTGTGTTCGTTTTGATGTTGATGTGTTTTTATTTTTTATTTTTTTAAATAAACAAGCGTTCACAATATAAGGGAGCTAACCAGGATGAAAATTTTAAAAAAAAATTCAAAATTTTACATTTTAAAACATTGCTACTATATTCGTAATAAATTTTCTTTATAGTTGGTTGCTTTTGATATAGATAGCCTCGAGAATGTTAAGATTTTTTAAAATTATTTTCACGGTGTAGTATATTGGTGTTGTCAACAAGTATTTTCCTGTATTGTGAAAGTGAACTGGAATGTGTCTTTAAATCGATCCATCGCACTCTGTATAATTTGCGTGGGCACGTTCAAGGTGATTTTGTTTTGTTATTTTTTATAATCGATGAATAACAGACATTTTAGCGATAAAGTTTTGTCTGATGTCTTAATATCTTTCGATGTCGGCCTGACCTTTTTTTAATAACATCTCTGAAGGAAGGATCTTTTTATATCTATTACTTGCTCTAAATAGATAGTCACGAATTGTATCATAAACTTATATGAATAACTCATTTAAAACTCGTGATTCTGATGTGACTGAGATCCATATTTGTACCGCTAAAAGAAAGGATGCACGTCACAAGAAGTTAACTTATTTTAAAGACCTCAATGCGGCAGAATAACCCGGGAAAGGCACAAATGTTCTGTTAAAAACAACAAAAATAAAAACACTTATTTGAAAGATCTATAGAATAACGGAAGTACTTTTTTAAATCACTCCAAGCAAGGGGCTATTTGGCGTGGAAGAGTTAGGAACAGGGAGATTGCTAAGCAGCTTGAACAGGAAGATAGTAGATAGCGTTTGACATAGCATTTAAATTTTTGCAGATTAAAATTAGCTGGAATTCATGGGACTGGAAAGGGGTTCCACAAGCGAGAAGTGTGAGAAAATAATCTGTTCACGTAGAAGTTAAATTTAGAACATAAGAAAACAGTTTGGAATTTATAATCGTTGAATTCCTGTTGATTTAAATAAGATATTTTTCAAAGAACTATTGCCACTTTAACCATAGAAATTGTTACCAGACTTAACGTGCCAGTTTTGTTTGTTTTTTTGTTTTTGTTTGGATTTTTTTTCGAAATCTCGATATCGTTGAAAAGGTTTTATTGTGCAGTGCTAACAAAGTTTTTATT
>OZ010594.1:58536193-58583693 GCA_963932145.1 Acanthosepion lycidas | reverse complement strand
CTGTCTATACTCAAGGCCTACGGTCGTATCACGTTGAAACACCGGTTCTTGTAGAATCACTAAAAATAAGAAACGTCGGACTTGGTCAGTATCTAGATGGCTTGAGAATAACGGGTATCGTAAGTCTGAATGTGCGGTTGGTACAATTGATAACGGCTCGGAATTACAAATCAGAGTGATGAGTTTCAATTCCAGCCTGGTTCGTTAGATTTCTTTATGCACAAAATCCCCTGGGAAAGCTATGAATCCATCTTCCAGCTGTGGGTTAATTCGTAGGACGTTTATCAGTAAATCATAATTACCCACAAAAACGTCTTATGATCTAAAGATATTTTCTTGTTTTAAATAATCTGAAAAAGATTGATAAGCCGTAAAAAAAACAAATCGGACAATCAGTCGAGGCATACACATCCGCATTAGTACATTTTCAGCTGCTGATCCATGAAATAAGGTCGCTTATTTTGTTAAAACCTATGCTTAATATATATATATGTGTGTGTGTGTGTGTGTGTGTGTGTGTGTGTGTGTGTGGTGCTTATTGGAAAGCGATCACTATCGGTGATAGAGCTAACACATTTAGTTGAATATATATGAGTTTGAGACCGTCGGTTTCACGCTTATGCGATCCTCAGACACTCATCTAATATATATATATATATATATATATATATATATATATATATATATATATATTAAACGTAAAATTATTCCATAAGTACCATTGATTATTGTAAAAATCATTAATCTTATTTTGTCTTTTTGCTCTATCTTTAACATTTCATGCCTTATTACGAATAAAATATTTTGTTGCAAACATGTACGTGAAAAAATTATTTAATGTTAAATTTCTACTCTTTAGAGATAAGTAATAACACAAGTAAAGCTAACTTTAAATGTATTTGAACTTTGGTCAATGGTTAAAATGACTTCGACTGAATGAAACCTGGACCTTTAAATATTAGCGAGGAACATTTTTCCAACCTTGTGTACTGGCACTACAATCACAAAAAAATGTACAAAATAACGGAAACGACATTACTTTAGGATTTTCAACAACAGAAACAACTAAAATGGATAGCGCATTTAACTCGAAGGAAAAAATGAAAGCTCTAATCAATACGGAAAAGTGATAGCAATTACAGGACTTGAAAGATCTATTTACCTGACATATTGTTTTATGAGAAAGATTTTATAAATTGCAACCAGCCATGACACTGGCTGCTCGGTCAATGAATGTCAAATGTTTAGAGAATTTGTTTATATTTATTATGACCAAGGCTTGAAAACATGAAAGAAAATTCCAGTATGTTATATGAATGGAATGTGTTCTAAAAGTGCTTAATTCTTAAATTATATGAATTGTTTTTGGTTTCTCTTTTGTATGAGTCTTAAAGCATTTGAGTTCTTCGTTGCTTATCAAAATTCATCTTTAGTTGATAGTCTTATATTTCGTGGTATTTCAATTATAATTCCTGGCAAAATCTTGAAGTAGGTTATCGGAAATTTAATCGACTTTTCATTGTCTCGGATATACAAGTATTCCTCCGTTCAGCATTAGTCCTGATTCTTTCTTCGTGTTTTATGAGAGAGCAAAAGTGCCTACCAATCCCTGTTTTAAAATCTAGAAACCGAATACACAGTTGAAAACCGGTTTCGAATTTCTATATTTATAGTGATTTTCTAAGTGAAGCTTAGATGTGGCACAAGGTCGAAAGTAGGAGGTACCCAGGATCGAACTCACTACTCAGCCGTAATTGTTCTACAATTGTAACGGGAAATTAAATGAAGTTTTCTTTACGATAATCGAAATGTCGAAAATCATGCTTGGATACAGAATAGTTTCAAGAATCGACATGAATACATGGTCGTTTCGGTTAAAAAAATATCGCTTCTGTATCTGTCTATATCTCTGAGATATTGTAACTATTTACACTATTTACATTGTTCGGACTGTTGTCTTCATCTTTGTTGTCATATTCACGGCGTTTCGGCTGTTGTACGCTCTGGCCTTCTTCAGGTGATATGAATTTCGAAACAAAACCTTTATTTTATCCATTAGTATAGATTGTTCTAGTTCCAGGTGCCATGCCATTCCGACCAATATATATCTCGGTTTCAGTTATTTTCCCTTTAGCAACTCAACTCTCCAAGATTTTTTTTGTTCACCATTGCTGTGGCCAAGTTTTGAACTCACAACTATTTTGGTCAATACACGGGATTACTTCAGCCAACCTTGGGGACATCAATGTAAAAATTTTGGGAACTTATAAACTTAATCTCTCAGTTACCTTTTCTTTTTTTTCTTTTTTTTACTAGAGTTCATATTACTATTATCGTTCTGTATTTGATGTGATATGGAATTCATACAGTACTACAGATTGTTGAAGCCTAACGAAACTCTTATGACGAGACATTACAGTCATCAACTTCGACGTCTGAGTGCTGTAATAAAGCAACAGACCATTTGCAGGAGAGAGAAGTTGGAAGGTCATACTGCTGCGTGAAAGTGCTTGTCTACATGCTAGTTTGAATCAAAGTGATATGTATCTCGTTAAACCCTGTACCGCTCGTCCTACGCAGTGATTTTAGCTTTTATTAAATCGATAGATCCAACTTTATTAGCTTATTTATATGCTAATTTCTGAGAATATGGCCTTGTAAAGTTTTTGAAAATAAAAAGCCGTTGGCAATCATATACGAGATAAGTTCTTTATCTGGACCAGTGGTTCCCATTTTTTTCTAATGGCCGCGGAATGAAACTCACCAAATTTTATGTGATAAAAAGTACATTTAAAAATAAGAAAAAAACAGTGGTTTAAAGGGAAATAACAGCGGATTTGAATTTAGACCATTATCATTGATGACTCTTCTTCAATTTGCGGAACCTAGTTACTATATTCTTAGTACTTCATATAATGCAAAAATATTACAATGATAAAATCGAGAGACGGACGAATTAATATATATACATACACAGTGTCAGTTACGGTGGACTGGTCATATCTGATGACAGGATACCCAAGATCCTAATGTACATTCAGTTAAATCAGGGCGACAGGAATGTAGGACGCCCATGGATAAGATACAAAGACAAGCTGAAGAGCAACTTGTCAGCTGTCAATATACCTCATAACACCCTCGAACGCTTGGCCTTGGAGCAGGTAGAATGGAGATCAACATGTTTTAGTGGACTCAGCATTTTTCAATCAGCTTGTCTGAATCGTCTTCAAGAAGCCAGAGCAAGATCTAAAAGGTCACCCAACTAACAGTGATCCTTACTCTTGATCCATATGTGGCCTCCTTTGTAAATCACTAGCGGGTCTTAAGTGCCCCGATGGGAGAGTCCATATATATATATATATATATATATATATATATATATGTATGTATATATATATATATATATATGGAGAGACACAGACAGACAGATTTAATAAAATGAGCAAAAATATGATGAAAAAATACCACAAACTTAATAAAAACAGCTTTATCATCAAAATGTTTATATTATTATGAAGAAGAAAGACAAAACGATTCTTTGATTATAAATTATATTTTGAATCCATTTTAGAACCTTTAAAATTTAGATTTATTTTTTCTCGCATCAGTGGGTTATTATATATTAGTATAGGAAATGTTGATTTCAAAAATCGAAACCTTGTATGTTAATGAAGCTTTCAGGGTTTATTCACATGAAATGAAATATTTTCGATGCATTTCTTTTTTAGAATATCTTGGTAATATTCATTTTTGTAGCGCTTAATGCTTACATTAGTTAAAAGCAAAATTCCTTGGAGAATTTAAATCAATTTCTTTTTGTAAGACATGATATCCAGTTACTGAAACTCTGCTCTAAATCGTAAAATAAAAACTGCAATAAAACTAAGACAGTATTTAATTAGAAAAGCTTTTAAATGCTTCTATGAAAAAGATATATTATGGAAATTATTGTATTAAGAAAGAACAAATTTCGATGAATAATGAATTTTTACAAGAACTGCTCTCATTTTATTCTTATTTTAATTCGAATAATTTCTAAAATTTTAAATCTTAAAATTCTGTAAAAATTTTATAAAGTAAAAACTATATTTGCTAATTATAGGGAGAAAAGCTTGCTACTATATAAGGATCCCTAGTATTTTGAAAATAACTTTTATTTTTGTGTGTGTGTGTGTATAAATGTGCTGATTTTTGTAAATAGGTATGCCCATACACAACGTTATCAGAAAATAATAGCGGCAACTATAGTAAATTTAAAGCCAAAGTACGTAATCAGTAAAACATATTACTTTTTTAATCTTACTTATTATAAAACGCAGATTGTGTGTGTGTGTGTGTGTCTGTTACATTTATATATTGGATCGGATTTCCTACACTTTTCAACCAATTTCAACAAAACTTCACAGGACTACGTAAAATTACCTTGCGGTGGTTCTAACAGCGCCAAAATTTGGAAAAACACAATTGTCTTTGCACAAAATCAATTTGAAAACACGATTAAGAGGCATTAATGAAAGGGGGACAACTCCGAGTTATACTTATTATAAAACCCAGGTTAGTTGTTTGTGTTTGTGTTCGTTTATATATGGGATCGGATTTCCTACATTTTTCAACCGATTTCAACAAAACTTTACTTTTATTTTGGTAGGTAGTGTTTCTTATTGTCTTGCACACTTTTTTCTTTATTTTTACATTCAGAATGCTTTAAAAATTCCATTTACAAGACAATTGTTTATGATAAAATTCTATTCAATCGGTAGACTCATAACGATTGAAAACAATATTTTTGTTTGAGTTTCGGTTTGACCAATTCGTAAAAAAAAAAAAAAAAAACTAATTAAGACATGCGTGTCCATCAACCTTAAACAAATAATCTTTGTCAATTTTATTTTTCAGTCTTTATGGTGGTCAATACTTGATCAATCTCTTACTGTTATATCGCCGGGCTCTCCTGCTAGTATTAACTAAATAGCTAAAATATTATGCAAAAGAAGACTCTCACGTTATATTGGTCATATAGTTTTACAGATATGACTGCCATAGAAATAAATCCATTGCCAGAAGACAATGCATGTTTCTCAGTAAAATGGAACATCACAACATGCAAATTACAAATTGAAGATATCAAAATCAAACTACTCCAATTTTACTATCTGGGCAGTGTCTTAACTGAGAATGGAAAGTGTGACACTGAAATCAGGTGCATTTTGATTGCGAATGATGCCTCCCAATAGCTAAACAAAGTATCAAGTAACAAAACATTTTATTATAAACAAAGAAAATGTATTAAACTGTTACTGGATGCCAGTCTTCCTACCTGGAAGTGAATCTTGGACAAGATGAATAAGAGACTAGGAACAACTGGGGTTCGATAGAAGGTTGCTGATAATCTCTTGAACGGATGTTTTAAAGGAAATGAAAATAAAAAGGACACTTATACTTAACATCAGAAAGAGACATTTGAAATTTCTCGGGCACATAATGACGAAAGAGGGCTTGAAAAAGTTAATACTCACAGGACAGTTTGAAGGCCAGAGGAAAACAACGCATAACCTATGTAGAGACAGTAAATCTATGGCAGAACAGGTTTATGAGATATAACGAAAAGACAATTTATGAAGACCTAGAAAGGACAGGAAGTTGTGGGGAGTCATGATCGTCAACCTCCTGAAGGGACACAGCATTAAAGAAAAATAATATATATATATATATATATACACACTACAATTCAAAAGTTTGAGTTTGGTTTTAACCCTGGTAACTTTTTAAATTTGTCCCAAAAGTAGTTGTTCTGTACTTTAAATAAGAGAAAATTATTATACATGGTTAAAAAGCGAGACATGACTTTTATTAAAGATTTTATTATGACAAAAATGAAAAGAAGTATTTTATGATTAAATTTTGCTCTCGTCAAAATATCCTCCTTTATCCTTGATTACTGCAGCACACATTTTTTGCATCCGTTTCAAGGGTTTCTCAAGGTGTGAGTTTCATAATTGATTCGATTCGTTTTTCAGTGACCCTAAGAGAGTTCTTTTTAATTTTGTGGGGTGGAAAGGTTTCACTCTTCTGTCAAGTTCCTCACATTCTAATTCTGATGGAGTCTTCAAACTTTCGAGCTATAGTGTGTGTGTGTGTATATATATATATATATATATATATATAATTTGAGTGTTAAATATATTGCGAAATGTGATGAGTACATAAGTACCTGTTCAAGGTAAAGATGGCGTTTCTTTTAGAGGTACAAACAGTGACAGCACTACAAGTCGAAGAATCAAACGAAGGAATCTTTCCAAGGTTGACATGTCAAGTGAGTGCATATTTGACATCCATCTGACTTCTGACAAGAAAGGCACATAGCTTTTAACCTTGTTGTAAAGGTGGTGGCGGTGGTTTCATTATTATTGAATGAAAGAGTGTAGTGATGCTTGGGTAGAACATACGAAACCCGATATACTCATCATGACAGCCAATCTGATAAGGGTTACACGCAAGTACATGCATCACAGCCAAATATGTGCGATATAATGACAGGTTTTCTTAAACTCAATCAGTTAATATCAGAGGTCATGTGAGTTATGCCTAGTGTAGCATTAAGGCAGATAGTATTGTTTATTAGTTGAGAAGTCATAGTACTAAAAATGACGAAAAATTTTAATCATCCAATTACATTATGATAAGTTTTCAAAAAATTATAACACTTTTTGTTAATGTTCCAAACAGTTTGAATATTAGACGAAACAAGATCAAAATTAAGATAATCGGTTCTCTGAATTCTCCTGGCTGTAAAAGAAAACAGTTGCAATAAGTTAAATTAATTTTCCTATATTAACATAAATGTAAACATATCTCACTTGAAAAGTTTATTACGTATGTCACATCTTTGTAGAGAAAACTGATGTAGTAAACAGTAACACTCTATATAGATAAATAGAAATTAAGGTAATCAATAAGATAGCTGGGAACTGAGAGTCAATGAAGTGGATAGCTAATACTGTCATTATTGTTGATTCGGCTTCACTACAGAACTGTGATTCCTCAGTCAATCATTTCACCATTTAAGATTAAATTTCAATGTGCGTGTTGCGGAATGGCTATCGGCACAGAGATTGAAATTGGCGCCCATTATTCAAATTCTGTCCGTGCCTGTTTCGTACACTTCAAACTTCAGACAGGGTGCTCTTATTTTGGGTGGCAGATAGTCTAGATGAAGAAAAACTCTGATTCAAACCATTTTAAATAATGGAGCAGATTGAGCTCTTTTGTCTTGCTAGTTAAGGTTGGGCTCCGTCAGACTCTTTCCTTAGATGCACCAATTTCCAGTACAGCTGCAGTACACGTAATGCCCCTACGGCTCTTATAGATGATAGAATTTGTGCTTGTTGTCATAAAACGTTTTCATCTTCGTGTTTATTGTAGTAATTGGTATGAGGATTACTACAAAAAGGTCGTAATGATAGCACAGGTTTTCGAATGAGTATAAAAATATGGAGAGACGGTGGAGTAATTGATAGCGGCTCCGATTGAGGAATCGGAGAGCCGAGTTCAAAGTCCAGTCAAATCCATTACATTCATTTATGGACGAATACTCTTGCGAAAGGTATGAATCCTCTTCTTCTCCCCCACCCCAGGTATGGATAAATAGCAGGACAGACCGGATTCTATATCCTTGAATTACAACTAGTCTGCCGGAAAAAGAAATAGCAAAAAATATGACTTGCCAGTCATGTATCGAAAGATACATGATCACCTATGCTTGTATCACGCATGGCACGTAACTAATAAAAATATTAAATATAAATGCAGAGAAATAATCGCATTTTGTTTTGGATTATTGCTGCTCTCTACAGAAACGTACTGCCATTCCACCGCCAAAATTCAGTAGCTCTCTCGATTATTTGACCTGAAATATTTTGTCTTTGAAATATTTAACCAAGCTCTTGTATAAAAGCTTGGGTAGAATAAGCGGGAGGGTTAGAATTTTTTTCCGAAATCTAATAAGCGGGTTATGGTTGGGAAATTCAGAGGAGGAGCAGGGTTAGAATTTACTTTATTTGCAAGAAAGTGAGTTATGCAAATATACAAATTATTTAATAAGGATTAAAACCGTTTCCTTTAATATAAAAATAGTTGTGTTTTTTGGGGGTTTTTTTTGTTCTTTTTGTCCTTTTTGTTCTTTTCAAAATATAAACCTTCTTCTGTGTGTCCTGTCCCTCCAGGACGTGGGCGACTATGGTTCTCCAAAATTCCTCTCTTTTGTATTATGTTGGTGCAAAAATAATGGCGTAATAATGTCGTTTTTTGACGTTAAAAAATACGTCAAAAACGACATTATTACGTCATTTTTTTTTTGCACCAACCTAATAGCTCTTAGTAAATTTCGTTTATATATATATATATATATATATATATCCTAATCCCTGTTCTGCTTGCCATTTACACAAAATCTTTCATTAGGTTATACAGTGCTTTCCTTTGTCACTCTCGTCTAGAACATGTCTTGTGAGTGTCAAACGTTCTAAGCACTCTTTCCTAAATTGTATTTCAAATATTTTTTTCATTTATTATTCTTTTCTCAACGGATTGCCGTGTGTTGTTGCTTATAGAAATGAACTGATTGTGAAAAGGCACGAATAATATCAACTTCCAGCTCTCCAAATGTTTCTTCTTCGGCCATATCTTTTAAAATATTTTTAAAATAACGAAAGTAAATAGGTGAGGTATTTCAATAAGAGCCTGTAGTTTGAAAATTATACAAAATTTTTAAGCATGGTGATACAATTATAATAAACCTGAGAGTTAAATAAAAGTGGAGTACTGAATGGAAAACATTTCTTATTTAGGACTAGTATATTCGGGCTGTCAAAAATGACGCAATTTCCTAAAAAAATTTAATATTGAGATGTAATGAAACAAGTTTTGAAAGAATCTATTGAGACAATAAAAGACAGATTCAGAATTCACAACTAAAATACAGGCTAAGGAACTGTTTAATTAATCTGTTCCTTTTACGTTTTAGGCTGTCAATGGTATCTACGGTGAATCGTTGATTACACATTGCATTATATAAATCGCTTTTTGCTCAAGATTTTTTTATCTAAAATGCTATGTCTAATATAACAGTGAGTCGAAAAAGAAACACCTCTCGATAAAAAAAAAAAAAATATCAACAAAACGACAAAGATGGCGATGGTAGCGCTTAACTCAATCCAAAGATGATGCAAGAGGAATACTTAGACAAATATATCTGAGTTCCTCCAAAGAAATGCTTGCATATGTTAGATTGTAGACTAAGAAATGTAGTAGTCATAGGGATATAATTATTATAAATAAATATGAAAATTATAAATAAAATAAAACAATAATATAAAAATGTTGTATAAAATAAATAAAAATTGAAAATAATTAAAATACTCCAAGCATGCAACAACTACTGTTCCTGCCGGAAATATGGACATCCAGCTAAAAGATGTTAAATTCAATCTCTTCACCACGAACCTTGATACGGGCAATACGTGGCCGACTTCTCTCTCTTATATAGCATGTAATAACACGGAGTAATTTCTTCCTTTTATTACATGTGCCATAAAAACAATTGTAACCGAAAAGTGAACACACCAATTATAAATAAATTGTATAAAATTAACATGAAATTTACCATGCTTTTTTCTTATTATTTCTGTACGTTTTATTTCCTCTCAAGTATGTTTTTATCTCTGTGAACACAAAGCTAATTTCTGCTGTTATGATGTGAGTGAACCCCACACACATAGTAATGCACTAATTAACAGTCCATTTTGCTCGCGGAATAATATAGAGAAATATTTTATTTGTATAGATTATTAAAATGATTATGGGAAGTAGCTTACTACCTAGTTGATTTATCTCCATTCCCACTATACAACGAAAAAAAACCAACGGTAATGATTATATTAAATTATACAAAACTCTGGTGTTTGTCGTCATGAAAGCAACCTTAAATAAAAGGAGATGCTGAATAGTTGCATCTTCAACAGAATCGGCAATTATTTAAATTTTTAAACACAGCAAAAGAAAATGTGAAGGAATTAAAAGAATTTAAGAATATTTGATGCACAGATTTAGACCGTAAATTTAATAAGAGTGGCTTCTTTTTATAATCATTTACTCTTTAGAGGATGACCGGCGAGAGGACAGAATGCTTGACATATTGGCGCCTTTTGAAAGCGTATCATAGTGCGATTTCAACAGCTCTCACCAAAATTTAAATCCAGTTCGCTAGTTCTGTTTTTGAAAAAATCGCACCCTATATAAAATCAATAACGGAGGTGTTATAGATAGCGAACACGGAATCGATGATTTCCATTGACATTTTGCGATAAGACAAATGCGATTAAGGATTATAAAATAAGGAGAGTTGCACTAAAGTGAGTTTCAGAATCGAACTGATAACGTCTGTAATTGTAATGTTAGTTGCGGTGATGAAGATGGAGATATTCACATTTGATAGTATCGCAGAGAAACAAAAGCAAAGAAAAAAAATTAAGCTAAGAACAAAACGCAATCCTGTGACGTGAGAAGCAGCAGTGACGTTGAAAGGTTAGAAAAGGAACTTGGATTCATCAAAAAAAAGGACGTCGAAGACAAAGGACAAAGAAAATAAAAGCGCACTCTGAAAGATATCTCTAATGACACGCGTCCAGTGAAGCGTGCAAATGTCAAAACGAATCAACGGTTACAAAATGGGAGCATTTCCACATGTCCTTTTGCAGAGCGGATTTCAGGGCGGCGATTTGAAAATAACGAAAGAAGTAGCGATGGATGAGGCTAATTCGTCGAGGAATTAAAGAAAGAATTATGAAGAAAACAAATTGAAGAAAAGAAGTACACTCTATTAAACTAATCTCAAGTTATTATATTTATCTTTTAGTTTGAGTTCGATCTCTCTGAACTTTTTGACTTGTCTTAGGGGAGTGTTGCCATTTGATTACACCGACATGTTAAAACATCAAAAGTATCTGAGATTAAATTGCAATAATTTTTCTACTGTCAACATATACGAACACGATTTTTTGGGGATGTATAAATTTCTGCGATTGTTTCATTTAATACATTATGTATATATGTGTGTGTATATATATATATATATATATATATATATATATATATATATATATATATGTATGTATATAATGTGTGTGTGTATATATGTATGTATATAATGTGTGTGTGTATATATGTATGTATATAATGTGTGTGTGTGTATATATGTATGTATATAATGTGTGTGTGTATATATGTATGTATATAATGTGTGTATGTATGTATGTATATAATGTGTGTATGTATGTATGTATATTATGTATGTATGTATATAATGTGTGTATGTATATAATGTATGTATGTATGTATATAATGTGTGTATGTATGTGTTTATATATATATATATATATATATATATATATGTGTATGTGTTTTTATATATATATATATATATATATATATATATATGTGTGTGTATGTGTTTTTATATATATGTGTTTTTATATATATATATGTGTATGTGTTTTTATATATATATATATATATATATATATGTGTATGTGTTTTTATATATATGTATTTATTTATATATATATATATATATATATATATATATAATGTTAGTAAGAGAAAAGGTCAACTCGATTTAACTCCCGCCCCACAAGTGTATGCAAATGATAGTGTGTAAGAAAGCAAATTCGGAGAGATAATTTCGAATTCCAGTCCCTTTCTTTATATTAACTTACATGCAAATACCCTTGGAAAAATATGAATCACCCCCTTTTCTCCCCCAGCTATGGCTTAAATAGAAGAACTATTGTTAATATTCACTTGAAAATATTCTCACAATCCAAAACGTTTCGACTTTAAACGCAATTTCCGCAAAGGTTTGATAAAACGTATAAAAACAAATAAAAACCCTGCAAAAATCATATCTAAAATTCTCCTGAAACGACTATCCTATATAAACTGGTGTAAATATAAACACGTTGGTCAGTATTCGTGACGTACAGTTTGCCTGAATGAAATGAATATATAATTTAAGCAATTTGCTAATTTTGTGCGCATGTGCACATGAATAGGTGTAAATTTATGGGGTACATCTATGTATGAATGCTAATGTAATGAACTGGTTTCTCCTGAAAGAACAAAAAATCACTTCAAACAACACATCAGGAAAACTGACAGATATTTCAATATTATTTGAATCCCTAGGCAGCAAAGTGGAATAGATTGATGTTGGCTTTTCAAAGCTCTGAATATTGAATGTGAAGCCATAGATAAAGGATAATGTGTTGCTGTCTTCATCCTCTGATACTATGTATCTAGTCATTCGGAATGAGAAATATAGTTTTTTGTTTTGTTTTTGTTTTGTTTCCTCAAATGTTAAGCATTTTTATCTTGTGTGATAAATCAGTCAGTAACAAGAGGATAATTATCTAATTTCATTTCGAATTATGTTTCCCAAATTGTTTACCTTTTCTCTTGTTGACCACACCCATATTTTGCTGGAATTGAGTAGAAAAAAAAATCAGCAAAAGCAAACGAGAGGGAAAGTTAGATATATTTTATTAAATGGGCTAGCTGTATTTTATCTCTCTCTTGCAAAATACTACAAAAATACGAACTGAATTAAACTTTTCAGTAGGTCAATTAAAAAGACCGAATAGTGTGAATGGAAATGATAGGATATTTCTGTCGAAAAGATAACTTTTATTAGATTCAAAGGTATAAGATTTTTCAAAAGGGGTGATCTACTCTTCCCATATCTTTCTGTCTTTTATTGTTCTAAGTAACTTTTACCCTTTTTTACTATACTCCTTTTTTTCTGTTCTATATTCCCTCTATGCAAACTCGTTAGGTACTCTCTGTTTATTTCTTTTGCCTTCAATATACCGTAAATTTTTAATTTCTTCAAGATTTCTTTCCTCATTATGTTTCAATGAAACTTCAACAATCTTTCTGATTCTAAATAGATTACTTGCAATTCCTATTTTCCTCAAGAATTTCTCGTTGCTCATATGTCTTTTTTATGGTGTTCTTAGTATTCGGTCGCTTCTAGTCTCTTCTTTATCTGGAAAGAGATTGTTCAAGCTTTCACTGCCATATAGGAGATTAGACAGTCTTTTCTACTTCATTTGAAGTAAATATTTAATTACATAATTACATATTACATCACAGTTAAAAATTTCTCATTTTATAGACTCAGATTTTTTTATGAACATCTGAATAATTAAATTCAAAGGTCTTTAAAAAAAAACCTTTATCTTGTTTCTTGGATACTTTAATGTTTTATGGAAAATTATGACAAAGTGGGAAAAGTTTTTGTGCGTCGCGTTTTCTCATTTGAATCTTCATCGAATTAAAGCGATGCTTACGTTGATGCGGCAACACATGCGCACGAAGGAAAGTAGACGGCTGGTAAATTTAAATATATTTATTTTAATGTATATATTAGGCGTATAGTCAAGCCGATTTCATTTAGTTTCTTTTCTTTTTCTAAATCTATATTTGATATATCAAAATGTATATATCGTCTTCCCATACTTTTATATAAATGGGTGGCGATGCAACTCAGACCAGACACCAGGTTCGTTCTCAGTGTGCAGCTTTTTGCAGTCGAACGTTTGTAGTTTAATACATGGAAAATAACTCTTTGGACAAATCGTTACTCACGAAATAATGAGTTCTTTTAAAGTTATGGAATAAGCCATTATTATTTATTCATTAACCCATATTTCAAAACTAGCTCAATCATACTTAACAATGACATTCAATTAACATTTCATTTATTCATTAACTCATGCGATTTATATATCGTTTCCCATACTTTTATAGAAATGTATAGTGTTGCAACTCAGACCAGTTCACTCCTAGGGTGCAGCTTTTTCTAATTAAACGCATGTGGCTTAATGTATACAATTTTGGCCAGGAAACTCACGAATTAATGAATTCTTTAGAGCAATGGGATAACACGTTGGAATATTTGTCGCTGTTATATTTAAGTACGTTTAAATTTTCAATGCTAATTTTCAAGCTCTGTCATTTTAATGTATTTCCCATTATTTAAAGGAAAACCTATAAAACAAAGTATAATAAAACGCTTTTGAAGTAAACGACAATTTCTTCATCAGTTAATTATTAGGTTGGATTCAAAAATAATGATGTAATAATGTCGGTTTTTTACGTTAAAAAATACGTCAAAAAACGACATTATTACGTCATTATTTTTGCACCAACCTAATAATAAAATTCCATAGATTTTTTCTTTAGAATTGTTCCTTTCTAGATCAAACGAGAACCTTCAATCGTCTCTTAACCCTTTTAATCAAAATCTCGGATACATCTTAAGTGATCATTCATTTCTTCCTTATAAGCTTTTATGTTTTCCTTGTGAAAAACGCAGTGAATATGTTTCAATATTGAGAATTGTCCTATTCATCTACCTTCGTCATAATAAAGCATGAAAATAATTAGAAAAATGCTTTCTTTATATTATTTCGGTTGTAGTTGTTGAGATAAAGTAAGAAACGAAGACTTCCATTCCAGTTTCGAGTAATTTTTAAATAAAAAAGAATTCAGAAGCAATATTACCGAAAACGAAGGAACAGCAATAGACGATGCGTCCAATTAATTCGCCTGAATAAAACCTGTTATTCAGGTTTGCCATCATCCGAAGGAAATATGTGAACATGAGTTTCGATACTGTTTGTGTGGATGCCTCAGAATCTGTATTTGATTGAAGTCATGTACACGAGCCTTGTTCGTAGCAACTGAATACAACGAATGCTGAGGACAAAAGAATACACAATGTAAGGATTATAATCGGATAGGTTTTTCACTATGCAGCACATATGAACCCAAGGCAAAACTGGATAACGTATTGCATAATATCCGGTAAGTGGAGCAAACAAACCTGCTGGTGGTAACTTTTTTCCAGCATCTGGATTTAGTGGAGATGTTTGGGGGTAACAAGTTAAAAGCATTGAATATATCGACTCTTTTGTTAAATTTGGCCTGCAGAAAAGGCGTATTTTAAATACTCACTTTTGATTTATCTAAAAATTTATTTGTTGGGATAATCCTTGTAAATTAGGATTAGGTACGTAGTTTGAATGAAAATAATAGAGAAATCACAGAAATAAGCTTGTAAAATATATAAAGTGATTTTTTAACCAAGCATTGAAAAACGACACGGCTAAAATATGGCAACTGTCTTTAAGTGCTTAGACAGGAATTGTTATTGAATGATCTAAACGATTGAAAATATTTAATTATATTTATTTATATTATATTTTTTATAATGTAAGTTAAACTTCGATAGCATCGCTGTTTGGAGATGATAAAGAAATTAACTATTCAGATATCGACTTTATTAAATCTGCAAGTATCTCTTGTGGTTTATCTGACCAGAGTGAATTATAGAATAGCAGCGATCTTATTTTTTTTGAAGAGTTTCTAGATATTTTTGATCCCAAATAGTCGAAATATATTTAATAGTATTCGTGTCATGAGACCCACTTGACCATAGTAGCTGGTTATTTTTTTTGGAACCAATTGTTTTCGTTTCTTTTTTGGTGTATAACATTAAGCCCAACGAGAACTTTGCTTACTTGTTAGTTCAGATAAATGTCAGTATATATGTATAATGGCCGACTACTCGTTTCCAACAACGCTCGTCTACTACGTTGGCTAGCCTACCTTGGGACCAACGACTGCCCAGGCATATTTGAGTTGGTTCAACACCCACAGAGCCCACTTACGGTTTATGTCGCAACAATGCTGAGCGGTTTCTAGTTGAGATTTATGGGTGCAAGCGCTTAAATTGGCGTGATCAGTGGTTTCAACAAGGTCAGTACGCTCGGTCACGATGACTTGTAACTTCGTGCTAGTATAAATATCTATGTTTTCCTAACGGTTCCATTTACCAAGAAAGAAAAAATGGTAGAAAATGAACAAAGAATGAAAGAAAGAAAAGACGTATTGAAAAACGATCAGAGAGAAAAAAGAATGAAAGAAAGAAAGATGTATTGAATAATAGACAAAAAGAAAGAAAGAAAAAAGTATGAAAGACGAATTGAATAAATGGTAGAAAGAAAGAAAAAGATATTGAATAAATAACAGAACGAAAAAAAAGAAAAAGATATTGAATAAATGGCAGAAAGAAAAAACAATGAAAGACGTCTTCAATAAATGGTAGAAAGAAAGGGGAAAATGAAAAAAGACGTATTGAATAAAAAAGAATGAAAGAAAGAAGTGTTGAATAAATGACAGAAGAAAAAGAAAAGATGAAAAAAGGCGTGTTGAATAAATGACAAAGAAAAAATTAGATGGATGACAAAAAGGAAGAAATAAAAAATTCGATAGATAGCAAAAAGAATGAAAGAAAAAGAAAAAAAAATTGGACAGAAATAAAAGAAAGAAAGAAAATATTCGATAGGTCTATGTAAAAAAAAAAAAAAAAAGGAAAAATAATCAAATATTGGATAGATTTAGGAAGGAAAAGAAAAAAAGATCGGATAGATGGAAGAAAGAAAAAAGACAATTGAATACATGTAAGAAAGAGAAGAAAGAAACAAAACATACAGAAAGAATATTAAATAAACGGAAGAAAGAAAGTGAAAAAAGAATGGAGAGATGAAAGAAAAAATAAAGAGAGAATAAAAATATTGGATAGATGGAAGAATGAAAAGAAAGAAAAAATGAAAAATTGGATAGAGGCAAGAAAGAAAGAAAAAGAAAGACTAAACGGCAGAAACAAACAAACAAGCAAACAGAAAGAAAAAAGAAAAGATTGACTAAATGGCAGAAGGAACGAAGAATATTTAATAGATGGAAGAAAAAGAGAAATAAAAGGGTGATTAGATGGAAGAAAGAGAGAAAGAAAGAAAAGATTGACGAGATGACTGAAAGTAGGAAAAGACTGTCTAGATGGAAGAAGAGAAAGAAAAAAAGTAATGAAATGACTGAACAGATGACAGAAAAAAAGGAATGAAGTTATTGAACAGATAACAGAAAGGAATGAAATGATTGAGCAGATGACACAAAGGAGAAAAGGAATAAAATTATTGAACAGATGATAGAAAGGAAAAAAAGGAATGACTAGTAGGCAGAAGGAAGAAAATATTGAATAGAAGGCAGAAAGGAAGACAAGTTTGACTAGCTGGCTGAAAGAAAGAAAGACAAGTTTGACAAGCTGGCAGGAAAGGAATGATATAACTAGATGGCAGAAGAGAAAGAAATAAAGGAATGAAATGATTGAACAGATGAGAGAGAAAGGAGAATAGGAATGAAATGATTGAACAGATGAAAGAAAGGAGAAAATGAAATGATTGAACAGATAATAGAAATGAGAAAATGAGCGAAATGATTGAACACATGATAGAGCAAAACTAGAAAAGGAATAAAATGATTGAACAGATGACAGAAAGGAGAAAAGGAATGAAATGATTGAACAGATGACAAAGGAGAAAAGGAATGAAATGATTTAAAAGATGAATGAGAAAAAGAAGAAAAGGAACGAAATGATCGAACAGATGACAGAGAGAAAGGAGAAAAAGAATGAAAAGATTGAACAGATGACAGAGGAAATGGAGAAAAGGAATGAAATGATTGAACAGATGACAGGAAGGAGAAAATGAATGAAATGATTGAACACATGATAGAGAAAAAGAAGGAAAGGAATGAAATGGTTGAACAGATGATATAAAGGAAAAAAAGGAATGACTAGAAGGCAGAAGCAAGAAAATATTGAATAGATGGCAGAAAGAAAGACCAGTTTGACTAGCTAGCTGAAAGAAAGAAAGACAAGTTTGACAAGCTGGCAGGAAAGGAATGATATGACTAGATGGCAGAAGAGAAAGACAAAAAGGAATGAAATGACCGAACAGATGACAGAAAGGAGAAAAGGAATGAAATGATAGAACAGAAGACAAATAGGAGAAAATGAATGAAATGATTGAACAGATGACAGGAGAAAATAATGAAATGATTGAACACATGACAGAGAAAAAGGAATGAAATGATTGAACAGTTGATAGAGAAAAAGGAAAAAAACGAATGACTAGAAGGCAGACGGAAGAAAATATTGAATAGATGGCAGAAAGAAAGACAAGTTTGACTAGCTGGCAGGAAACGAATGATATGACTAGATGGCAGAAGAGAAATAAAAAAAGGAATGAGGTGACTGAACAGATGGCAGAAATGAGAAAAGGAATGAAATGATTGAACAGATGACACAGAGAAAGGAGAAAAGGAATGAAATGATTGAACACATGACAGAGAAAAAGGAATGAAATGATTGAACAGATGAAAGAAAGGAGAAAATGAAATGATTGAACACATGACAGAAATGAGAAAAGAAATGAAATGATTGAACAGAACACAGAGAGAAAGGAAAAAAGGAATGAAATGATTGAACAGATGACAGGAGAAAAGGAATGAAATGATTGAACAGATGACAGAAAAAGGAGAAAAGGAATGAAATGATTGAACAGATGACAGAGAAAAAGGAGAAAAGGAATGAAATGATTGAACACATGACAGAAAGGAGAAAAGGAATGAAATGATTGAACAGATGACAAAAAGGAGAAAAGGAATGAAATGATTGAACAGATGATAGAAAGGAAAAAAAGGAATGACTAGAAGGCAGAAGGAAGAAAATATTGAATAGAAGGCAAAATGGAGAAAAGGATTGAAATGATTGAAAAGATGACAGAAAGAAGAAAATTAATAAAATGATTGAACAGATGACAAAAAGGAGAAAAGGAATGAAATAATTGAACAGATGACAGAGAAAAAGGAGAAAAGGAATGAAATGATTGAACAGATGACAAAAAGGAGAAAAGGAATAAAATGATTGAACAGATGACAAAAAGGAGAAAAGGGACGAAATGATTGACCAGATGATAGAGGGGAAGGAAAAAAAGGAATGACTAGAAAGCAGAAGGAAGAAAATATTGAATATATGGCTGAATGGAGAAAAGGAATGAAATGATTGAACAGATGACAGAAAGGAGAAAAGGAATGAAATGATTGACCAGATGATAGAGTGAAAGGAAAAAAAGGAATGACTAGAAGACAGAAGGAAGAAAATATTGAATAGATGAAAGAAAAAAGACAAGTTTGACTAGCTGGCAGTAAGAAAGAAAGTCAATTTTGACTAGCTGGCAGGAAAGGAATATGACTGGATGGGGGACAGAAAGAAAGGAATGATTGACTAGATGACAGAAAGAAAGAGATTTTGATAGGTGTCAGAAATAATGAAAGAAAAGACTGAATAGATGGCAGAATGATAATAAGTAATGAAGAAAAACAGTGGATATGTAGCAGAAAGGACGAAGGAAACAACAACAACTGGGATAAGTGGCAGAAAGAAAGATGTATTGCATGCATAACAGAATAAAGAATGAAAGAAAGATGTTTGATAAATATCAGAAACAAAGAAAGATAACTTGTTTGATTCATTTTCTGCAGTTTATCAAATAATTGCACGTTATCGAAAGCCTCAAAATAGTTTTAGATTGTAAGGATATCTTTTGGATATAATTTACTGATACAAGTTTCACTAATTAACCCATAATTGACTGAGAGGATATGGGCTCATACCTTTCCCAATTGAATTTGACCAACTGGAATTGGAACTCGGCTATTCGATTAACAACTCTTAGCAATTACACACCCACACATCCATGCTTACAGGACCTGGTATTCCCAAGAGGTTGCCGATCTAGGTGCTGACCAGGCTCGACGTTGCATAACTTAGGTGATCTTACGAGAATTGTTGATCAAACGTGGTATAAGACCAAAAGTAAAGAAACGGGGACAGATTAAATAAATATAAAGAAAGATTGTATAAACATCAGAAAGAAAGAAAAAAAAGTGAGAATGGAAAAATAGAAAGAAACAAAAAAGATTGCGTAAACGACGGAAAGAAAGAAATATTGCATAGCAGAAGCAAAGATAGAAACATTGAATAAATGCCAGAAATAAAGAAGGAAATATTGAATTAATAATAGCAAGAAGAAAATGTTGGATAAACAGCAGAAAAAAGAATGAACTATTGTATGAAATAGACATTTATGTAAATATCAGAAGTTATGAAAGACAGGTAAAATTTAGAAAGAATAAGATAGAGAGAGTTATTGGATAAATAGTCGAAACAAAGAAGGAAAGTAAAAGAGAGTTTGGATAAATAGCAGAAAGAGTGGGATAGAATTTTCATAAAAGAGAATTGGATAAAGATTTTATAAATAATTGATAGAGGGTTTTTGTAAATAAAGAGAAAGAATGAGTGATCAGGTAAATAATAGAAAGATAAAAAGATTGGATAAAAAGAAAAAAGATAGATTGAAAGAAAGAAAGAAATCTTTCATACAGATTGAGTAGAAAGACTATGAATTGATATTGACTGTGCAAACCAGAATACGACCACTGCCACAAATCCCTTCCCAAACTTGAACCAAAATTCCGTCATGTTTTATAATGAACTGTAATTTGTTCAAATTAATTTTTGGCAAAGTAATCTCAGCCCAATAGTCAACCACTGTTACAATATTGAGTAAGTGAGGACTTCTCTCAAAATATTACTGAGTGCCAAAACACCAAATATCTGCCCAAAACCCCAGTTTCCCATTAATTTCTCGGTTGATTTGGGTTATAAAGTAGATTTCTTCTAGTGACTCCACCATCATGAGGCATGCGATTAAATATAAAGCATTGAAAACTGATTTTGCATTATTTTTACATCTTCATATTAAACAATAATTTTCAAGGCATTACTCTATTAAATGTTAAATCGGAGTAAATTATTTTATCACTCATATCTTTCTTTTATTAGTGTTTTCGAGTCTATTCAGTTTCTTTGTTACCGAGGCCCGTTGGTACAGTTGGTAGGATGATTGCGTTGTATCGAAATGGTTCGGGTTCGAATCTCGGTAGTTGATGCTCATTGATGAGGAGTCCCAAAATAGGATGAAACGGACGTCAAGTGCTTTCTGCATTCTGTTGAGAATTCTTCTAGACTCGATGAATTGCTTAAATGATCTGTCTAAATCGTCAAAATATGTGTGTGTATAGCATCCGTGAAGATAAAATATTATTTAAGCATTAACGTAAATTGTATATGTATGGCAAAGAAAAACATACACCAAATGAAATATACATTTAACGATTTTCTACATATCTTCATATTTCTTGTTCTTAATCAATTTTAAATCACCGTGGAAACCATATAGAGACAACAGCAGCAGCAGTAGTAGTAGTAGTGATAATACTATCAGCCGTTGCTTACCCTTGGCAGTAAACACAAATATAGTAGAGCCCATTTTATATCAATATACTCGCAGTACCGTTCCTCTCCTTCTGCTTCCTCTAACGTAATAGAAAGCTAACAAGCGACGCAACAAAAATCCAGTAAATTACAATGCTATATTTATTCTTTGTTTCAAACTATAAGGCAACTTATTTTACTCACACTAAATATAGTGTTAACGTAACCTTTGAGTTTCTTGAAATACTGCACTCATATGAACTTAATAAGTCTAGACTCGTTCGAAATTACGAATGTATCTATCAATGAAACTAAAAGTGTAGTAATACAAATGTATAAAAGCACTCTTCGCTCCTCCTACCTTCTAATATTAGATAAAAGAAATTTACGCATTTTTTTATCTTGCACGAAGCAACTATATTTTCATAATCATTATGGAAATATTAAACAGTTACTGACGGCATAACGATCGTTTCATTTTTGCTATCACATGATCCTAATAAATAACCAGGATTTCTCATTTACTATAAAATGTTTACTATCAAAAGTACAGATTATGGTATTGTGATTTTCTAAGTGTAACTTAAATGAGGAACAAGTCCGAAAGTACTGGGCACCCAGTGAGCATCGTCGTTATTGATCTAGCAAGACAAGCTAACTAACAATTACACCACGTAGAAGTGGCCACGGATTATGGTATAGCAGACATTGTGGAAAACTGTTTTCCTTTGACGGTAAAAAGTTAGGTGAAGGGCTCCCTAAGTGGTTCGAATATGATGGTAGCCATTATGCTATGACTGTAAGAGACAGGCTGAATTTGCCAAACTCATTTGGCAGATGTGAGTGTGCAATGGGCTCTTCGTTAAGCAATCATTAGTCCCTTTTTCTTCTGGAGTTTACTGAAGGAGGTGTACAAGTGTATCCAGACGTTGTGGTCATCCCATTCACACACACACACACACACACACACACACGTGTGTCTGTGTTTGATTGACTAATCTAAACATGAGGCTGGCATACCGCTCTCACCCTTTCACTGTAGAAACTTTTAAATGTAGCCGTCTCTTCTACTCCAATAGCTTCATATCTCACACCTCTCGCCTGTGGAACACCCTTCCCTATTCCTGTTTCCCTAAGAGCTATAATCTCCAACTATTCAAATGTAATGTCAATCGTCATCTCCAGTTGCCTTGATCTATCCACTATCCCTCTCCTCATCCTTTCTTCTATCACTCCTGTCTGCTCTCGCTCCAAATCTTCTGCAACCCCCCCCCTGCATCCTAGTGGCTTCCCGCCTTGCTCGGGGCGTAATGCTTAAAAAAAATATTATGTCTATTTATTTTAATTTTAATCTTCTCAAATTCAAGGATCGATTTATTATTATTGTTATTAAACTGATTAAGAAAGACGCTGCAGTTTGGGCCATTTATTTTATTTTTCTATGCCATCCAAGATCATCATTAGTGGAGAATTGCTAAGATAAAAAGTTAATGCAATTGATAATTGTAATTTTTTTGGTAAAAGCGCATGAAATGCGTTTAGTTATAGTTACTTTAAAAATTAACTGTGAAGAATATCTAAGGGATGTGACTTTATTTATATTATTAATGTTTTAAAATACTCAACTTGCAATTTGATTTTTTTTTACAATTTAAGTATCCAAAAACATTGCTTATATAGGCATTTTAAAACATTTTTTCTATACATATAATCAATTTTATTTAGTGTTGGTTGCATTCTTGTTATAGAGAGCGCATCAAAGATTTGAAATTTTTATATTACTTATTTTCATGGTGGAGTATACTTGTATTGTCTATTAATATTTCTCTAAAACATGAATGTGGAGATGAATATTCTTTCAAATGCCGTGCAATAGAACTTGAATCCGGCATGTCTAATATAAGCCTTTTTGATAATGTTGTCATCGTGAAAACAACATATATATTTACTTTTTTACCAGAGAAACAATATTCCAAAGGACATTTAAAATGGCATACAATGTTGTTTTTACAAAACATTAATTGACGAAAAAGATTCATTGCGGATGATTAAGCTGGTTGTATTTATTTTAATATTGTACATAATTAGTTTTATTTTTTATTGGGATCAGTGGGGGATATATTAGTACTTATGAGATTTTTTTAGCAATTTTTTTTCATCTAATTTGTAATTAGAGTGTATTTGATAGGTATAATAGGTCGATACGTTTAGTTATTTGAGGGAGTAGTATGTTCTTTTTGAATTGTTAATATTTCCAATAGGTCGTCTAATTTTTTGTCAACAACTTAACTAGGAAAGTTATTATGAAAGTACGTTTAATTTTTTATTTCCGTGTAGAAAATTGTTTTCGTGGAAGAATTAACTTTTGCACGGTTTATTAAAATTTGTATAATTTCTGCTTTGTAATAGGACATTCCCTTGTATATTTGAGAATGCATGTGTTTATGTTAGTAAATTTATTATTATTGGTATCTATCAATATATCAAGAAAAGGAATTCTGTTATTGTTAAGTTTATATGTGAACTTAAGGACGATGGTTTTGTAAGATTTTTGTAGTTCATGTATTTCATGTACGTTTTTAACTAGGATGCAAATATCATCTACATATCTTCGGTAGTTGAAAGGTTTTTTAGTGGTATCAAATATCTTATTTTCACAGTTAGCCATGTATAAGTTACTAAATGCTGGTCCCAGAACTGAACCCGTGGAAACGCCATCACGTTGTACGCATCTATTATTTTGATAGTCATATAAGTGAACCTCAGTAGCACAAGTAATTTCCGTAATATGTTAGATTTAATTTTTAATGGAGAGAGAGAGAAGAATTGTTGTAAATATTCTTTATAATTATATCAATCGTTTCTCTGACTGGAGCATTGTTAAATAAGCTTTCAACATCAAGTGAGGCCATAGTTTCATTATTAAGTTTTTTTTTGTTTTTTTTTCATGATTTGGATTAGTTCGTGAGTTAATTTAATGCAGTATTTATTAGATATGTATGGTGTAATGAGTTGGTTAATGTTTTTGGTTAATTGATAAACCGGATCGGGGATTTGGAATATGATCAAACGGAGAGGGAAGTTAGGTTTATGTATTTTAATAGTTCCATACATACATCCTGCTTTGCAGTCACCAGTTATTTCGGAAAGTTTTAAATTGTCTTGTTTCTACATTGTTGGCTGTGATCAGTTTGTTGATTTTCAATTTCAGTTGGTTAATAGGATTTTTGTTGACTTTTTCAAATTTGGTGTGATCGAAATTTAAAAATCTAAAAAAGTAACTGTTTAATTTTGCCGGTTGAGTATTTTAAAACATCAATGATAAAAATATAAATTAAGCTACCTCCCTTAAAAATTCTTAACAGTTCATTCTTTAATTGACTGTTACGGAGCGTGTTTCATGCGCATTTACAAAAGAATTCACAATTTTCAAATACATTAATTTTTGTCTGAGCAATGCACAACTGAAGATGACATTGAATGTACTTGGGAAAATAAAAAAAAATAACCAAAACTACGGCGTCTTTCTTAATCAGTTTAACAACACGAAGAAATTGATTCGTGAATTTGAGAGGATTAAAATAAATAGACATTATTCAACCAAACGTGTTTGAATGAAAATATGATGAGTAAATCTAAGCACACTTAATCAAAGTACATTGTCAATCCTATTTAACGAAATATTCTGTTTTCCTATCGCGTAACCATGTATAAGGCGTGCATTTTTTTTTAAATCCTTCCATCCCAACCAAGACGATAATGCCACTGAGACGTCAAGGTTTACTGAAAGAGAATTAAAAGAATTTAGTGAGGAGAAAGGACAATAAAAGAACAGGTTTCAGGAAGACATGATATGGTGATTACCGTTGCATTTAATTTTTTGAAGAACGTAGGTAGCAGAGGTGCATGGAGCTGGGAGAGTTCCACGGGGAGAAGTGCGAGAGAAGAAACGATTAGAATAGAATTTACGGCTGCATCTAACTTTTAAAACTAGCATAAAACTACTCATAGCGGGATAGGCGAACATCAGGCAAAGCTCAAATTTCTTATAATTGGTAAGTTTTTTCTGTATTTCTTATATTTTAAATGGAGCACTGTGTCCTAGTAATATTCTTATCTTTGACACAGATTTTATTATTAGAATTGGTATATATATTCAAAGTATGAAATATTATACTTCCATTGGTTACATCAGCATAATTGTTATTTGATAATTATAAAAATAAGAACAACTGGATGAGGAAAAAGACGACAAACTCCTAAACGACTCGATGAAAAAAGAGGGCTTGGAAAATTTAAAACTCGCATCATATACTGAACTGAAGAAATCTACTTAACTTGCCTCGGTGAGTAGATATCAGATAATGGGTAAAGACGGACGGTAAAAGGGGACAACATTTCTGAGAACAACAAAAACGAGACATCAGAGTCATAATTGCCGATACTTTTGCAAAAAATAAAAGAATGAAGAAAAATTTTCCGCTTGCAGAAACCTCTTTAAATCTAATGGAAAATAGAGAAAGAAATTATTCCTTCCAATTTAGTTGCACTTTTATTTTGTCAAACATGCAACATATACGTGTTAGGGGCTTTTAGGAGTCATTAACAATTCAGTAGACAATTCAAAGTCGACTCGCCAAAAATATACAGTTTTCGAGATAAGTCAAATCGGAAAGCCTAGGAAAACTAATGAGACTAATGAGGAAAGGAGCTTTTTCTAATTTCAGTCAGACAGATTTCTAAGCATTACACCGAGTCTTGAACAACGGTAATATTTTGGGAATAAATATAGATTAAATTAGAAATGTTCAAGGAAAAGAAATGATTCTCCGAATGTGAAGAAGGGGAAAGTTTCTCCTCGAAATACAAAATCAGTTTGTGACGTTTTTATGGGGAAAATTATTCCCGCTAGGAATTGACAGATGATGTGTTCATGAGCTAAATGATAAATGGTAAAACTTAAGAAAGAGGAACGAAGAAATTGGCTTGTTTAAAAAGAAAGAAATCAAGAACGAATGAGTGATTGAACAAGAGAAAGAAACAAAGAATAATATGAGCAGAATGAAAGAGAAAAAAAAAGAACCAAAGATGAAGAAAACGCAGAGAACATTTGATTTTTTTTTAAGTCAAAGCAACGCGAAAAACATCGGAACACTGATAATTTCTCTGAAAAACTAACGAGATCGAAGAAGCGGAAAATCTATTAGATCTACTTTAGTGCAAAATATTTGAGAGACATTTGTAAAGTTGGGTTTTTTAATCAAGGATGAGAATTGTCAGCAGGAATATTACGCCTTCATTTATTTTTACTATTCTCTTGTCTAAAACAAAAATATTTTTTAAGTGTAAAAAGCTATGAAAAATACATGGGAATGACAATTCTTTTTAAACTTTCATCAACAGATGAGAGGAATAGATATAGGAAGAATTAAAATATGTGACCAGTGTTCCTTCAGGATGCGAGCGATCATGGCTCTAAACAGTTTCCTATCCTTCGTAATTCTTGGCATTGTTTGTCATTTTGCTATCTCTCTTCTTTTTCTTCTGCCATCCATTTAAACTTCATTAGGTAGGTTACTTTTCCCTATTCCCGAAGTTAAGCAACGTCGTGCCTGGTCAGTAATTTGATGGGTGACCGCTTGGGAATATCAGGCGCTTTAAGCTTAAATGTGCGGGTGGTATAATGGATAATGGCTCGGAATTCTTAATCAGAATTCCAGTTCCAGTTGAGTTAGTTATATTCCCTTTCGCGTAAATACCCTTGGGAAAGGTATGAACCCATCCCCTCCTCCCAGATATAGGCTAATTAGTAAGACTTATATCACTAAATATAAAAAAAGATCTTGTAATCTGAAAATATTTTCTGACTTTAAATAACCTACAAGGGTTGATAAACCGTAGAAAACGAATAAATCAATCAACCTCTTACATTCAATATGACCAGTGCTGGTTTAAATTTTCCTGACCTTCTTTTCTCATTATGTGACCGAGAAGAATTTCAACGGTCTCTTTCTGAATATATCTATAATTGTTCTTTTTGTTTGCAATTTCCATAAAATGTTCTTTTTACTTACATGTTCCGTCCATGGAATTCTCAAAATCATTCTGTATAAGCACATTTTTATTGTGCTGAGTTTTCTATTCATCTCTGATGAAATTGTACAATATTGATTGCCATATAGGATGATTCATATTACATAGCTGTCAAGCAATATTTTTCATTGTTTCTAATTAACTTTTTTCAGTATCTTACTGTGTTTATGTTTATTTTTTGGATGTCCTCTTTTTCTATTCCAGTGCAGCTTTGCATTCGTTCCCATATGTTTTAACTTCTGTACTTATTTGATTTTAGCAACTCCAATTCGTAACTCTCATCTTGTTTTTTTTTTTGTTTTTTTTCTTTCCTTTTGTTGGCGACCATTGATTGTTAGTTCTTTTCTCCCGCTTTTCATTACTACGTTTTCCATGAACTACTGCAGTTTTACGTACATGCAGTTTGCAATTCAGAGACTACATCATTTTCTCTTTAAGCTATTTTATGCTTATTAACTAAACAAATTGGCAGAGTCGAATCTCTGACCTCTCTCTCTTCACTCCTTTACTCTGTCGCCTGCAGTCAGTCTGAAAATGTGGGAGAGAAAAAGGTATGAATAAGTAGGTAATGAAATACTTAATTCTAGTTAATTTGTGTGAAATCTACCTAAATCGGTGAATTGTTGTTTTGAACTGAAATTGTTCGAAACAAGAAAAAAAAGAACTTCCTGGCAATGAAAGGTTTTAAATCTTTAACATTTTCCGTATAATTTAAAGCTGTGTGATTCAATGTTTCTAACTACACAAATTTAAATTCCGATAGCAGACTGATGCATTCCTTCGTCTGCAAACAGCTGAACAAATCTCTTTAAAATCGAGACGTATTATGTTAGATTCATTCATTTTTTTTCTTTTTTAGAATAATGAAATTACTTTTCCATGAAAAGCTTAATGCAGATTTAATTAGGCGCAGATGATGCTTGTTACCTGATATAGGACTACTGCGTTTTATAAACGTACTCTGTATTCTACATGCTTCATTCTTCATGAATGTTTGTCATTTTAAGTCATAGGTTTTACGGAAGATGATTTGTGACAAAGAAAAGACAAAAAGAAAATTATTCCCGTCATTTTCAAGAGATGCTGATTTCGTTAATGTCGCATTCACTTTTCTTCAGATAATTATTTAAACTCTATTTATTTAGGAGTGGATTTAAATTTCGCAAACACAATGAAATACACGAGC
The DNA here is from genome assembly GCA_963932145.1 of Acanthosepion lycidas. Taxonomy (NCBI): domain Eukaryota; kingdom Metazoa; phylum Mollusca; class Cephalopoda; order Sepiida; family Sepiidae; genus Acanthosepion; species Acanthosepion lycidas. The sequence goes on along the minus strand of OZ010594.1, from coordinate 58,555,119 downwards.
ATGCGACTGTTTTGAGAGCTCTTATCAAAACAGAGATTGGACAGCTTTTTTTTTTTAAATCTCTTTTCAAAGAACCAGGTTTCCTATTCAAATAATCACAACACAATAGCGTAAAGATTTGTGCAGCTAAGAATTAAATAATGCGCGTAACTTTAGTTTCAGATAAATAAATATGAAAAGAAGAGCAGAAAAGTTAAACTTTTGAGTCGTATTTCAGTTGCAGAATTCTTAGCCATCTTTCAAAAAATCGATCGAGGAAGACCAGTTTTCCAGCTCTGGTTGTCTGGTTACCTTTAAAATCAACATTCGAAAGTTTATCTTTTATTATACCTGTTGCGTTTCGTGTCGTTTGTCTCTGATTTCATTTTCTGTGACTCTAACGCTGCATCATAGACGACATAAACGACCAATAATTTTCATTTTTTTTTTTTTTTTTTATCTCAGTTTATTTTGTAGAGAAAAAGTCGTAGCATCCTTTTTAGCAGTAGGGCGGAGAGAGAGAGAGAGAGGGGGAGATATGATCGAGAAGACCCATATCAACTGGTTGGCGAAAACCTCATCACCACGTGCTGACTTGCCTCACTAAGGAATCTGGATTCGAGAAGAATGCTGAATTTTCTAAGTCATGAAGCTCTCTGAGTGTTGCACCCTTTTCAAAACTTAATTATAGGCAATCCGTCACTGTCAGAATTACATGACCACAGGGTTAAAACCACCCCCAACTCAATTCATGTCATCATAGTTTTGACCTGTAGTTTGCAATAGCAGGACAGCCTACACATTCTGTAACATGCCGGTGGGATATCTTCAACCTCCTAGTTAGCCTATCATATCATTTTAATATTCATCAAAATAGTTATGAGAAGGAGGAAAAAATAGTCGTTTCCATACAGGTATTATTCAGCATTGATTGACGGAACAGTTAGCATTACTGTAGGTTGAAATTTTAGGGAAATTATCTCTCAAATCCACTGTTAAAGAGCTATCTCGAATTATTGCGAGTTTCCTTCCAAACATTTTGTTTTCAGTAGTGTGGAAAGGTAATAGTTTTATGTATTTTTTCTCTTCTATTTACTTATATGCTACCTATTTTTACTTTTTACTATTGTTAGAAGTTCCCTAGTTACGTGGTGTTTGTGATATAGAATAGCATTTCGTGATTTTTAGCACCAGTTTATAATCTCTAATGATTGTCCTGAAGATTTCAAGAATTTATCCGTTTTCTTTTTCTGTTCAGAGCACGCACAACCCTGTAACGGTGTGAATAGCGTATCACTTGGAGGAAGCTCTGTGGTAGTCTTCTTTTTTTTTTTTCCACGTGCGAATGCGCGTGTGATTGTGTGCGTATGTAAGTAAAAAGCTCGATGTCTGCCACTCGCTGACACAACTTTCAGAACAGACGCTGTCTTCAGTTTCCTTCCCCCACCCCCACCCCGACACACACTAACACACTACTCAAGATTCCTTTGTCAGTCAGTGACCGGTGAATTCTCAAGCTGCATTAAAGTACAATTTCCTGTGACTGGGATTCAAGAAAAAGAAAGTAGATCTCCGCTTTAAAATCGATTAACGATTTTTTTTTTTTTTAAACAAAATGTGGCCAGTGCCGGAACTGACTCTCTTTCGCTTGGACCGCCGCATTTCTTGGTGGACTAATGTGATAGCCATTTTAGAGAAAAACTCTGATACATATTAAAACGCGTTGCGATTATTGCTTGAGGCATTCTTTTCAATTTGTTCATTGAATATTCTCCACTGAATATTATTTCTTTATAATTTTTTTGTTTTTGCTGTTTTTTGCCGTCTTTTAATAAATGCAATCCAGTTATTCCTTTACTAAATAGAAGTTTCTATTTACGGAGGACTCCTACGAAGAGATACCGTCAGAAATGTCAATTTCGACAGACGAGTTCTTTTCTTTTAAATTAAGTCCGATATTTTCGGGTGAGTAGAAATATTTTGGTGAGTTCAGATATATCGCCTATTGTCAGTTTTTAAATTGTCTTCTGACAAAATTAGTGTAGATACCAAAATTTGATAAAAATAAAAAAACTTTCTTAAATCCGCCTTTTTCTCCCATGCAGAGGGAACCCAAAGTTGAAATACATGAAACTCTTAGTAAAGATTATCTTCCGCCTATAAAAATGAATCTATAAAAAATATAAAAACTGTATAAATTAACTTAGTTATATCATAAATTAATGTATAATAAAATTATTTCATGAAATTTTGAATAACAATCTAGTAAACGTAAAATAATACGCAAATAAATGTATATTAACTTTGTAAGCGAATGATGAAACTATCGAAATAATACACACTATAAAATAAGAGCTGATTCTCTGTCCGTCACACACATCTGCGTGTGACTTTGCACACGCGTATGTCCTGTATATGCATATATGTACCATGCTTGAGTGACTTAAATGCTATTGTGTTATTTAATGTACATGCAAGCACACATAAACGCACGTAAAATTTGACTAAGTCTGAAAGAAGACATTAGAATAATACTATCGCGATGTTCTGGTGATAAGTTGGCTTTGTCTAAATATCATTTTTTAGGGTTAAAAAGGGCACCACGAGGCCAAAACGAAATACAATATTATAAACAAAATCATATATGAGATAAGAAATAAGCATAAAGAACGATAAATTACTTTATTATACATTTCAGAGGAATGACTATATTTCATATATGTATACAGAAATGTTGCTTATCTGTTGGTGGCAACATGTTTAATCGCAACTGTCCAGAACGTCTGCCTTCTAGGGCGGTCGAAAAAAAAAAAACACAAAGTTTTGATTTTTGTTTCTTTTAGCGGTAAAACTTTTTTTCTTATACATCATAATGGAATAAAAAAAGAACTTAGATTATAAAAACAAGATGAATATAAAATATTTACATCTGTATTAAATTTTTTTTTTTTTTTTTTGCTGAACTTGAAATTTTTCTTTTATTATTAATTATTTTAGTTCCATTACATAGTCTACTAATCAGGGCTGGGAATTATTTAGAAATTTATTTATTTTGGTCTCCTTTTTAGCTCATTAAAGTTAAATAGTGCGCATATTTTCCTTTAATGATATTTCTCGAATATGCAGGCCGGTAAACAAAAATGTATAAATATACTGTTTAATAATTAAATGGAGCGTCTGATCCAATATGAGTAGCCACTGAAAATAACGTTTAAAGTGATAAAAATCTTTTGGGTGGATAAATTACTTTGTTTACGTTTGGATACGAAACTGAGTAGATATGAAAATTTCGAGGTATTTAATACGAAAAAAATTTCGCTTAAAGGCAAGTTTCAAACAGACTATATATATATATATATATATATATATATATATATATATTTATGACGTCATATATTACGAAATGGACAAATGGAAATTTTAATAAATATATATATATATATATATATATATATAATTGTGTATTTGGGAAGCAATACTTCTTTTATGCAAGCTTCACTGAAAACGACTGACAAGATGTGATGATTAAATTGTTTATATAATTTCTCATGTTTCTATATTTATTTATTTTTTCTTTTCAGGACATAAATTATATAAAAAATTAGTGTTTTGTGCTACTGTTGGTTACCTTAGAAAGAAAACGTCTAATTTGGCAATCTATGAGATGGCTTGGAAAACTGTTATTGACAAGCGTTTTTCTCAGGTTGTTGTTTTTTTTTTAAGAAACGCTCAGAAAACAAGGAAATATTAACATTTTCTACAAAAATCAAAGGCATTGTAAATATAAGCAAAACGAATCTTCACTTACAAACATCATAAAGAAATACTCAACTCCAGTGGATAAAAACAAGAAAATTAAATTATTTATTAAAAAACATTTAAAAATACTTACCTCATCGTCAAAAATAATAATTCCTCTGCAAGATCTACATTACAAAGAAACAATATTTTTACGAATTTACATGTCCCTTAAGGAAGTGTGTGTATTTGTAAATAATCATATTGAATATATTACATGTTTAGCAAGAAGTCTCAAGTTGTATCTCTATGACCATACTTCAATTAGGAAAATAAAAATCATCAATGATAATGGATAAATGTTTATTCGAAAACGCTTGGAAAACACTCGAACAATTATTATATAATTTATGTCCTGAAAAGAAAACAATTATACGAACACATGAGAAATTATATAAAAAAAAAAAAAACTCAACTACCACAGATTGTCAAAACGTTTTCAACGAAACTTGCATATATATATATATATATATAACAACATCCGAAAAAAAAACGCCAAGAATAAAATCTAAATATAATTAGTACTTTGCGGACTTAGTAGAATACACATTCACTTGATTAGGTGCCATACGTGATACACACTGTGCGATCATGTTTTTTTTATTCGTGAGTGAAGATATTCCCGCAATAGGTTCTCATTTGTTCCTGTGGTAGACTGGTTGCAAACCAAAGCTATATGCCCCAGTCCTGCTATTCAACCCATACCTTGAGTGAGGCAGAAAAAATGGATTCATATTTTTCCTAAGCACGTAAGGGAATGTAACGGGCTTGGCTTTCTGATTTCTCATCCCGAAAACAGACTAAAAGATACAAAAAAAAGTAATTGCAACCAGTCACTGTTTGAGATAATTCAAAAACCTTTGAATTTGTACCTACTGAAAATACGCGAGTTTACAATAAGTCGCTTTCAGTCAACTCAAAAACATGCCAGCTCGGCTACACAAATCTGCACATAACGACTCCATTTTCCCCAGTTGAGAGGAGCATCTAGAGATCACAAGACTCGCTGGCAAATGAAACTATATTGCAAGTTCTCTAAACCACTACGCTTATACAGACGCTTATAATTAATGACTACCTGTTTAATGATCTCGGATTAACGACTATAAAATTACATACATAAAAATTTTAAAAAAAACAACCAGTTGTTAATGTACGTTGTACGAAAACATTGATCGTTATTGTTTTCTCTTTCTTAAAAATAAATCAAAATTCACTTGTACTGTATTTCTCCTTCTATGTGCCGTGACTCTTCAAGACTTTGGCGATCATGGCTCTCCACAAGTTCCTGCCCTCTGTAGCTCTATAATAAATGTCGTATTTTTTGTTATCTCTCTTAAACCTTGTTTCGACATCCATTTACTCAAACTCGTTAGGTAGGTTATGCTTTGTTTTTCCCTATCTCTCATGTCTTCAATCTGTCCTGTAAGAATCATAGACTCCAAGCTCTCTTTCCTCATTATGTGCCCTCGAAATTTCAATTATTCCTTCCAGATGTTATGTATAAGTATCCTTTTTGCTTCCATTTTCTCTAAAACTTCGCCATTCCTCATATGTTCGATTTATTGTATTCTCATCATCCTTCCGTAGAATCACATATCTATTGCTTCAAGTCTCTTCATTTGTTTGGAGATTTTTTTTTTTTTTTTTTTGCATTCACCTTTATGTAGGAGAACTGATACTGCAAGTAATGCTAATCGTTCGGATTGATTTTTTTTAACGAAAGGTATCAATAAATAAAACATTTTCTTTCCTAATTAGATAAAATTTATTAATCTAAAGACAGTTGATGATTGCTAAGCTCCGCTTTGTACAAAGTTATATATCCAATATAATTATTTACAAATACGCACAGCTTAAGGGACATGTAAATTCATAAATAATATTGGTTCTATATAATGTAGATCTTGCAGGTTGATTGTATGTTTACAATGCATTTGATTTTTGTAGAAAATGTTAATAGTATTTTTTGTTTTCTGAGTGTTTCTTAAAAAAGCTTAACAACCCGAAAAATGGTGCTTGTTGATGACAGTATTCATTTCTTTGTTTCTAACGAAGTTTTTTTTGCTGTTAATATTTTGCTTAGGTATTCCAATATCGCTGCTATCACGGACAAAAATTAATGTTTTCTCTAAACAAAACTGAAAAGGCATCTTTCGCTATTCCAATGTGCCTTCAGATTTCAGTCTTGAACTCTCCATACTCTGTTAAAACACTTCCCAGATATTTAAGTTGCTGTACTTGTTTGATTTCGGTATCTCCAATTTGTAATTTGCATGTTGGGTTATTCCTTTTACTAAAAACAGTTCAGTCTTATTTTAATGGATGCTTAGTTCTTTTTCTCTCCTACATTCTCTACATTCGGCAGTGGTTCTTATACTTTCCTTTTCTGTGTCTGCATCATTTGCATATCTTATGTTGCTACGATTACCAATAATAGACTTTTAATTCTCTCAGAATCGCCTCAATGTATTGATTTTCTAAGCGTTGCTTAGATGTGGCACAAGGCCGAAAGTATGGGGGCACCCAATGAGGATCGAACTCATTATTCAGTTGTAACTGTTTTAGCGAGACAAGCTTGCTAACCATTACACCACGCCGAGGTGCCCAAATCGCCTCAATGTATAGGGTGAGTAAATCCCGTGAGAAGACACTCTACTTATAGAATACAAACCGGAGAAATTTACAGAATTTAGAGCTGGTTTTCGAATTCGTTTAATATCTTTACTATTTAATGCTCTACCGTATTTATAAAAGTTTATAAACAAATCAGAAACGATACCAACGGTGCTAAAAGGACATTAAAGCTATCTTACCTGAAATAGCGACCAGTTCTCACTTAGTGTCCAACTCATTTATCTATCATGTCGTTAATTGAGGAGGGACTTTACTTCCTTTACTTCTTTATCACACACGGCACAACAGTATACTCTAATGACATTTGCTAAAATATATGAATATTTTCTATATCCGATATATATCTATTTCCGCAAGCATCTGAAATAATAAAACTATTTACTCTAAAATATGCATCAACAAAAAACTACAAAAAAAAACTTTAAAAAGAACATTATACTGTTAATATGTAAATAAATTGCTATTTTAAATTTTACCAGCATTATTGGAAATTCATTTGTTGTATTGTGACAATGACTAATTACTATCGCTGCTATCACGGACAAAATTAATGTTTTCTCTAAACAAAACTCAAAATTTTTAATATTAAAATCGATGTATGTAAACCAGTTTGATGAAAAAGGATTGAATTTTTTTTAATGAAAGCTATCAATAAGTAAAACATTTTCTTTCCCAATGAGGTAAAATTTATTAATCTAAATACAGTTGATGATTGCTAAGCTCCGCCTTGTAAAAAGTCATAAGATTTGAGTAGCTGGTGATGATAGAACTCACAACAGAAAGACATTTCTGATTAGAAAATGGCACCGATATTCAGAGAACTTAAAACGATTATTTGTTTACTTATTGCGTCCTGGGTATGACAATAAACTACATTCGCGTCCTGGGTATGACGATAAACTATGTCCAACAACAAGGCTTCCGATAATGTTTTCGGAAAAATAATGTTGCCAGCTATACGTTTTTTGGAAAAAATAATGTTGCCATCTATGCGTTTTTGAAACAATAATGTTGCCATCTATATGTTTTTGAAAAATTAATGTTGCCAGGTATGTTTAATAGTACTGTATATTTAATATATGTATAGGTATGTGTGTGTATATATATATATATATATATATATCTTAATTTGGCATTAAATAACCCACAGTGGTTGATATGCCATAAAACCCAACCAATCTATGACCGATTCAATTTTTCAGTAACAAATACAACTGATTGACTGTACATTTCCTTGGCGACACAGAAGGCCTTTTTAACAAAATCTCATGCCAAGTTGTGTACGAGCACCGTGTGACTTCATTGTATATTAGGTCCACGTTGCCGATACAGCCTATTGCATGTATGTTGGCAACTTTTGACGCTGCTGAAATTGTGCTGTATCTTGTACCTTTTCAAGATCACTATTCACTCCTTGAAATATGCATATTGAAGTTTGTTTGGTCCAGGAAGAGAATTGAAAAGTTCTGGCCTTGAAATGCAAGAAGTTCCCCGCCCACAACTCTTTATCTCTTTTCTTTATGCTCTAATGTGTTTGCCGTTTCTGGCTCGAATCTGAAGCTTTTCAAGGTGTCCAGGTGGTGATGTAAAGTTTGCTTGGACAAGTTTAAATTAAAGTTATTGTAAATGGAATCAACTAGCTCATTCAGCATTATTCTAGGATTGTCAATTTTGTTCTGCATGAAATCTCATAAAAATCTAATTTGATAAATTTTCTGTACCTTTGTCCACCGCCTTAAGACTTCCTTTTAGCCTTGGTATACTCACCTGTAATCAGTTGCTTGAGGGTCACCAATTTGTTGATCGTCCTGGGTAAGACGATAAAATACATCCGACTGAGGAAGCATGGAACCACCTCTTAATTGCTGGTATTCCCAGGTCCACCCTGACCCGAGGTGGTAGCACCTGTTAGGGTACCAGCTATGGGGAAATAGTGAACTCCCAGTTTTTCCCCCATCGTCCTGGGTATGGCAATAAACTACGTCCAAAAATGTTGCCAGCTATACATTTACTAGTACTATATATTTAATATATATACCGTCCTGGGTATGACGATAAACTACGTCCAACAACAAGGCCTCGGATAATGTTTTCGGAAAAATAATGTTGCCAGCTATACGATTTTTTTCTTTGTTTCTTCCAAAAAAAATAAAAATAAAAAAATAAAAAAATCGTATAGCTGGCAACATTATTTTTTCCAAAAAAAGTATAGCTGGCAACTTGTTTTTTCAAAAACGCATAGCTGGCAACATTGTTTCTTCCAAAAAAAAAAAAAAAATGTTGCCAGCTATACTTTTTTGGAAAAAATAATGTTGCCAGCTATACGTTTTGCGTCCTGGGTATGACGATAAACTACGTCCAACAACAAGGCTTCAGATAATGTTTTCGGAAAAATAATGTTTCCAGTTATACGTTTGTGAAACAATAATGTTTCCAGCTATACGTTTTTTTGGAAAAAAAAAATAATGTTGCCAGCGATACGTTTTTCGAACAATAGTGTTGCCAGGTATGCGGTTTTCAAACAATAATGTTGCCAGCTATACGCTTTTGAAAAAATAATATTGCCAGCTATGTGTTTTTGAAAAAATAATGTTGCCAGCTATATGTTTAATAGTAGTGTATATTTAATAGGTATATATATATACCTTAATTTGGCATTAAATGACCCACAGTGGTTGATATGTCATAAAATCCAACCAACCAACCGACTTGTTTACTTATTTTAGTGCATCATTTAACTTATAATTATTGCTACGTGATGCAAATAATAGTCAGTTCATTATTTAAACAGATTAGCATTAAATAATAAACATTGCCTTTTTATAGCCGTATATGTAGTGTGCGTAATAATAATTTTGTAAATATCGAGTTTGATCAACAGAATCTCACATTAAGATTCCCGCTTTTGTGGACCGATTCATACGTCATTACTAAACTTATATGGCATACTGCCGAGGTTTACATGTGCGTTTTCATAACACCGTGAAAGTTCGCTCTAAAGTGTTTGTATTGTTAATAGTTCCGAGTCTTAATTCCAAGCCAGATGATGCATATAGTAACGTACAAGGCAACCGATTTTGTGACATGTTTATTATATTGTACGTTGGGGATGTCGTTTAGTTTAGTTTGTGAGTAGTATCCGATCGAAACCAAAATAGCGGCGCACATGAGAAATCGCTGTCAGAGTCTTTATAGTCAATCATTTCTAGTAAATAGCAATTTCCTATTTTCCCAAAGCGGGCCAGCACGGCCAGGCAACAATGCTATAACAATGCAGCAGTAAACGTGCTGATTCTGCGCATAGATGTATCCTGCACGATATTTGTACACTTAGTCATTGTAAAAATGTTATTTACTGTTACTAATACTAATCGTTTTGATTTTTAGTTTTTTTTTTTTCTTTGTTTATTATTTACTAAACCTGGTTTAGTTTGACATAAGTTGTCTATTGGAACACTTTGAGATCAAGCTCATTTACATATGTTTGCAAGATTCTATTTTCTCCAGTCACGATTGCATTCTCAATGAGATTCCATTCTTTGAATGTGTCTCTTAGGTCTTATGTTAACTCCAAATCTCAAATAGAACCCATATATACAATCTATTTCTAAAGATGCTGGGAAAACTGTTGTCTTGACTCCAGCTATAACTTATGTTTTACAAGAGTCAGATTTGACTAACAATGGAGTATTGCTGCCATACCTGGGCTGGAGCTTCCAATCCTCAGTTTCAGGCGAGTTCAAAATCTTTTATGCCGTCTTGTTATTGAAGACTTTTTGTCCACTAGGTAACCTCTTAAACAAATTGCAAGCCTATGGCTACAGATATTCAGAGGAGATCCATTCTTTTGTTTCGCCAGTCAGACCTTTACGGCTTGGATGCGCTATGCTAATTCCACAGTGCCGAATCAAGCACATTTCAATGTGTGTTTTCATATCAACCACTATGGATTATTTAATACCGAAATCTAAATTTGAACATAATTTTATGGCTTCAACTACATAATTTTGAACGCAATTTTATGCCTTCAGCTACAGAAAAAATATATTATGTAATATTGCTCATATTACTATATGTATTATCGGTCTTTTTTATATTGATAAGATGTATTGTTGGTATTTTTACTATTAAAATGTATTTTTATATTTTCATAATGTTTTTGTTGGGGATACGCTATTTCGCCATAGTTGGGACCCTAACAAGAGCAACCACCCCGGACCAAGGTGTACCTGGGAACAACGGCAATTAAAAACTACATTTCGTCCAAAGTTAAGAAGAACGTTTCACTTTAAACAGTTTTCTCCCTACGACCTTTGTGGAAGAGACTATCGTATGGATGCTTCCTGGAACAATGCAATCTTAACCTCTGCTATTTTTTTCCTGTCTTAAGTCTGAGCAGTTCGATAAACTCAAATTGGCAGCTGATATAAAAAAAAAGTAATTATATTCTGTTGTTAACTGGGGCATGGAATGGCTTCTTAATTTTAACGCCACCAAAACGAAACTGGTCTCTAAATCGTCTGAGAACAATTTTTAAGTTGCATCTGCATGGATAATGCTAATCTTCAGGTAAGTGATCCATTGCACGTTTTCAAACTAACGTTTTACCCTGACATTAATTGAAAGATTATATTGAAACAGTTGCTAATTCTGCTGCTAGGAAAGTTGGTTCCCTGTGTCGGTCTAGACGAATTTTCACCAGAATCTGTCTCACATATTTATAAGTCTATCATTCGTCCTTGTTTTCAATATTGCTGTCACATTTTGTCTGGTGCTTCTTCTATGTATTTAGAGATTCTTGATAAAATCCAAAGAAGAATCTACAATGCTATTGGACATGACCTGGCATCTCAACTTCAGTCACTTTCCCATCGCCTTAATGTAGTTTCCCTATCTTTTCTGTAGCTATTTACATGGTACTTGTTCTGATGAACTTTCATCTATGATACTTAGACTTTATGAATTTAAGCACAGTGTACATTTTCGGCAGGGCTTCATCATTTTATACTTGGCTAGATATAACGGTAAATTCTATGCTAACAGTTTCTTTTATCACTCTTCTCGCGTTCCAGGTTTTTGCTTCCTATTCAACATTGCATTTAAATTTTTGATGATCAATGTTAATCGTTATTTTCTGTTTTTTTAATTCTTGTTCTTTTATTCTTCTCACTCATTAAAAGTTTTTTTTTTTTTTTTTTTTTTTTTCATATTCTTTAACGCTCAGAATCCCCTTTCGTCTTAATTGCTTTTTCCCTTGCTTTAAGGGAAATGATTAAATTAAAAAAGGAGTTTTATGATTTCATGCCCATGTTTCATGGATTACATAAAAATGTATGATACAAAAACTTACTTGAAATGTTAGGAAAGCTTATATGGGGGAAATACATCAATCCATAACATTTACTTGGAACAGGCAGCTTGCATACGGATAGAGAATCATTTCAATGGAGAAACTTAAATAGAAAGACAGGTAGGACAGAGTGCTTTTTCTGACTGGATTTATTTAACCTATACAGCGAAATTATCCTAAGAAAACTAGATGACTTACGAGGATTTAAATCTTAATAACATAAGATAGTGATAAACTAAGTAAATCTAAAAGAAATCATAAATAAGGTAGTAAAAGGAAATCAAGAACAAAGGGCTTTCTATTAAATATAAGACCATAAAATTACGGTTATCAGTAAAGAAACGACTACCCAAGACGTGAGCTATGTATTGGTGTTGCGAAAATTAAGCAGGAACTTTCTTCTACAGTAGATAGACCATGTGTTCCTAGGAGGAGTGGAATTTCACGGTTACTGGGGAAGGAATCTTTTACTTTTTCTTGTTTTTTTTTTGTTTTTTTTTTTATTTATTTACAGAATTTTGTTTCTTGAAATACAATACCCTGGAATTCGCTTAAACCTTTTTCTTTATTGAAGTATGCTTTAGTTTATTTAGTTAACAATTAATTATGAATTAAATCATACAGTTTTACAAGTATTCAAGTTTAAATATCCATCAACATTTTCTATTGCTGTTAAATTTGTAAAAGTTCTCTATAAAAATAATGAATGTAAATGCACTGATATAGAAAAGAATGATGATTTTCAATAATACATACATATTATTTGGAATGCACATTTTTAATCGGAAAATCGTGGAAATCGGGAGGCATAACATTCCGACATATGGTGAAAAGGGTGCATTCGGCAAAAAAAGATCGAGAAACACTGACCTAGATTTTTAATTTTAAGCGCAGTACAAGACTGGCGGCAAAGTTTCATCATTTTACAGTTGAAATGGCAAGGTGTAAGCATAAGTTCTATGCTGATAGTTTCTTCTCTTGAACTTCTCGCTTTTGGGACTCTCTTTTGGTTTCTTGCTTTCCCATCAAGTTTGATTTCAAAAATGTAAATGCTATGTTAATCATTACCTTCTGTCTTAATTCCTGTTAATTTATTGTTCTTTCTCCGTAATAATGTATTCTTTTTCCCCATACTCTTTCACGCACAGTAACCCATTGCGTCATAGTGGCTTTATTGCCTTGCAGAAATGATTAAAAAAAAGAAACTTACAGAAATTTACTATCGAGCTCGTATAGTCGCAGTCGATGGAAACTGATACAAAAATACGAAGACGCGTAGGAACAAGCGAAGATGACTTCCAGTACGCAAGTATTAAGAGATAGGAAAATGACCTTAGAAATAAAGAGAAAAGTACTGAAATGTCATGGAATATCTAATATCCCATATGGTTCTGAATTTCGGTCAATCTCGTCATGGCCTCAGATGAATCGGTTTGAAGCGACACGGATGTGGTTCTACAAAGGCTGAGAATACTATGGGCTGAACAATTTCTCAAGAAAATAGAAACTAAAAGTACACAGGAAATTATTAGTCCATTAAAAATATTACATTTATTTAAAATACATTCAGTTTTAATCCAGGAGTCGTAAAAATGGCTTTAAATAACCGTTTTATTCTATTTTCTTGTTACTCAAGGGTTCAGACAGAAAAAGGTATATTAACCCTTGCGACACAGTTATTCGGGTCAATTCCATTCAAACTGTCTGTGTATGTACATTCGCTTGTGAGGATGTATATTCTGCTTCAATGACAGACGTACAAAATTTTTAAAAGCTTAAAAAATATCTCATAATTATTTGATATTTTGGGGTTTTTTTTTCTTGTCTTCAAATTTATAATCTTACTACTCAGTCAAGGGTAAGGGTTGTCCAGATTAAGTGAGTGTGAAATGTATTAATCCAGTGTTATCCTCAGTCAAACTGTATGTATATGAGTCTGCTTATGTGTATAGTAAATGTCACAAGCACATATAAGTCACTCTCACACAACACAGGCATACACATAAACATGACCTGCGTGCGTTCAAAGATATACGCAGATAGTTTGAATCAGCTCTTGCTTTTATAATAGAGATATATGTCAGAGAATAAAATGAATTTCTTTGGGGCTTTCTGGGGCCTAATTTTTGTGAAAACGTATGGCAAGAATAAAGACAATACTACAAGAAACTAGAAATTGCAAAGGGATTTTCTATTATTCATTCTTTGCTTTATTGAGCTTTGGGCGAATTTTCAGCCAGCTCCTTTGGGCATTTTTCAAAACACAAGAGAAAAAGATTAGAGTTTGAGTTTCCAACCGAATAAACGAATGGAAAAACATCCCGTCCACGTAATTATTATATCTATCCGATAAGAAAGGACAGTCTCACTGCAAACACGGGCTCTTGTACGATCACCACAGTTAAGCAACGTCGACCCTGATGAGTACATAGATAAGGGACGGCTTGGGAATACTAGGTGTTGTAATCTTGGATGTGCAGGTCATGTAATGGATGGAATTATTAATCGGTTGGGTTCTTTATCTTCATTTACGCGCAAGTACACTCAGAAAAGTTATGAATTCACTTTTTCTACCCCTAAATATTGGTTAATTTGTAAGACTTGTGTCACTAAACTATTATTACAAAAACAAAAATTCTTACAATATAATAATATTGTCTGGTTTTAGATAACCAGCCATGGGTTGATAAGCCGGAAAAAATCAGTTAGCAAACTCTCGCCCCAGTTGTTCATATTTGTTATGGGACCTTACCCATAAGAACATAATGGACTATTCCATACGTAATAAATACTGCGCTTCAAAAGGAAGCAGGGAGATCAGTCCGAAGTCGGGCGACCGGCAGATCGGCTGATCGGTTGAACTCTCTGCCTACGGGCGGGGAGGAACCCGAAGTAGGCTACGCCGAAGGGCGGAGTCTCTTTCGGGGAGGTAGACCGACCCTGAACCCGTTTATACGTTAAACCGGCCTTGTGCCACATGATTCCTTCGTGGGGGGGGGGGTTACTAAATACCGTTCCGTCTGAAGTCGGGCGACCGGCTGATCGGTTGAACTCTCTGCCTTTAGGCGGGGAGGAACCCGAACGAGGCTCCGCCGAAGGGCGGAGTCTCTTTCGGGGAGGTAAACTGACCCTGAACCCATTTATACTGGTTCAAAGGGCATATTTTTGGCCGAGCCCACGGGCGCGGAATCCCACCTCAATCCGGCCTTGTGTCACATGATGCCCTCGTGGGGTGATTAAATACCGTTCCGTCTGAAGTCAGAGCGAGCCAGTCAGTCGAGTCAGAGGCAGTCCGAAACAGATTGGTGTCCAGACAAGTACTACTAAACCTGATTGTTCGTACTAACACTTTCTTCTTTGTATATATTCCTGTTTGTAATATATCTGTGTTATTCCATATCCGCCTTCGAGTTCTTCTTTATTGGTTTTCCCTTGGACTAGCACCGTGGTACAAGGAACCGGACCATAACAATATTAGTGAATATTAAAAAGTGAAATGGCATTTTATTTTGTTAACAAAAAGTCCACAGCGGCATCAATTCCATAAGGGCACTAATTTCACTGGAAGTAAAATTCCAAAAATATATGGCAGCTTTGAAATTTTTTTTTGGGTGGGGGGCTCACTTTCACTAAAATAAGCCAATACTGAGGAACTGTGGACCATGATTGTGTTGTTCAAGTCAGTTGAAAACGTGATGCCAAGAAGGCACAGTTTGTTATTCTCCATGAGTCTAACATCAGCCATGCTGTTGGCTGGTAAGAAAGTTTCTCTATATTAGTTAAATGAGAGTAATTTCCTTTTGGAAGCATTCAAATTTATGAGCCATTTCCTGTCGCAGTTAACCACAGATTGGAGGTTCTTTTCAAGATCAAGTTTAACTTTGTCAGCTCTGGCGGATTTGCTATTGAGACAGGAGTAAATGATAGTGTCATCAGCATAAATGTCTACTTTGAAGCTGAAAACATCTTAGAAGATCAGAAACAGCGTCTGAACCAGGATAGAGCCAAAACGACCTTCATTTCACAATGATAGTAAAGATTTGATTAAATCAAACAATCGCCCTGTAATACCGTAGTCCTGAAGTTCGTGTAGAAGTCAAGCATGCCAAACCCTGTTCAAGATATCTAGAGCACCAGAGCCTTCGAGATATCTAGAGCACCAGAGTCTTCGAGATATCTAGAGCACCAGCTCGAGCTTCACCGTTATCATCAAGAGCTTGATATACATATTCAATGATGATCGTTAGCACAGAGTTAGACATGGCAAAATGGAAGCTACATTGTTTCTCAGAGAGTAGGTCGTGAGAGGTATGATGCTTAACCACTTCAGCATGGATTAAAGCCTCGAATACTTTGCCGAAAAACGTTAAGAGACTAGGGCGATAAACGGAGTCAGAATGTTCTCCAGAGTTCTTAAAAACAGGAAGCAACGAGTCAATAGTTGCAGAGTTTGGAGAGAACTGAAGCCAGCTCAGGAACACATTTCTTTAGGACAACGGCTGGATCCTTTCAGCTCCGCTTTCATTATAGGAGTCTAATTTAGAAATAATACCCAAGACTAGTGACGCGGTTATGTGCATATCACTCAGTAGAGCCTCTCTTCTCAGCAGTAAATTAGGTGTGGGTACTCCAAATGAGTATAGTATTGAGTTGGAAGAGAATTTCCGAACAAAGCATTCAGCTTTATCTGCTGTAGATGTCAGGACTTCAAATTGATTGAATAGAGGATTTTCTCTTGTTCAGCAGACTCTTGCACTCGTTACGAACAAAGAGACCTCCGTATCTCTGGTACAGTTGGAAAAAGTGATTCCTGTGAGCTATAACAACCGAGCATGCAGATTAGAACCAAGGAAATGAATGCGGTTTAACTTGGCATTTCCTTGCTAGAATGAAAGCATTGATGCCGGCCTTCACCCAGGAGAAGACCTCAGACGCGCATTTATGAACAGGATGATTAGAAATTACATTCGAAGGGACGTTACGAAGTCACGTAACGATTCCGAATCCGACTGTTGATAACAGAAACATATTCTGTTGGTAGGAGGTTCTTGACTGGTAGACGAGCGGAAAGAGATGTTTACAGACAGTACCACATGATCAGTGAGGGCGGGATAAAGTTAAAAAGGGGATCTAGAATAGAAGCGTATCCGTTAAGGATAATAGGGAAACGCGTGGGGAAGTTCACCAGTGGCATGAGACATTGAGTGATTTAGAAGTTAAGAGTTTGAATGCCAGCGAAATTAGTGACAGTGTTTATACCATCAAACGTAAATATATTTGAAAACGGGTGTAGGGAGATGGCCACCACACGTAAATATAGTTGAAAACGGGTGTAGGGAGATGGCCTTGTCTATATTAACAGAAATACTATCTATCACGCAACAGTCATGAGAGTAAGAGGAACGGTAGAGAAAGCAGTGATAACTAACTAGGTTAAGTAGAGAGAGACGGAAACACACGTAAGAGTGGACTGGAGATTCAAGAGAGTTCCCTAGCCAGCAGGAGATGTTCGCGAACATAAACTCCCAAACCATACATATGGACATGTATGGGTCTTTCCCAAGGATTGAACAATTGCATTTCTTTCGGCTTCTGTCAAAGGAATTTGAGTTGTTCCCAAATATCAAGAACAACCAGTAAACCAGAAAACGAGTGGCACTTGAGATAGTGATTTTCCAAGCGCAGCTTGGATGTGGCACAAGGCCGAAAGTAAGGGCAGTCAATAAGGATTGAACTCACTACTCAGTCGTAACTGTTCTATCGAATACAAGCTTGGTAACTATTATCGATACAAGTTTGTTACCCATTACACCACGTCGAGGTCCCCCCTTGATATATACACACATACATATATCTCAAGGGGGAACCTCGACGTGGTGTAATGCTTAGCTATATATATATACATATATATAAAAGCATAATTGAATGAAGCGAATTAAAATTAAAGTTAGAGCTTTTTAAGTTTTAACTTACACGAAGTCCAAACATCCAGTTTTGGGGGAAACCGTCAAGCCATGTTTTTCCCACTCAGGGTTGACTCACATTAAAATGTAATATCGAGAAATAACACTAAATAATATACTAACAACATATGCGAGCGGGCCATCCATACACAAGCATACATACATCCATCCATCCATCCATATATATATATATATATATATATACACAAACACGCAAGCTGAGGCAGGTATTAAGATAAAATTAAAACAGTGAACGAAGGAAGAAAAGAAAGAAAATTCGGAAATAGGATGGCATAGAAAAGGGATAAAAACAGACAACAAAGTTAAATAAAAGAGAATTCTAATATATGATGAAAGTAGCGAAATTGTAATAACAATTGACAAGCATTTCGAAATAACATTACAAATGTTACGTTATTAGCTATCGTTGTTTACAAAGTCTTGCTTCGTATAACCCAAAGCCAAATGGAGAAACATAGGGATAGAGTAGGAAGAGAATTATGTCGTGCCAACCATACACGTCTTGGTCGGAGACCACGGACCGAAAAAGGCAGCCTTCATTGCTGCAGACGACGTATCGCCATCGTTATTTCAATAACTGCTCACTTTTCTCCCATGAAAATCAGCATTGAAATTCTTGAGTTTATCTTGACTCGAACTCAAAAAGACTGTTGCCAATAGGAAATACGCAACTTTCTCGGTTACTAAACAGGCCACTTTTTCTTATAATATCCAGTTTCTAATTTTATTCCAAAATATCATTTCATATAACTCGTTTTAACTTGGTAACATTTAAAGACGTCGAATCCTGTTAGAGTTATAAGTCGTTTATAGGAAAGTTCTTTTGAAGCGGATAGATTCGACGAAACGACATTGGAATTTGATCAAAATTTGGTAAACACAATTCATGCGATCGAATTCTCTCCCTTCCTACCATTTTTTTCTCTCTCTCTTCATCTGTCTATCTATCACTTTTCCTAGCATAGGTAAAGGTTTTGACTTCATAACCCGTATCGTTTTTCTGTTCGTGTGTTTTATTAGATAAGACACAATCAGGTTGGAATTCGTTGCTATTATCTCTTTCAACTCTGATGTTTCTACTATCAAAATTTACCGCCGGGCTCTACTTCGTCTTATAGAATACGCTCCACGGTGAATTAATGTGCACAGTCTGCAACGCTAATCGCGTGTCTACTCTC
>OZ010594.1:58446782-58519282 GCA_963932145.1 Acanthosepion lycidas | reverse complement strand
TTGTTTTTTTGTTTTTTTTCTTGAACGAATTAAAGCAGTTATTGTCATTAATCATGTTATTATTCCCAGTTCCATATCTCGGCAAATCCAACTCTTAACCCTTTCACGATAGAAGAAACTGAAAGAGAAATCACTGCACATGATTAAACGTTTGGACCAAAAGCAAATATGGCGTTCACATGATGCAAGCGCTGTTATCTCTTCAAATCTGCTTCGTGAGTTCATTACTCTATATTTTGATTTGGCTTGCCGTTCAGCGGTGTTTAACAAGCAGGTTTGTGCGTTCGGTCCTCACTGGGAAACTCACACTACATTCGTCTAAATTTAGGCAAGTAAAAGAAGTCTCGCCGCGGTGAGTTAACTCGGCTTGTAGATCATTATCCCTGTAGCAAGTTCGATTCAAACTCAAATCTCCTACAATTGTAACCGTAGAAGACAAAGCTATGCTTAATAAATTGTACGTCATATGAGTATTGAATTTTCTGTGCCGTCTTTCTTTATTATATCCCATAAATTTCAACTCTGTTTCTGATTTTAAGTATGAGTGTCTTTCTAGTTCCAATTTTTTTTATTTTTTTATTTTTTTGCAATTTACTCGTTAGGCACGTGTTTTTTGTTCAAGATATTCTCAGTATTCATCTACTGAACCACATCTCTGTTGCTTCGATCCTTCTTCATCTGTCAGGTAAAAGGTCTAGTTTTCACTAGCATACAGGAGAATAGATATGATAAAGCAGTTAATTACTCTTTTCTTTATTGTTAACGAAATATTCTCATCTCTTGATACTTTGCTTACTTCCTGAATGTTTATTTTATTATTCCGATGCACCTTAGCGGGCTAATATTGCAGGTTATTACTACTGTGGTGCGTAGTCACTTGTTACGTTTGGTTGTACTAAACTCATCTTAAATAACGGAATGTGTCGTTGCGGATTAATGGTTGACAACATAGATCCGCTAACTTTTATCCTGGTTAGCTAAATAAATTTCAGTAATTCTGCACTTTGAATTGACAATATTTCAGGCCAAATAATAATTATTTGCATATCTTTCTTGTCGAAATGAAAATATATACTGGCAAAAACTCTTGTTTTGGTTGCTTGTACGAGCGGCTAAGGATTAAGAAGTAATTACGCATATTCCTATCTGAATTTCTAGGATTGGGAATTATAATTACTAACGCTCGGATTGATATTTACACTTTGTTACGATCACGTTTTCGGCTGTTGTGCCACTCTGCTCTTGTGTAGGGAAACTTCAGGAAATTTCGAACTAAAGTGAGCTCTTTATTTGAAAAATAGATTGTTTTTTTTTCCGCTGTCCATATCTACTGTTTTTGCTATTTATTTAGATATTCCTAGTCCAGTTCCCAGTGGATCTAAATATAGCCGTACTAGAGAGACCACAATTTTTATGCCATTAAAATTCACAGACCAACGCGTTTATCCTTTTGGTCATTTTCTCTTCAGTTAATACAACTTGGAATCTAAACGTCACCTTCTTGCCTCTTCTGCTCCTGTCGCCTTGATGTCAAGCTTGTCTCCCTTCACCGCAGCTTCTCTTTCTTTTTTATTACCTTCTTTTTCTCACAGCAATCTTCTTTTTCTCATGCGTCTGTGTCATTAGTTGCTTCTCTTTCTGGCACATGAGACTCTTTATTTATTTTTTTCTCTTTTTTATGTTTACACCTAATATCAAAATCTACCGAGTTCAGAATAACATGAAGTTTTAGAATTTTGTATGTATGTGTGCAGACAACCAGCATTGATTTTACAAGTACACGAATGTAGCAACGACGGTAATTAGGAATCCGAAAAGCTTTCTGACAAGAACTGACGATCTAATTACTTAGGTATTCGCTAGAAAATCAATATTTTAATCCAGTGCTATCTGATTAGGAGAAAGATTTGTGCCGATCTACGCTCATGGGAAAGACTTTCATCCCACTTTCGATTATTGTTCATTTAACAAAATAAAAATGTCTCTCATATTCTTTCTATATTATTAAGTTACTACTTTCAAAACCTAAACAATGATTGTCTTCCTTTTTTTCTTCCTGTTATGTTCTTTCTGTCGTGCTAGACAATTTTTCTCGCATGAATTTTTATTACACATTTCTAAGTCCACTATTCATCCACGTATTAAATATTGCTGTTACCTTGGTCTGGTAATTTCTTGTTTTATTTTCCCAGCTTTTCTGTCATGTAGCCTCAGGCTTTTCTCGAACGTTTGTTGTATTATGGAGGTATGTTGGACCTTGCTGTGAACGGAGCATGCGCCTTCTCTCCAGTACATATTATATCCGGCTCCTACATCTGTATATTCTTAAGATTGTCTTCTGGTTTATGAGCTGACATTTCACTGTACCCTTTGAAATTTGGTGACTCTACAATTTTATCAAGATATACCTTGGAAATCCCAAGTTGATCTTCTAGGTGCTGTGACTTTGAGAATGTGAGTGATCATATCTCTCCACAACGTCCTATTCTTTGTAGTTCTTTGTCTTTTTGTTATTCCTCCCACTTTTATTTGCCCAATCTCGTTAAATAGATTACTCACTGTTTCCGTTTCACCTTCAGTATGTCTTGTGAGTGTGAAATTCGCTCACAGCTATTTCCTCAATATGCGTCTTAGAAATGTTCAAATTTGACTGTTTCCTGAATTAATTATAAGAGTCATTTCTTTTATCATTATTTTGAAAACTCCCTCTTTACTCGCATGTCCAGTCTGTTATATTCAGCGTCATTCTATGGAACCACATATCTGTTCTCTCAAGAATCTTCACCATCTTTGATGAAATTGTCCCACATTCACTACTATATATGGGGGATAGATATTACATAACATTTTAGCACTCTTGTTTTTTTTGTTTTTTTGTTTTTTTGCTGTAATGGAATGTCTCACTCTCCCTATTGCTTATTTTGGACTGACTATATCACTAAATATATATAGTGTGCACAGGATATACCTGAGACTTGCTTTGCGAATTACTAGCCTGCTAACTGAATCCCTGTCTTTCAGTAGTGAATTCTCTTTTACAATAAACCTCTCTTTCTTTCATCTACGCCTGTGTTGCTGTTCCTGTCACTCGAGTATCATCTTTTTTTCTCTTCGTAACCTCTTTAAGGATACAACATTTTTGCTTCTGACAAAATTATCATGTTGCTTAATACACGGCTTAGCTTTTGGAAGGACACTTTTGCTGTTCGAAATCACTTTCTTGTTTTACATTTCTCCTCAGATATTAATTTCTATAATCGGTTTAAAAAATATATTTTAGTACAGATTTTGTACGGATTCTTTCAACTTTCATATTCTTCACTGCAGTTCTGTCTAATATATTGGTTCTGTTCAGGATTCATTCCATAAAAGCCGGTGTACCATCTTTCCCCACTGATTAATAATTGAATATTTAGATGAAAAATTGGTGCTTGTGAAACATGAACATATTTTTAATAATTCCAATTCAATAACAGATAGCAAATACAAAATTGCAAGCATCGTGTTGTTGCAAGATGGTCGATCAGATCGACAGAGAAACACTTTCACGCACATATACATTTTCATTAACTGTAGATTAACTAAGAAACTTTATTTTATTTTTCATAAAAAAAAAAGTTACACACTAGTCAAAGGCAAGAGCAACCTTGTCTTTCGTTATAAGATGGGAAAAAAAAAGAAGGAACAGACAAAATTTTGGGATTTGGAGATGAACTAGCAAATTTTCCTAATACTTTACAAATTACTTTGGAGTTCTCATTTCCTCTTGTTTAGATAGGCGTTAATGAAACACTAAGTTAAGACTTCTGTCTCAAAGCATGTAGTCTCGTATCGCTCAAGGTTTAAACTAATGTGCTTGTATATATGCGGGTGAGAAGAACGCCCTTGAAGTATGTGAAAACAATTCATCTCCAAGAAGGAAAACTCTGATATAAAACCAAATGGATATAAAGTGCTCAATAACCATTTTACTGTTCATGTATCTAGAAGGAAACTCTGATATTAGACTAAACACTTCCAACTCATGAAAATGCGTAACTTCTAACTTACTTTGCATACCACATCGTCCGACACGCTTTTTACCCTCAATGACACGCCAGGCTGCTCATGGTTGTAAATTCCGAGAGATAACAGTTTCTGCCGCAAATAAAGGAGTATTTTCACAGAGGGTTAACAAAGATTTTTGTAGCAAAAAAAAAAAAAAAAAAGAAACATCAGCTTTAATGATAATGTTAATTATGCCACTAATATGTCTGCACGTTACTGTTCCCTTCATCGGAAGAAGACACCTCTCTTTGAAATAAAATCCTTAGTCATCAATGGGGAATTCATGTTATTCAATAAGATAATCCGACCTAAACACATGGTTTGACTTTTCCATGAAACAGCAAATTACATCGTATAGCACAGAGTAACCAAATGATGATTAACTTCCTCATCTAGGGATTCTTGGATTAAGCAATGTAACGGATGTTAGCGTATATAACTTTGACTTTTAATATGACCACAGATTTCTTGTAACAAAACGAACAACATCAGCCATAAGCTAGCTCGCTTCCGCTCATATAAACCACGAATGCTACCTAGGTATAATACCCAAGAACCTAGATTAGAATACTGCGATAAACTAGAGTTCAAATTAATGTCCTTAAATCTTGACCAAAGTAACATAGAGGATTCAATTAAGTAAATATATATTCTTTAGCGGAAGCACGAATTCCAAGTATAATTTAACAGAAAAAGATATTAACTTCTCGTTTGGAAAGATTGATACAAGAATAGAAGAAACAGAAGAGGAAGAAAATGGCAATGAGATTAATAAACAAAAAAGATTTTTTTAAAGTTAATTCTCTGAAAAACCAATGACTTCAGAAAATTGGAAACTAAATTGATGAAACCAAACAGCATAGGCAATTTCAGAAAGATCGGTCATATTGCAACAAAATGATGTTTGTCAATTCTGTCTGCATTTTGGGGTATGAGGAGTTATCGTTATTTACAATAGTGTAAATAAGCATAGACAATGTGTTGAAATGTGGGGAAAAAAACTAAAAATCACGATAACATCATACAACCGAAACCAAAACAGAAGAAATATCCTGGTCTCTAAAAACACTTTTAGTCTAGTTGCATTTCAACCTTGAGCACACTATCCTAAAGATACCAGCAGAAATAGAATATACTATACATCCGAACATTAAAATGTCTGTTTTCAAATGTAAACAATAATGAACTTAATTTTGAGGTAGTAAAGATATAAAGAAGTGCGGTTTTTTGATCATCAATGCCCTATGAAAACAACATGGTGATCCTCAAGATTCTCAGAGGTATATCAATTGGATCAGTTATAATGAGAGAACAAATGAGCATTTTATTACCTTTTCTATGAAATTCAACTCTTCACAACACAATTTGGATTTCGTTCTTATAAGGGGTGTAATAATGACATGCCATCAAACAATTCCAGGACATTTTTGCTTTTCATTAAAAAATTGTATACCTGCTATGTTGACCTCATATCAACATACGACCAAATCAATAGAGACTTCCCCTTCTCATCCATTAGAAATCCCTACCCAAACTCTGACGCCAGTGAATGTCTAGATCTGATAGAAGAACTATATCGGTTCACAAAGTCTTAGATGTCTGACGAGGACCGCAGTATCGAAACATTTGAAACGTCACCAAGAGTAGAAAACGGAAATGAGAAACTCGGTCTATTTAATCTCTGCATGGACTATTCTCTGCACGTATGCAATTACAGGTGTGAAAATATTGAGACCCGTTATTTAAACATTCCAAACCATATCCAAAAAGAATATACTTAAAGGAGATAGCATTTCTGCTTTCCTTCCCGCGTGAAATGTTAATGATGGTGGTTGGGATAAATATGATCTTGAACAAAAGAAAAATGAACATCTACCGAGTGTTTCAAGAAATACAACTCAAGATAAACCTTTCCAAAAACAGAAACTATGGAACTGGAAGTAAAGAAGCAATGTCACCTACACTGAATTCATCATCAAAATTCAGCATGTAGAATTAATCAATACGAAATATTTCAAATACCTCGCTGTTTGCCTCAATTACAACAAATAGAAGATAAGAAAATTGAACATAGAACAAGCTGAGATTGGAGTAGTTTCCCCCCAACACCGCATATTTCTACAAAACCAAATCATTAAGCTACAAACTCGAGTCTTGTTTTTTTGGCTAGCTTCGTCGGATCGAGACTTTCATATAGGTGTCATGCATAGCGCCAAACCTGTATTAGAAATGTCTAAACTGTATATCCAGATCAATTGTTAAACATGGCTTTGAATGACTAAAGTATGTAGATTAGCAAAAACCATCCTCCTTCGAACCTTGTGGATTAGCGTTACAGAATCAGAAAGAACTGTACCGGATAAGAGATACTACATCACATGAAGACTTTTAAGAACAGCAACAATTAAAACAGATACGACATTGCATTGAATAAAGGTCAAGAAAACCACGATCAATATTGGAAAGAGCAATAAGAGTATACGTAGAAAACTTATTCTTCTGAATGATTGTTTCAAGAGAAAGGAAATTATAAATTCAACCATCATTAGCTCTTGTTACTTGTTCAAAGAATGTCGAATGTTTCTATATAAGAAAAAAGGTTAATATTGTCATTACGATTAATTTAATATGTGTAAAACTTCTCTGGCTTGTTATTAAACTTTGATCATGTTTTTTTTCTGTTGTATTTCTTTTTTGTTCTTTTATTTTAATTTCCTTATTCTTATAAATAGCTTCATTTTATCTTCTTAATCCTTTACTTAAATAATCTCATCAGACGCCAATATAGATATAATCCCTCGTGCCAACCTGTTAATAAATGTCAAAACTATCGGCTATGTACAGACGCTTTCTCAGATCAATAACTAAAAATGGATTCCTGCGAATGAACTCTGTAAGTCTTTGAGAGAATCATCCATTTTCAAATTTCCTGGGCTAAAGCTACAACGTGAAGTGGCTTCCCTCTGTCTTTTCCACAAATATGTTCATGGCATCTGCACTGACGAGCTTTTTTCCCCTGGTGTTCCAGGTATATGAATTTAAGGGTGCTATTAGATTGACATTTAAGTCCTACCTGCTTACTATTCAAATAGCTAAATGCAACCGCCACTTCTACTCCAACAGTTTCTTTTCTAGCACTCTCTGCCTGTGGAAATCACTTTCATTTACTTGCTTCCCTGATAACTACAATCTTCAAAACGTCAATCACCCTCTTCTATATCCTTGAATCTCGTTCATTTTTTGTCATTTCCTCAATCCTCCGTATACCCTTTTTTTTCTCTGACTTTCACTCCCTGTAACCCGTACTAGTGTCATTCCCGCTTTGCTTGAATAAGAAAAACATATCACTTAAGGACTTTCAACACGAGTAATATCTAAAATGGATAGCACACTCGATGTGAAAATAATGACACAACCATGATGTTGAATTTCCCCACTACTTCAAGCAAATTGTTAGCCCCCATTATTACCAGAGAGAGCGATAAGATTTGACGTGAGAATCATATTTTCCTAAGTTTCTGACTTTCTCCCTTGACCCATTTTCTACTAATCTTACTGATCTCATCACTCATGAATTCAACCCAAGGATACCTAAAACAAAAATTACATTTGTAGTGGCATTGAATATCAACTGGGGGTGTATCTCTGCCATCAAAACGTTTTCACGAAAACGATACAGAATGAAAGCCAATACATGAAATGTTGAAATACATATGCCACAAAATATATAAAATTGTCTTTGAAATGGGTATGCCTTCCATTATCCACAGAGTCCACGTCTAAATGTCTCTATATAAAAAAAGAACTATTTACTGACAAGCCGGAGAGTATCTCTTTCTTTTAGGTATTTGATATTACTCAAAGATAAAGGAAAAGTGAAACTGATTTCTTTTCGAAAATATGGGGTTTTGGATGTATTAGAAAGCTTTTGCTGCTACTACGTATATCCACTACAGTCAATCGTCTGTGTCTCTTGCTACTACTGCGGTAAAATCCCAGTAAATATTTTAACAATAACAAAATACAGTAACAGACTTACTAACGAAAGACGACCTCCCTTGACTCTAACTGAAACAAATGCATTCATACATTTCCTAATGACGTTAGCACGAAATGAATACAGATTGTCCGAGCGAATGTTTGAACTATGTTCTCTAATTCCTTTCTCTGTGCCTTTAACTATTATCCCGCCCACACCTACCCAAAATTATTATAACTTCTGCAAAAATTTCAGTGATTAATAAAATTTTAATTCTCAATCCACTTTAATCTTTAGGATTTTTTTTTCTTTTTTCCTGGTTAATGAGGTTTAATTTTTCCTTTTAACTTCCTGACTTCATACATTTCCGAATCTTCAACTGATTCGTCTCACTTCATTCAATAATCTGCAAACTTCATCTTGCATTGAACACAAATAACGATTTACAATCGGAATTTTTCTATTTTTATTTTTAATCCCTGCCTAAATCGCGCACACTAAAATCTTTAGAGAAAAATTATTTAATTTCTCTGTTAATATTTGCGAATATGATCGTACTAATTGAACTTCTTTTGTAATTTGCAATTGTCTGGAAATAATCTAATTTCAAGTTGTGTTTTTGCAGTTTAAAAAAAATGAGAAGTCATTTTTTTTTTTTTGATTTTTTTTGTTTTTTGTTTTATTCTCATCGGACATGATTGACTCTCCTTAAAACAATTTAGTATATTTAATAACGAAAAAATAAAACGATAAAAATTTGAATACGCTGACATTGCAATACATTGAACGTCAAAATTTATATTTACACACTGTGCATCTCTATATACTTAATGTTTCGATTTAAACTGTAACTGGCATTTGTTGTATTTCAGTCCAGAATTTATTACTCTGTATTCTATACAGGACTGATTCCTTCAATAAAATCGTTCTTAATATTCAGTTCAGAACAAAACGCATCATTAATAAGTTTTTTTCATCTTGTCATTCGCTTACCTACTATAATTATTTCTTAAAGATAAATATTCATGGTGCAGTATGAGGTTCAGAGAATGCCCCGACCAGATAACAACATCTACAAATCTTCTCGTGTCTTCTGTGGCATAGATAAATGCATAGATCAAAACATGTTGGTGGGGTCCGGATTTGCCTAAACGCGCAATACATCACCGCGTCGAAACAAGGTACTGAAGAAAACTGCGAATAAATACTAATACAGAAGTTTATCATTATTCCCTTGTCAAAAAAGACAAACTATAAATAAAATAATGCATTTGGCACGTGAATAGAAATATGATTTGATAGGCAACGCCAAATTTAACGCTGAACCACAGGCCATGTGCTCCCAGACTACAAGTAGGCCCTGAGTAAACTATGGCTAAAGTAAATACATTTTTTTTGTTTATTTGTTTGACCGAGGGCAAAGTTGTCAGACAAAAACCTTTTTTGAGACAAACAAAACAAGGAAAATGGAATAAGTGATGGATAGCGTTTATGGTTCTGTGGGCTTAATCCGACCCTGAAGGAGATCAGAAGGGAATGTTTGATCGCACTGGAAAACAGAAATTTAGCTAAGTTTTGAAAATCTTAATGCTATGTAGAAGTATTGCAATACTAAACCAATAATAAAGAAGCCCTTTGTTTATTCGTAGTGGAATGGGTTTATATTTCAAATTAGATTCTTCACAGAGAATACCATTTCTTAATAAAAATAAATAAAATCTAAATTATAAACAATTCTACGCAGATTTTTTATTCATTTCACCACAAGCAATGCAGTAAAGCCACTAAGACACAAACGATTACTGAGTGTGAGAGAAAATAATTCAAGATAAAATGATTAAAGAGAAAGAACAATAAAAGAACAGGAATTAAGAAGACGAAAGATAACGATTGACATTGCATTTAAATTTTTAAAGTTCAATGTATTCAAGTTGACTGGGAAGCAAGAATCAAAAGATAAGTGCGAGAGAAGAAACTGTTAGCATAGAACTTACGGTTACATCTAGCCATTCAAGTGTAAAATGATGAGACCTTGTCGCCAATCTAGTACTGCCATTAAAATTATAAAGTCTAGGGACCAAAGAGAAAAGGTCATCAGAATAATTACCATGTAAATATTTTATAGAAAAGCCACATAGAACCTCCGTTAAGAGTGGTGGAAATTTGACTAAAGCCGAGATATCAAGTCAGGACGAATAACAATTCAAATTTTTCTATTTGATCAAGAATCTTTAGACACATTGCAGAAACACCAGACCAGATATGACAATATTTATTGCATGGGCGAATGATAGACTTATAAATGTATAAAATGTATGATTCCTTTAACGGATGAAAGATATTTCGAAATCTGCCAAAAGCACATATATTTAAAACTGTGTTACTGCATAACTGATAATCATTCGGTAAGCTGTTTCCTATGTTATAACTAGGTACCTCTACTTTTTGGCGGAAAACATCATAGCGTAATGAAAAAGGCCACAAACCTGATAAAAATAAAGTTTTATCGTCAAAATGTTTGTTATTATTAACATGAAAGATCAAAGTCTTTTTTTTTATTATTTTTTAAATTTTTTTAATCCTTTCTAACACGTTCGAAATTTTGGTCAAAATTTTGTTTTGTTTACGTCATAATAACTACAATGATTTTTTTTTTGCACTTTTTTCCGTTGAAAACACATTGATTTGGAAATTCTTGAAAAATCAACTAATTGTCCGATTTTAATGAAATTTTCAGGACTTATTCACAAATCAATGAAATTACTTTTTTTATTTTTTTAGAAAATTTTGATAAAACATTTTTTTTACATGTCACCCCTACCCACTTACTTAATTTCATGAAATTTTGCAAGAAAGACCTTTTTATTTCCTGATTTTATTCGTTAAAAGTAGAACTCCTTGGAGAATGTAAATCACCTATTTTTTTCAAACTTGGACTATTCTAACTGGAAATCTGCTCTGAATTGAAAAGTAATGAATGCAATTAAACTGACATTATTTAACTAGAAAGGCTTTTAATTACTTTTCTAAATAAATTATATTAAGGACACTATTGTCTGAAGAAATAAAAGTTTTCTGATGAATAATGAATTTTTACAAGAATGTTTTCATTATTTTTAAATTTTAATTATAATAACTTATAATAGTTTAAAATCGTGTAAAATTTTGCATTCGGCTGTTTCCTGAATGTGATATAGTAATTAAGTGGAAACAAAATTTAAAATCATTCTATTTTTAAAATAATTTTTTATTCTTCATTTTTTTTTACTTAATTTGTTCCCTTTTTCATCTATGAAAGGCTAAACATGACATTATTATGAAAAAATCACATGATATAACAGTTTTGTCTCTTTACAGAGAAACTAATTTTAAAAATTTTCTAGTATTTTAAATATTTTTATTTTTGCATAAAGCATCTTCGAGAGGTAAATGAAAGTCAATAAATTATTAAATAATTTCGGAAAATATGTTCATTTACAAAATTTACTTGGTAATTAAAAAACAAAAATAAAGGTTTCACTTGGGTTTCGTACATTTTATGTCAATTCTAGCCAGCCATACTAGCTGCCATCGCTTTGTCACTGAATTGCCCATCAACCATCGCTTCACATAAATACAGCCGATCAATAACAAATGGTTATAAATTACTTTTTATGCTATAAGTAATATTTATTTCAAATCATATTAATTTAACTTTAATTTTTTCTAATTTTAGTCAAATAACGTGTCAGAAATAAATTATATATATATATGTGTGTGTGTGTGTGTGTATTTTGGAAGAGTGTTAAAATCGATAAATTTGTTTTGTTTACAAATTTCTTAAAATTAAGAAAATGGTCGCTTTTAAGAAAATTTTAAGAAATCGAAATTAAATTTGAAATTCCATATATAATTTCTATCTGAAACACACCAGAATGTTTTACTTACTGGAAATAATAAATTTAATCCTTTTTTTCTCAATTAAAGCTTAAATGTAATCTTCAAAAATGATTTTTTTTCCTTTTTAAAAAATCATTTTAAACATTAGGTATCTAAAATTTATACCGAAAAAGTGGAGGTACCTAATTATAAGCAAGCAAAGGAGAATCTTGCTTCTCTGCTATGCTATGAAAATAAATTTACATTCTTGGGTCGTGATTTCAAGCAGAAGTATTTTTCTTCGTCATCTCTTTTTTTCCTGCAAGAAAGCAAATAAAGAGAATGATGTCGAAATTTTATTTTCACAAAAACCATAAATTTAAGTCTGTTAATTCTTAGACGCGTTGAGTTTTATGTTTATGTCGCAGCTAGTGATTTCATAAACAATGGATATATGGCTACTAGATTTTATTTTACCAGTGAATAGAGGAAAGGGAAATTTGTCTTTGGAGAGCAAGAACAGAGGGGCTTTGTTAAAGGCAATGATACAAGAAATGCTATATTTCTTCTCAGAATGATATGAGAGCAAGCAACACAAATTCAGAAAATCTTATATACTCGTCTATGAGAGTTCATGTATAGTGCAACCCCTTTTTTTTTTTTTTAAATTTTTGCTTGACTTATAACCCCTTCAGAAAATCTTTACCTGTGTCTAGTGAAATAGGTCACCTAAAATCAGTGATTTTTATCCTCTTCAAAAAATTCACCTGTGTGTAGAGCGACTCCTATTTTTTGCGTAAAAACTGATGAAACAACTCACGCTATACACGATATGCAATGTATACCTATGTTTCATAAACAACGCAAAAATATTTGATATGATGCGATATAAAGATCTATTTATTAGGCTGGTGCAAAAATAATGTCGTTTTCTCACATGACATTATTTTTGCGCCAACCTAATATTAGGTTGGTGCAAAAATAATGTCGTTTTTTCACATAGTAACATATGTGAAAAAACGACATTATTTTTGCACCAACCTAATATCTTCAAGGAAAACTTTATTCATTTCGGAAATATCCTAGAATATGAATAGAAAACGAATTTGTAAACGTACACAAAAATATAAAGACGAATAAGGACAAGGATGCCTATTCTCATTGTATTTATTCAACCTATACAGCAAGGAAATTCTAAGAGAACTAGAATTACTAACAGGAATTATTATTAATGGACATAATCTTAAAAACATAAGAATAAGATGGCACTATGTGGATGGTAGATACAGAAAGAAACTGCAATAACTCCGAGACAAAGTAGTCAAAGAAAACGGTAATTGAAAACTATCAATTGATTTTAGGTTGGTGCAAAAATAATGTGTTTTTTTTACGTTAAAAATATGCACCAACCTAATAGAAGGAATGTATGGTTGTCAGTGAGCGGGAAAAATTCAAGATACGAGCTATAATATGATTTCTGTACTCGCTTCTAAAAGTTAAAGTAGTAAAAACTGGAAAAACCTCGTTAAATAAAAAGAAAGCAAATATGAGTGATAAACTGCTATATGAAATCAATCCTCCTATATGACAGTGAATGTTGAACAATTTCCTCACAGATATTGTGGATATAATTACCACGCGAGCAGAATATGTGAGCAACAAGGAAGGTTTCAGGAGAATGGAAACAAAAGACAGAATCAGAAAGAGTTAAATTTCTGGGACACATAATGAGGAAAGTAGGCTTGGAGAATATGACATAAGGGACATAGGGAAACAGTGAGTAACTTGCCTAACGATCTTGTGTAAATGGATGGTAGGACAAAGAATAGGCGGCATAGTAAAAGAACAAACATTGCTTAGAGCTATGAAGGATAAGAAGTTGAGGAAAAACATGATAGTCTTGAAGGTACATCTCTATCTATAAAAGTCAGGATGTGTGTGTGTGTGTATGTGACGAATGCACGGGCGCAAGTTTCGACGGATTAGCACCAAAATTTATATGCACATGCTCCAAGTTAGCGGAAAGGCCAACACCGACTTTGCATTTCCCAACTCCCATCGATAGTGGAAATAATCGATTTTTTCATGCCTCTACGGCAGTTTTCATGTAGTTTGCGGCCATTTTCTACTGGCCAGAGTGAGTTCCAATAGCTGGCTGCCACAAATAGGCAGGAAGATTCTATTGGCCAGCGTGAGAGACAACAGCTGACTGACACGAATATTAACTAGCATGCTAGCATGCAAAAAAAATCGATAGCTGCATTCGTCACAAGTGGGAAAAATTTAAATCTGCATAGCACTTTACTCCAACTGGCTCATTCGCTTGCTTAAACTCAACGTTGATTCCGATTCCGCAGAACTGGGTTGTGTGTGAAAAAGTATTTGTTGCTAACATTCTTTTTTCATTCAGTTTTTCCAGTTACGAGTCCTTTTTTAAAGTTGATCGTTTTGTGTCCATTTTGTTTAGTTCTTTTATCGTAACAGATTTAATGTTTAGTATAGAGCTTAGAAAAAATTCGCAGTGTGAGATAGGCAAGAAGTAAGGCCTGTAGCAACATCAGCACGGCAAAGGGCACTCCTTTAAAGGCAAGGAAGGGCAAAAATATTTTAAGTCAAGTGATAGCGATTGCTGTATAAGTCATACGATTTTTTAATCAAGCACGGGCAACGCCGCGTCATGCTGCTAGTGGTAATAGAAATCATGAAGATGGATACTAGGATAAATACCGTGTGAGATATTAAGAGGACAATCATTGCTTAGAGATTTTTAAACAGTAAGGTTCACACTGTACGGGGGTGACTCGGAGTCTACGTCTTGAAGGCACGTGACATATACAGCATTGAAGATGGGCGGTTGAACAAAGACTGGGTAGGATAGTAAGGGGACAAACATTGCTTAGAGCTATAAATAATTGGAAGTTGTGGAGAGCCATGATCCCCTACATATTGAAGGGACATGTTGCATAAAGCCTGAAAACGAATGGTAGGACAAAGACCAGGTGGGATAATAAGGGAAAGAACATTGAGCTATAAATGATGGGAAGATGCGGAGAGACATGATCGCCCACGTCTTGAAGGAACATGTCATATAAAGCATGAAGATGGATGGTAGAACAAAGACTGGATGAGATATTAAGGGAACAAAGGTTGCGTTAGATCTATAAAGGATCGGAGGTTGTGGAGAGCCACGATCACCTAAATCTTGAAGGAACATGTTATATAAAGCATGAAGATATATTGTTTTTGTATTTGTCATGTATTTCTTCCAAACTTTTCTTCTGTTCACCAGCACTGAGTTTATTTACCCTAGATGTTATTTTCATAAATCGTGTCGCTTTTAGCACGAGTGATCTTTTAGCCTGGCCTAATCTCTCAGTGTTTATAAAATTTCTTGACAGATGAAAACCTGCACTTACAACTGACCTTGACCCTGTCACTCCCAATGTCGATCCTGGCAGCTTCCATTTCACATACCACGTGTTTACAGAAATATAAGATATTTTAATCAAAGTCTCTGAAAATGTACCGACGCTTATTAGATTATGCATTGTATTTGTATGGGATACAATTGGCTATAAAAGTGCATCTAAGTTAAAGAATACAACTTCGTCTTCGTTTATTTAAAAAAATAAATCAAACCACGTCAAATAAATTCTATAAAGATATTTTAGCCAATAATATATTCTGATTTTGATAAAAAGAATCATGGAAACTGGCTCTCTTGATTTAGTTTTAGCAATGACACCCTGTAGAAGGCCAGATTTTGGCAAAACATTAGAACAGCTATCTGACCTGCCAAGTGATTTCATCTGTCTTTCCATTTTTTGGCAAATATATAACTTTGCTTTTTAAAGAGTGCCAAGGCAGCCTATCCGAGCCCTATTTATTTTCTTGTCCAAAATCATTCGTGCTTTCAAAAGAAGTTGCTTTTTATAGTCTGTGCACCTTATATAAACTAAACAAAAGAAGTCTTTTTTTAGCAGGCACTTGAAAATATTCCGTTTTAAGAAAATCTACAATTCACATTTGTGAAATGAAACTACCTTCCCACTCTCCCCTAAGTTTTGTACTTTTTTTTTTTTATAAGAGTTCGAATTTAAATCTGATTGTCCAGTTCTAAATATAGCTGACATTTCGGTAAAGCATAATGAGGAATGAGAGCTTAGAGAAGAAAATGAAACACTCACAAGACATATTGATTACAGGAGCAAGAGGAAATAACGAGAGATTTACTTAACGATATCTTATGACTGGATGGCAGATCAAAGGAAAAATGATGATAACATGGCAATAATTACTTAGAGCAATAAAAGAAGTTGTGGAGAACCATGTTCTCCTACATCGTGAAAGGACTTCTCACGTGAAGAAATATTTACAAATTGCCTCAAAAGATCGATTTTTTTTATTACATATATATATATATATATATATATATATAATAATTTTAATGAGAAAATATGTTCTTGAACGTTGTGGAACTATATAGAAACTTCTATGAGTTACTTCCCAAGTTTTCCTTATACGATGCCCTCCTTAAACATATTTTATCACAAGACGTATTTATTCGGAATGTAAGATTGTTTAAAAGTATGAGAACATCCTTTAGAAAAGTCATCGAAATGAAATTGTATGAATGATTTACAAATTGTATCAAGGCTTGTAAAGTAATTACAATTTAAATAATCACCATTTAGAGTATGACCTGGACTGATCAATATTAGGAAAATTTATATGGAAAAACCATTTACCGCACAAAAAGGTAAAATTCTTGATTCATTAAATACAATGCGTACGCCAGTGTATGGAGTATAATTAGTAAGGCTGGAAACTTTGATTCTTTTGAAAACTAGAATTGCTGCTTTCATTGTTCTGTGCTTTCGGTGTATTAAAACATTACAGTTTGCGTCTTGGTGTGATACCAATTAAACCATAAACGATTTGGTCTCACAGTATCAGTTGTACTGTAAACATATGTTAAAAATACTTATTGTGAGTTAAATATGGAGTTGAATCATTATAAATTGAAAGTAGTGGCACGATAATATCTATATGGAGAGTTTCCGTTTTCCATGACACCAACCCGCATAATCCAAGCTTACAGCAGCTGATATTCCCAAGCGGTCAACTATCTAAGTACTGACAAACTCGATGTTACTTAACATCGGTGATTGAACGAGAATCGGCATTTCAACATAATATGGCTGTAAGTCATTATTCTCCAGCATGATAGAAACTTCAGACTTCAATTTAGCTCAGTTACATTATTAAATTATTGCACAATATTATTAAAGGACTTTCTTTCATATCAGACAATTCAAAAGAACAATTGAAAAAGGTCAATACGTTCAGGTTTTTTCTCTATATTTTTTTTTACAAAAATATTCCCCCTGAGCCACTCAAAGTAGGGGGATACAGAGA
Organism: Acanthosepion lycidas; assembly: GCA_963932145.1. Taxonomy (NCBI): domain Eukaryota; kingdom Metazoa; phylum Mollusca; class Cephalopoda; order Sepiida; family Sepiidae; genus Acanthosepion; species Acanthosepion lycidas. Next base: position 58,501,980 of record OZ010594.1, on the reverse strand, counting down.
TATCGAGTCGAGCCGATAGTAGTTCACTCCAAACCAGACTGACAGTCATACTAACACCTTCCACATCTTGTATTTTTATTTCGTGTAATATACCTTCGTTATTTCTACCCTTGTGTTCGTGTTGTTCTTCCTTGGTCCTAACTTGAACCATAACAGTAATGATCAGAGAAGTATCTTCTTGAGAGTCGCTAATACAAATCTTATACCTCAGCAATGGAATACGAAGGGAAGATACTTCGGTACTATGTTCTTGCTATGCCGGGTCTTAGCCGTGAAGGTTAGAACTGGTGGAACTAAGGAATGTAGTTTCTTTTTAATACCTTTCATAAAAATATCAATAAATCACCGAGAGGCTTACAACGTTTCGTATGTGGGAAAGGTAGTAGCAGTACAATCTTAGTATAATCCGTGATTACGTTTTTAATAAAAGCCTATGCAGTCAAAGAGCTACGTAAACTCTAAGATTATTTCTGGTATGAAAAACAGATCATTTCTTTAAGATTTTTATCATAGCCTATGGCTTACAGATATAATATGTTGAAACAGCTGGTTATCGTACGATCATAGAAGTTAAGTAACATTGACTCTATTCAGTACCTAGATGGGGATACAGGATGCATGGTTTGTGTGGATGTTCTAATGGGTAACGTCTTGGAATTGGAAATCGAAGAACTGTATTAGATTCCAGTCGTATTTGTTGTATTCACTTACGCACGAATACCCATGTGAAAGGTATGACTCCAACCCCACCCCACTCATACAGAGAGCTGAGTCGATTAATAGGATTTCTATCAGTAAGTCAGTATTACATCAAAAACCTTTACAGTCTAAATACATTTTACGACTTCAAATAACCTGAAAAAGTTTGATAAGCCGTAAAAACAACCAAGTTTTATCATAGAGTAAATGTCCTTTGCTACTCACATTATAATCCAAAAGGATTTTATTAGAAATATTAAAGGTGCATTTTGAGAAAAGAATTTCATTTTTTTTATTTTAAATCTAAAGCTACCAGGTGCAACAGCAAAGTTCTTCACATCGTGTTATAGCATAATTGTCCATCTCATAAAATGTTTAATATCTAAAGAACACTAAACAAACTGAGTTTCCTTTTTCCAGGTTTTCCGATAAGACGTTTAGCCATCTTGATACCATTTATCGTAAGAATCACTGAAAAATCCTCTGAGTTATTCAACTAGAAAGAGAACAGGTTAAAATCGTTTTGTGTCAGCCCCACTGTTTTCTCAACTGAGCAATGGTGAGAAGAAAAATAATTCAGGCTTTAATGATACCAAAATTCATACTCTGGCTTCCATCTTCAAAGTCCATTCAAGAACCATCAAGAGAATAGTGAATAAGTTTAGAAAATAGGGAACAGTAGAGAGGAAAACTGGATCAGGAGATCACAGCAGCTAGAGGGATCATTTCAACTTAGAACTCAAGAGATCAGTTTGAAAAGACCCGACTCAATCCATGTCGTGGAACGGGAGAGGAGTTTCAGCTATGACAGACGAAAGAGCAGTGAAAAAAACTTGAAAATGAAATCGTTGTTACTCTAGGACAGAAAGTAGTTTAGAAAGAAGAAGATCATCTTGAATAAAATGGAAATTAATCCTGGAATTATATATATATATATATATATATATATATATATATATATATATATTACTTAATTTAAATCCTTTATCAGGTTCCGATCCTTAGCTCTGATTAATTAATGAAGAACATGTCATTTTCGTTTACGATCTATTTCATCATGACTCTTCTGTTAATCTTGGAGAGTAATTATACATTCTTCTTGCTCAGAGTAGAGTCCGATAATGTTATAAAAAGCTTGGAGAATTCCAGTAAGATATCTTTAATCATTTCCAAGATACAACGGTTCAAATCTTAATCTAACAATTGAACAGTTTTGCTGTTACACCCGGTATGTATTAGGTTGGTGCAAAAATAATGACGTAATAATATCGTTTTTTGACGTCAAAAAATAGGTCAAAAAACGACATTATTATGTCATTATTTTTGCACCAACCTAATTCATCCGACAGCATGACCGAGATGTTTTGAGGAGTGTGGAACCACCTGTAAATTGCCGTTCTTCCCAGGTTCACCATGACCTGGAGTGGTAGCATCTGTTAGGATCCCAGCTATTAGCAAATAGGTAACCACTAAACTGTTGTTAAAACGTTATGGGAATATAAAAATACCACAAACACATTTTTGTAAATAAACAAAAATATTACGAGCTTTTTTGTAAAAGAAATTATTAATTTTTCCCAAGAAAATTAAATTTCAGCATTAAATGACCTCTAAGGAGTTGATATGCCGCTAAACAAACAAACAAATTAAACTATGTAAGTCATATGTAAATGCAAGGATAACGCCCACATCGGCAAATATACAAATCCTCTTAAATATTCTAGTCTATAATGCGTTAAAATCTTTCTACCGCATCTTTTATCGAAAAGGCATATGATTATAGTCAAGCAACCCGAAACATGTAGCTACTTCTTAGACACATCATCGGAATGTATTTATATCCTATGATAAGCTGATGTTTATTATTAAAAAAAAAAGAGAACTGCATTTTTTGCCAAGTTTAAAGGTAAATGAATTGACATTTGGTAGAAGATATTGATCACGTTTTGTAATACTATTCAGAACACGGTAATCACCGCAGTGTGGCTGTTTGCCATAGGATTTTGAAACAAGATGGAAGGGGACTTGTTTATTCACTTTTATAAAGTGATATCATTCAGGATTTCTGAAGTTTTTAACTTCTTTTCGTGTGTTGATTTTGATTTTTCTGCAGAATTCCACAGAATATTTTGTTTTTTATTTCCCTGAGGTTACATAAGCATTGTGATATTAATTCACTCACAAAATTAGAAATACTAACGGATAAATTTAAATGTAAACATTTACTTTATAGTTACGTTGGACATCTGTCTATATTTCTGAGATGAGGTATTGTAACTATTTATACTATTTACATCGTTCGGAATGTTGTTCTCATCTTTATTGTTATATTCACGACATTTCGGTCGTTGTACGCCCCGGCCTTCTTCAGGTGGTATACGTTGGTTATCGGAAACCTAATCGACTTTTCATTACCTTTGATAGACATGTATTAATTCGTTCAGCATTAGTCTTGATTCCTTCTTAATTGTACTTTTTTTTAATGTGCAAATGTGACTACTAATCTGTTGTTTTTTGTTTTTTTTGTTTTTTTTTTTGTTTTTTTTTTTAATCTAGAAACCGAATACACGGTAAAAAAACCGGTTTTGAATTCCTATATTTATATGTTCATTTATTCTGTACTGGGAAAGAAACATAAAACTTATAGCGGGCAAGTTGGAAATCAAAAGTGAATATAATGGATGAAGCCTATGGAAGCAGACCATGCGAATAGGTTCTAATGTCCGAAAAAGGGGAATTTAACTTGGAGAAAAAAAAAAAGAAACACACTTCAAGAGAACACGAGAATTTAGAGGTGATGACTTCTTTATCATGATGTTCCTTCTCAGTCAATGTCTGAAGTGACTCGAAAACTTAGTGATGATCATATTACAGTTGTAAGACGTTTGCAAATTATGGGAATATTTAAGAAAGCAGGGGAAATGTAATCTATGTGATTTATTATCATCTAACCATACGTATTTCACTTATTGTTAGATATAAAAAATATGGAAGATTGTAACGGAAAATTAAATGAGGGTTCTTTATGATAATCCAAAATGTCGAAAATCATGCTTGAATGCAGAATAATATCAACACCATGGCCGGACCGGTTTGCAAAAAAGTTATCGCTTTGTATCTGTCTATATCTCTGAGATGTGGTATTGTAACTATTTACATTGTTCGGACTGTTGCCTTCATCTTTGTTGTTATATTCACGACGTTTCGGCCGTTGTACGCTTCGACCTTCTTCAGGTGATTAAAAATTCGAACCGAACCCATTAATTCATCCACCGAGGTAGATTGTTCTAGTTCCACAAGCCATACCTTTTCTGGATATCTCAGTTTTAGTTATTTCCTTTTGTTAACTCTCCAAGTTTTTTTTCCACCTCTGCTGTGACCAGGTATTTTAACTCTCAACTCTTTGGGTCAATTACTGCTTGAGGACACATGGCACAGTGGATAAAAGCGTTGGTTAGATCCAGTGACAAGGTTAAGGCAGTGGAGAACTTTCAGAGGAAAATTAACAGGAGATAACTGATAACTGACATCCATTAAAGATGGTACGTGGAACTAGAACAGTCTACCCCAGTGAGCAAAATAAAGGGTTCAGTTCGACATTCCAACCACCTGAAGAAGGGCGGAGCGTACAACGGCCGAAACGTTGTAATAAATATGGCGACAATAGTCCGAATAATGTAAATAATACCTCATCTCAGAAATATAGACAGTTACTTTTCTTGTTGGGCCATTCGCAACATGGTTTGCACGTTCTTGTCGGTGTAAAAATAAATGAGATCTCTGAATATTTTAGGATATTTTATGGTTTTTTCTACATTATTTTGAGCGTGATGGCATTCATTCTTCTTTTACACTGACAGCCGTGGATTTTCTGTTCTATTTAATACAAATATTAGATCATCAGCTAGTTCACCAAATTAAGTTTCTGGGTGGATGGTTGAGTAATGGATAGCGTCACCGATTGAGGAATCGGAGAGCCGAGTTCGAATTCCAGTCAAATTCATTACATTCAATTACGTGCTAATACCCTTGGGAAAGGTATGAATTCTCTTCTTCTCCACCCAGCTATAGGTAAATAGCAGAACAGACCAGGTTCTGTAGCCTTGGATGGCAATATTTTACCGCAAAAAAAATGACAATCTACTGTGGGAAAATTTGCCTTGTCAGTCATGTATCGAAAAATACATGATTGTCTAAGTGTGTATCACGCATGGCGCATAACTGACTGACTTGTCTTCATGGATTTATACAGCATTACAGCTTTTGCCTTTTCATGCAGACACAAAATGAATTATTCATTATATCTTCGTGATTCTAACACCGTAGACGAATTCTTGCAACAAAGACGAAACAGATTTTTAAAGCGCCAATACTTCTGAGATTAAATTAGGTTTTGAGTTTATTGAATAGGTTATTCAAAATTAAATGTTTAAGTTTTCTTACGAGAATATTATATAGTTCATGAAATAATGGTGAAAAGGAGTACATGCACAAAATAACAGACCAGTTGATTTGCAGTCCAAGAAAACGTTTATTAAACAAAATTAACCAAAAGAAAATTTAAAACAAGAGTTTCTTTTGTTGAAAGTAAATTGCATAGACAACAAAATATTCATGAATATATTTGAATGGCACTTGTTGTGCTGGTGTGGCTTAGTGTGAAGCATTCACGGCCATTTTAGGTTCAGCATAAAAACTTCATGACACAGTTCGAAAGAGGAAAACTCGGAAGAGAGGGAATTAATTTAAGAGTTCTATATCATTAATTTAAGGGTTTTATATTCCAAAGCTGCTGTTGATACAAGATTTATTAAGGACTGCTTCTGCTACTATGTTTAAAGGTTGCTACTGGTAATTTGTTTAGCACTACACGAGTATAGACAAGCAGACATTCACTGCTTTCTCAATAAATTCCAGTGCTTGAATTACGATGTTTGACTGGAATATCAGCTGATGTATATTCATAATCTATTTTTAAATAATTGTCCTATTGTCAAATAAACAATAGGACAATTATAAGTTTGTCCTATCTTCAAAGTAGTTCTATTATTTATAAATTTAAATGTCAGTGAGATGCTGACTATGGTGGATGAACTAATCAGCGATTTGAAACCAGGATTGGATAACTGCGATTATAAGACAGGGTATTTTTAATCACAGTATACGTTATACCCAGTCCGTTGATGTCTCGGCTATTGGTCAAATATTTATGAGATAATCCAGACTGTGCAACAGTATAAAAGAACGATTCGTTCACTGCCTTCTGCAGAGCTCGGTCCGCTCAGAATTTGTGTCTATTAGAAGAGGTTTATATTAGGTTACATCAAACGTTTCTATGCAAACAGAGCATTTTCTTCGCTCTCTCTGTCTTTTAGGAGGTATGTGAGTGAATTTTCCCTTTTTATACTCACTTGGAACCATTTACATTGGCTTTTTTTCGTATATTTCCCCTCCCCCCCTCGTTTTTATTAATTAATAAATTAGGGTTTTAGTCGTGCTTCCTTTTTTTCTACTCCTTAGTGTGAATTGTTGTGTTTTCTTAGCCAATTAATATTTACCAATGTATGCGTCTGACAATGTGTTAGTCAAAAGAGATTCCTGCATTTTTAAATCTGTGTATATGTTCTATGGCGTCAAGTTTCTGTTTTTTAAATAATTATAATTCTTTTATCAGGAAGATTCTCCAGTTTGATATTCAAAAGCAGGTGTTAATTTACGAACACAAAAGAGATTATGGGACTTTTATTTTTAGAAAAACATTTTTTTATTATTTCAACCCAAGCAGGGCAATAAAACCACTAAGACGGAAGCGGTGACTGAGTGGGAGAGAATATGAGAAAATAAAACTTTAAGGAGAAAGAACAATAAAATAACATAAATTAAGCAAACAGAAAATAGCGATTGACATTGCATTTAAATTTTTCAAGATCAGAGTTAACTTAAAAGTAAGAAGGTGGAAGAAAGTTCCACAATGGAGAAGTGCGAGAGAAGAAACTCTTAAAATATGTTACATCTGGCCATTTCAACCTTATCGCCAATCTAGTACTACGCTTAAATTCATAAAGTCTAGCTAGCATAGAGGAAATTTCATCAGAACTATTGCCGTGAAAATATTTATAGCAAAGGCAAGGAAAGCACGTTACGACGGTGAGAAAGTGACTGAAGCCGAGATGCCAGGTCAGAACCAATAACATTGCAACAGCTTTGTATTTTATCAAGAGTTAAATGTGGCTTCAATTTTTAACGTATGGACGAATAGTAGACTTACCAATGTGTAAGATAGATTATAGCGATAAAAGAACTTTAAATACAAACTTTTATCAAAAGATTTACATTTAAAATTCTTTATATAGCAGGGTCATCAGTTTGGAGCCGCGTTTAAAATTTAAAACAGTAATTTATTTATACTTTTGCAACAAAGTTTTTGTATTTAAATGTAGAAGTGAATTTCGGGGGTTGTATGTTTTCTTTGTAAACTGTTTTATTATCCGAAATGCTCGTAGAAATCGACATGTATCTGGTATAGAGGACTTTTCATATATTTTAGTAAATATAAACTCATACTTTACAAACGAACAGAAAGTACAATTGTATTGAGAAACTTTTAGATAGTTTCAGTTGTCGGCTTCTTTTGTTTCCAAGTCGTTTCTCTTATCTATCTGTGCAAATGGGGCCGCTTAGCATAGATTTGTCTCGACGAGATAGTATTTGAACGTTGTTTGATTATTTGCGTAGTTGGCTACTTGGTAAGTCTGTGCTTAGACGTCTCTTGGGACTATATAGTATCAGTGAGAAATATGCTACTTAAGAAATTAACTTATTTTGCAACACGAAAGAAGCATAACGTATTGAAATGAAAATACAAACTACGTAGAAACAATAAAGAATTATTGTTACTTGTATAGTGTGCTGAATTGAAGAAGTGTATAATAATGAAGAATTTCATAATAGTTTTGATAAACTATTATTAAAGTTGAGTTAGAATTAGTGGAATTAAGGAATGTAGTTCGTCTGAGAACTGTCCATGGAAGTATTAGGTTGGTTTGATATGGTGCGATATAAAGATCTATTTATTAGGTTGGTGCAAAAATAATGTCGTTTTCTCACATTATTTTTGCACCAACCTAATAGCTATAGCGAGGCTTGCGATGTTTTTGTCTGTGAGAAAGGAGTTGCAGTGTAGGAAATAATTGGTCATCGATAAGGATACGGAGACTATTTTGGACTCTATCGAAACTGGAAAGTGAATACTGGGCTGTCCCTGCCCATATTGCAACAGTACTCCGTTTTAGACCTGATCTGACTCTTTTAAAGGTACAGTGTAACCCGGATATAAGAGAGTTGTCGGGACCGGAGAAGTCTCTTATATCCTGGTTTCTCTTATATCCGGGTTTGGTCTATTTTGTTTAGGTAAATATGTCTCTAATTTGGGACCAGAGAAAATCTCTCATATCCGGGTCACACTGTATAAGATATCAGGAGGAGGGAGGTACTTACTGAAACAGTAACCGACCATTTTTCCAGCATCTTTAGCAATGGATCGTATGTACGAGTTCCACTTGAGATCTGGATTGAGTTTGTCCCAATAGGCGCTCGAAGTATACGGCCTTCCTGAGGAAAGCTCATTCATTGTGATTGGCAAAAGTTCAGGGTCCGATCGGCGATGATAGTATGTAACTAGTTAGGTTTTCAAAGCATTGAATGTGAGCAGTCAGTTTTTCCTCCACTGTGATGTTAGAGCTAGTTCAGAGAAGAGAAAAGTTCGTTGAAACACTTTCCATGGAAATAGCGTGAGAGGCTTGCGACATCTTGTTCATTAAAAAGGCGCATGTGTGCGTTGGGATGTAATAAGTGATTAGTTTTTGTTTTGATTTTTAGGTGATATCATACCTTTATGAAGAATATTTTGTATAAACAATAAAAATAGTTATCGATCATATACACGACTTATGATCGAACATCTTCATTTGTTCGGTTTTCGATATCGAACTGGTAACTTTGAAATCTTAACTTCACCACTGTCGTCATTGATCCGGCACCATGTCATCTGTTATGATCATTTATAAAGACAACAATGGTGAATATTTTTCTCCTCCTTTAGAGCATATTCTTGTGCGACGCACGCTCTTTTAAAGTGTCAGTTCATTCTTATTGATTAAGATAACAGTACAGATTGTGCGATAAGCTGTATTTTAACGTATGCCTTTTATAAGTTTCCCTTTCCTTCGTTTCTTTTTCCCACTTTTCTGTGATCTGTTGTTCGGCGTCGTAAGCTTTCAGATCCACTCCTTAAGAAATTCCACCTTTTAGCCGTGATCTGTGTCATTTATACAGTAAATAGAACTGTATCTGAATCAAACGAAAGATGATAAAAGCGTTAAAACATTGTTCGAGATAGATTTCCTTGCTGTGCGTCAAAGCGGATATTGACTTCTTTTGCCGAATGCATTCTCTTTAAGTATGAAAGGTCAAAGCCCAAGATCACAAAAATGGTAGCCAAGATAAATGTTGAACGTATATAAAAGGCTATAACACAGCCGATGTTTGGTAATAGCGTGAAATATCGACAGGAAATCGCTTTGAAGACATTTCCCAGCTAAAAATATTTATGTTGACAATTCGAAGTCAATCCAGCTTATCCTTGTGAAGGAGATAGGAAACAAACACATCAAATTAAATTATCGTCAGATTTAACAAAAGCATTCGGTAGGACAAAAGTATAAATTCAACTAAGATAATTGAATAAAAGATTGCAAAATCGATTAATTTTTTCCGGATCAGTCCTAAAGCTGTAATATTTACCTCAGTGAATTTTACTCTTGAAGAATATAACATAGCAGATCACCATAAGTAGGTACCTCCAAAGTAAAGCAATACCTAAGTTTTAAAATGTATTTTTGAAAATTAAAATTTTTTCTTGCAGATTTATTATTTTCAAAAATAAAATATTTTGGAATATTGTTTTGTTTTGTTTTTTAAATCGTTAAAATTGCTAAAATCTATTATATTAGCGAATCTTTCAACACAAGATTCTCTTTATTAAAAATATTTCAAAAATAATATATACTCTGCTGGAACTTTATTTGAGGAACGGTAACTAATTTAAAGTTTAATTAATCTGATTTGAAACAAATATTACTTACTTTTAATTTAAAATAACACAGAAAAGCATTTTTATCACAGAGGTGGGTGTTTTTATGAGGTGTTGACAATTTTCTTGGTAGACATGCTTGTGAATTTTTTCTACGTGGGACATAACAGTGAGGAAAATTAATGATTAGAAGGGAGAAACTTTTAAAACCATTTATTGCAGACACAAAATGCATTATTCATATCATATCTTCGTGATTCTAACACCGTAGACGAATTCTTGCAAACATTGGACGGACCTAATAAATGGGATAGAGGTTTTCTCTTTTGATGTAAATAGTTAACCAACACAACTTATAAGACAAAAGGAATGAATGGATTATTGTTTCAGTTTGATTTTAATTTATTTTTGCTTTTTTATTTTTATTTTTTTAATTATTTATTTATTTATTTATTTATTTATTTGGTGTGCAATTATTTACCTTTTGCAGGTTATTTAAAACAAGGATTGTTAGAAATAATAATAATTTGCTGATACAAGTCTTATTAATAATCCCATAGCTGGGAGGAAAAGATGTGGACGCATACCCTTTCCAAGGGTATTTGCGCGTAAATGAATATAACGAATCCAACTGGAATTAGAACTCAGCTCTCCGATTTTCATTTCTGAGCTCTTATACATTACACCACCTGCACATCCAAGCTCACAGCACCTGGTATTCTCAAGCGGTCAACAGTCCAGACATTGACTAGGTTCGACGTTGCTCAACTTATGTGATCGTAAGTGAACCGAGATTTCAAAGTGATATGGCCGTAAGCTTTACTGTTTCAAGCTAACAGTGTAGCTAGTAACATTATAGTTGCCTTCTAAGTTGATCATGACTTGCTGGATATGACGATAAACTACACTCGGAGCAAGGCCTCTGGTCAGGAGATTTTGTGGAGCGTGGAACCATCTCTTAATTGCTGTTGTTCTCTGACCCGGGGTGATAGCACCTGTTAGGGTCACAGCTTATGGCAAATATTTAACCCCCCACACTTGGGTCAACGCTATGAAATTATAAAAATAGACTTTTTATATTAAAAATGCCAGTAATACATTTTTGAAAAAAAATATTACAAGCAATATATTTTTGAAAAAAAATATTACCAGCAATGCATTTGACTCTCGTCATAAAAACTCGTTACAAAAATACATCAATGAAACTTGATCAACAGACTGGTTTCTTACAAAGAATGCATATTCTATTCATACGAACTTATCCTAAGAATCCTGTCAACACTAAATAACGCATTGATGTTCATATGCGGTAAAACAAAATAAAACAAACTAATTTGATCACGGTGTCGAAATAAATGCAAAGTCTAATGGAGTTGCGATGCCGATCATATAATAACACGAGACTTGGATCTTCATTATTTAATCCACTCCAATATATCTTCAGTTATTCTCAGCCATCGTAGAGCCTTCAACTGAATGTCGTCCTTACATTCTTCGTTTGTGGCACGTGGGAGACTGCATCATTCTTTTCTGGGGCGCTGGTTTCTGTATATAGATGTAGATATCTGCCCATCATTGTCGTTATTGCGCTTGTATTACCACACGGAAACGTGAGGTCAGATACTTTCCACATTAAGTGGTCGGGAGTAACTCCAGGTCAACGCTGCACCCGACTTCCTTTTAAAGTGTAACCGACATTCCGGTGGAATGCCATAATGAGAATAGTTACGAATTATCGAACAAGGCGCTTTTTGTATTTTGAACAAGGAATTTTAAGTTAAAAAGTAGATTAATACACGACAATGCACCCTTATTTTCTACGAAGCTAACCAATGTTCCCTTTGCCAAAAAAATTTCAAATTAATATGATAGTCCCAAGACTCTTTAGATATTTGACCACAAGTTTTCTATTGGACTATCATTAAAATAGAGGTTTATGAGAATGAAAATAATAATAAAGCAAATAATATATCTTAGAAAAAATATATTAGGTTGCTTCAAAAATAATGACGTAATAATGTCGTTTTTTGACGTTAAAAAATACGTCAAAAAACGACATTATTACGTCATTATTTTTGCACCAACCTAATAACAGCTACAAGTAATGCTAATGTTAAAACAGTAGCAATTATTTAAAAAATGTTAATGAATGAAGACTGATGAAGACTGCACCTCCAGAAATCTACATGACCAGAGCCTGGCAGTTGGTCTCTCCTCTGCTCTATATCTTAGAGTTAACTGGAGGAAAACTGGCAAAATTAGTCTTCGAGTGAAGCCCAAATTATATAACGCTATTGTCCTCTCAACTGTCTTATATGCAAGTGAATCTTGGAAATTCACAACAGTTATTCAACTCCTAGATGTGTTCCATTTAAGATGTCTTAATAAAATCAAAGAGCTGTCTAGGAGACATACAATCAGAAACGAGTTTTAAAACATGTACTTTCTAGAATCGTTAGTACAATGATGTCAGATAGGCGGATACAGTCGACCAGCCAAATTTGACCCAAACTAGATACTCTAAGGCCAAGTGGTTGTCCTAAAATGACATCGAGCACTACAGTTAAAGATGAACTGAAAAAAAGAAACACCGACTGGTTCCAGGCTTCTCGATTTGCCGAAGATCGATCTAAGTAGAGGGAAAATGCGGTCCTTTGCTCTGCGACGGTTGGAGAAAAAAGTTATGTAAAAAGGACGTAAGAACTACTGCTATTATCATCAAAGAAAACTAAATTAAATTTGATGCCGCTAAGGAGACATTCCTCCTCCTTCAAAAGTTGAGTTTCTCTTTCGAAAGCAATGAGCAAATAAAAAAATTCTAATCATTAAGACATCAACCAGAAATTTACTAAAAGATAAAATGCATTTAGTAGCCAAACTGTTTAGCAGGCTTAACCCTTTCGAAAGTGAATTTATAGTTAAATTTTATGAAAGTAACATAAATTTAAATTAAATTATAATCTGTTCTGTTTTGTCTGAGTACTTTTTATTGTTTTAGACATTATCAGGAAGTGTTCTTCATATGTCGATCTACGTATATTTAAATTTAAAATGGAATGTTTCCAACAGTGCCTGGATGAAGCGAACAAATCCTGTTTATAATATTGATAATATTTAGTTCCTGGTTATGAGAAAGATGGTCGAAATTCGTCGAGCAAATAATCAACATTGGACAGTTTATCCACAATTTTGATCAGGATGTACAACTTATTCGAAAACTTAAAATACAATAAAAAAAAAAATAACCGAAAAAGAACTTGTCGGCTAAATTTGATGCAGATTTTTTTATATTACTTTCATAGATACATACATATATATATATATATATATATATATATATAAAGTAATATAAATAATCTGCATGAAATTTAACCGACAAGTAAGTTCTAAGTCGGTTATTTTTTTTATTTATGCTCACGAATTATATATACACTGAAGATCCGTTTAAGTGAAATCTAGGAAGATTTTCCTGGCCTTTAGGATGTATTTTAGTTATTCTCGCTCTGTTTAGCGTATTGAGCACTCTGCGTTTTAGACTTACTACTCGCTTGGTTTTTTTTTCTTTGAACTAAAGGCTTAAGGCACTGGTCGACTTATTTCACCCTATTTGGATGTTTTTAGTTCTTTCTTTTTTCTTTTTTTAGTTCTTTCCTTTTTTTTTTAGTTCTTTCCGATTTTTTCCTCGGCTAATTATTTGTTTTGACAAGTTGAGCTATCTGAGGTTTTTTACCAAACTAGTATTACTATTAGTATATATATATATAATTCTTAATTATTAAGAGCAAAAGGTATGATGTGAGGTTTTTATGTATTTGTGTGAACATGAGAGGATATTAATAACCGTTTGTATTTTTTGACTAGAGTGTGTTTTTGTTAGGTACCTCCACATTTTCGTCATATATTTTCGATACCTAAGTTTTAAAATGAATTTTTGAAAAGGAAATACATTATTGAAGATTTCATTTTCGATTTAATTGAAAGCTAAAGGATTAAATTTATTATTTCCAGTAAGTAAAATATCCTGGTGTATTTTAAATAGAAATTATATAGATTGGAATGTCCAATTTAATTTCGATTTCTTAAAATTTTCTTAAAAGAGGCCATTTTCTTAATTTTAAGAAATGTGTAAACAACACAAATTCATCGATTTTAAAACTCTTCCAAAGAATATATATATATATATATATATATACATATACACACACACACCTATATATATATATATATATATATATATATATATATATAGGTGTGTGTGTATATATATATATATATATATATACACATACCGTCCAGTGCTTCCTGAGGTTTCTATCAGACTCGATGTATCAATTAATATATATATATATATATATATATATATATATATATATATATATATATATATATATGATACGTTATTTGAGTAAAATTAGAAAATTTAAATTAATCCGATTTGTAATAAATAATACTTATAGCATAAAAATGTAATATACAACCATTTGTTATTGATCGGTTGTGTTTATGTGAAGCGATGATTGATGGGTGATTGATTGACGAAGCAGTGACAACTAGTATGGACATAAAATTTACGAAATCTAAATGAACGCATTTTTTTTTATTTTTAACTACCTCGTAATTTTTACAAATGAACATATTTTCCGCAATTATCTAATAATTTATTGACGTTTATTTACCTTTCGACGATGGTTTATGCAAAAAGAAAAATATTTAAAATACTACAAAATTTACTTAAATTAATTTCTCAGTAAAGTCAAAAGATTTTTAGATCACGTGAACTTTTCATAATAATGTCAAGTTTAGGCTTTTATAGATGAAAAAGGTAACAAAGTAAATATTAAAATAAAATAAAAAATTAAAAAATTATTTTAAATATGTAATAGTGTAACTACGTTTATTAATCTTTTCAATTATGGATTCGTAAATTTCGTGTTCACATAATTAATATATCACAACCAATAGAGAATTTTACACGATTTTAAACCATTATAAACTATTATAAATTATTATAATCAAAATTTTTAAAAAATGAAAAAATTCTTGTAAAAATTCCTTATTCATTCTTCAGAAAATAGTGTCCTTAACATAACTTATTTTTAAAAAAAGCCATTAAAAGCTTTTCTAATTAAATAATATCATAGTTTTATTCCATTCATTATTTTTCAATTCAGAGCAGATTTTCAGTTAGAATAGTGCAAGTTTGAAAAAGAAATTAGGTGATTTACATTCTCCAAAGATTCCTACTTTTTACGAATAAAAATAGGGTTTTTTTTGTTTTTTTGGCGAGTGGTTTTTTTGCAAAATTTCATGAAATTAAGTGAGGGTAACATATGTAAAAAAAAAATAATAATTTTTAACTAACTTTTTGTAAAAAAATTAAAAAAAATAATTTCATTCATTTGTGAATAATTACTGAAAATTTCATTAAAATCGGACAATTATTTGATTTTTACAAGAAATGCCAAGTCAATGTGTTTTCAACGGGGGAAAATGTGCAAAAAACTCAATGTAATTTATATGCCACCCCGATGACGTAAAAAAACAAGACTTTAACGAAAATTTCAAACGTGTTAGAATGGATTAAATTTTTTTTATAAATAATAAAAAATACTTTGGTCTTTCATCTTGATAATAAACATTTTGCCGACAAGACTTTATTTTTATTAAGTTTGTGACCTTTTTTATTACGCTATGATATTTTACACGAAAAAGTGGAGGCGCCTAGTTTGTGTTTTTCGTGTCGACAGTGTGTAAAATGTTTTTAGATAGAGTGTATCTGTAAAGGAGCAAAATTATTTTTTTTATTCCTTACATACATACATACATACATACATACATATATATATATATATATATATATATATATATATGTGTGTGTGTTTTCATGAATGGCTACTCTTTTTACTCTAATGCAAGTGTACTCAATGTCTCTATCCTTGGACTAAAATTGTTCCCATTTTTCACCAACAAGCTTCCTGATGTCATCACTCGATATCTATGCTGATGAGTGCGACGAATAAACTGTCGTCCAATTTACACAAAAATGAAAATAACACTGACATCTCATTTTAACAGTTATATTTAACAAAATTACATGAAAATATCTTGAAATTCTACAGAGTAAATTTATTCAATAGAATCGCAATTGGCTTTAACCAAAACCTCCAGACGACTTCGGAATCTTCTGCAACTCTTCTGGACAGTCTCCTTGTTTAAGTCGATAAATGCTACCATAATCCTTGCTTTTAGTTCATCTTTGGTATAACAAGGAGTTTTGTTGGTCTCTTGCACAATTGCACTTCACACATAATAATCAGGGGAGGGTTGCAGTCTGCGGTTTTAGGTGGTCAGATGTAAGGATCGGAGAAATTGTCTGACAGCCATGACTGCGTTCTCCTAACTGTATATCATGATACAGAGTCCTGTTGCCAGACATAGGGTATTCCTGCAGCCACCCTTTTGGCCCAGGGAAGCAATACCTCCTCAAGACACTTGATGTAGGTCTACGTGTTGAGTCTGAGGCTTTCACCAACAAATTCGGGAGTTTTTTCTTACCTTTTCCGAACTGCCGTATCTTCGTAATCACCATTAGACTCATCCAACTCTTTCCGAATCCTCCGATTGACACCCAAACACTCTCAAATGTTCATATTGGAGCTTCCGGTGCGAATGCCAAGCAGTACAGCATACCGTTTTAAAATTTCTGGCGGAGTGAATTGCGTCGGTGGTGCTGTTTTTCTCACAGATGGTGCTCAATTGACTCTACTTTCCTGTGCAGTTGACAAAATAAAAACAAACAGCGCGCATGCGCGAAGCTAAAAGTATAAAATGGCGACAATTTACTCATTGCACCATGTATATACATCTGTCTTAATAATAAATCTGATCGTTTAAATAAGGTCAAAATGGCAGCTGATCCAAAAATAAAAATACCTACTTTCTGTTGTTAACTTGGTCAAGGAATTGGTTCTTAATTTTACACCCCGAGGGGTTAAAATACGGAACGGGTCTCATTTCGTCGTCTGAAAGAACCCTATTTGTCTTTTGTCAGCATAGCTGATGCTAGTCTCAGGTGAGTAACTCATTAGGCCTTCTCAGACTAAGGTTTCTGCTGATATAGAATGGAAAAATTATATTGAATCAATTGCTAAGTCTGCCACAAGGAAATTTGGTTCACTGTGTCACGCTAGAGTTGTTCTCGCCGGAATCAATCTTACATATTTATAAGTCTACCATTTACTTTTGCTTTAAATATTGCTACTACATCTGGTCTGCCCCCACCCCTACTATTTATTTAGGGATTCTTGATAAAGAAACTGCAATGTTATTGTTCCTGACCTAAAATCTTGGCTTCAATCACTTCCCTACCGCCATAACGTAGCTTCTATGTCCTTTTTCTATAAATATCTTTATGGTAATTTTTCTGATGAACTTTTTTCTATGGTACCTAGACTAAGAATTTAAATGCAGTACTAGATTGGCGGCAAGGTCTCATAATTTTACAGTTGAGATGGCGAGATGTAACCGTAAGTTCTATGCTAATAGTTTCTTAGCTTAGACTTTTCTTTACAGTTGAGATGGCGAGATGTAACCGTAAGTTCTATGCTAACAGTTTCTTAGCTTAGACTTTTCGCTTGTGGAACTCTATTCTGGCATCTTGCTTACGAGTCAACTTTGATTTTCAAAAATTTAAATGCAACATTTATCGTTATCTTCTGTCTTCTTAATTAAAATTCTTTATTGTTCCCTCTTCTTAATAGATAGAATTTCATTCTCATATTCTTAAAAGCACAGTAACCCGAATGCGTCTTAGAGGCTGTATTACTTTTCTTTGGATTAAATGATATATATATATAAGATAGAAAAATGTGTGTGTGTGTAACACTTTGACATTGTGTACAGAGCGTACTTTAATTCCAAACAGGGTGTCCATATAATACACTAATCCTAGGCAGATGGTCGGTGAGCAAGGTTTTCATTTTGGACAGACCGCACTGATAATACACTGATCGTGAGTGAAAATGTCAGAAATGACATTTTGACTCTAAGTAGAGTGCACAGGTACTATACCGATTCTAGACAAAAGGCCGGAAAGGTGCGCTTCTATCTAAGAGCAGACAGATTCTTTAATCCTAAATAGAAGCACCAATCTGTCGGGGTTGGCTCCTCCTTTAGTTAACCCTTCCACCAGGGGTCTCTCTCCCCTGGCTATAAATACTAGCTGACCCTTCGCCTCGACCTCTTTTTGCCTCAGGCTTTCAGCTTTACCACTTCGCAAATGTGAACGCTCACAGATACAGCGTTTCCCAAATGCTGGGAACACGCTAAGAACAATACACATACGTACTAACACTCACCACAACACACACACACACATAATATTCACCACACGCACTCTGTCCATGTAACTTGTAACCTTTCTTGTTATTAATACATATATTTGTTTACATATATTTATCGGTCTTGTGTTTGTTCTTCCTTGTCTTAGTTGGACTTTAAGTCCAAAGTTCTCATGTAGTTGGACCGGCTAGCAGGAAATATTAAACCACGTGTGTTTTTACATACTCACCACCGCCACGGTCCCCTACAAATCCATACGTAAAGAATCCAGTCGAATTTTTATGGGTACTATGTTTGTTAACACATTGACTGCCAACAACAAGACAACTCATCGTTGGCAGTTTTTATTATATCACCAACTAAGGATTATCCCTTACCGACTTACTAGTTATCTCGTGCTTGGCATTTTCTGATGCATTTTTATCTCCGGTCGCCAAAAAAAGAGTTTATTTGCAGTGATAATTTCATGTGAAAACAATGTTAAGACTTCAGTTGAAGCTATAAATTATCTAATAAAATGTTTTATTGCATAAGTTTGGTATTATAAAGTTAGAATTTGATGTCAGATGTTTATAATTAACCCCTGGTACTCAATAAAAATAACTATTTCACTTTTCTGTGGAGAATTGCTTAAGGAAAATAGTCAGTGTATTTTCATTTTGGCATTGCAATTCAAGACGTTTTCGCCTCAGATTAACATAATTTTTTCCTGAGATTAATAGATTTGATTCTAAATTTCTATCATCTCTATAAAAGGCAGGATGTGTGTGTGTGTGTGTGTGTGTAACGAATGCACGGCCGCAAGTTTCGACGGATTTGCACCAAAATTTACATGCACGTGCTCCAAGTTAGCGGAAAGGCCAAGACGACTCTGCATTTTCCAACTCCCATCGATAGTGGAAATAATCGATTTTTTCATGCCTCTACGGCAGTTTTCATGTAGTTTGCAGCCATTTTCTACTAGCCAGAGTGAGAGCCTATAGCTGGCTGCCACGAATAGGCAGGAATATTCTATTGGCCAGCGTGAGAGACAACAGCTGACTGACACGAATGTTAACTAGCATGCTAGCATGCAAAAAAATCGATAGCTGCATTCGTCACAAGTGGAAAAAATTTAAATTTGCATGGCACATTACTCCAATTGGCTCATTCACTTGCTTAAACCCAACGTTGATTCTGATTCCGCAGAACTGGGTTTAGTGAAAAAGTATTTAACATTTTTTCATTCGGTTTTTCCAGTTACGAGTCCTTTTTTTAAAGCTGATCGTTTTGTGTTCATTTTGTTTAGTTCGTTTTTCGTAAGAGATTTAATGTTTAGTATAGAGCTTAGAAAAAATTCGCAGTGTGAGATAGGCAAGAAGTAAGGCATGTAGCAACATCAACACGGCAAAGGAAACTTCTTTAAAGGCAAGTAAGGGCAAAAATATTTTAAGTCAAGTGATAGCGATTGCTGTATGAGTCGTACGATTTTTGAATCAAGCACGGGCAACACCGGGCCATGCTGCTAGTGTGCTATCTATCTCTTGATTTCACGCAAACGAATCCCCTTCTTACTTTTATAAACGCAGTTAAAAATGTATGAACATCGCTACCCGTGCTTTGTGAAGACAATAAAAGACCAACAGTTTTCTGATAACCCAATTAGTAGTTCAACTCATCACTTCTTGATGCTTTTTATTTGTTGTTGTTGTTTTGTTGTTGTTGTTTTTTTTTGTTTTGTTTTTTGTTTTGTTTTGTTTTTTTGTTTGTTTTGGTTTTTTTTTACAGTAATTTTCATCCTGTACAAGGTCCGGGTATCACTCGAGGTAGAAGTGTTAAGTGTAGTTTTTATGGAAAGGCGGGGATAATAACAGTTAACTCTAGACTTGAACTGGTGAACATTGAAGTGATCGGCGAAACATCTTCTTGGGTGTCTGTGCCAAAGAGTGGTGATTTTTGAGAAGAATCTTTTTGAGAGGAACTTACTTCTCGCCGATATAATACGGAGGGAATGTGGGAGGTTTGCCATGATGAAAGCGGCATGACGGATCCTAGCTGTGGAGGTTATGCCTGGTGGGACCAAGGAATGTAGTTCGTCCGAAACACTTTCCATGGAAATAGCGATAAAGTAATTAGAGGTTCGCCAAGTTCCGCCTGTGAGAGGTCAGTTGGAGAGTCGAAAATAATTCTTCTCCAACAAGGACTCTGAAATGTATCAAGACTGGAAAGTGAAGACTGGGCATCTCTCAGTCAAATATGAAAAATATACTCCATTTTCTGCTTGATTTGGTCTTACAAAGATAGAGGATCGCATGAGGAATCAGGTACCTACTAGAGCGCTAGAGGGGGCTGATCATTTTACCTACATCTTTAGCGATGGATCATATATTGGAACTCTACTTGAGGTTGGGTGTTAGTTTGAGGCCCAATATCTTCTCGGCACACAGGACCTGCTCGAGGGGATATCCATTCATTGGGACTGATGGAATGTAACCTGGTTGGTTTTAGCGGCAGTTCCTCCCCCCACACACACACACGCACTGGGAAGTTAGTGTTAGATCAGAAGATAGGTCAACTGCAAACCTCTGATCGTCAAGACTTTTAAAGGTGTGTCTGTATATCATTGTATCATCGGCATAAACATTTACAACTGATTGGAATTTATTCTTAGGTAGATCATTTATGTAAATCAGAGAGTGGGTTGGTCAAAGAAGTGAGTCCTGGTAGACACCAGCGTTGACAAGTACATCAGAAGACTGATCTTTAATAACTACTTTCAGGGATCTACCTGTAAGGAAGGATTTTATAATGAGGTCTGGGCAGCCCAAAAATGGCAACAGTACTCGATTTTATAAAGGTAAGATGATAACATAAGGAATCAGTTACTTAACGGAGAGGTACAGAGAGCTGATCATTTTACTTGAATCTTTAGTGATGGATCTTATATATGAGTTCCGAAATTGATAGAAAATAAAACTTACAAATGTTTCGTCATTTCTTTACAACAAATATTGTTTTGGTCGGATTTAAATGTCGTTTCCGCTTTCAATTTTACCAATAGAATGGTTGCTACACATTTTACAAGTTGCGAACTCGTAATGATGCGGGAACACATTCACAGCTTTTCAAATAATTGGTTTGGTATGAACAGTCAATGTGATTTACAGAAAATCCGTTCACTGGCAATTCGAATTTGACCTCTGCCAGCATCGTCAGTCCCTGTTTTCGCTTGTTTTGCCCAAGGGGCGTTGCGATCAGCTTCTTTTTCAATTCAACTTTTTGCCTCATACCAGAGTCTCTTTTCATGCTGCAGAATGCCTTGATAACAAAGCTGTAATGAATAAGTTATCTGGTTGGTTGAT
This sequence comes from Acanthosepion lycidas, assembly GCA_963932145.1. Classification (NCBI taxonomy): domain Eukaryota; kingdom Metazoa; phylum Mollusca; class Cephalopoda; order Sepiida; family Sepiidae; genus Acanthosepion; species Acanthosepion lycidas. Next base: position 58,480,509 of record OZ010594.1, on the reverse strand, counting down.
CAAATATTTATCTTGCTGCGTAATAGGCTTCAGACCCTGGGGATAAAGACTGTTTACGTCCTTCCTTTTTTAACCAGAGATTTCTTTTCTTTCAGTTGATCCGAATATACTTGTGAAGAAGAAAGTATCTTTCTTGCACTCACTGGGTAGAGGTGGTCTTAAAAGTCATACAATCTGTATTTAGAACACAATAACGATTTATATGTTGCATTTTATGATTCAAGACTTGCAAACTTCTACTTATTTAAAATAGTTATATCTTCTTTTTTAAATTTGACATTTGGTGACTCATGATTTTTTTTCTTAATATGGGATCTCGTAACAGAAGATATGATTATACGGAGTGTGTCTGAAATACTTCCCACATAATGGTAAGTTATTAACTAAATGAACACAACATTCTCGCTAATGTCCTACCATTAGGGAGGTATATGTGGAAGTTATTTCTCTCGCACCATGTATAAAATCTCCTATGGATTTCAATATTGTGTAAATGAACAGAAATAACGTGATCTGAATACGCTATGAATATACAAGTAAAAAGTTATTAAATGCAAATACCTTACGCCAGTTAAGATTTAGATATTAGGTTGGTGCAAAAATAATGACGTAATAATGTCGTTTTTTGACGTTATACGTCACAAAACGACATTATTACGTCATTATTTTTGCACCAACCTAATAGATAGATAGAAATAGACTAAGACAGATATGAGCAGATTAAGATAGCTCGATATGAACAGACTAAGATAGATAAATAGATATGGGCAGACTAAGGAAAAGAGCAGGATTAGTTGAAAACCAACCAGAGATCTTCATTTTTTTCTTCAGATTCGAGCATTAGTTTTCAGAAACATTGAGGGTTGGTAAGGAGATGTCTATAGGTATGCTTTGAGTTTCCTTCCTGGATTTCAAGTGTATTTTACAAAAAGAGGAAAGCAATGCGATATTTGAGAAAACGCTGACACAACACACAGTAAATGCGTGAAGACGCGACATTGGAAAATCATCAAACGGGATGCACTTCTTTGAAAATGGCTTATGAAAGCCAAATAAGTTTAGAAGCCATTGAACAAAAGGGAAAACCAGAAAATGGTTCAGACAAATGGAAAATTAAATAAATAAAAAAAACTCTATATAAGAAGTTCTATTGGTTTTCAACTAAACCAACGTAAATGATAGATGGATACATAGAAGTGGAATTAGATAGAAAGAACTAGATAAATAGAACATAGACATAATTATATTAATAGATAGAATCTTGTGCAAAAGTGGAATAAGAAATGGTAATTTTTATTTTATATTCCAGGATTTCAAAAACATATCTCAGAGTTTGTTTTTTTTTCACTTTAGTGAATTCAGGACGGAGGCAGTGATGATTCTCCTCAGATTTTTTTTTTTTTTTTTTTTTTTTGCAGTGGTGTTGGGGATGGTTAATCTGTAAAATACCATAATTTGTTGGAAAAGATGTATAAGTGGTTTCCCGTGCTTTTTCCAAGGTTTGTTCTAAAATCAGATTACTATTTCTCGTAGTCTACCCTTCTATTTGACCAATAACTGCGGGTAGGGAGAAAGAAAGCTCCAGACTTTTCCCAAATGTATACGAAAGCGAACGCAAGAGACTACGACAGAATTTAAAATTGGGTCGCCGATTCTACACTACACTCCGATAACCATTATGCTAACCGCACATATTTCTAACTATAAGCTAAAGAAAAACATTTGTTCGGTTTATTAAATGAAATAAAAGATTTTCTTTTTATTTCCCGCATTAACTTTATTTGACAACATTTGTACTGTCTTCTTCGACGATTTACTGTGATCTTTCCAGAAATTTTATAATTCCATCGTCAGAAACAATATATTTACCGGCTTGCCCCACTATTGCCTGGTACCTTTCAAGCAATTTAATGATCCATCCTCTCTAAAAATATATTCAGTTTTCTTCTGCTATAATTTGATATATTTTCATCATTTCACCTCAAACAATGCAACAAAGCCACTACGTCGCATGGTGTTACCGGGTATGAGATAATATGAAAAAAAAAAAGAAAACGTTATGAACAATAAAAAAAACTGGAATTAAGAAAACAGAAGAAAACGATTGGCATTGTATTTAAAAGATTAAAATTGACTGTAAACCAAGAAGCTGGTAAAGAGTTCCACAGGCAAGACGTGCAAGGTAAGTAACTGTCAGTATAGAACTTACTGTTACATCTAGCTACGTTGACGGTAAAATGATGAGACCTTGCCACTAATCAAGTACTGCTCTTAAATTCATAAAATCTAGGTAATAAAGAAGTAATCTCATCAGAACAATTTCCATGAAAGGAAAAAGGAATAGTACGTTACAGAGGTGGGAATGTGACTGAAACCATGATGTCAGGTTAGGGCCAATAACATTGCAGATACTTCTTTGGATTGTATCAAAAATCTCTAAATACGTAGCAGAAGAACTATACCAGATATGACAGCAATATTAAATACTTGGACGAATGGTAGACATATTAATGGAAACGATAGATTCTGTCGAGAAAAATTGTCTAGCATGACACAGTGAATCAAATTTCCTAGCAATGGACCTAGCAATTGATTCAATATCATCTTTCTACTTCATATCAGCGGAAAACGTTTCCGAGAAGTCGCAATGATTTACTTTCCTGGAGATTAGTATCAGCCATGCTGTTGGGAAGGCAAAAAAGTTCTCTCAGACATCTTTCAAGCGACTTCATAATGCCATCCTATCTGAATCTATTTACCATTTTCTTCCTGTAATATTTGACATTTTTAATTCCAACTTCCTTGAGTAGTACATTTACCGTCTTCCTCTACCATTTGCTGCCATCTTTTACGCAAGTTAATTACATCATTCCTGAGAAATATATTTAGTTTCTTCACACTATATTCTAGCATAATTAAGAAGCAACTTCGTAATTACATCCTCCCTAAGCAATATATTTACAGATTCTTTTAACGATATCGACATATTTGAGAAGTAACTTCATAATTATATACTCCCCAAGCAATATACAGGATGCGATGGGTAAATTGTCGCCATATATATTTTTAATTTCGCGCATGCGCGTTGTTGTTGTTTTTGTTTTTGGTTTTGTCAATTGCACAGTATAGTAGGGTCAGCTGGGCAACGTCTGTGAGAAAAAAAAGCACCATGACGCAATTCACTCTGCTAAATATTTGAAAACGACATGCTGCTCGCGTCGGAAGCTCCAATATGAATATTTGGGAGTGTTTGACTGTCAATCTGAGGATTCAGAAAGAATTGGATGAGTCTAATTGTGATTACGAAGATACGGCAGCTCGGAAAACTCACTTTGATCGTTCTGATAAGAAAAGAACTACCGAATTTGTCGGTGATACCCTCACGCTCAACACGGAAGCCTACATCTAGTGTCACGAGGAGGTAGTGCTTGCCTGGGTCAAGATAGTGGCTACTGGAAAGACCCTATTTCTGGCAAACAATTATGCACCATGTCATACAATTAAGAGAACTCAGTCATGGCTGTCAGACAATTTTTGCGATCCTTACATCTGACCACCCAAAACCCCAGACTGCAACCCCCCTGATTATTATATGTGACCCACAGTTGAGCGAGAGACGAATAAACCTCCTTGTATCACAAAAGATGAATTGAAAACAAGGGTTATGGCAGCATTCACCCAATTTGACAAGTAGACCCTAAATACATCCTCTTTAAATAATATATTTACAGATTCCTTTCACTGTATTTTGACATATTTTAAACAACTTCATAATTAAATCCTGCTTGAACCTTATATTTACCCCCTTGTTGGCTATTTTCTACATTATTCACACAACTTCATAATTTCCTTCTCCCTAAACAACACACGGTCGTGTTCCACTATCTTCTGCTATCTTTAAATCAACTTCATAATTCCAGACTTACTGAAAAATATTTATTGTTTTCATACATGATCTGCCGGCATTTTTAAAGCTATTCCGTAATTTCATCCTCCCTGAAAAATATATTCACCATTTCTACCACTTTTCAAGTATTCATGCTTCCATCTTCTAATTAGTTTAATTCATGAAAGTATTTAAATAGTTTGATTCCCCATAAGAAGCTTGAAAATGTCTCCCAGTCCCATGATAAATACAGTTTTACCCTCTTTGGCTGAAGACCAAATGTTGCAAGTTTTCCTGCTAATTCATTTCACTGGCTTCACAATCTCTTTTATTTTACTTTGTTGTAAATTATTTACTTTTCATCGCCTGTCACAATTTCTTTCAAAAATTGAGCATTTAAATTCCGTCCATTTAAATTCTGGTCAATTTTGCTTGTTTTTCTAGTGTTTATTTCATTTTGTTGCTTAACTTTTCTGAAAGTCATACACAAAAGCTACTATCACAAATATGTTGGTGTAAATTCTTTTCAAAATTTTGTTTGATTATTTTGCGTATCTCCCGTGTCGGAGAATACTAATAATTTTCTATTAATGTCTTAATTTCAAGCCTATCATTTTCTACTGTTTTACCCGACCGTGAAGCATTGTGAAATTTTACTGTTTTTGACATATTTGTTCATTCAAAATATCTTCTCTAAAAACAAATCTATTTTAGCGTTTTGTTTGAATTTTTAACTTACTTAGTATAAATGTCGCAATATGTCGAAAACGTTACTTGTTTACTTTTGTGTTTAATGTAATAAGTGAGTTAAAATGCGCCAATTTTGACATTTTCTAAGAAAATACTTTGTCGCAATACATTCAAAAGAGCTCTTTTTGAATGAAGTTACGTTAAAATTAAATGACAACAAACTTTTTCGCCAATCCAATATTTGAAATAGCGTCTTTAAAATCTTCGGCTTGTTTAAAATCCTATTTTAAATGTTTTCGTTTCTTTAGAAGATTAAGCGATTTACTTGAAGGTTTTCTTTTTGAATTTCCAAAATAAAATGATTAAGTTAATAAAAATCTTCTGTAAAATAAAAGGGATGCCATTACAATATTATTTATTGATTTATTCATACCAGTTTCTAACATCTTTGTTGATTTTGTCACAACGTCTACGCCTGTGTACCCTCCACTCTTTCCCATACGCCTGTCATATACGTTAATCTTCCAAAAATTTATAACGAAACCCTTTAGTTGATTCAAGGAACAATGTTGGTTTATTTTTATACTCATCCCACCCGGTGTCCTTCAGAGAGGATTCTTCAAATCGTGTTGATTAAAGTAATAAAGATGATTTGTCCGATTGACACAATGTGTATTAGTAGTGTTGAAGTGATATGATAGCATTGTTTGTAGAGTGATAAGTTATTGGTAGATATTTTATGGAGGCAGAGTGCGTCCTACCAAAGTAGGACGAATTTACGAGGGTCATGAGACGGCCGGTGAATGTCGTAAGCCCTAGAGTGATGACAGCTTGTGGGGCGACGGATACTAGTTGCTGTGTAGACCTATGAGAAGATAGACATAATAGTTTTCGGCTGTAAGGAAAATGAATGGGAATCACGTGGTCCCAACAAGGAACATCACTGGCCTGGTCGTTTTCCTACGGGAAATATTACAAGTAAGACATTCTCGATTTTCGCCTTTTCACATTGCTCTTTTCATCCTCGTGTTTTATAATTTCTCTGTGTGTGACAGTAACAGCTAATACATATTTGTATCTAGATCCTTCTATGACATAGTGGTATATAATTTATTTTTTTTAAGCACAATGCATATTTGGCATTAATTTCTTGCAGCTATTCTGATCCTTCGTTCTGTTATGTTAAGGTTTTTTTATTTTTATATCACTTATATCTATTATGCAGCATTCAAGACTGAAGTCAACAAATATAATTATTTTCTATTTCCAAGCACCCCATTAATTGGATAGTGGTGTAGACGCATTGGTTAGTAAAGATATTGGACAAGATTGCGATATATTAGTCTAATAGGGAAAATGTATGGACGCATTCCGAGTTTCTTCAAACAAGACTGTAATATTGAAGATGCAAACAATTACGTAAATTAACAAAATATTTTATTGTCAGTGTAAACTACATAGATAGAATACAAAGACGGGTATGAAGGTGTGTATGTAGAAATGTCCTTAAAGTGCGTATCTAATTGCATCTTTCCTCTGAAAGATTCTGAGAAACTTACATTTGAGAATAGTTATTTGCTGATTTTGTAGAATATATGATACGCCTGTGTGTAGTCAGGTAGGGTCTTTTTTATGTTACATACGTTCTGTGTTATATATCCTTTCTCTAAAGCATCCTGTGGGTAAATAGGCAATAATATGAGGCTTTTGTGTTATTTTGACTGTTTGGAAACACCATCTAGCGGTAGTTAGCCGAAGTTCATTGGCAGACAAGTAGAGTAATCCAGCACAGAAGTTAGATATGTGTGTTGTGGTAATGATAATATTAACTTAATAAAATCTTCATTATGTCGTTATCCATTTTCGTTTTGCTACTGTTGAACGACCTCAAGTGATGTTGTTTCTGTTATTTGGTACAGTTCTTTGTGGTTTTGCAGCACCAGTTCACAAAATGTTAGAAGAAGGATAATCCTCGCTAAAACTTGCAGGCCTCATTCGCTCAAAGCCATTTTAAGCATTGATCTGAGAAAGCGGTTTATATAGTTGAGAGTCTATATATTTCTAACGAGTTTGATACCATGCATGGCAACCATATGAAAGTTTTAATGTGACGAGTCTATTTCAGAATATGGTTTGAGTTTGTAGATTAATGTTTTAGTTTTGTAATAATTTATGGTATTGAGCGAAATTACTCCTAGCACAACTATGTTTCATATTCTATACTATTTTTATAACTGATCCAAAGTGTTTCGTATTTACTAATTTCACACGCTGAAGTTTTATGATGGATTTTGAGTATGCGCCATCACTGCTTTCATTCCAATTCCAGATCATATTTTCGGTTTTGGAAAGGTTTATCTTTCGTCCTGTTTCTTGGAACAGTTGGTGATGGATGTAGATTTTTTTTGTTGAAGATCTCTTATCTCAACTATGAATACATACGTCATCAGCATAGACACCCCATCGTCACCAGTACATTGTCTTTGGTAGGGAAAGCAAAGCCCCTGTCTTCTATTAGCAGTTTCTTTGGGGAGATGATATGGGATGTTTAAATGATCAGCGCCTACCTCTTAGTATAATATTTGAACATTAACAATGAAACAACAGTGTTTAGATTGCAACCATTATCGAATCATTTTAATACTCACCAAGAATTAGCAACTTCTTATTATGGTTAGTAGTCTACTGGAAAATGTAAACAGGCAGGTTTTCAGAACACAGCATTACATAGCAATCTTTCTTTGTAAACATAATTTCAACATTATTTAAATTCATCGGCAAAATTTTATATATTTACGAATGAGATCATAACACAGAACACTGGTTACCAGTGGAAACCATCTGATAAAATATTGTTTTCATTTTTCATACACCGGGAACATGATATATTTTTTAACATTGATGTACAAGGTTCGTGGGCCAATCGAGGTAGAGGCAGAGCTTATGCAGATATGTGGGGAAGATAACAGTTAGCCGTAGACTTGAACAGGTTAAGATTGTAATGACGGGGAAGCATTATCTTGGGAGTCGATTCCACAAAGCCGCGGTTCGTGGGAAGAAGCTGTTCGAGTGGAACTTACATCTTACCAATGGAATACGAAAGAGAAAAGGGTTTTTTCACGTAGCAAGGTTGGTTTTAGCCGTGAAGGATAGGGCTGGTAGAACTAAGGAATGTAGTTTGTCTGAGCACTTTCCATGTAAATAGCAATAGAGCGGCGAGATGCTTTCAACGTATAGTCTGTGAGAAACGGGTTGTTGGATGGAAAATAATTTGTCAACCACAAGAACGCGGAGATGCTTTCGGATATTATCGAGACTATAAAGTGAAGTCTGTGTAGCTCCTGCTCATATGTGACAACAATAGTCCATTTTGGGCCTGATCTAACTCGTGTAAAGGTAGAGGGTATCATCAGATACTCGGGTATAAGCCGACTTCATGAATGTTTTTTCATGAATTTTATCCCCTACAGAAAACTTTTACCTGTGTATAATGCAACCGGTCACCGAAAATCCATCATTTTTAACCTCTTAAAAAATCGCCTATGCATAGTTTGACCCCCTGTTTTTTTTGGGGGGGGTGGATTGTTTTTCTTTTTGTTTTGTTTTTTCTTTTTGTTTTGTTTTTTCTTTTTCTTTTTGTTCTTTTTGTTTTGTTCTTTTTCTTTTTGTTCTTTTTGTTTTTTTTTTGTTTTGTTTGTTTTTTGGTTTTTTTTTTGCTTTTTTTTTGCTTTTTTTTTGTTTTTCTTTTGTTTTTCTTTTGTTTTTCTTTTTTGTTTTGTTTTTTGTTTTTTTTGTTGTTTTTTTTAACTCACACAATATTCTATTATATACGGTATTCTACAATTACAAGACCGGAATATTTTACTATTATTTTTACTTGTAGTCAGTGATTCACTTTCGGAATATCAGACTGTATTTTTTTTCATCTCATATGTCAACATATCAGCTTGTTACATCTCGTTTTTACTTCTAGATTCCTTCAGCATTTTAAAATTTCAAGAATAAAATAATCGAACAATTTGAAAATCACGCTTAACATAAAATGGGTAAATAATAATAATAAAGAAAAAAGTTTGTTTTTTTACTCAGAATAAAAACCAGGTCTGCAACACTAACTTTTATCCCAAGATGCTTTTTTGTTTTCTTACATTTTTCAATTTATAAATAATGCACATTTCTGTAGAATAGACATTTATAATTTCTATTTTATTACAAATTGTTTTCATGTTTTTTATTGCAACGTTCTAGGTCCACACACTGTTCTATAATTAAAATGAAAAAAAAAATGGCGTGATATGTATTCCCATCTGAGACCCATATTTTTAATGGATATCGCCTTAAGATTAATGTATCGTGTGTGTAATTACAACGTCTCAAAATCGCACACTTGTTACCAAGACAAATTTCAAATACAATCGGTGAAATCCTCACTGGGTGCCTGACTTCATGATCTTTACACCAGGGTACGCTATGAAAAAATAAAACAAACCAAAGGAATATTTGAGTAACTAAGGGAATTAAGATGAAGATTATAAAAAGATGTAAGTGAATAAATTTATTTTATGTTCTTGTAAAATATTTTGTTCTTATCTCGAACTTTAGACTTGTAAAGACAGTCCGGCTTGAGTGTTCCATAATAGGTCAGGGTAAGGATTGTTCCTTGCTGTTGGTACAATCCCAGTGCAAGATGTCACGTATTGCTTGGGGAAGAGATGATTACAGTCAAGTAACCTCTCTATTGCCCTCAGAGTTGCCATTTAATGAGATTACTCGGCCCGACACTCTGACGATCTAATTCAGCTATTCTCAACCTTTTTTGCTCAGGACATCCTTTTCCTCATATGTCGGAATGTCATTCCTCCCTTTTCCAAGATTATCTGACTCAAAAGATGTACTCCAAATAATATGCATACCATATATACTAGAGTATAGTACGAGTACTTAAGCAAAAAATAGGAGTCGAACTATAGACAGGTAATTTCTTGAAGCGGCTATAAACCATTCATTTTCAGTGACCGACAATTTATTAGAAAATTTCTGACGGGGGTACAAAACTGGGGGGTCATAAATTATTTCTGGGGAGTCATATGCCCGCCTGCGAAACCCTGTGTCTCCACCATTGTTTTCAGACTATTTTTGGCACCTTAGCCTGGTTGAAAAATTTTGTTGGGGGCGACATTGTGCCACCCCTCCTGTTCTGGCACTCGAGGCGGTCCGCCCCCTCGCCCCCCTTAGTTACGCCACTGTATATGAAGTCGGCTTATACACACGTATAAGATATATTATTGAAAGTTTTCATTCTTTTCCCTAGTAGTCTATATTTTTTACCTGCATTATTTTTCTAAAATAAATGTTTATAAATGTTGCTTCAACTTTGTTTCAAAGAATCATTTTCAAAAACTTCGCAACAAAATATACACTGAAGCCTTTCTTCTCCATTAATGGTGGATGTGAATCCATATTGAATACAGTATTCACTATACCGTCTTTTTTATACTCCTGATGGGCTCCAAACTGTAAATAATAATAAAAAAAAAATAGCCAAATTAAAAGAATTTTCCTGACCTCCTGAAACTCTGAAATTCCTCAGTTGGAGAACCCCTGATCTAATAGGACACAGGAAACGTACATGTCTTCTCCATTTTATGATTCTTTTTTCTGTTCAACACTGCCATTATTGTTATTCCTGATTTTGTTTCATATGTAATAAAGTCTCAAGCAAGCGATTAAATCATAAAAGATAACTCTACTTCTAGTTCTTGTTTGGTAATAGAAACCTTAAACATCCCTTCACCTTTTCAACAAAGGAAGTACAATTCTTGCTGTGTTGAATTTCTTTTCGAAAATATAATTTTAAGAAAGACAATTCAAATAATTGTCAATCAAATTCACGAGAAGAGGACTGTATAAATCACGTTAAAACTGATTAACAAAACGAATGATTGAGTTTTGCATTAAATTACTTTTATCTTTTGTCATAACAAAACTCTGTGAGTGGCTTAAGCATCAGTTTATCGATCGATCTGCATCATAAAAAAATAGCCTTATAATTGAATTCCAATTTATCGCAACTGAAGACTGTCTACAAATGATTAATATTTCATTTTCTTTTTTGAATTTCAGCCCAGGACGTAGGCAATCATGACTCTCCACATATAGAAAGTTAAATGGTTTCCCGTTACATTCTCCATAGCTTTAAATTGATAGTCATTTTTCTTGTTAACTAGTCTCACGATCACGAGACCCGTAACTCATTAGTAAAGGCACCACACGTACTGACGGAGTCCAACCCACTCCAGCATTTGAATTCAGTTTCCTAGACATGTCGCCAACCAAAGCTATAGTATGTGTTGTAGCATACCTACGGGCGATATCCCCATTCACATAAATACAGTAGTAAATGCTGTATGTTGGTTTGCAGTTGGAGATTCGTCTCCAGTTGTGCTGGTCAAACTCTCTGTCTCCGGGCAGAGAAGATCCCCAGACGAGGCTATGTCGAAGGGCAGTCTCGTCTGGGGAAACAGCTACCCGACCCCATTTTATACTGGGTCTACGGAGAAGTTTTGGCCGAGCCTACGGGCTTGGATACCCCACATTAAATTCGGCCTTGTGCCACATCTGACGGTGTGAGGTGGTTGGTAGATATCCTGCAGTTGGAGATTCATTGTGAAATTCACTTTACTCACTTCTAGCAGTTGATTACTTCTACGCGCCGCTGGCGAATCTTATATGTTTTGTCCTAAGTATTATCGTTCATTACCAACCTTCGTTTGATTATTCTATTCAGTAACCTTCCCTAGTTTACAACAATATGTCCTACTTTAGCTAGAAAGAGAAGAAATTCACGTAAACATGTCGACTGGTTATTCGAACTCCGATTCCTTAACCCGAATCGCTATCCATTACTCCACCGTGCTGTCAGTATCTAGTCTAGTCTACTGTTTATAGGTGGGGAGAGAATAAATGTAATAAATTTTCCAAGTAATAGCCTTAAGTGTCTGGCCGTAGATGGTTATCAAACGCTTCTTGCAGATCATTTAACTAGAGAAGTGATTTTTAACTTCAATGGATGCCCTACTAAAGTAAACTCTTGTCAGACCATGCTGAGATTAAGAAATGAAGAATGTTGCATCTCAAGAGCAAAGAATATTGAGTCCTTTATCAGGACCAATTTTCAAGTTTTGTTCGTATGACTCACTACTAATGCCACCTTTTGTCAAATCATGGAGAGCTTAATAAATGATGAATGTTGCGTTCCAATGAGAAATCATGATCGACTTCAGGAGAAATTTTTAAGTTTTGTTCGTATGATTCACACCAGGTGCTCTACAAGTATGGCTTTTTGTCAGACCGTGTAGAGCTTAATAAATGAAGGATCTAGCGTTCAAAGGAGAAATTAAGATCGTCTTCAGGATCAATATGTAAATGTTATTCGTATTATTTTCTCCAGGTGCCGTGAATATCAGACCATGCTGATCTTAATAAATTAAGAATTTTGCGTTCCAACAAGCAAGTATTTTCAAGGTCATCTTCAGGATTAATTTGCAAGTGTTGTTCATGGGACCTTTCCAGAGTTCGCTACTAATCCCACCTTTTGTCAGACCGTGCAGAGCTTAATAAATGAAAAATGTTTCGTTCCAAAGACTAATTATTATCATGCATGTATTCAAGATCAATTTGTACGTGTTGTTCATTTTAATTCACCGGGTAACCTACTCGTGTCACATTATGCTGGATTAAAGTTTTGTATTTCATCCAACACACTTTATCAAAATACTTGATTCATTATCAAGCATTGATTATATTCAAACATTTATTTGCTATTATTTTCAACTCGTGTTAAGTTTATAATTTAAAATAATCATAATAATTTAAAAAAAAAAAATTAAACCTCCGGCTTTTCCAAGAGTATTATCATGAACACAACAATGCATAAAATTATTTAGCTTTAAATAAAGCGGAAACATTGTGTTCGAAACAAATATTTATCTAAAGCTTCAGTAATTATCTTTTTTCTTTAATTCTTTCTGTTTATGCATTTAAACAATGCACATTAAAGATAAACAACATCTTTGATCTTCGCTTTATCTGTTTTCAGAAAAAGTCGTGCTTACTATTTGAAAATATGGCTTAGCGGTTAATATAGTAAACTCAGACCGTAGGACAAAATGTTCAATTCTAGGTAGCTCACAACCATGTCATGTTGAAACACCGTTTCTCGTACATTCACCGAAGTTAAGTAACGTCGAACCTGATCAGTAGCTACATGGGCGACCGCCTGGGAATACCATGTGTGTGCATGTGGTTTAATTAATAACGTTTTGGAATTAGAAATCGAAGAGCCGAGTTCGAATTCCAGTCGAGTTCATTACATTCACTTATGCTCAGATATTCTTGGAAAAAGTATGAAGTTACCCATTTCCCGCATCTATGGGTTAAATAGTAAGACTTGTCTGAAAGTTACTATTATCTTCAAAACATGGGTAATACTTTATTCACTCGTAAAAATAAAAGAATTCTTCTTAAAAGCCAAAAATATGTTTCGACTTTAAATAACTTTTAAAAAGATTAAGAAACCGTAAAAATCGAATCAGCCAATCGGTCAGTTCCAGGTGCCTGATTAATGAGGTTACTTGATAAATTTTTCCCTTAGAAAAACTGAAATCAAGCAATGACGAATCATATTTAAAGATATGATAGTAACCTAATGTAGCTAAGTGCTCCACTATAAACTGAAATTGTATATATCTTTACAGGACTATCAACCAAAAATGTCCTTGCGCCATACTAAACGAATGAGTTTTGAATTTAATGAAATGATTAAAACAAACACAAAAACTTATGGGGCATATTTGATTCTCACAAGATCTCCCAGAAAAATGTACTTGTGCCATACTAACTGAATAAGTGGCAAACTTTGCAAAATAATTAAAAGTTTGTCTTATTGCTCAAATTACTTATACTGTAAGTTTAACCTTTATAGAATCTTTCTCAAAAATGACCTTGTGCAGTTGTAGCAAACTTAGCAAAATGATTAAAAGTTTGTCTTCTAGCCTAAATTACATGTGTAGTGAATTTAAGCCTTACAGAATCTGCCACCATAAGTGACCTTGTTCCATACTAATGCAGTTAAACCAAACTTAGCACAAAAGACTTTTGTCACAAATCTGAGCCTCATCAGATCCCTCAAAAATGTTACCACATGAGAGAAATTTCAATCATATTGCTAACAGAATGATTAAAATTTGTCTCATAAACCAATAAACTTATGCAGCGAGTTTGACTTTCACTTGATTTACTACTAAAATGACATTGTGCTATACTAAGCAAGTCTTAACTAATATCAAGGATAATGTTTAAAATAACTATTATAAAAAAGTAGTTTTTAAAATGGGAAATGCTCAGTGAGTCAGACTAAATATTAGGTTGGTGCAAAAATAATGACGTAATAATGTCGTTTTTTGACGTATTTTTAACGTTAAAAAACGACATTATTACGTCATTATTTTTGCACCAACCTAATACATTTGAATATAATTTTTCCCTAAGATATAGCTACTTTCTAAAATTGGAAGAAAAATTTGTTGTTTTTTATCTTATTTTTATCTTTCTGGAGGAATCCTTAATGTGTAAAACTGGATATAGTTGGATATATTTTTTCCCCAAAATGAAAATGTTTCAAATTCTTTATTTTGGCAAATGTTACACTTTTTCTTCTTTTCTAAGCCATATCCCTTAATGACATGGGTGATCACGATTCTCCATAACTTCGTTTCCCTTATTGCTCTATGTAACCTTTAAAACTTGATAAACCCCTCCTTATCCATTTTTCTATCTATTCACAGACACATTAAGTAGGTTACTCATTGTCTCTCCTTGCTTCTTTGTTTGAAGCATAGCTTAGATGTGGCACAAAGACGAAAGTATGGGGTGCCCACTGAGGATCGAACTCACTACTCAATCATAAACTGATCCAGCAAGACAAGCTTGCTAACCGTTCACACAATGTCAAAGTGTCCTTGTTTGCAGTATGTCTTGTGAATTCTCTATGTATTAATTCATCCCAGACATTTCAAGTGTCTTTCTTATCAAAAGTTTTCTTGTAGTTCTGTCTTCCTTCAAATTTACTTGTAATACTTCCCTGGCTTTTTCCAGGAAAGTTGAAAATAATATTAACTTAAGCCCCAGTGAGGGAATCTGTCCAGGCAGTACCTCTCCTTTGGGGAGAGGGTCATTACCAAGCACCTGAGGTATCCCCAAAAGGAGAAGTGCTAAGGGGGCTTGAGCAGTTTTTTAAGGTATTGTTGGTAAACTCATTTTAAATCTTGACCTTGTGTCTCATATGATAGCTACATGAGTTCACTGAAAAATCCACTTAAAATGTCCTTGATACTCACATATTCATGATATTTTCAGCATCTATTGATTGAACCACATGTTTTGTTCTAAGTCTCTTCTCTATTTGTGAAGAGATTGTTCAGCATTCGCTCTGTCTGAATGGAGTGTACCAGGAACCGTTAAATTTATATTTAAATTTTAATCTGTACTTTGATTCTTCTGCACCGAAGGAAAATTAAAAGTATCAAAAATTAAGTTCTTTCTGATTACAGATATCAAAGAATTTACAAAAGCTTCTCAATTTCTTTTCCTTCATCATCTGTTGTTCTTATAAAACAAATTCAATATGATTTCCAGCATGGAAGCCAAGATATTGTTATTATTTATTCATCCAATGCTTTGATATTAGTGTGATAACAAAACTCAGTGAAATTCACTGGAGAGGCCTAATATTCTTACAAATAGATTATTCTCTTCATAAATCTAACTCAAACCAGAAAGAAACAAATATGATTGGCTCTCATCTAAGGAAAAACAGAAAGAAAGAAATAATATTAATAATAATAATCTTTGAGAATGATTGCGTGTGTTTCATATTTATACAGTTCGTTTCTTTTCATCTATTGATTTCTCTATTAGATTGGTTCTAGTTTTGATAAATGGCACCATCTGCTTCGTTTTCTGTTTCTGGCCATACTGTCTCACTAATATGGCACTGCAAAGAATGGTCTTCTTGTATAAGGATGGATTGTCACTTATGATCAGGCTGAATTTGATGTCTGCACTGTGTTTGTGTGCATGTATTACTTGAAGAAAATTCTGAATTAAGATTAAATTGACTTTGAGCAAAAGCAGAGATGATTTTAGAAATGGAATTTTCAGCTCTACAGAGTTGTATAATCTGTTCTGAAATTTAATTAACTCTACAGATCATATACACTATCACTCTAAAGTTAGTCACCCTCTACCAAGAAGTGTCAGAATAAGAATTTTCCAATATAAAATCATAACTCTACAAATCTGAATGTCCCTCCAGTTTTATTGCATCTCTAGTTTATTAATGTCTTTTGTCACATATTGCTTTTGCATATAGACTCAATAAATGCATTTCTAGTAGTGTCACTTGTATTTCAGATATTAAGAATCATCTATGATTTTGAATCTATTATTAATTCTTCTTTGGAAATGATTATTCATCCAGACAATCAATATCTGATTTGCAAAACGAGAAAATATAGTCGAATTTATCAATAATTCAGTTTTTACTGGCATCAATATCAGTATTTGAAATGTACTTTTACATTTTAATTAAATGTCAGAAATGTAGATATATCTTTTCTGTTTGCATGCCTTTCATTAAAATTTCACTAAGTCAATGGAATAAAGATGAAAGATATATTAAATAACAGTAATACAATAATATAGAAGTAATATCATAAATCAATCTAATAAAAGAAAAGCAATACCGATTTTTCAGCTCTTGACTTTTATATAAGTTTTATGCTATCTATAAATGTTATCTCTAAGTAGCTGAAAAGGTGAATTTAGCCTGAGGTACTTCTAAAATGTACTAACTTAAAAAATATTAAAAGATCCAGGTTATTTCAAATGAATGTTAATATTGTGAACTATGTATTTGCACGGAATTGGAAAGAAATGATTTTTCAAGGGACATGACTATTTAATTTTTTTTTTTTTTTTTTGCTTTCCTTCAACACAAGGCTCAAGGGTTACTTAAGATAGAGGATTACTAAATTATATTGTAGCCGAGAAATCAAATCATCAGAACTTCTCTTTGAGACAAAAAGACCTTTACTGAGCAGGTGGCCCATCACCAAGACAAGGTTGCACAGTTAGGATGACTGAAAGACCCATTGGGAGATGTGAAGATAAGCTGCTCAGGGATGAACTGACATATTCACTATATTGTCCTTTATTTATTTACTCACTTGTAAGTGAGTCAAAGCTTGGTTACTAAAAAATTACTTTTTTATAAATAATGCAGAAAAGGCAGTGTAATCTGCTTGGGATCAAATTCAATGATAGTCTTTTCCCATCCTAAATTTATCAGACAGTGATCCAATGATTACTGCATTGTCTCACAAATTATAAAGTCCTACACTATCTTTCTTAGACATGACCTGACCAAGACACATCATTTGTCATCTTTTATAGTTTTGGATCAATACTAGACAAGATAAAATATCTGTCATATTGTATACTCCTACTTCAACAATAGACAAAATGCAACATCTGTCATCTTGTATAGATCTTGGCTAATACTAGACAAAATACAATATCTTTCATCTTGTAGATTCCCTGGCTAGTGCTAGAAAAGACACATTTATCACCTTATATAGTCATTAGTTATTCATGGATAAGATACAGCATGTATTATCCTGTATAGTCTCAGGTCAATACTGGGAAAGATACAACATCTGCCATCTTGCATAATGCTTAGGTCATAGATGTTTTATAGTCCCAAGTTATGCTTCAATATGATATAGCATCAGATATCTTGTATACTTTAATGTCAGCACTAAGAAAACACTAACATCTTGTATAATCCAGTGGTCAGACCTGAGTGAAATGTTGTATCTATCATGTTCTCACCTCTGGGAAATATATAGCATTTCTCATCTTATATTTTACAAAGAAAAAAATAAATGTTTGAACCCACATTTTTCAATGATTAAATATTTCATGAATTTAATTAAAATCTCATTTAGTATTTGTTTTCTGTTAGTATTTTCTGTGTACTGATGTTCCTTAAAACTACAGCAATAACTTATTTAAGTACCTAAAACAATCAGAAGTATAATTCCCCACCACCCCCACAAAAAAAAAACACATCTTGAAATTTAATTAAATTTTAGAAGTGATCTCATCCTGTGAGTGTTCAGTATCTTTGCTGATACTCAAAATTTTAGTGACTATACATGTTTCTTTTCATTGCAATATAAATATCACAAAATAAAATAAAATATATATTTTTGTTCAATAGAATTGGAAGCATCGTTTTAAATGGATAGATTTTTGAAGCTATTAATCTGGTTTGTGCCAAGCATACTGGAACATAATTATTTTCCTCATGTACATTAAATTGAAATATAAAATGAATATATTTTATTCATTACTAGACACTTGTTTCTTTTGACTAAACTACTTACCATGCATTATATATCATTTTTCATGACTTTTTTGAAATGTACATGTAAAAACATAACTTCAATATTTAGAGTAGAATTATTTATATTTTGTCAGATTTTATTATGCAAGTCAATATTATCACAGCAAACCAACTGATATGGGTAAAATGTTCATATTTATATTTATATATGTGAGAAAATGATGTGTACTTATATATATATAAGATTCTCTCCATAACAACAAAATAAAGTCTCTAATAGTTATCAGATTCTATTTAACACTGTGTTAGTCACCTTGGATTTCTGAAAATGAATAATCCTCTAGGATTATATTTTACATTTTTGTATTGGAGATGTTAATCTCCAATGCAAAAATGTAAAATATTGTTGTACTGCTGAAAAAGATGACATCACAGGCAATCTTCATTACAATAGACATTACATTGAATCAAAACATTAACTGAAGATGTAATTTTTCATTGAAATGAAATCCTAATGAATTTGTTGTCTTTTAAATTGTAAGTGAAACACACCAATAAGATAATAGAGAAAAGCTTTATTTATCAAAAATAGCCACAAAAAAGAAAAATATTATATTAGCTAAATTTCTAATTACAGGACCGAATGAGTAATATATATATATATATATATATATATATATATATATATATATATATATATATCATGAAAACAAAATGATGGTCTGCCATTCACAACAACTGACTTACAACTGTGCCACATCATGTGCACCATCATTGTGCCAGGAGAGTAGTAGGTGAGAGCAAAATAAACAAATTGCCAACTAGGAATTCCAAGTACTTAAAAAGATTGTGATAACTAAACAGCCCATCTAACTAATGCAGGGTTAAGAACACTCAGAATTTATAGCCCTCAATATTTATATGAAGAGGAGAAATATATTGAAAATACTTTTAAGCTCCTCCAATACCCTATTTATCTCACATTCAACACAAAACAAAAGGGTCATAATACATTTCAAAATAACAGAGTTTACAACTCTGAGAAATGCAACAAATCAAAATGTTTTCTACTCACCAGCATAAATTTTTTCTAGTTGTAATTAGGATTATCTAGATTTGTAACAACTATGTTTTATAAAATAGAAGACTTAATTAATACAAAACAAAATAATATGCTAAAACTTAAGAGGAATTTACTCTATCCCTTGTAATGATTGCCACAAGGAATACATAGGAGAAACATGAAGGATTTTAAATAAAAGACTATATGAACACAAAACAACTTTTAAAATACCTAATGTGTTTGACCAGAATTTTGATTAACAAATGCTACTTAATTAAATGAGAAAGCAACTTAGTAAGATGAAGGTAATTTTCTAAGTGTTTTACTAACTTACGGGAAGTAGTATACGCTGAACTACTTCATGGATAATAGCTGTAGCTATTTTTAGTCTTTGTGACTTTATATGTAAATGAGTCACCTCATCTCCCTCTACCGAAGAGGTTTTATCTCCTTATTTTCCCTGGTACTTCTTCTAGGAGCTTTTGTTTCCTCACTATCTTCCTCCCTCTTCCTAAGAGATTGTCTAGATATGGGAGAACTTGATAATCTTATTGTTTTCTTCATAGGAGAGTTCCTCCAACGATTGTTGTTGTTCATCTTCCGAGTCTATATTGCTCTCAATGTCGCTGTCTAGTTTGTCTTTGCCTTGACGTGACACTTTTGCCTTCATTACTTTCAAGATCACTATACATCTCTTCATTGCTATTATGTTGCAATCTAACTTGGTCTGCATGCATTAATATACAATTTCCAGTTTTTTCTCTTATCATAGTGTTCTGTTCAGTTTGCATTATGAATCTTGCCTCTTGTAGATTAGATTCACTATTCTTTTCATACTACAGTTTTTCGTTGGTGGCATAAGACATGGTCAATGGGGCTTTAATTTATCTACCCATGAGGGCGGACGGGCTTTTTGATCATCCAGTATGTGCTATAACTTAGCAACAATCTTGGAAGAAATGTTTATATCTTTTCTTTCCGTTGTATGCATATTTTCCATCAGTTTTTTTATAGTTTGCACCATCCTTTCTGTTAATCCGTTTTATTGTGCATGTTACGGTGGGGTTTTATGTAGTTTGCATCCAATTTTGTTCCACTATTGGCATAGTTCCTCGTCACAGAACTCTAGGGAGTTTTTACATAATAGCATTTTCGGAATTCCATTTCTTGCAAATATGATCCTTAATATTTGTTTCGTGCTCGAACTTCTTTGTTTGAGATCTGTATTACTTCTGGCCAGTCTGAATACGCATCTAGTATTAGTAATAATCCCACTCTATTAACACGGGCATGGGACACTTTACACCATGTATGTCTTTGTCTGTCTAAATTTTCGTCTTTCATTGCACATTTTACATCTTTTATGCATCTTCTACATCTGTAGAATAGCCTGGCCACCATTCCTCTAGCCTTAATCTCATTTGAGTAGACTTCATTCCGCAATGAAGATCGTCATGTATACTTTTTATAATTTTACTCCTTTGCGGAACCACTACATCTAAATTACAAATTACACCTTTTTCTACGGTTAATTTGCGTTCAACCCCTTTTATAACCCCTTTCTGTCCGTGAAGAATTATTCCACTTATTTTTTTTTATCCTGAACAATATACTGTTCAATATGGGATCTCACTTTGTATCCTCAGCAAATTTATGTATCGACAAAATATCAATTTTGACCAGTATAAGAAAGTATCTTCGAAATTTTCTTTCTCACTTTCAGAAGCATTAAACCTCAATCTGGACAAAGTGTCTACATGCAGAATATCGAATTCAAACGCCATTGACATTAAGGCCCATCTTAAAATTCTAGAAGACGTTACGTTAGGAAGTTCCTTCCCAGAATTAAATGTGAATTCTAAAGATCTATGGTCAGACCTTAGTAGGAATTTATTTCCAATCAAAAAATGATGAGATCTATTTGTCGTCTATATTATAGCCAATGCTTCATTCTCAATATTTGAATAGTTCAATTCGGCTTTTGACAAATTTCTCGAAAGATAGATAATGACTATCCGGAGCTAATTTTCCTGAAATTGAGTGTTCACTTGCGTCACTTGTTACTACTTTTTCCTTTCTAGGGTTGAATATTTTTAATACTGATTTCTTTGCCAGAACAGCTTTTAAATTTTCAAATGCCACATTTCTTAAAGCTGCAAATGGTTCTGTCAATTCGGAGTATCGCTCTACATATCTTCTGTAGACATTTACATGTGCTAAGAAAGATTACAATTCTTTTTTGTTCTTAGATACTTCAACGTTTAATATTTTGTCAATCAATGATTGCTCTAGTGATATACCTTCGTTAGACATGGAATATCTCCAAAATTATATTTTTTTTTAGTTTTGTGCAGACATTTTTTCGTTAATTGTTAATACAGCATTTTTAACTTATTCAGAATCATACTGGTTTTCCATTTTAATCCTTCGTCGTTAATTGAAACCAACACAAATGTCATCCTGTAGTATATTGTGTTTTTTTTATAACGTTAACAATAACTTGCTCTATAGCCCTTTGAATAATTGCACTTGCGGTTTTAATTCATACGGCATTCTTTTCCATCTTAATACGCCTATTACGTTTGTTGGCGTGTTCATTGTTGTGACATCTTTAAAGTTTCGTCAATAGGTATTTGATGGTATGTCGGCTTTAGATCAATTTAAGGGAATGTTTTTATACCCGCAAAGGGAGTTCAAAGCACATGCTACATTGGAGATAGGATATGAGTCTGCACATATTTTTTGGTTTACACCATTTTTGTAATCACCACAAATACACAGATTTCCATCCTTCTTTCTTAAAATTACTAACGGATGGGCCATTTTTTCCCTCCTTGCGGAACTCGTTCTGATAGATCTTGTTCCAGTATTTTTTTTTTATAATGCTATGTAAATGGACTGACACTTTTCTTGATTGAAAATGTGAGGGAAGAGATATTTTCCTTTAGTCTTAACTTTGCTTCATAGTTTTGTAACATTCCAGTTTCTTCTACCTTGACTTTGTTTGCTAATTTTTTTCGAATTTATGTTCAATTCATCATCTATTAGAAAATGATTCTTTTCACAGTTTGCCACGAAAATTTTAATACATCAAACTTATTTTTTAGTTCTACGTATACTTCAAAATAGCCTAACGTTTTTATCACGGTTCCGTCGAACTAATTCAGTTGAGCGAGGTTTTTCTTTAGTCTTGATTTTCCTAATTTCTTCCAGAAATTTCACATTATCAACGTCACATCACTTCCCGTATCTAGTTACATCTCCAATAAAACATTACAGATTCGAATTTTAAATAACTCTTTCATTTCTTTTTTTCAATGAGACGACTTCCATACTTATTTCGTCTTCATTTTGTTGGACCGTATCTACGTTTTTCTTTTGGGATTTACACATACGTTTAAAATGATTCATTTTTATATGTTGGACATTTTTGTTTTTCTCTTTGGTGTTGATATATGTGGTATCATCCATCTACCCCATTAATGGATCTGTCCTAAACGTGTAATGGGTGTCCATAAAGTTCGTGTACACTTTTAAAAATTTATAACTTTATTTGTATTTGCGATAGAAATAATTTGTAAAAAGGATTAGAAAGAAGTAAATCTATATTTTATAAGGTTTTATTGAAATTTTATTTACGTTTTCACATGTCCTCCATCATTAGCAATACAAAGGGTAATACGATTTTGCAGTTCACGGAAAACATTTGCCAACTGATTTACAGTAATGCCTGAAATCACATTAGTCATTTTAGCTATACTTAAAACTAGGTATATTAAACTTTATAACATTTTTACAGGTTATTTCTATCGCAAATACAAATAAAGTTATAATTTTTTAAAGTGGACACGAACTTTATGGACACCCTGTATATTCAGGAGAACTCTGTTGATCCGCAGTGTTCATTACAACTGACTGTTAAGCAAATTTGTAATGTTTCAAACAATTCTATTAAAATCTAATGAATTCTCTCTGTGTTAACCATTTTGATAATTGATAATTTACTCTGTCCCGAGAAACTTACTATTGACACCAACGCGTGTTACGCCGAATTGGAATATCGTCACTGGAGAATAACGTTCAAGAACTTCTTCAGTACGTACTGCGACCAAAGTTCTAAGAAACACTGTCTCACCAAATATGTCTCAGCACAAGTTTACCAGTATTTCGCGGACACATCTTCCTTCAAAATGACTTTAATAATACTGGAGAGCATCTACATTTAAAAGAAAAACGAAATCGTATCTGCACACTTACTGGCTACAAGGCGTCAACTACCCTCAATTTGCTTTGACAGATTTTATCAAGCCTTAATAAAAATGAGTAACGACTGTTCCTTTTCTTCGATATCAGCAAAAGAATATTGAGTCGAATTAATACGAGATACATTTATAAACGGGCTTCGGTTCACGGATATCCCACAAAGAATACTCGAAAACATTACGGCAGGATTATGACCAGGTAAGAGTACTAGATTTAGCAGAACAAAATACTCTAAAATTACGATGCAGTTGCATTAACGTCAAAGACCTCTCCACCTATTTTGGCTCACTCCATCACCAAAATATCGGTCTTAACTAAATGTACATTTTTTTTCTGCAGGGGCAAGAGACAGGCAAGGTCATTATACCCCTGTTATACATGCGGAGAGCAGGGACATTTTTCAGTAAGAACAAGGGGGAGCGAAATGGCATCTTGTTTGGTATCATTGGATACACTTAGCTGCTTAAAACCTATGTTTTAACGTCCTAACACCAGCAAGGTCATAAAAGCCACGCAACCCTATGAAAGAATTGCATTGGATTTTAAAGATACGCTTCCGTCAAAAACTCTGTTATACTAACGATAATTGACGAATATATAAGCACTTTGCTCTGTTTTTACTGTCTTCGAGCTACCTGTGTATATTCATTCGGATAGAGGGGCTTCATTTATGTTCGAACGCGCACGGTGATTCCTACAAGAGTAGACGTAAGTAGAGCAACCCGATATAATTCTCGAGGTAACAGCCAGTGCGAGAGGTATAATGGAATAATTTGGAAAACTATTCAAATAGCAGCTGCTGATAAAGTTGTAGTTTTAGATAGTTGGGAACAATTACAGCCACAGGCCCTCCATACAATAAAAACGCTGCTATGTACAGCCAATAACGCAACACCCCATTAATTGACTTTGAAGAAACAGAATCATTGTCTCCTTTTGAAGATTACAAGGAAACGTTGAACTCTGGTCCTTCAAGTGACGACGAATGGAATTCACAGACGATAGCACACCCACCTACTGAGACTTCAGAGGACGAGCAAACAACTCGTAGAAGATTACAGAAATACGGCAAAATTAAATCCAGTTCTAGCGAGACAGGGGGAGAACCTCGTCAAGCTCTTGGCAATCCGCCACAGACTCGCAGACAGCAAGAGATGTCTGCTCTATTCAAGGATATCTCTCTGTAAGAACAAGACATGTTAGAATGTGCTATGATCCATTTCTCCTATTAATGTATCTGTCCTAAACACATATATTCAGAACTCTGCTGACATTCAGAATCCATTAAAGCTTGAAAGAATCAGGCAGACCCCCTCTGCTTGGCTCTGATTGTCGTCTTCTCTGCCTTCGAAGGCAGAGAGGATTCCAGACGAGGCTATGCCAGTTCCGTAGCTTTTGTTCGATTAAATTCTAGAATTAATTCTTGTTAATGAACAAATTGGGATGGTAAAAGATCAATGATTACTTTAAGCAACAAAAAGAAGATGTGGAGAGCCATGTTTTCCCATGTCCTGAAATGAGATGGCACATAAAAGAATAAGAATTATATTTCTTAGAGTTTCACTAATCTGGTTAATTATATGAAATTTGGAAAATTCAGTAAAACTCAAACGTCTTGCTACATCCTCAAAATGATATATGATCTATTATATATATATATATATATATATATATATATATATATATATATATATATATACACGAGGGTAAGTAAAAAAAAAATATCTGCACTTTCACCGTAACATATATTTCGGTTTGTTACACTACTTTCTGTTCATGCGTGCTTATAATTGGTACTATTGTGGTCATATGATTCAAACTTCGATCACGTGACCACAATAGTCGCAACTATTTGCACGAATGTGCAGAAGGCAGTGTGACAAACCGAAACACATGCTATGGCAAAATTGCGAATATTTAATTATTTCTTTTTTTTTACTTATCCTCGTATACTAAGTGAAATATCATGCATTATAATTGTTGTAATTTTGGCTATTCTTCGTCGCCAAAATGTTGTAACCTAGGGAAGGTAACTAAATAGAATAATCACACGAAGGGTGTTAATGAACGATAATATTTAGGACAAGAACAACACATATAAGATTCGACAGTGGTACGAAGAAGAAATAGTCAACTGCTAGACGTGAGTCAAGTGAATTCCACAATGAATCTCCAAATGCAGACTAACATACTGTATTTACTACTGTATTTATGTGAATGGGGACATACCCATCATCGTCCGTAGGTATGCTAGAACAATAATAATGCAAATATTTCAACGAGACCCTTCCTCCCTCTTCTATGTGCCATGCACTTTTAGGGCATTGTCAGTCATGTCTCCACAATTCCCTGTCCTTTGTAGCTCTTAGTAAAATGTCTTTTTACTATCTCTTCTAATCTCTATTCTGCCAACCATTTACACATGCTTGTTCGGCAGTTAATGCATAAGCTACAACTTTTCGTTGTACCTCTTACCTACAATATGCTCTTGAGTGCCAAATTTTATAAAACCTTTGTATGCCAATCAAGACTATATAGCCCAGTTTCCTTTGCTGTTTGATTTTAGAGAAATGAGCAAATTTGAATGAGGACATACATATTATAGTCCGTACGTATGCTACAACACTAACAATATTCCACATTTCTTCATACTTTGCTTAGCTTTTTAAAGGCAATTTTTGCTATCCCAATGCACCTTCGGATTTCAGTATTACATTTACCGTTCTTTGTTAGACCAATTCCTAGATATTTTTTTTTGTATTTGCTTGTTTTTAGTGTCTCTAATTTTAAATTTGCATCTTGGGATGTTCGTCTCATTCACAACTATATATTCTGTCTTTTTGCAATTGGTCATTTGTCCTCTCTTCTTGCAATTGGTCATTTGTCCTCTCTTCTTGCAATTGGTCATTTGTCCTCTCTTCTTGCAATTCTTCATTGCATTCTTTAGGAATTTCTGTATTTTCCTTTCCACGTTCACTATTATGTTAGTGCAAAAAATAATGCCGTTTTCTCACATAGTAACATATGTGAGAAAACGGCATTATTTTTGCACCAACCTAATATCAATACTGTGTCATCTGCGTATCCGATATTAACATTGTAACTGCAAATAATGAATCCTGATAGTACTTGTAATTCTCTCAGGATGGCTAGGATTCGAATGTTGAATGGGTCTGGTGAAAAGACAAATTATTGACTTAAACCTCTCTCTATTTTTTGTATATTTACTAAATTCATTTTAGTTTTCTAAAACTATAAAAATTAAAAGTATATAATAATGAGATGTTATGTATATATGGGGAAGCATTTAAAAAAATCCCAAATTGACCCAATTCCTAAATCAATTTCCTGATGTTTAGTTATTGAAATATTGATTTCGGGGAAATCATGGAGCCGGCAACTTTCCAGCATCCACTAGCATATATATCATAATATACATTTACTAAGTACTGTTTAATATAGTACAATGCTGCAATCGTAAAGCACACATTGATGATCTCACTCACATAGAAAGCGTGTGCGCTTGTGTCTGTATGCGTCTGTTTTCTTCTTTGTGTGCGTTTTTCTGTATATGTGTGCTTAAACGCGTGCATATGCAGCATTCAAGGATTGAAACTACAGTGCGTTCTGCTTAATTATGCAAAGTTAATTTTTACCTAAAA
Source organism: Acanthosepion lycidas (assembly GCA_963932145.1). Lineage (NCBI taxonomy): Eukaryota > Metazoa > Mollusca > Cephalopoda > Sepiida > Sepiidae > Acanthosepion > Acanthosepion lycidas. The sequence continues at coordinate 58,453,477 of OZ010594.1, read as the reverse complement.
ATATCCAAGTTAAGCAATATATTCTGAAGAATAGGAGCGAAAGTGTTGTTGATACTATTTTATTATTTTGTCAATCATTTAAGTTGTCGAAATATACAAAACGTGCTTCTTTTTAATGATTTATGAACTTAAGCCCTAATTTAGTGTTCACTTTCATTATGCAAATAGAAATTAAAACAAGAAAAACCCATTTTATACTAAATTTTATTAATTGAATTGTGGCGCATATGACAATACATCGTGTGTTCTTGCAGATTAAATTATACTTTCAGACAAGAGAATATTATCAATGAGAAAAAGTTGTATAGTAACAGTGTTCTTTTCCCAAAGTATGTAAAAAGGCACAGTTTCAAGTGTTCGGTCTGATTAAGCAATCACCATATAAATTCTTAATATGGGTAAGAAAAAAGGGTCTTACTGAAAACGATCATGCTGAAATTACTCGCATGCTTGGAAGTGGTGTGTCAACGCTAGAAATTTCAAAAAAGTTACATAGAGACCACCGTCCAATCAAAGCATTCGTCTTAGGCAGTAAATCATGCAGAAAGACACCTAAACAATCGCATTTGCGAAAGTTAACTGCCAGAGATCTTCGTAAAATTACATATGAAGTCTCGAAGAAACCGTATGAAACTAGTAAAAAAATATTTGAAAGCGCTGGAGTGCCCAAAGTTGGTAAAACTACCCGTTGTGAGGTCCTCAAGACCTTGTCAAAGTGAAGAGTCCCACCAAGAGGCCCCCATTGAGCAAAGCAAACAAGATGAAAAGAGTTGAATGGGCACACAGTTACATGAAGATCAATTTTAGCAATGTGATTTTCACCGACGAGTTCCGTGCTACCCTTGATGGGCCTGATGAGTCGTCATCTGGATGGGTGTTAAATGATCGACCAGCAGGAGTACGCATTCGTCGACAACAGGGTGGCAGAGGAGTGAGAAAAAGAACCCTGTTACTATACAACTTTTTTTTCATTGATCATATTCTCTTGTCTGAAAGTATAATTTAATCTGCAAGAAGCACAAAGTCTGAAAAAAACAGAATTTATTGACACGTTAGATGAAAACATTACTTTGCATAATCAAGCAGAACGCACTGTATATAGGATGTTGATAATGTTTTCTTTGACTAATGAGGTTTTATGTCTACTCCGTGATTTAAGGCAGTCTACCTCCCACTGACCTTTATAGATTCATTATATCATGAATCGTTATTGGTACATATTCAAAATAGAAACGTTAAACCCACGTTAACCAGCCTCTGTCCACTAAACATCTTACTTGAAGATCAGGTCTTCAACACTTCATTGATACTTTTTGAACCAATCTAAATTTCATACGCCTCTATATTTACGGATCACCAAGGCAAGAACAAAATCATCTGTCAAGAATTTGTGATTCAAGCGCATAAATCTTTACATTACGGATGGTGCTTAATCAAGACATAATTTCAGTTGATCGCATTTTATTTGGAAAGAAATTCGACACTACCAAGTAACCCCATTTGATCTTAGAGTTACCGTGAAGGTTTATTGCTCGGCATAGCTCTCCAAGGATCTAATCGATTATAACAAAACGTTCGCGTATGAAAGATTTTATTCTATGTAACATTCTCCTTTTACTTACAAAAAGATAATGTTTCCAGATCTCTAAGAAGATAACTTATTATTTATAGCTTGCAAGAAGATGTTACTTTTTGTGACACTTCAAAAATATTCTCTGCAAGATATATACTTAGATTAAAGGATTAGACCTCATTGCGGAAAAATGGTTAGAAAATCTGTCTCATAACCTGGGACTTCAACATCTTGCTACGTGACTCAACCTTGAAATCTTGAGGCAGCTGGAAGTTCAGTAATACATAATATTGTTACGTTGAATCACCAGTTCCCGTACGATCACCAAAACCAAGTAATATCGAGCCTGGTCAGTATATAGATAAGTGACTGCCTACGAATACCAGGTAAGCTTGGATATGTGTGTAATGTAATGGATAATAAACGGAGGACCATGTTCTAATTCCTGTTCGTTATATTCACTTAAGCGCATATTATTAGCCGTTTCCCTAAAAGTAAACATATGACATTCACTGGCTGAGCATCCAGTGCTGCTTTCGGTTGAAATTTATAAAATCTTCCTCTTAAAATAATTTTTCAAGAAATACGATTTTTTATGTCCAGTATCTGTTATCACTTTCTAGTATTGATGGGGGTTTCATTCCTAACTTTTTAGTTGATTTAGTGTGGACGGTCAACATCTTGATTATGTCATTATTTTTCGTTTAGTTACATATGCTATCTATTTTACTTGTTGCTGCTGTTGGTATTCCTCAAGTGATGTGGTTTATGTTATCTGGTACAGTTCTTTGTTAATGATTGTGTAGCGCAAGTTCACAATGTTCAAAGAAGGATTGTCTTTGCCATGACCTTCTGTTATAGTGGAACACACCTATTCTGTAGTTAATAGACTCTCCCACCTATAATTAGGAGTAGCAGGAGTCGCTCAGGGAGTTGGTCAGTCAGTCGATGTCGGACGACCGTTAGTCGGATATTAAACTATCAGCGACCACCACTAGATTTCTCATTACCTATTATATCAAGTTCCTAACGTTTTTTTACGTCGAACCTATTTTAGGACCGACTTAGTACAAATACAAGCCTCCACTATGAAACCACTCTACAACACTTGACGACGAGGATTCGAACTCATACGGAGGAAAAAAAAAATTCGTTCGCCACATACAACACTTGGCGACGAGGTATTCGGATTCATACGCAGGAAGAAAAACATTCGTACTCCATAACACACTTGGCCACGAGGATTCGAAATTCATACGGTGGAAGAGTCTATTAACAATAGAATAGGTGTGTTCCACTATAACATCTTCAGACTTACTTGCCCAAAGCCTTTTTTCACCATTCGGTTTAGAAAGCGTTTAGATAATTTTGAATGGGTTTGATGTCATGCATGACATCCATCAATCTGATATGGCTATTTAAGAACATGACTCGAATTTTCAGGTTGATGTTTATGGTTTGGGGGCAAAACATTGCTGGGATGTTTTTTTACATGCCCGATACAAGGCTCGAGAGCCAACCACCCAGAAAGTGAAGATTATGAATATAAGGAGGATAGAGAGAGACTGACTCTTCTTTGACTTGAAGCGATTAACGTTCAGGAAAGCAAACACACCACTTCTGTACCAGTCATTTTATAGAACACTTTCAAATGATTTTTTTAATACTACTCACCTATAACTTAAGCAACTGAAAGTAGAAGATTACTGTTAAAATAGTTATGATGAATGAGATGTGTGATATGAAAGCAGATGTGGTAGCAAGAGAAGATTATCAGGATAATTTATTAGACTGTTTTCTTAGAGGACTCAAAATATGCGATTTTTATACAAATATTCCGACTCATGACACTATCTTTACATAGCTGGGACTACAAACACACAGCATTAGTGGGATACTACGTCAAAATTAAATTCTCTTTAGTAACTGGTAAGTTGTTGGTCAATTTGATAATCACCAAACCTTCTTCTTTTATCACTCACAATTTCGTTTTTTGTTTGTTGATATATTTCAGTAAATTCATTGCCCACGATTTTCTTAATTGTGGAGTAATGAAATTATCACAAGAAGACCGTCTTGGGTATGACGATAAACTACATCCGGTAGCAAGGCCTATTATTGGGAGGTTTTGGAACCACATTTTTAATTGTTGTTGTTCCCAGGCTCACCCTGTCCCGGGGTGGTAGCACCTGTTATAGCCCCAGCTATGGGAAAATATTTAACCTCCAAACTGGAGTCAAAACACTATGAAAGTATAAACAGTTTTATAGAAAAGTATCAGCAATACATTCCCATAGTAAAAAAAAAAAAAAAAAAAAAAAAACTACCAGCAATACATTTTCGTAAAAAAAACCCTTACCAGCAATACATTTCTGTAAAAAAAAAAAAAACATTACAGTAATAATTATTTTATTGTTGTGTCGGAAACCTTGAAGATGAACTTGTCTGCGTCTGTGAACAAAGACTTTAAATAGTGGCATGACAGTTGACATGTGGGAGACCGAGCGACAGACTATCGGCGACTGTCGAACTCTCTGCATTAGCAGAGGGGAACCCGGACGAGGCTTTGCCGAAGGGCAAGGTTTCGTCCGGGGAGGTTGACAGGGCCTGAACCCGTCTAGGCGGGTTCAGAAAGGCCATATTTTTGGCCGAGCCTACGGGCTCGGGGATACCCACATTAAAACGGCCTTGTGCCACATTCGATCCTCGTGGGTTGATTGATAAATACCGAGACCGAGAGACAGAGAAGTTCTTAGATGAGCTAGTTATTGACTACTCAGGCGATTTCTGTACCTTTTTACCAGCCTATTAAAACCTTTTTTTATTGTTACGTGTTATTTGGCGTTTGTCTCTACTAACCCCAAATCAACATCATAACATTTATAAAAAACACAAAATATTACCTGCAATTGTTAAAGAAAAAATTACCATCAATAGATATATATATTACCAGCAATATATTTTTGTAAAAAAGAAAAAAAAAATATTACCAGCAATATATTTTTGTAAAAGAAATTACTAATGCTCCCAAGAAAATTAAATGTCGGCATTAAATGGCCCATAAGATGTTGATATGCTGCTAAACAATCACGCAAAGATGGGCTACCTAGAATAAAGTATGCGAGTTCAAATGTCATGCTTTTTTCTACCTAACCGACACAACGTGTTTGGGGATCATATAAAATATGTTGAGAGCTTCAATACAAATCAAATGAATATGAAACATTGTTTAAAAATTAATAAAAAATAAATCTCCTATTCTGAAGTCAAAGAGATCTGCCTGGTATTTTTACAAGATTTAGAAATATGTATTTACAATATTTATATATTAAGTATATAGTGAAATATGTAAGCATATTCACATAATAAATCGAATATTTTTTTTGCTCTTCCAAGAAAACAATTTAACAAATGTCTATAAAATTTATACTATACACAGATCTTTGGTAGGCCTATCTTTTCTGAAAATGTCAGTATCTTACAATTGATAGTTTGCTAGCACGACCTACGTAAAAATATTTCAAAATACATCTCTAAAGTTGGCAAAAAGCAAGAGAAAATATATATTTGATTACAACTACATCGGCGCCTTTCTTGTAAAAAGAATTCCTGTGAAAGAAAAGATCAGTATTTGGCTTCAGATTCCAGACAAGACACTACCAGGTACGATGCCTTTCCACTGATCAAACTCAAAAATACTCCCCAATACCTTTACTTGTAACTACACCGTATGCACTCGCATATTGAATAAAGATACCTTCACAAAAAACTTGAAACAATTTTTAACTAATTAAACTCTAAGCCATGATAGCATTCTTTCAAACATGAGCCTGAACTTTCTCTATTTTGGGAAATCTACAATTCTCTTTCAGAAAACCTGTTATTAATGTATAAGCACTGGATGGGCATGTAGAAATCCTTCAAATCGTTTTGAAATGTTAAAATTCAGTGTATCGGGATTCGATACAATAACAAAATATTGTTGCTGGGTTGCTCGTAATTCGACCGTTTAGAATAATCATATAATTTTCATTGAAAGAATAAAATTCAGTAGAAAATACAACGTAGTTTCAACAAATAAACATTAATTTAATATAACGAGAATACAATGGTGATAGATTGGAAAGTAATGATTTTTTTTTTTTTTGTTTGGGTTAAGTTCTGATAAAATATAAATTGTCTTTGTGTACGGATATAAGAAACAATGAAATGTTATGTGTGTTTGTATGAAAAAGTCAACACATGTGTGCGTGGTTCATAGTAAAGAATATACAAGATATAGTTAGAAATCGTTTCTTACTGTTTGCCGTAGTCTGAAGTTTGTCAACGCCGTCGCTTTTAGCATGCTGGAGCTCTCGTTTGGGGCCGGATTTCGTATGTTTTATACACTTTTTTGTAACAAAATCGGCCCCAGAATTAAATTATTTCTTTCTAATTGTCCCTAAAAAGCCACGTCGTGTCTTCTACTACGTCCACCCGATATTTGGGCGGTATCTACCTAAATCATGATGACTAATACAACAAACTTTCTGATTTGTATTTTATGATTTTATTGGTGGGTTTTAAGATGTAAGTATTGTGATTGGTTTATAAATATTGTATTTGATATTTTAGTGGACACGACAGGTATACACCATCCAATAACAGTCTCCTTCTCCTTTAACATTTGCTACAATGATATATATATATTTCATTTAATTGTGTGGTTATAATAAATTATTTGTGTCTAGTTTAATTTTAATTTAAACTGACTTCTTGTATTTATTTTTATTGTTTGTAGTTAAATTGTTTGAGAGTATATCTTACACATCGCATTTATCCTACTGACCTTACATATTTTAGATGAATAGATGGGAAGTTTGTGAGGGAATTAGTAGCCACACTTTCCAGGAGTAACCTGTATAACATGTTCATTCTGACATTTAGAATGCCAAAAGGTGAATGAGAGAGATATGGAGATTTTGTTTTGCTTTTGTTATTAAAGTAAAAGCTCTGATTTTAAAAAGCGAGTCATTCTTAGTTTCTTAAACATGAACAAGAATTAAATAAATACTATCCTGCTGGTACATGTTTTTATCTTCTAATATTTAACGAAGTAGGAGTGTAATAAATACAGAAAAGC
>OZ010594.1:58414282-58441782 GCA_963932145.1 Acanthosepion lycidas | reverse complement strand
ATGTGTTTTTCATATAAAAAAAAAACCTTTTGCTTGTTGTCTGTAAAATCCTTTGTTAATTTCTTTTTCAATTCGACTTTTCTCTTTTGCCATTTTAAACTTTACTGCGAGTTGTGAAAGGAGAAAGCTAAATATGACGGCGACTAATCTACTTCGACATTAGAGTTTTTTAAAGCCCAGATGTTGCTTTTATATAATTGTAGACTCAACTTTTTCAGGACTTGGATGATAATGTCTTCCACAATTTCTAAATCCTTTATAGCTTTAATATTTTCTCTTTTACCATCCCTCCCTGGATAATTTTTTTTTTTTTTTTTTTTTTTTTTGGCAGCCATTTGCACAAGCTCGTTAAGTGGGTTACCCGCCGTTTCTGGGTGTCTGTCTTGTCTTCAATGCGAGCCACGATTCACATATTCTCCAATACCTATTTAAGAGTTAAATCTCAACTGTCTCTTTTTATTTCGAATTATATTTATTTTCCATGAAATGTTATCGTTGCTCTGTCTGTTCTCTTTCATGGTATTTCCAGGGAATTCTCCTGTAGAACGACATTTTTGTTGCCATCAGTCTCCTCTTCATCTTTGGGGATATTGTTCAGCATTCACTGCCATATAGGTGTATATTATACCGCAATTCAGCACTCGTTTCTTTATTTCTAACGAAATTTTCCTTTTTCTTAATACATTGTTTAGATTTGGGAAGGCGTCTTTCGCTATTCAAATGCAACTTACATAGAGAATATATAGAAAGAGGTAATATAGACACTATTATTTGGACTATTGTTCTCATCTTTGTCGCCATATTTATTACAACGTTTCGGTCGTTTTACGCTCCGCTCTTCTTCAGGTGGTTGGAATGTCGAACTGAACCCTTTATTTCGCTCACTGGGGTAGACTGTTCTAGTTACACGTGTCATGTTTAATGAATATCAGTTATCTGTTAATTCCCCTCTCCAGGTTCTCCACTGCCTTAACCGGGTATTGAACTCACACTCTTTAGGTCTTGTCACTAGATCTAACCAATACCTTTATCTACTGTGCCATGTGTCCTTGAGGAGACACGGCACAGTGGATAAAGGCCAGTGAACGAAATAAAGAGTTCAGTTCGACATTCCAACCACCTGAAGAAGACCGGAGCATATAACGGCCAAAACGTTGTAATAAATATGGCAACAAAGATGAGGACAATAGTTTGAATAATGTAAGTAGTGTACATAATACCTCATTTTCAGAAATATCGACAGTTAATATAGAATTTATTAAATAATTATAGTAAGATGTTGCTTACGAAAGCTGTTAATTCATATTTTGATAACTTATTAAATGCATATGCTACAGACTTCATGACGATTGTTATTAACAAAGATTTCAATTATATTTTTAAATAAATCCTTTTTTACTATTGGCTTTTTTTATATATTTTTGTTGAAAATATTTTATTCGCCAGTTAAACAATCCTGCAAAGGGGTTCCTGAATATATCTAATAGAGAAAAAACATTTGTTAAATAATAAATGTGAATAGGATAATGCATCGCTAGCTTGGGTACCTCGAAATGATGTAATGGTTGATTTACGACTGAGTTGTGAGTTCGATCCTACTTTCGGCCTTGTGCCACATCTAAGCTACGCTTGGAAAATCACAATATTGGGTACTTCGACGTGGCGTAATGGTTAGCAAGCTTGTCTCGCTAGGTTAGTTACGACTGAAAAGTGAATTCGAACCTCACTAGGTGTGTTTCGGTCTTGTACCACATCTAAGCTACGCTTAGAAAATAACCATTACATCGCTAGCTCTTGTTACACTGGCTGAGAGACTGGCAGGATTTGTTGCTGTTACTACTACTACTATTATTATTATTATTATTATTTCAGGAAAAATCGGCAGAAATGGGTAGGGGAGGTAAGAAGACAGTCATTAAAATTCATAATTAATTTTCATTAAAGCCATCTTAAGGATGAGATTTTTTCAAGTTTAATAAGAGAAAATCAAATTCGAAGTTCACTTCTCCCAAAATATACATTCTTCACTCTTTATTCGTATATAAATATAATTTCCATCCTCAGTGGTATATAGGGATATAATTTAATGCAAAAAAAAGTATTGTAGTAAAAATCTTATAAACATGGCTTCGTGATATTTATTGGTAAAATGAGAGGCTAACCGATCATTTATCATTACTACTATGTAGTGAGCTTGATCCTCACTGGGTACTCAGTAGTTCTGGCCATGTGCCAAACTAAAGTAACCTTAATAAATGATGACTGTTGTTGGGAAAAGGAGTGAGTTGAGTTAGTGAGTGAGTATGAAACAGACTCCACGCGCATGCGCATTTTGTTCATCGTGTTATTTCAAGATGAAAAAAAAAACTCTTCTTTATGTGGACGTGTAAAAGGAGACACCGGGGAATTAGCAAACGCTAAGTGATTAGTTTTAGTGGAGGTTAAAACAAATAAAGTTTGTTTAGGGAAACGAGTAAATTGATTAGAAAACAATCATACGGGATTGAAGCTTAAAAGCCGAATTTCTTTTTTAACCTTTTGTGTATGGAGGGGAGAGACTGCAGTCCATATCAAGTCATGTTTGGAATTAGTGAGGAATGAATTGGTTTTAAGTTTGGGGTACTTCAGTACCATTTCTTGTTAATTAGAGCTATTGCATCCCATATTGGTTGATTGCAGCCTTTGTAGTATGTTTTGGCTAGTAAATGACAATTGACTATGCTGAGCTTAGTTCGGCACAAATCAACACTATTAGTATACCGTAAGAATCTCAAATTACAGCTTAAAAGATAAACTTACGTTGAAGTTAAGCAAAGTTGAACCTGATAACTACTTAGACGGGGAACCATTTAAGAGCAACAGGTATGGTCTACAGTTTGTAGCTTCATCTGAAACAAGTTAAGCATAGTATATAAAATCACTACATTGGTAAATTAGCTTACGATGTTAGCTCAATAACAAGTTCATTCTATGTTATGTAGTGGTTTCACAGTGAAGGCTTGTATTTCACTAAGTCGGTCCTAAAATAGGAACTTGATATAATAGGTAATGACGCAGTAATCTAGTTGTGGTCGCAGATACTTTAATATCCGACTAACGGTCGTCCGACATCGACTGACTGACCAACTCGATATTTAGTCACCCCCCACGAGGGCATCATGTGTCACAAGGCCGGTTTAACGTGGGATCTCCGAGCCCGTGGACTTGGCCAAAAATATGCCCATTGAACCGGTATAAACGAGTTCAAGGTCGGTTTACCTCCCCGAAAGAGAATCCGCCCTTCGGCGTAGCCTCTTTCGGGTTCCTCCCCGCCCGAAGGCAGAGAGTTCAACCGATCAGCCAGTCGACTGACTGACCAACTCTCTGAGCGACTGCTACTACTACTCCTACTTATTATAGGTGGAAGAGTCTATTAATTATAGGTGTGTTCTATTTCTGTCATTTGCTCTTTATTCATGCAGACAAATAGAAAGGACATGAAACAATAACATGCTTCTTTTCACCGGACTTACTCAACCTTTGCAATAAGGCAATCCTGAGAAAATTAGAAGTCTTACTTAGCTTTCATTATCAGCGACCACAATCTTAACAGTATAAAATATGCAGATGATTCAGTGTTTGTCAGATAGAAGAAGAACTACAGGAACTCCTGTAGAAGATATTAAAGGAAAGCTAAAAGAAAGAATTAAAGACCAGTTAAGAAAAAAAAAAAAGAAAAGCTAGAGCCCAGGATATGTCGAAGAGGTTTGATGGGGTTTGGCATGCCGGCCTTCTACATATGCTCAAGGTCCATAGAGCCCCAGGCCGAATACTTGCCTTAATCCAATCGCTCTGAACAAATCATGTAATTATGGCCAAGTTAAACGATGGCTACTCTTCTAGGTCATTTCACATTAATGCAGGGTTCCTCATGGCTCTATCCTTGAATCTACGTTGTTTAATATCTCCATCGGCAACCTTCCCGTATCATCAGTTCCCAACTAGGTATATATGCGGGTGACACAACTATTTACTCCTGTTTTAGTACTTAAATAGATAGGTATGACAAAGTAAAACTGGCAGCTACTCTCTAAAAGGACCTCCAAACAGAAAGAAATGGCTTGTAAACTTCTAAAGCTTCTAAAAATACTGCTCTATTTTAACTATCATAGAAAACCTTTTTAGAGTTCCATGGCTGATGCTAACCTCCAAGAGAATGACTCATTGCGCTTTCTTTCTCTCACACTTTCCCCTGTCATGAGGTGGAATTATTATATTAAATCAATTACTAGGTCTGGTTTTAGAAAGGTTAGTTCACTGTGCCGTGCCAGAAAAATTTCCTCGTTGAAATCCACCTTCTTTATAAATATACCATTCGTCGGTTCATTGAATATTACTGACATATAAGGTCAGAGTCTCCTAATATATCTCGAGATCCTCAAAAAATTCCAAAAAAGGGTATGTAATGTTATTGATCCTGACCTGACATCTCAACTTTATTCAGTTTCCCACCGCCATGACGTGTCTTCTCTCCGTCTTTTCTACAAATATATTCATGACGGCAGTTCTTCTGCTTGGTAACTCGACTGGGTTTATGCAGACCACTAGATTAGAAACTACAGTAACTGATAAAATAGAGTTATATTCTAATAGTTTCTTTACTAGCACTTCTTGCCTGTGAAACTCACTTCCGATTTCTTGCTTCCCAGCCACTTATAATCTTAAAAATTCTGTCCTCCTGACAACTATTCTTTTATTGTTCTTTCTCCTCACTAAAACGTTCTCACGCTCTTTCACTCTCAGCAACGCCTTGCATCTTAGTCGCATTGTTGTACTAATTTTATTTTTAAATCATTTTACTACAAAATAAAAGTAGTACTGACGCAGAATCAGTGACTAGCAATAAGTCAGCAGTACTAAAAATAGTGCATAATGAGATATCCCTAGACTTGAACAGTGATCGAGAACATTCTACTCTGTAGATTAAATAAAGGGTTCAGTTCGAAATTCCATGAAAATTAGAGGGACCGACAGTCACCTGAAGACGGTCGGGCAGCACAACGGCCAAAATGTTGTGATAATAGGAATAAAGATTAGGATATTAGCCGAAATGTAAATAATTATATTTCATTATCCCTGAAATTCAAACAGAAATTTTTAAATTTAGTTTAGGAACAACCCAAAAGTATGAGGTACAGAGTGAAAATCGAACACATTACTCAGTAGAAATGATCTGCAAGATCAGCTTGTGAACCATTACAACACCATAACACATTCCTAGTGTTGCATGGATTAGGTTAGCTCAAGCCGACAGTAATGAGCACAAGGTGATGATTGAATTCATTATTCAATCATCACTGTGTGCTCACTACATAACGCACTTAATATCGCCTTATGATAGATGCTCATCCTTATTTTTATTTTTTTTTGTAATGGCTATATAACTACATAATATTACAAATACTTTGAAAATTAAAACAAATTATTCTAACTCCTTGATGGATAGATATAGTTCAGTTTAGTTTTCCACAGGATCAAGTGAAGGGAAGTATTAGAAAGATTGTGTTATGCCATTATTTCATATGTAAGAAGCTAGTCTGCTTTAAAAGTCAACATACGAAATCCTAATTGATTTAAAAAAGGCACATCTGTCTCAGCCATGAACTTATCAACAACTTCCAAATGAACAGCATCTTGGATTTTTATTAGATGAAGCTTCTTTGTTTAGCGGCATATCAACACCTTATGGGTCATTTAATTGAAATTTAATTTTGCGGGAAGCTTTAGTAATTTCTTTCACTAAAATGTATTGCTGCTATTTTTTTTTTTTTTTTTTTTTTTAAATGTATCGGTGGTAATTTTTTTCAAAAATGTATTGCTGGTATATATTTTTTATTATTTATTTATTTTTTACAAGAATGTATTGCTGTTAATTATTTTACTATGAAAATGTATTGCTGGTAATTTCTATTATAATAGTGTATTTTTATACTTTCATAGTGTCTTGATTCCAGTTTGGGGTTAACTGTTTACCCATAGTTGGGGCCCTAATAGATGTTACCACTTCGGGTCAGGGTTGACTTTGGAACAGCTGCAATTAAGACGTGGTTCCAAGCTCCTCAAAACCTCCTGATCAGATAGCTTGTAGTTTCTCGTTATACCAACGACAGATTAGATGAAGTATTGTCAATCATCACTCATTTTAAGAGTATTTCTTTCATCTTAATGCCTTGTTATTTTTCATCACTATTACACGGAATAGTCACTCTACAACTTTTAGTAAGAAGCTTAAATCGAAAATGTTAAAGGAAATGCTTTTGTTAAGATTCGAACTCTCCTTCTTCTTCTTCTTCTACTACTACTATGTACGGTTGACACAGTTCTCCACAACTTCCGATCCTTCCTCTTAGCAGTGTTTGTCTTTTTATTCCTGTTCTGCCATCCATTTACATAAGATCGTTATGTAGGTTACTCGCTGAATGTTCGTTAATGTTGGTCCTAGAATGTTCAAGGGTCTCTTCCTTGATTTATGTATAATTGTCCTTTTGTTTACATTTTCTTTAAAAGGGTTTCTTTGATCATGCGCTCCGTCCATGTTACTCTCAGCATCCTTCTGTACAACAGTATCTCCGTTACTGCAAGTCTTCACTTCATCTGTGAGGAAAATGTGCAGTATCCACTACCATATATATATTTGATATCCTTTGTTGCATTATTAGCAGTAATATTATCGTAAACTATTATTAGTTAAAGCATTGCAACTCATTAGTCATTTGGGTGTATTTCATTTCGTGGGTGTTCAGGTGATGTAATGGATAGTGGGTCGGAATGAGAAATCAAAGAGCCGAGTTCGAATTCTTGTCAAATAAGTTGCATTCACTTGCAAAAGATATGGATCCATCTTCTCTTTCTACCTATGGATTAAATGGTAGGACTTGTATCTGGGAAATTCATTATTATCTCCAAAAAATTGTTAATTATTCCCTCGCAAAAATTAAAAAGAATTATTCTTATAATCAAAAATATGTTCCGACTTTATATATTTCACAAAGGATTCATAAAAAAAAAACAAAAAAAAAAAAAAACAAATCAAGCGATTGACCATCTTTTGTTACTTTTCGTCACTTTACAGTGACTAGTAAATAAAAAAAAAAAAGTCGGAAAAAAAAATCACTCCTTTAGACTCGAACTCACATCCCTTTTATCCTTGAATCTAGTGAACTGTTTCACTTGTTAAAATTAACAGTTGCAGAAGATCTAATTTAGATAAACTTATTCTTTAGTTTTTTTCCTGATTGTTCGATGCTATCTTGTAGTGGTAATATTAGCAGTAATTTTACTTTATGTATTCCCGTGAACCTTGTTGGTTGTTTCCTTCATTATTTACAGAGACATTTAAGAACATTCTTGAAATTCTCACTACAAGAAAGTTGTTTCCAAAAGAATAAATATTTCTAACTTGTTTTGTATCGCTCTTTTGTTTGCCTATTTTCTCAGCACTCAGTTTCTTGTCAACACACTACCAATAACCTTGTAACAACAGTTTGCTGACCACAAGTTGTGGTTTTCTTTACTTCTTGTTAATCTAAAAAAATATTAATTTACTTTTGATCACAACTACTCAGGCCATCATTCTCCAGTATTTAGTAGACAGAACGAATCGGAAATAATTTTTAAAATAATAACAAATAAAAGCCAGGTGAGAGTCCAGCTCGAATCCTTTTAATCTTCGGAAGCAACATATCCGATTGTTTTAGTACGTATAAGCAAAACAATAGCAAAAGTATATAATAAGTGTAGATGGTTAGAGTTGATATTAGCATCGACGAGAGTGCTAGCTTGCTGGGATGAAGTCGGTGCAAATTCGTATTTCGTCTACAGTTTCTATTTTTTTTCAAACGTGCTGTTCATTAATGACCGTATAATGACCGCTGATTACAACGACTCGGACTCTTTCAGAAACATTTCAGTTTGTATCTTCTCAGTACAGATATACACAAAATTTTGCAACAGGTCGAGTCAGTTTAGGAGAGCCAGCTCCTAATACAAGCTTACACTAAGAACAGAAACTATGAAGAATTTTCTCGGAGTCAATATTTTATATTTATTTTCCTTCTGTAAAATTTGATTTATGAAATAATAAAATGTAGGAATTTTATCTCTTTATAATACGCATGTTTATTTCTACAAACACTTATGCATAGAAAAACGAACAAAGCTTTATGCTTGTAATGAAATTTTATTTAGTGGAATTTGGCCACTATCCATGTGACGTTCGGCCCTCAATTTTAAAGTAGAGTAGTTTCATATAGAGACAACTATGGTTGCCGTCACCACACCTTTAAATAATAAGACTGTTTACTATAAAATTGTTATATAGCAATAAAGTGTCGCTGCCGACACTTGAGTTTAAACATAGATCGCTGGTGAGCAAACAGCATTATTGAATTAAGTAGACCACATGACCATAGAGAAAACGCATATATGGAAGGTACCGTGTGTCCAATTGATCGTTATTCTTAGTCTATCCTATACTTTACGGATTTTATATTTCTGTTCTATCATCTATTACTATACGGGCCGCTATTCTCTACTCTTTTCACTATACTATTTCTCTATTTCGGATCACTATACAGATTACAATTCGAGCGCGTATTATCGAGCAAGTACCATTTGTGCGAGTGCTATTCGAAGGCGTCTGACACCAGCATTATACAACGGTGTATCTGCGATTACAAAAGCTGTACTATAAGGAGCGTTACGAAAGTGACAACGAGTCTTCGTTGACATCACAAAAAAAGATAGCTAAGAAATCAGCTTCACCACGTATACATAAAATAGATTTTGCTTTAAAAATGTAAACAATTACAGTTTTTAATTTTATAACAATTATTCAATTTATTTTCTATATTAATTGCGTCTATGAACAATTACGGTGTTATTAGGTTGGTGCAAAAATAATGTCGTTTTCTCTCATAGTAACATATGTGAGAAAACGATATTATTTTTGCACCAACCTAATATATATTAACTCAAAACAAGTTGATAGCTCTATTTTCAATGTCGTTAAATTCTAAAAAAAATTGTTAAATTCAACTATATTTTCTATTATTTTTATGTCGTAATAAAATACGTCTTCCTGTATGACACAATGGAATTCGTTACCGTACGCAAACTTTGTTCTATTCTTTGAATTATATATCGTTTTTGAGTTAAGATACGAGATTCATAGATTTTTAGAATGTTCCAGTATCAAAGAAGATTTTTATTGTCCGATAAACGATCTCTCAACAATGTCTTGAAATTCTGCAACTCTAAATTACCTTAAATTCTACTGGCGTATCCAATGTTCTGTGAGAGCTGCTGAATGCTGAGCTCACTACATATGTTCTAAATTATAGCTTCACTTAAGAAAGAATTCAACAACCTTGGTTTTAAGATTACTGCAATCAAGCCACTCCAAAGTCTTATCTATTATTTCTGCCAGGAATTTGTATGAAAAAAATAAGTCAAAAAACATAATATAATAGAGTGCAATTTTGGGCCGAGAAAATTTCTATTGAGGTATATTAGATAAATGTACGTGGGGTGATTTGGGATGCGCATTATCAAAGTTTTCTCTTTCTTATTGATAACATTTGCAAATTCTGGCCTACCTTGTGGCTGAAATAGTTATGTATTTATCTTCGGTTCCGGAGGTTCATGTTGGTGCTCAGAAAAAAAGCAATTTCAAAAGATTTTCAAAAATAGGTGGCCCTTCCCATTTGAAAGATTAGCACTCCATGTTCTTCTTACTTCCACATTTATTTCCATTTAGCTTTGTATGATAAGTAGCTAAGCACAATAAATATCAATAACCTTCACAAATTATCGATTAAGTATTTGTGTTAGGGTAATCATTAAAGCCATTGATAAATCAACTCCATTAGACAGCAGATTGTGGGATCGTCATTCACATCAAAGCAGCAGAAATTAGCCTTGTGTTCACGGAGGTAAAACATACTTGACAGAAAATAAAAGGTACACAAATAATAGAAAAAGCATGATAAATTGTATGTTAATTTCATATAATTTATTTATATTTTTGTGTGTATTTGGTGTGTGTATTTTTTTAGGTTATAATTGTTTTATGGTACATGTGGTAAAAGAGTGAATTTACTTCGTAGTATTACACGCTATATCACAGTGAGAAGTCGGTTTGTTTGTTTGTTTGGGTTTTATGGCATATCAACCACTGTGGGTTATTTAATGCCAAATCCAGTTTATATGAATTTTAAATGCCTATTTTGTATGGAATAAAAAATGTATAGATGGCAACATTATTGTTTCAAAAAAAAACGTATAGCTGGCAATATTTCTTTTACAAAAAAACGCATAGCTGGCAACATTACTTTACAAAAAAACGTATAGCTGGCAACATTACTTTACAAAAAAACGTATAGTTGGCAACATTACTTTACAAAAAAAAAACGTATAGCTGGCAACATTATTGTTTCAAAAACTTAGAGCTGGCAACATTGTTTCAAAAACAGAGCTGGCAACATTATTGTTTCAAAAACTTAGAGCTGGCAACATTATTTTTCTGAAAACATTATCTGAGACCTTGCTGTTGGATGCAGTTTATCGCCATACCCAGGACGCGGATGTAGTTTACCGTCATACCCAGGACGTTGAGAAGTCGGACAAGTTTTACCTGTACCAAAGTTTATAGTGAAGAGGCTAAATTTAACGTCTTATCCATATTTCTAACAGGAACACTTTTTGCTTCATGCTGGGAGTATTTTATTATTTTTTTTAATTTATTTTATAGAACGTTTTTATGTTAGTGTTTTATTGCACTTTATTTATAATTTTCATTATTATTATTATTATTATTATATATCTTATTTTTATTGATTTATAATAATAATAATAATATACCCCGACAAGATTGACAAACAATTTCATATGTTGCAAGACTGTCTCGTTTAATGTATTCTTTCCGTCGCTTTTTATTGCTTAACAATACTTTTTAAAATGTGTTCTTGCCACTGGGTTTCTATTCCTCAATCCACCTTCGTGTAGAAAAATTCTGTTTCATATCATTGGACCGCAGAAATTCGTGGCCATTTATCAACCAACTATTGTATGAGCGCCATTTTAAGATGTTTATTTAGCTTAGCCAAATATGACATGAGGCCAGGTTGAAGCATATTTTTAGAGCTGTTATTGCATGAATATCTCATGGGAAGTGGCCAGTGCACCTTAAACGAAATTTAGTATGCTAAGCTTGTTTTATTTCTGAACAACATCCAAATACGCGCAGTGAACGGTGGAAGCAAACTTAGTAATCACTGTTTCCATCAAAACACACCGTTGAGCACCGCTTTTAAACAAATATTCTTCTGCGATAACTTAAATGCATTGATTTGGTCTAAAATGAGAATTACTCATCTTTAAGACAAATGGGAATATGAATGTTTCTGAAATTTGAATATTCCTACTTTAGATTATGAGTCGTCTGTTTAATTACTCAATCATATGGAAGGATTTTATTTAAAGGATAAATATATATGTGTGTGTGTGTGTATTTACACAGCAAGAATTCTTTTAAACAAATTTTGTTAAACAACACCGACAAGGTCAGTTTGTCCAACTTCATATTTTTTATTAAGTTTTTCCAATTTCCGACTAAGTTGTAAATTGGTAAACATTCCAAAGATCTATTTTAATCCGAGTACTTTCGACAGGCATTACGGTAATTATCAAAATGGCCGGTTACTTGTTTCCGAGCACAACCATCTTCTAGAACGGCTAGCTACTCCTTGTTGTAGACGCCTGCTCAGACACATTTGTGTTTCTCCCAAATCCTCAAAACTCGCCATTTTATAATGCAACTACGTTTAGCAGATTTCAGTTTCTGGGAGAGGGCGAATAATCTGGTGTAATGACTAGTTTGAACAAGGCCTGTCCGTTCAAACCCTCGGCCAAGATGACTTGTGAATTCGTGCTAGTACAATGATCGACGGCTTCCAAACAATTCCGTCTATACAATTTCACACAAAAATGCATAGGTCAACTCGGTGTACGACTTTCAGGCTCATTCTCTCGGTACTTTACGCTGAGAATGCCTCCCTAGACTAATATCATTAAGTCACCTACCTGACAAATTGACCATGATGAAATTAAAAACCGAGTCTTATGAAGAGAAAGCGAACGTTCTAACCATTCGGCCTCGCGTCCATAAATATGCTGATACGAGAAAAGTTCCCAGACTGACATAGAAGACTTATTATTCGGTTGAGCTAGCTCGGACATTCATGAGTCTATCACACCAGCCATTACGGTCCTGCATCAAGTTCGGAAGGTCATTAGGGAGGCATTTTGTGTCATAACATATCTGGTCAATGTAGGTAGCTGCTGGATGAGCATTCAGACTTGCTCCATGGCCAGGTTTCCAGAACATTAGGTCACTCGCAAGTTCCTGTTTTTATTCGACAGCAGTACACTGCAAAGCGCATTTTATGTTCGCATAAGATTGTAGAAATATCACCGATGGGTCCATAGAGCTGTGATTTAGTTGGATGTTGTCTTCAAGAGATATTAAGTATAGCTCTCAGTATCCGAGTGTAGGTTCCATCAAGATTATGCTCTAGGCTTTTAGTTAATGCCGAGACAGTGGCACCATACATTAACACTGCCTCTGCAGTGACCGAAAGAATCTCCGCTTGAGGTTGTCTGGTTGTTCAGATTTTCGGATTACATCCATTTTGTTCAAAGCAGCCCAGGCTTTAGCTATGTGAATTTCCACATCCTTTTCTGTTCACTTTATCTCGTTTCCTAGCTATGTAAAATATTCGACACAACTTTTTTTTATTCACCTCAGACAGTTTGTATTGAGCCTTGCTGTTTGAAGCCTATGGACTCGGTTTTAGAGCCACTTGCATAGTCCAACGTCATTGGTAGCATTTTCTAGATTATGTAGGAGACTGGATTTGCTAATGATGTCTGCAGTGATAGCTAGATCAGCTGCATAGTCAATATCTGTCAACTTTTTTGCAGGCTATTGACTTCAGAGTCTTGGTAATAAAGTAAAACCTAGATGATGATGTATGTTCGGTCCATTGTATTCTCAGCATTCTTCTGTAGAACCACATTACTGTTGTTTCAAGTCACTTCTTCATCTTTGAGGAGATTGTCTAGCATTCACTACCACATAAGAGGACTGATATTACAGTTAAGTTCAGTATTCCTTTCTTTTTTAACGAATTATTTCTGTTTATCAATCCTTTGCTTAGTTTTTGGAAGGCATAATTCTAATCTGTCTTCTGAGTACCAAATTTTCCAAATCCTCTTTCCTTATTATATATCCTAGAAATTTCAACTTTCTCTTTCTGATGTTAATTATAACTTTCCATTTTCTCTAAAACTTCGTCGTTGCTCACATGTTTGTTCTATGGTACTCTCAGCATCCTTCTGTAGAACCACAATGTCCAGTATTCACTGCCATAGAGGCATGCACACAGATTTAATTATCTAAATAGTTTAGTATCAGACGATGAACATGTGATACATTATTTCGAAGGTACTTAGCAATAGCAGAAGGTATTTTCCAACAATTAAGCAAAATATTACGAGATAAAAAAACATGTTCTCCAAAACAAAAATAAAATAGGATACTAAAAGATTACGTAACATCTAATCTTGTCTATGGCAGTAAATGCTGGACAATCTCATAAATGAAATAGAAACTTGAAGTGCAAAGAAATATTCTACAGACGGATGCTGAGAATGTCATAAACAGTGCAATGTGGAAGTTTCAAATAAGATAGGAACGACACAGAGACTTATATTTGCAACCAGAAAGCGTCAGCTGATATTTTAGAGAGGCATCATAAGGAAAGAGAGTCATCATAAGGAAAGAGAGTCTGGAGTGTCTAACTCTCACCGTACATAGTTAAGGTAAGAGAAGCAGTTGAAACAGCGTATTAAATGAGTCTGTGTAAAGGTATAGGAGGACAGGAACAATGACTGATGACAAAGGGTTAGAAGTTACTTAGATCAAGAAAAGACGGAAAATTGTAGAGAGCACACGTCCTGAAGAACACAGCACATAAAAAAGTCCCTGAAGCGACAAAATTCAAGTTTTGAAGTGATTGTAGTTATTAAAGAGTCAGAGATGCTATCAAAGTTTAGGAAATGCTGTGATGCCTGTGTGTTCACTTTGGGGATTTGGAGAGATAGCATGAATTGTAATATAGTAGTGGCTTGTTGGATGAAGGCTGAATCATGTTAAGCAGATACGATGCAGACCATGTCTTGCTCACCAGGTTGTTGTATCACCTCATGTTATCCGGTTGAAATCGAGCAATGGTGTACATGTATAGCTGCTGCTTCGTAAAAAGTATAAAGTACTTCCTGTGGTTTTATGGTATCAGGCAAAACAGAGAAATCCATATGTATTTAGCGACACTAAGTTTGTGAAAAAATAGAGAAAGAAATACGAACTAAATAGTAATAACGAAAGATGTATTTGTATTTTTAAAAAAAGTACAAGTGTGAAAGCTCTCAACTGAATGAATGAATTCTTCTTCAATTTGACTTAGTCCATTTGATTCTGATATTTGAAAACAATATACTTGACAATATTGATTACTTTAATAATACCAGACATTATTAACTACTTCATTTATTAAATATGGTCAAGTATTATTAATTGTATGTCTAAATAATAACTGAAAACGCTTAAAACATTCGAATACCCTTGTAGAGATGCAGGAAGAATTTACTCATGTTTAAAGGGATCCTCAAGGATTACGTGACACCTCTTTGACAATAGTGGTCATGTGATATTGTGTGTGTAAAAAGGGGTTGAATAACTTAAGGATTAGAAAAAAGATCTAAGTACAAAATTCTAGGCAAACATATTAGAAATGTATCGTATTTCTGAAATACAGTATATTTGATAGATTCAATTTATGGTGACAAGACTTGCAAAAAGGAGCTGGATATGATCGTGACTTTTCATTGGACTATCCGGGAGTTGACGAATCGGCAACTAGCAGAAGGCAAGATTTCCTGGTTAAAAAATTAATCCCCCTCCAAACTTCTTCAGTAAACTTTTTCACTTGGTAGCAAGCAGATGATCTAGTAAAATGTCTTGGGTATAGAAATTTCTCATTCACTGTTCCCTCTCCGTCACTGACAATTATTTGGCAACATTCCCAGCCGAGGACAATAAACGTGGCCAAATTAGAGACCATTGTGTTGTGTCGTTTATTATTACAAGAAAACCTTTCACCTAGTGAAAAGACGGCTTATGACTTTCTGTGACTACTTGAAAGAGTGCGACTTTGGGGTATTGGATACCCACTACAGAACAACGACAGTAGGTCGAGCCACATGTGATGCCATGACAATGGTACAGTCTCAGTGGCACTGACATGTGGACTATGTCTGTTAGAAAGGAACAGAAAAGATATTAGAGGGATAATGCGTCTCCCTCTGAATGGCATTACAAATAAAATATACTGCTTTCCTTCATATTTATGTATCTAAATGTCTCTATGTAGAACAATTTATTAGTATTACTCCTCGTTCACATGTATACTGAATGATCTTCTGTTTATTTCATTTCTGGTTTTCATTTCACTGCATTAGTCTAGTCTTTTACTTTCGTATTGTTAAGTTGTTAATGTATGACAGATATATTAATGTCTATATACTGGACTTTAGAGGGTAGAGAAAACGAAGTTATTCTTTCTCTCTCTCTCTCTCTCTCTCCATTGGTAATGGAAATATTAACGGTTTCCTTACAAGGAAACAGTCATTGTCTGAGTAGAAAACTCTACCGTCGGTCTAAATTTATAATATCTTTCTATTAAAATATTTCAGGAAAATTGGTTGCTCTATCCAGTATTAATGGAGGCTTCCTTCTTAAATATTTGTTTGAAGTAGTGTGGAGAGATTATCTTGATTATGCCACTCTTTTTTTCTTTGTATTACATACACTATCCCTTTTAGTTGTTGCGGCTGCTGTAAGACTTCAAGCTATTTGGTTTCTGTTATTTGGTACAGCTCTTTGTGATTCTGTAGCGCCAGTCTACAAGGTTCAAAGACGGGTGGTCCTCGCTAAGAGCTAAAGGCTTCATTCGCTTGAAGCCATTTTTAGCCATTGATCTGAGAAAGAGTTTCTATCCAGCTGATTGTTTAAAAATTGTATAACCGGTTAGTTGGTGAGTAGTGTTACTAAGTCTGTGGGAGTATCACTACTCTTACGAGTAGTATAGTACGAGGAAACTTGTTTATCTCAAGGACTCGTGTCACCACTTGTTTGGTTGTTACTCCTGATGATTATTATAACTAATAAGCCAAAGTATACTTTAGTATGTAGAAGTGAAAATATGCGCAGACAGGATAGAGACAATAAATAGTAAATAGTTTTCAGCTGTATTTTGATTAAACAGAATAATTCATACGTACAGTCGTTTTGCTACAAATCCTTACTAAGATTTTTTAAAATTGCTTAAAGCAATACAATTTCAAGTTGTATATTTGCAATTAATCTAAATTTCAACCTTAATGTTATGCTTATTACCTCCATTATAGATTCTTGATTGTTAAAAAATGGTGAAGGAGACTGGGAGAGATTTGATTTTAAAAAAATCTTCAGCTGCATCCAACAGTACGTGTTATAAGTTCGGTCTATATTTCTGAGGTGAGTTATTGTAACACTTTACACTATTTACATTGTTCGGACTATTGTATTCTTCATTATTGTCATATTCACGGAATTTCGGCCGTTGTACGCTCCGGCCTTCTTCAGATGATATACGTTGGAATTTCGAACCGAAACCCATTATTTCGTCCACGGGGGTAAATTGTTCTAATCCCAACGGGCAATGGCTTTTCTGGGATATATCAGTTTCAGTTAATTCCCTTTTGTAACTCAACACTCTAAGTTTTTGTTCACATTTGCTGAGGCTAGGTATTGAACTCACAACTCTTTGGGTCAAGTCATGG
Organism: Acanthosepion lycidas; assembly: GCA_963932145.1. Classification (NCBI taxonomy): domain Eukaryota; kingdom Metazoa; phylum Mollusca; class Cephalopoda; order Sepiida; family Sepiidae; genus Acanthosepion; species Acanthosepion lycidas. The sequence goes on along the minus strand of OZ010594.1, from coordinate 58,424,802 downwards.
CGTAATGGATAAAAACGTTGGTTAAAGTAATTCAGCGAGTATGACAGAAAAGATGAGGACAACAGTCCAAAGAATATAAATAGGGTTTAAGTGTTATAAGTTGTGGCATGAAAATCTGAATGTCTGTCACATTTATTTATTTATTAAATTTCTTTTCTGAGCTGGCATAATTTCTGTTCTGGTTACTTATTGAAAAAACACTACATATATATATATATATATATATACACATACATTTATATATATATATATACACACACACATTCATATATATATACATATATACATACACACATTTATATATATATATATATACACACACACACACACATTTATATATACACACACACACACATTTATATATATATATATATATATACACACACACACACACACACACATTTATATATATACACACACACACATTTATATATATATATATATATACATTTATATATATATACACACACACACACATTTATATATATATATATATATATATATATACATTTATATATATACACACACACACATTTATATATATATATATATATACATTTATATATATACACACACACACACATTTATATATATATATATATATATATATACACATTTATATATATACACACACACACATTTATATATATATATATATATATATATATATATACATACACACACATTTATATATATATATACACACACACACACACACACACATTTATATATATATATATACACATTTATATATATATATAAGAATATTATTTTAAAGGTATGGCATATTTCTAGATAAAAATGCTCAACATCAGGGAAAGAGTGTACGTATTAGGTTGGTGCAAAAAACGACATTATTTTTGCACCAACCTAATAATATAAGTGTGGACACCAAGTGGTGACAGTCTGTTTAATCCTTCAACACAATCTTGAGGTTAAATGAAGATTGCATTTAAGCATTCAGACTGAGAATACCATGTACGCTGCGAGTAAGCAACGCGGAAGTCTTACAGAAAATGGAAAATAAAAAGAACATTTATACTCAGAATCAGACTGGTGAAATTTCTTGGATGTATAATGAGCAAGGAGGGATTGCAAAACTTAGCTTTCACGGGGCATATCGAGGGCAAAATGGATAGAGGAAGACAGCGACCTATACGAATAAATAGTGGAAAGAGAGCGGGTTGCTTGGCAAAGTGAGAAAAGCTGTTCAGGGCCACTAGGAATAGGAGGTTGTAGAGAGCCATGATCGCTCACATCTTGAAGATAGCATGTTGGCAGCCATATGTCACATGAGTCTCATGCCGATTTCATAAGGACCAAATTCATTTTTTTGGTTTGTGTCAGTTATTTTATCGTTGACAATCATTTTCCTGGAGATCATTGTCAGTTATTGAAAGTACATTTTTTTTTTTGATTGTCCATATCTGAATCTCACCAAATAGTCAGCAATTGTGTTGTAGATCACTTTACAGCCATTAAAGTTTATTTAGTTACATGGTTTGTTTGTTTAACGGCATATCAACTTTTTATGGGTCAATTAATGCTGAAATTTATTTTTTTTATGAGCTTTCAAGTAACAAAAATATGATGGATGTTATTCTGCATTCACAATTGAATACATAGTAGATAATACTCTATGACGAGAGACTTTACTGCCATATAGGAAGACTGGTATTATATAATACTTCAGTACTCTTTTCTTTGTTTCTAACGAAGCTTTCCTGTTTTTTAGTAGTTTGCATATATATTGGAAGTCATCTTTCGCTCTCCCAATGTATCTTCGGACTTCCGTGTCCCACTTTCCGTCTTCTGTTTAAACACTTCCCAGATATTTAAATTGCTGTACTTGTTTGATTTTGTATCCCCGACTTGTAATTTGCATTTTGAGCTGTTGCTTTTGCTGACAGCCATACATTCTGTCGTCTTTTCTTCTCGCTTTCATTCCCTACCTTCTATAGGACTTCCGGTATTTTCCTTTCTCTGTATAAATAAATGTTTCTTTCTAGTGCAAAAAAATGTCTTTACTTTTTTCAGGTATGCAAACCATGGGTTATTTTATGACACATGGAGTCATCTCCTTTTAAGCATGTATTTTGCTAGAAGGAGTGAGGATGTGGTCCACACTGGGGGATACTTTTATGTGGGATGAACTTTTTGGTCTGCTGTATAAGCCTATGTAGGCTGTATTGAAATAAAAGTGGTTTTAATTTCGGGCCACTATTCACAGTTGAAAGACCTTTTTGATTTCGAGTAACTATGGCAGATATATTTTAGAGATTGTTATCATGGCCGAACAATAAACATTATCCAGTAATGTATTTAAGGATGTTTCATCATTGTTGTCAATGTTAACCCTGTAAACGCACTGGTGTGTGTGTCAGAGAGACACATCTTGGCTGTTATCATCTAAATTTCACTTATTTTCCTTGAGAGAAGTTCGTTTGAGAATAGTATGTGTTTCTCTCTCTCTCTCTCTCTATATATATATATATATTGATACGTAACGAGTTACTGTGCAATATGTCGTACTTTTAAGGGAGCTACGGATAGTGGGTGCGATGGCAAACTCAAGGGCTGTCACGGGTGGCACACACTCTAAACCACTGTAATTTTCACTTGTCGTCATCCATATAAGTCCTAAGATGTACATAATACGATAGCTCTACTAGCTCTTTACTTCACTCCTAGTAACCCCTTATCGCCTGGCTTGCGGTAAATTAATTTAAAAAATAAATAAAAATAATACTAACATCTGCCATAATAAATAAATTTAATAAATACAACACAAATGTACAATTACTTTATCTGACGCCTTTTAATACTTTATCGCTATTTCCATTACAACTGTTTAGACGAGCTCCATTCTCTATTTCTCTCCGTTCAGCTAGGACACGACCTACCATTTCCATAGAGTCGGATTAGCCTTGTTTCCTCTCTGTTCCAAATGAAAGAAGAAAATTACACTTAGTTTCTCCCGTCCCAAGAACTTCCACATTATGGAAGATTCGAACAGGAGTGTTTGCCTAAACCCTTCAAACTTGACTTCTTCAAAGGAATGGTCAATCGTTATGATTCTTCCTTATCCTTATTATCTTCATTGTCTACTACATTCTCTTCCATTTATATAACACACCTTATTCGTCATTATCATTTTCACTGTAATCCTCGATCTAGTATTGGGTAAAATTTTAGTAAAAAAAGGTTTCCTATATGAAACCTGACAACAGGGCCCTAAGAAATGTTATTTTGTAATCACCAAATCGCTGTTTGGCTAATCTTCATTTTTTTGTCTTTCTTTATAAATATAAATGCAGATGTTCCAAAAAGCTAATTCTTCATTAATATTATTTCGAATAAAAAAATAAACAGCACCGTTCTAAAAGAAATATTAGTTTTCTAGATTTTGAACGGGGTGCAATGTCATCTTGCTGATAGAATTTGTGTAGCACAGAATGGCATTTCTTTGGTTGTCGCCAATCATTGGACATATCCATCCAAGGCGACAATAACAATTCAACTTTTACCGGCACGTAGTTCTTCGTTATTCACTTCCTATATTGCATATTATAAACACGGATTAGAATTCCAACGCTAAGAAATACTTTTAATTTATGTTGTTTTCTCTTTTACAAATTTTGATTCGTTCACAAACTATTTCACCTTCTCTTCTAGTCTTTTAATGCTTTCTTGACCCGCTCGTGTAACACTTTGCCGTATCCTTAATCTATAAAAATTTAAATACAACGTCAATCGCCATCTTCTCCTTTTTTTTTTTTTTTTTGGACACCCTTCAGCCTTTGTCCTTTCCTCGGTTCCCCTTCCGCAGTCCTTTCTCCCACCTTCACTCTCTGTAACCCCCACTCCGTGTGCCAGATAGTGGCATTCCCGCATTGCTCGGGGAAATTATTAAAGAAATATCAATTGATTCACTATATAAATTCGTTGCTATTTCACCTCAAATCTTGTCTCTCATTCCGAGTGTGCATTTGATTCTTCAATCGTACTAACAAACCAACACACACAAGTGCATGTGCCAAACAAAATTAAAGTTTATGAACGGTGAAATTATTAAAAACCTCAACGCACAAGTGTATTATCCAGACAAAAGTACATGTGAAATAAGCCTTGAAAAACCATTGTTCGTTTTTATTTATAGGGAGTTGCTGACCTCGGAGAAAGCACACAATTTGTGTCAAAAGCTTTAGCCAAAATGAAAAAAAATGTTTGTATTTGTATGTCTGCGTTCGGTTGTGTAAATCAATTACACAACCTAAGCACTTAATATTTAATAATGGCGTATAACACAGACATATCTAAAATATGCAGTTGAAACCAGACAAAAATAGGACTGATATTTGAAACGAAAGACTAGCAAGACAAAAAACGTAAATAATAAAAATTGTCAGTTTACTGCTTTCGTTCCTCACTCTTTAGAACACGGAACAAGGAGTAAAATAGTAAATATACACACCAACTAAAACGATAAAGGAAAAACTAATACATTGACATTAGTAAACACGGGATATCTAAATCTCGTCACAATAAGTCCTAGCAGCCATCCCTTCTTTATACACAGGGAAGTCTGCCTCGATTTAGTCAGAATTGTCTCAAGGACTTTAAGATGGAAATCAGAAAGAAATCTGCATAAAACGGAGAATATTAGTTTTTCCTTTATCTTTTCAGTCGGTATGTACGTTTACTATTTTATTCATCATTCGAGTTTTGACGAGTGAAGAGCGACAACCGGTATATTACCATTTTTTTTAATTTTATCTTTCTCGTTTTTCGTATTAAATTCCACCTTCCTTTTCTCTTGTTTTGACTATATATTTTGAATATGTTTGTTGTTATGTGACATTATTAAATTTTGCACCGCAAACAAAATTTTCATATTAATATTTAATCGAAATACGTCTCCCTATTCGAACTTTTTGGTGTGTGTATTTCAAAATTTATAGTTAAAATGGATGAGCTAGAAACGAAAAAATGCAAAAATACCATGTGAAAAGGTCAATCATCACAGGACATATTTTTCTCTTTTACTTTGACATCGTTTTCAACTTTTAAATCTAAATCATTTTGACCATATTTTCTTTTGCTTCTATATTAAACATAGACATTTATTAAAAGCAAAATTGTCGTTTACCTGCAGACGTGTTTGTTTCATAATTTGGATGTTAGTTTTTGAAAACATATCGACATTTCGCCAAAGACACTGACAGATTTTGTTCCTGAATTAAGCTTTTAAGCTTTTGCAAGACGAAATGTTTAGTATTTATTTTGTATCTTAATTTTTATCACCAGTCGTCGCAGTCGGTGGAGAATTTGTTTATATCATAGCGTAAATTTATAGTGTTCTCTTGAGAAATTTTTCCATGGATATTGATTTTTTTTTTTATAACGCAGCTTTTAATTTGAAACTTCTTGCTTATAAAATTTAAGTGATCACTTACATTAATTGATGAATTTTTTTAATTGTTATCCAAAAAGAAACTTTTTATAGGCACGTTTGTCGCTGAAACAATATCTCAGACTACTCTTATATATAATTAATATTAATTTTTGTCTAGATTTTCTTTCGGATTATTTCATTGCTTTTTATCGGAAATTACAGATGACTTTTTCAATAATTATTCTACGACTCTTAAGTGAGGATATGACATAGTTTTGTTATAGGTACACGTATGGTGGCCCAAAAGGACAAACGAAAGCTGAGACGAAAGTAAAATACTTCTAATACAAAATTCATTGTATTGCCGGTACGGAAAGTGTGTGCGAATGTCTCTATGTGGTCAAGGAAAGAGATAAATATTTGGTAGGATCTAAAGCTGACGTGTTTGTCGAGCCGGTTGGTAGAGTTCACGGGTGGTGACGCTGAGAGCTTGCTGGACGTCGACAACTGGCCCGTCCGCTGCGATCATCTCTCAGTCGTTTATCAGCGGCTTTCCCAAAGCAAATGTGGTGGCTCAGTTATTTTTTTCATGTTTTTTCTTTGGCATCAATGATCATCTTTGGCTTCATTTATGCTGCCTTTTATATAATTTTAAGGGACTTGTTTTCTGGGATGGATGTGATACTTGGAACCCTTACGCAGAGGACGAATTTTTATTTTTGGTTTTATTTTTTATGGATTACATCCGGGAGAAATGTAAAGTGAATCAGAATAAGATCCAATCTGAAGCGGGGTATAACACTTTCATGTGTGAAAAATGATAAAAACTGGGTAATTATTAAATGTTGAGAATAAACAACTATTCCAAAGAAATGTTATCCGTTGTTATATCTTCTTTACAACTATAAGATCCGGCCTTCTTGCTTAAACGGAATAATCAGTCAAGATCTTAAACTGACAGTGTATTGTTGGATTAACTTTTTTCCTCTTTTTCAATTAGAATGCAATGTGCTTGTCCGGTTACGTGCCTCTTAACGGACAGTCAGTGAAGCTCAGTCTATACAGAGAACAGTTTTCGAGTAGACACCACTAAGAAAAGGTAGATTTTCTGGCGTGCGGTTAAACAAAGTCCCTTGCTACATGACGTGCCGGACTTGTGAGAAAAGATAGCTTTTCACTAGCTTTCCTTTTTTTAAACACTTTTTTGCACCTTTTCTCTTTCTAGCTTTATTCTTTTATTTTAAATGTGTGGGTGTACAGGCGGCAGATATTACCGAGGTCGCATGCACATAATTTGGTAAACCAAACAGTATCTTATATTTTTTTTTATTTCTAGAACAAACTGTGTTTTGTGCTGACATCATTTATTTACATGGTCGAACCCATCTCTTTTGCACATTATTATCATTGTCGTTGTTTTAATATCAACTGCTACGGAAATAGAAAATAAAGTTAAAAGGATTTCCATCGTAGAACCAACTTTGTTATCAGTTCTATACGTTAAATGATAGGCTTATGAAGATAATTTTTGTGTGATTGAATTAACAATATACATCCGATATAAATGATAAATATAGAAAATAATTTAGAAAAGAAATAAGTATTATTTTGTTTTTGTTTTTTTTTCTGACAGATACATCAGATTAGTTTTTCGTATGACAGACATGAAGCAAATTCTCACTCTTCTTCGTTCTTTTGAACAGGATTAGATGTTCATCCCTTGTTTCAAATTTAGAATTGGGTTTCCGGATGCTTTTAAAGTCTTCTCATTCCCTTTCACGCCCAGTAATCCCTTATTGCCTTACTTGGAGTGAATCAATTTAAAAAATATATAAAAATAATACTAACATCTGCCATAATAAATAAATTTAATAAATACAACACAAATGTACAATTACTTTATCTGACGCCTTTTAATACTTTATCGCTATTTCCATTACAACTGTTTAGACGAGCTCCATTCTCTATTTCTCTCGGTTCAGCTAGGACACGACCTACCATTTCCATAGAGACGGATTAGCCTTGTTTTCTCTCTGTTCCAAATGAAAGAAGAAAATTACACTTAGTTTCTCCCGTCCCAAGAACTTCCACATTATGGAAGATTCGAACAGGAGTGTTTGCCTAAACCCTTCAATCTTGACTTCTCAATCAATCGTTATCATTCTTCCTTATCCTTATCTTCATTGTCTACTACATTCTCTTCCATTTATATAACACACCTAATTCGTCATTATCATTTTCACTGTAATCCTCGATTTAGTATTGGGTAAAAATTTAGTATGAAAAATGTTTGGGGGCGGAATTCGATAACAATTAACTGTCATGATTTACCATCATTGGTCACCTCATTTTGACGTTGAAAAAGAAAATTGATTTTTTTATACGAAAACCCGCCATGCTTAGAAGACATTACTGTTGTTTCTCCTTCCTTCCATTTCAGTAACTAGTCATTCCAACATTCATCCTAAATTGACAAATATTTTTATCTTTCTTTGAACAATGACGGACCAATATTTTAAGCATCAAAGCTTGAACAGTTATCGGGTTTTCTTCGCTATCAACAACAATATGTCAACAACTATCAATGTCTAAAGATCCTTGCAATGCAACGATCTCGTGGTCCAAATGTCAGAGAACGGGATTATGGTGTGGAGACCTTGAAAATGGACCATACAGTTATCCCCTTCTCACTAGCAACGAAGCATAGATAACCAAGGTTATCTTCTTCAATGTGGTTGTTTCATAACAGAATCAATAAATTACAGCGGCGTGAAACTTAGTGATAATAACAACAAAGATGAAGACATTAGTTTGAATGTTGGTAATATAAATAAACAATTTTCCTGTTTGACCCTTTGTTCAGATTTTAGATTTGGGTTAAACCGATAAATTTTGAAAAAAACACGGTCGTAATATTAATGGTAGCGCGTGTAGTGTAAGGGAATCGGTAGGCAAAATACAATTATATACGAATCTGTTGATTTTCACTTCACACACATGTCCTTGAAAAAATTCATGAATCCATATTTGCACTCTCCAGTTATGGGTAAAAGATAAGGACAAACGGCGGTCCTTAGTTTTGGTAAGGTAACTATTCTAAAAGAATGCCAACGCTTAAATCAATTTGTATCTTTTCCCTAGGTAGAAGTCAGGTAAAGCTACCCATGAAGCTCAGAAAATGGCTACACAACCATTGCAGAATTGACAAAACCCACAACCCTGGAGGAATATCAATACAATAAAAATAATACAATATTCCCAGTCCCATTTTGTACAATTTTAGGAAAATTCATAGAAATGTATTTGAAGTTGACTCAATGATTTATTGATTGCGCAATCAGTCAATTGTAGTATATATTTTCACAAGTCTTCAGAACGTTGCTGATGTTAATGAAATGTCTTATATTAATTTATGAAAAGCAGCATAATCCATAATTAAACAGTTCTTCTCTTGCTCGATTAGAAAAATTGTCACTGGTGATGAAAAATTGATTATGAAAACCTAATCCATAACAAATATACAGCTTAAACGGAATTTACATGGTATAAACAGTTTTCTGTATATGATGTGATTCAAGGGCGAATGTCTGGTTACGAACTACTGGAATCTAAACAAAGTGTAAAAGCACAACACTACAATGAACTATTGGCACGATTGAATGGTGTATTAGAAAATAGATTTTTCTCGGCAATTGACAGTCATTTTTTTTATTTTTTTCGTTGCAAATATAAAGCAAAAATGTTTATGGAGATAGGATTTCATCCATATGCAACGTATACTGTATTCCTTAAATGATTCATCGAATCAGCTCAGAAAACCTTTTCTACCTACCATCAGCATGGCTGAGGCTAAACTCTAGCAGAGCAACATCCTACCCTTTCTTGGCCTCACGATTTACACTGGCCTAAAGTGGAGCTACTACATCGAATCGATAGCTGCATCCACTGCAAAGTTGTGTCGTGGCAGAATTTCTTTTCGCCAAAAACCATCTTGTACATTTTATCATTCGTCTGTGCATTAAATATTACTGTCATGTCTGCTCACGTGCTCTTGCTATATATTTTGATGTTCTTGACAAAACCCAAAGAAGTGTGTGCAATGTAATCTATCCGTACCATGCATCTCGACTTCAGTCACTTTCTCACTGATGTAATGTGGCTTCCCTCTGTCTTTTCTATAAATATGTTCATAGTAATTTCTCTGACGAGCTTTCCAAATACATGTATTTAAGCGTGCTACTAGATTGACATCTAGGAGAATGCTGAAATAGTTAAATTCAACCGCCACTTCTACTTCTACAGTTGGTTTTCTCGCTCTTCTCACCTGTGGAACTATCTTCCGTTTCCTTGCTTCCCTGATAAAATATGCAAAAAATTAAATACAACATCAATTGCCATCTCCTTCTCTTCTTTATCCTTTGTCCTTTCTTCACTCTTCCCTATTCCCAGTCTTCTCTTTGACCTCCTGCACACTAATGATATTAACACTTTGCTTGGGATGAAATGATGAAAAAATAAAGCACGGAATCTATTCTTTGTGACGAAATATGCAATTTACTTGAAAGGGATTATTGGATCATAGAAGACCAAAGGAAACACTTTGATGTCTGAAGAATGATGTTCTGAATTTATATTAAAAATGCTTCAAAATAGTCCGAGAACTTTTGCATCAATCAATAGTGTGTGTGTGTGTGTGTGTGTGCGCGTGCGCGCGCAGACACCCACAGATACATACACAGAAGCACAAAAATAGAAACGATATTCTTTCTTTCAAGTTAAACTAAATTGCCTGATCGCTAATTTCGCTACGGCGTCTTATTAATTTGCCCTCAGGTACAAAGTCTCTTGAAGCAATTATCAAGATCATTCATTTTTGTCACCTCAGTAGGTGTTAATGATCACCTTTAGCACCCACCCAAAACAGACTTCTTTACTCTTTCCTTTTCTTTCTCGTTTTTGTAGAGTGAACAATAAAATGCGTTTCTTCATTATCTTTATTAGTCTTCCGAACTAGCAAGGCTACACAGCATTAATCAGCTTCAGGACCCTGATGAATGATTCATTTTGGCAGATGTACGATTAACTTAGCAAATAAAAATTCTTCAGGACATATGCGATTAAGGCT
>OZ010594.1:57999282-58409282 GCA_963932145.1 Acanthosepion lycidas | reverse complement strand
CTGTTATGTTTTCCGGAGTTTGGGTTGGCTGTGTGTGTGTGGAGTTTAGGTTGGCTACATGTCGTTTCGGGTCTTAATGCTCTTTTCCCTCTCAGCAGAAAACGTGAATTGATATGGTTGTCTTTATGTTTGTGTGACTATTCAATTTCAAAGCTTGAAGGAATAGCAATTTTCACCAGCCAGCGACGTTGTTGATATATATGTTTCAAATTATGGCTGGTTTGAAATCTGTTCTCTTGATTGGTGGGAAATAATACGAAAGATGAGTTTTCATTCTCAATCATTTTTCCAAAACATTTGATTTTTATTTCCCTGTGTTAGACATAGCGTCGCCATAAACCGGTTCAATTTCAAGGCATATCAAGAAAAGTCCCATCCGAAGACTTCACTGGTTAAAGCCTTTGCTTGTAGATCTTGGTAAGGGTTGTAATTTTTTCACGTAAATTCTTATATCCTACAAAATGTGGAGTAACTTAAAGTGAGTTTCAAATTATAGATATTAACAAACATCCTTTAATTAAAGGCTCTTAAAATGATCCCATGAATAACTAGAATTCATATAACTGTCGTTGTTGTTTTTATCACAGGTTTTCATGTGTGTGTGTGCTCTTCGGCTTACCTCAGGTATGCGTGGCATGTCGTAATCATTGAATATTGTACAATATTTTTAATGTTATGACTCTCGTCAATAACAATTGAAACAATAATCAGATCGGAACATCAAATATTGGATGATATGCAAAAATTATCAGATGCTGCATTTTTCTGTGAAAGGTTAAAAAAAAAAAGCACGCCCTTGCATGGAGTATTGCTGCCATATATGGTCTGGAGCCCCTTCTGTTTGCCTCGGGGTTCTTGATAGGCTCCAGAGGCGGATATGCAATATAATTGGCCCTGCTCTGGCATCTCGTCTACAGTCACTTTCTCACAGACGCGCCGTCGCCTCTCTCTGTCTGTTTTACAAATACTTTTATGGCAATTTCTCCGAGGAGCTGCATTCGCTGGTTCCCAGACTTCATGAGTTCAAGCGCCCTACGAGGCTGGCATCCCGCTCTCACCCCTTCACTGTCGAAACTCCTAAATGTAGCCGTCTCTTCTACTCCAATAGCTTCATGTCTCGCACCTCTCGCCTGTGGAACTCCCTTCCTTATTCCAGTTTCCCTGAGAGCTATAATCTCCAGCTATTCAAATGTAATGTCAATCGACATCTCCAGTTGCCTTGATCTATCCACTACCCTTCTCCTCCTCATCCTTTCTTCTATCACTCCTATTTGATCTTGCTCCAAATTGTCTGTAACCCCTTGCCTCCTAGTGGCTTCCCGCCTTGCTTGGAGTGAAACGCTTGAAAAAAAAAAAAAAAGTTTTGGTTTATTTTTTACGGCGTATCAACATCAATGGGTTATTTAATGCTGACAAGAATTTTAGGATAGGTTCGTATGAATAAAATACGTATTCTTTGTAAGAAATCAGTTTTTTCGATCAGGATTCATTGACATATTTTTGTAAAGAGAATTGCTTGATTTTGTTTAGCAGCGCATCAACCTCTATGAGTCATTTAATACCGAAATCTAAATATTTTGAATGTAATTTTATGACTTCAACTGAATTCATTTTGTACATAATTTTATACTTTCAGAGTAAAGTTATGTTTTATAGATATATAGTTTGTAGATTATAAAATGTATTGTTGGTCTTTAACTATAAAAGTATATTTTTATATTTTTTTAGTGTTGCATTGATCGTTATATTGCTATAAAAATATATTGTTGCTCATTTTATTATAAAAATGTACTGATTTTGGTTTGGAAGTTCACTATTTGCCCATAGCTGGGACGCTGTGTTACCGTACAGGATCAGGGTGGACCTTGAAACAACGGCAATGAGGAGGTGGTTCCAGGCTCCTCAAAACTTCCGATCTCCCGATCATAGGCATTGCTACCGAATGTAGTTTATCTTCATATCCAGAACGTCGGCTGTTTGAGACGGTGTAAGGATGTTACAAAATATATTCATTGAAAATATGTTATGAATCAAAATCTATCTTGTAAATTATTACAGTGTTCACTACTAGCGTTGCATAAATATGGCCAATTATAATAATATTTAATTTGGCCAAAGTACTTCTCTACTCTATTCAAGTGTTTGCGCTACTTTCATTCACTATTGATAATGAAAGTTCTTCGTTGTACATTCGATAAACCTGACCAAATACAATAATAATCTTATCTTAATAATTTTGCAAAAATGAAACGAAATGACATATAAATCCCATAATCCCTTAACTCGGTTTTGAAAAACAACAGGGAGCCTCGTTCTAACTTTTATCCGCCATTGAAATGACAGACAATTCACGGATATTACCTTTTCTGTTTTCAATTCAACATCTTACATTTAGATTATCAAAAGCGTAGAAAAGCCAGCACGTTGACTCGTAAGTCATAAATTATTTTATTTACTTTAACAGAAATTTATTTCATTAAGCTTGCTTGACACAACGTTATATTTGGTTTTTAACTGTCAAAATAAATTTCAGAAGTAATTTGTTGATTTGAAATTAATATTTTCACATTCCAGTCAGATTTATTCGCGGCTTTCACACTGTATTCAAACTAATTATTAAATCATTTTTCCATTTTGAAAAATATTTTCTACTTTTGTCATTAATCTCTTCCTGTATTATTTAAAGATGTTGTCAAATGTTTCTGCTTATTTAGCGATTTTATTCTGAAATGGAAGACCAAGTTTTTATATTTTATTTTTATTATTACTTATAATAAGAATAATTATTGCAAAATCCTTTTTCTATCATACAATATTGGGATCCGTCACTTGCATGATTAACTTTGTTTCTTTAATTAATTTTAAAAGACATGCACTATTAATCCAAATATTTTTAACCTCTTAAAAGGCTATGTTTCTTGCTGGGTAAGAAGATTATTGTTTGTTTCCCTTTACGGCAATTGTAATCGCTGCTTAAGCTCAAATAAAAAGCAAAATTTCGAATTCTGGATATAAAAAGAAGACTGTTCTTAGTTTCTGTTTGTTTGGAAAACTGGCGCAATGTAATCTTTACGGCCACGAAATTAAGCTGAGCTTTGTAAATAAATATTTACCTTGAACCTTTTCTGTTGTCTATATCTGTCCTGGCTATAAAAGGGTGTTGTTATACCTTTGCTCCCCATTCTCCCCCCAAAAAACAGTTATGTACTTCCATAATCGCCCAGAGCAAATGGGTAAGTCACGATGTAGGGTGAAAATTGCTCAAGCTTTGTTTGCCCGGAAAAAATGTAACCTAGAATATAAAGGCTGATTACTTTGCAAAGTTTATGCAGAATAAATAGATTCAAAATGTTATCATTTTTGGTATCAAATCACTACGGATTTATATCCTGTTTAATATTATCGGTTCTTAAATTTGTATTAAATTGAAAACCCCTTTATTGGCGTTGATTTCCTACATTGAAAAGTAATAGTTTCTAGATGTTCTGTTTCAATATCATGACGCAAATTTTAATGAACAGGGACAAATAATGTTTTAATGATTAGGTGCGAAAGTGTAATAATGTCTTCTAAAAGTACTACATTCCATTTATTTCCAAATAGATATTTTTAAAAAAACTATTTGCTCAAATTGAAGAGAATACGTTTGATAATTTTTAAAGTTATTAGGTTGGTGCAAAAATAATTTCGTTTTCTCACATAGTAACATATGTTAGAAAACGAAATTATTTTTGCACCAACCTAATAATTTAAGAGCAGCAAGCGCTTATTTTGAATACTTTATGGAAGTTTCTTATAATTTGACTCTGACGGAAACAAAACTTTGATCTATTTTTAATAAAAATTAAAGAACATTTTCACTGTCATTAAAAGCAGTAAGCAGCTGCAATCCATACTTTGACTTATCCAGCGTAGATGAGTAATTTAGCTAGTTTACAAAAATATTACGTTTCGACATCCATCTTGTCTTTTTTACAGTTTGTTGAAACTCTTCCTCTATAGATCCAAGTCTTTAAGAACAATGGTGAATCTTCTGACCCTATTAGTTTTTTTTGTTTTGTTTTTTTACCTGTTAAAAACAGTTAGGCTCGGAGTGTGGCTTTAAATACCTAGAAAGTTCTCGACAGGGTTTGGCATGCTGACATTCTCAACAAGGTCAATAGCTATGGTGTCTCTGGGCGGATATTTGACTTAATCCAATCGTTCTTGACAAATTGTGTAATGAGGGTTGTGCTGAACGGGTATGATTAATGCATCCCCAGAACCCTAAACTTGGATTTACGTTGTTTACCTTCTTTAATGACCTTTCCGATAACATCAGTTCTTAGTTAAGTATGTATGCTGATGACACAACTATTTACTCCTGTCTTAGTAGCAAGTTCGACAGGTTTATTTACTTGACCTTCCCCCACCCCCACTTAGTCAGGTTGGGACACAAGGTCAATTTTTAACGTGGGGACCCGAGTGTATTCACTCAGGCCGCTGGTCTAAGCTGGTCTTGGCTTGTCATAGCTGGTCAGACCCGGTCCAAGCTAGTCGTAGCCGTGATACCACCAGAAGAGGGCCGGAGCCAGGTAAGTATCAAGCAAGTTGGACAGGTCTGACAAAGTAAAACTGGTAGCTGCTTTTATAAAGCACCTCAAACCAAAGATATCATTAATCACCATAGAGAACCTTTTCTGCTTTCTATCAACATGGTTGATGGTAACCTCCATGATGACAACTCTTTACGCCTTCTTTGGATCACGCTTTCCACTCATATATTGAGTCAATTGCTCGGGTTCGAAAGATGGTTCAGTGTGTCATTCCAGACAATTTTTCTAGTCAGAATCCATCTTGTACATTTATAAATCTACCATTTGTCCGTGCATTGAATATTGTTGCCTTATATGGTCTGGTGCTCTTACTATTAGGTTGGTGCAAAAATAATGACGTAATAATGTCGTTTTTTGACGTTAAAAAATACGTCAAAAAACGACATTATTACGTCATTATTTTTGCACCAACCTAATATATATCTCGATATTCTTGACAAAATCCAAAGAAGGGTCTGTAATATAATCAATCGTGACCTGGAGTCTCGACTTCAGTCACTTTCTCACCACCGTGACGTGGCTTCCCACTATCTTTTCTACAAACATTTTCATGGTAATTGTTCTGATCTTTCCTCCTTGGTTCCTCGATTGCATGCATTTAAGCGTACTGTTAATGGCAACTAGATCTCACCGTTTTATTGTTCAACAGGCTATATACAGCTGTACGTTCTATTCTTATAGTTTCTTTTCTCGCAGGTCTTACCTGTGAAATTCTTTTCCGGTTTCTTGCTTCTTTACCATACCATGTACAATCTTCAAAATTTAAATGCAACATCAGTCGCCATCTTCCTGAATCCTATACTTTTATTGTCCCTTCTTTCGTCACTAAAGTTTTCTCGTTCTCTTTCACACCCAGTAACCAAATCCTGAATATGACGATAAACTACGTCCAACAGCAAGGCCTCTGATCAGGAGGTTTTGAGGAGCGTGGAACCACCTCTTAATTGCTGATGTTCCAAGGTCAACCCTGATCCGAGGTGGTAGTACCTATTAGGGTCCCAGCTATGGGAAAATATTTCACCCACAAACTGGGGTCAAAACACTATGAATGTGTAAAAATAGGTTTTAATACCAGAAATACTTTGTAAAAAAAATATTACCAGCAATATATTTTTGAAAAAAATATTACCAGCTATACATTTTTCGGGAAAAATATTACCAGCGATACATGTCTGAAGGAAAAAATATATTACCAGCGATACATGTCTGAAGGAAAAAATATATTACCAGCGATACATGTCTGAAGGAAAAAATATATTACCAGCGATACATGTCGGAAGGAAAAAATATATTACCAGCGATACATGTCTGAAGGAAAAAATATATTACCAGCGATACATGTCGGAAGGAAAAAATATATTACCAGCGATACATGTCTGAAGGAAAAAATATATTACCAGCGATACATGTCTGAAGGAAAAAATATATTACCAGCGATACATGTCTGAAGGAAAAAATATATTACCAGCGATACATGTCTGAAGGAAAAAATATATTACCAGCGATACATGTCTGAAGGAAAAAATATATTACCAGCGATACATGTCTGAAGGAAAAAATATATTACCAGCGATACATGTCTGAAGGAAAAAATATTATCAAAAATAGATTTTTTGAAGGAAAAAATATTACCAGAAATAGATTTTTGAAAAAAAATCTTGCCAACAACAAAGATTTTGTCAACAATTAAAAACTCATTGAGGTTGATATGCCGTAAAACAAAAGAAACCAAACCAAACACCCATTAACCCCTTGCGTCTTGCTTGGGGTTAAATGATCTCTTAGAAAAACTACAAAGAGTTAAGACCATGAAAGGTTATGTATAAACGGTAGATTGTTGTGTGAATGAATTAGGATTTTTATTTGAACAGTGCAAAATTCACATTTCTAAAACTGTGTAAAGCCAACACATTATCAACAGGTAAATGTGATCTATGCCTGTACCATAACACATCTTTTAGCAGTCAAGAATGCAGATTAGTGCTCATCTCTATTGCAACATCAACCTATCAGCGTCCTTAGTGACATCAGCAAATCTTTTCAGTTTATTACTAACTAGAAGGGTGATCACCTAAACAAACCTCATGAGCGAAAAACAGTATGGATCCTTCTCTTTTATGTTCACTGCTGATGTCTTAACTTTTATTACATACAGAATCAGTGAGAAACTTTATAATAAATTCATCACAAGAGAGATTACCTTAGATACCTCAAAACCCTTTGACAAAATTTGGCATAAAGGGCTACTACACAAACTCTCTATGACATCAGGAAGAGTTTTCGTGATTAGCAAGTCCTTCTTATCAGGTAGGTTCATGAAGATTGTTGTTAATGGCCAGTATTCTAAAGTCCATAAGATTAATGCAGGCATCTCCCAGGCTTGATCCTATGCTCTGCTTTATATTAACGATCTGCCTAAGAACATTCTCAGATCATTAGTAAATATCCATAAAGATGATACAACTCTGACCTAGCTCTAACAGCTCAATAAAGGAGAAACTGATTTGTAACATTCAATACCTTCAAAACCAAGCCAGTAATGTTTCATCTCCGTGAAGAATCTGATTTCCTCTTGTCATGATGAACGGTTGTACACTTAATGTAGCATCTTGCTTTGAATGTCTGTTGGGACTTGGCTACACTCCTCATCACAAATAGAATTCATATATATGGTTTGTTGTTAAAATTGCTGAACAAATCTTCGGTTCCTTGTAACACTTTAGAAAGTACCTGACTCTAGCCCTGCTCTATCTTTACAAGAGTCAGATAAGATAAAAATGGTGTATGGCTGCCATATGTGGGCTGGTGTTGAGCAGTCATCACTGTCCTTCCTTGGCAGAATTCAAAAGCAATTATGTGTCCTTGTGGGTGATGAATTATTTTCCATCCTGCAACACATCTCCCACATATGAAACATAGCAAGCCTCATGCTATTCTATTGCTATTTCCATGGAAAATGTTCTGAAAAGCTATATTATTTTAATTAGTTCAGACATTTTACAGCTAAAACACACTGTTACACACACAGGGTCAAAATATCCACATTCCCTTCATATTTCATTGGTGAGAAATTGAATTCAAAGAGCTTATTTCCAAGAACTGCTACTTTGTATAACAGACTCCCGAGAGAATACTTCCCTGATCATAACAACCTTATCCTCTTCAACTCTATAGTTAACTGTTATTTATGTTACATAATCTGCACTTTTTACTGACTAATCTGATGTCCATATAACAACTTCATTCTCTAACATTCTACCTTGAGTGGCTCATGAACCTTTTATTGGTTTTTGTAAAAAAAAAAAAAAAAGAAGCTTTGAACAATGTTAACTTTTAATTGTATTTATTTGCATGTTATGCAACAAACAATATCAAAAAAGTGAATGGATGTTGTTAAGATGGCAAAATAAAATTGTTTTTAAAAATGTCTCCACCTTAACTCTTGCTTAACTTGCATGAATAATCTGTCATCTAATTTTCTTTGCATTAATAAAAAAAAATAGAACAATTCTAGTTTTTGGAGCCACCTTAAATAAATAAAATGTAAAAACAAGAGATTTCAGGTGTTTAAACCTAATTTTTTACCAGTGTGAGTAAATTTAAATTTTACTTTTATAACAGTTCGTCTACCATCCATAATAATAAAAACAAAAAAAAAATCCTTTTGTATGCGTATCTGCTTTGATCTAAAACTTTCTTGACACCAAATAAATGAAAGCCTAAAAAATTTCATTCTAATTACTTCATTCTCATTATCTAATTACGCTTCTCTGGAAAATAGATCTGAATTTTATTTTACAAATTTTATGTCATTTCAAGTCAAAATTCCAAGTAAATGCTCACATTTTTGTGTTGGCAATGATCTCAAATTTTGATTGTTTTCTGAGATAATTTTAAAATCCTGAAGTAAGCTTTTAATATCCGAAAATCTTTATAGCCATCAGCAGAGGAGGAATATAATTCAATCAAAATATTTAAATATTGTTCGAATAATTTGTGAAATTCTGTTTTTCACTGTTTTGTTTACAATGAAAAAGCAATTATCTCTGATGCCTGACTGAGGATGATATCTTTTTCTTTTTTTTTTCCATCTGAGCAATATCACAAAAGATATGGCGTATGCAATGGCATCTTTTAAAATGTATCTACTCTCACAATAACATTAATAACGTTAATTTAGCCATGAAATATAATTTTTATTGTCACGTTTACCTCAAACTGTATAAATATTTTTATCTGAATTAAAAATAATAATAATTATAGATTTTATTTTTCTGATTAATATTCTTTTCTTTATTGTTATGCTAATATTCTGAGAAAATAATCAGCAAAAATAAAATTATTGCTAGTCTTCCTTAAAAAACCAGAGAGCCTGTTGCGATCTGTCTACCCAGGTTTTTGTGCTATCCAAGTGTTAGCATTGCAAACATTAAACAACACCACCTCTTTTTAAATGAGACATATAAAAGGTTATTTTCTGGAAAAGGAGAAGCAGAATATCAGTTGAATAAGTTTTATATATTCTTTTCATAAATACACAATAACAATAAAATGTTCAATTTTCTTTACAGTGAAATTTGTTTTATAAAAGTAATTATGCATTCTTATGGTATGAAATGTGTGGACAGACTTACTTTATGACAGCCTATTCTGTTTGTGAGTTCATAGACAAAGGCTTATTAGGAAGTTGCTGGTTAATCTCTTCTATTGTGTATGTGGACAATGACTTAGTCAGCAGCTGCTGGCTGTCTCTCTTCCATGTGTGTGTGTTTGTACACATGTGCAGATGAAGCAGACCTCTGAATTTGCAAAGTTGAGTAGTAGTACGCTTCTATTTCTAGTTGAGTAGTAGTACGCTTCTATTTCTAGTTGAGTAGTAGTACGCTTCTATTTCTAGTTGAGTAGTAGTACGCTTCTATTTCTAGTTGAGTAGTAGTACGCTTCTATTTCTAGTTGAGTAGTAGTACGCTTCTATTTCTAGTTGAGTAGTAGTACGCTTCTATTTCTAGTTGAGTAGTAGTACGCTTCTATTTCTAGTTGAGTAGTAGTACGCTTCTATTTCTAGTTGAGTAGTAGTACGCTTCTATTTCTAGTTGAGTAGTAGTACGCTTCTATTTCTAGTTGAGTAGTAGTACGCTTCTATTTCTAGTTGAGTAGTAGTACGCTTCTATTTCTAGTTGAGTAGTAGTACGCTTCTATTTCTAGTTGAGTAGTAGTACGCTTCTATTTCTAGTTGAGTAGTAGTACGCTTCTATTTCTAGTTGAGAAGTAGTACGCTTCTATTTATATAGCCATAAAGGGATTCAAAATCTAACTTCACATGGAGGTGTGAACTTTTTGAATGCAAATTTTTCATTAGTTAGAAAATAATTTCACACTGGTTTGCAACTCTTTTTCTCAAAATTTGCAGAAGTGGTGAATGGAATTATTGTTATTTTGTAAATAGTCCAAAAATAATGCATAATAGTTCTACAACTAATGCCCACAAGTATTTTGACAGTATTTGCCCTTGTAATTATTTTTTATCAAACAAACTTTCTGATGGGATTTTATTGGTTGAATATATATAGGATTTAATTCCCACAAGCTACTCAAGGTAGAGGGTTGCAAAGTAAGAGGCACAGTTTATAAAGATATATTGGGACAATATCGGTTGACCTTCAGCTTGAACAGGTTAAGACTGTAGTGATCAGGGAAACATCTTTTGGTAGTTAGTACCACAAAGCAGTGTATCAGCTTATTTATTTTACACACTAGATGTGTGAGCGGTTTAAGGAATAGCAGTTCAGAAGAAGAAATTGTAGAACAGTTTGAATTTTAGTTGGGTTCATTGCATTCACTGACATGCAAATACTCTTTGGAAAAGTATGAATCCATCTCTTCTCCAGTTTTGGGTTAAAAAGTAGTATTTGTATCTAGAAAAATTGTTGTCATTCTAAAAAAAATGTTAATGCAATATTCACTCATAAAAATAGTTATTCCTACAATCCAAAATATGATTCAGCTTTAAATAATTCACAAATGGCTGATAAGTCATAAAAAACAAATCGATCAATATCAAATTTATTTTACACCACATAAATCTCATCAAAATTTGTTGATATAAAATATGAATATTTGATATTTATTGATAATTATATAATGTTTTTAAAATAAGTGCAAATTTATGGAACTAAAATATAAAAAGAAAAAATTTAAAAATTAAATTTTTATTTGAATAATTATTGGAAATATACAAACTTAATTAATATTATGAATTTCAATATTTTTTCTTACTTTGTATAAATTTAAAGTATAATTTGGCAAATGAAGCTGAAAATTTGCTTAGGTGGTGTTATTTTGCTATATTTATCAAAAGATGTTTTGCAACCTAAACCAGCATGAATGTTTGTAAATTGTTTTCTTGGTTAACTGACATGTGGTTTCTTTGAAACCGAGTTGCAGAATTTGCAAAATTAAAAAGAAAAACAATTACTTAAATTTTATTACAGAAAATTTTTCTTTATTTTTACTTTTTTTTTTCATGAGATTTAATTTTAAGAAATTTTATTTAAGTTTACAATATGTAGAAGACAATTGAAATTTCCAAGACACATCATGAAGGAAAAGGTTTTTCAGAAATTTAACACTCACAGGACTTATTGAGGGTAGAAGGGATAGAAGGAAAGAAACTGATGAGTTTGGGGTGAAGGGATTGCACAGTGGGGACAAAGAGGAAGGTAAAGGATTAAATGTTACTAAGAGAAACAAAAGACAAGAAGTTGTGGTGAGAAAGGATACAGTAAATAAAAGAAATTATTGTCTCCCTCACACATACAGATATATATTTTTTGTTCGTTTTGGTTTCACTAATCCCTTTCTACATCTTCTTCCTAAAAGCTTATTAACAGAGGATATTCTAATTTTATAATTAAAAATAATTTCACTGATAAATGTTCTCTCTTGTTTGTTTACCTCTACGTCATTCATATTTGAGAATTACAGATTTTATAAGAATATCACTACCACTGATCAATGTCTTAAGCATCTAAATTTAATTTGAAATACTTACCTCACTTTGGAATAGTGATTTACAAGCTAGTCCTTCTGGCCATTACTCTCATATCAGGGTTCACAAGGTGACCCCTATTTTAAGATTTTGCCATGTTAATCTGACATTAGTACACCTCACCAACTATTATGAGCTTGATCTTTACTTGGTGCTCTACACTTGTAATCTTGTGCCATGTTCCATAGTAACCTAAGCATACTTATACTGTCTGAAATAGTCTACAACTCAATTTTCTCATTTCTTACTTCCATACCACCTACAACCTTAAAATTTAAATGCAATGCCAATTTCCATCTTGTGT
Source organism: Acanthosepion lycidas (assembly GCA_963932145.1). Taxonomy (NCBI): domain Eukaryota; kingdom Metazoa; phylum Mollusca; class Cephalopoda; order Sepiida; family Sepiidae; genus Acanthosepion; species Acanthosepion lycidas. The sequence goes on along the minus strand of OZ010594.1, from coordinate 58,397,335 downwards.
CTTCCTCTCTTTTATTTTCCTTTCTCCTCACTAAAGTCTTCTCATTCCCTTCCACTTCCAGTAACCCCTTATGTCTTAGTGGCATTATCACCTTCTTTGGGGTGAAATGATTAAAAAAATAAATAAATTTCAATACCTTGAAACATCTGTAGGAAAAATTTCCTTTTGAGATAGATTTCTTTCTTAGCAATAATAAATAATTTGAAGGAGATTAACAGTATTATTGACAGTACAACATGAAATTGCTGATTTTGATTTGAGCTCATTATTTTAAGCATTCTTTTGAGAGCATATTTTTAATTGATATTTCTTGATTTGTCGGTAAACATTTAATTTCATTCACTCTTTCTATATTTTGATTTTTTTGTGCTCATTGCTCTACAAGTGGGACATATTTTAAGACATGTTCTTTTATGCCAGATAAACATTAATTTTTATCACTTTTTTGACTTGATAATATACAGGAAAAAGGCTAAAATACAATATATTCTAACACATTGTATTAGAATACCATTTGATTTGTCAGTTCATATTCAAACCATGTCCAGGCACTAAAATTTTAAGTCATGTATCAAAAATCTTTCAACATAATATTTTCATTTTGTTCTGGATCATAAAAAACATTGGAGGCCAATTGTGTTAGAAAAGAAAGAGTAGGATTTTGGTATCAAATATTTGCAATTAACTATGTAATTACAATGATTCAGGTCATAGGTCAACCAATCAAGATTTGAAGACCATTGTAATAAATTATTCCCAAATTTCAGAGTTGGCAGAAAATTTCACTGTATCGATTAGAACTATTTCAAATCATTTCAGAGTGATTAACAAAAATAGAAAAAAATGTTGGTGTGGGGGGGGTCAATAAATGAGTTCCATTTAAATTCAATGATGAACAAAAAATCAGATGTATGCATTAATTATGTTTGACACTGTGACATTTATTTGTATCATCTAGTTACTTGTGATGTAAAAAGGATGAATCAGTTTGACCCAGTTGCTGGATGCAGTTAAGAAGCTGAAACATGAATGAAAACTGTGCAATTGTCTCTGGAAGGTTATGGTGAAAATAATGGTTAAAGAGTTTTGATATAGCAGGGCTTCTTTGAAACTGAACATTGTACATAAATGTGTAGAAGTAGTAAAATCTAAAAAACACTTTTGTTGAATAGAAATGGCTATTTTTCTACATGCTAACACTTGCCTTCTTGTCACACAAATGACAAAACTAAAGTCAAATCACTTGAAGATTTTTTTTATTTCTTTTAATCATTTCACCCCAAGCAAGGCAATAAAACCACTAAGACACAAGAGGCTACTGAGTATTAAAGAATTTTTTTTAATCATTTCATGCCAAGCAAGGTGAGAATGCCACTAGTGTGTAGTGGTTTACAGGGAGTGAGAGGGGAGACATGAGAATAAGTTGGATTGAGGAACGGACAAAAGATGAATAGGATTCAAGAAAAACACTATTAGGGAGAGAGAACAATAAAAGAAAAAGAATTGGGAAGACAGAAGATGACAATTGACATTGCATTTATATTTTTGAAAATCAAAGTTGACTGGGAAGCAAGGGGTCAGAAGAGAGTTCCACAAGCAAGAAGTTTGAGGATAGAAACTGTCAGAATTGAATTTAAGGTTGCAGCTAGCAAGTGCAACTGTAAAATGATGTGAAAATTTTACCAATCTAGTACTGCACTTAAATTCATAAAGTCAAGGTACCATAAAAGAAAGTAATATTTATTGTTGTAAAAGTACAAAAAAATGTGGCCCAAGGGCAAAAGAGGGCATGGGGAGGGCTGGTCTTCATTTGTTTTATAACAAAACTAATCTAGGCACAATTACTGACCCAAAAATGCCACAGTATTTCTTATGCTAAAACAACACATACTTACTTAGCATTCTTACTACAGTCGCTATAACACTTTATAGTCTCTATAGAGAAAAGTTCATCCTAACAATTACTATGAAAATATTTATGGAAGTAGGAAAGAACCAATTACATTTCAGATTTTTCTTTGAATTTTACTAAAAATCTCTAAATATATAGCAGGAGCACCAGACCAGATGTGGCAGCAATATTCAAAGCATGGGCAAATGGTGGACTTTATATATATATTAGGTTGGTGCAAAAATAATGACGTAATAATGTCATTTTTTGACGTTGAAAAATACGTCAAAAAACGACATTATTACGTCATTATTTTTGCACCAACCTTATATATATATATATATATTATATTATATATATATATATATATATATATATTATATATATATATTGATCCAATTGCTTTTCTAACTGTTTTTTAGCCCTTTACCTCGAGAAGTCCTTGGGCCTTGTATAGGATGAATATTAAAAAAAAGAAATTACTGTTATTTTTCAACCAACTAAACCACCTATGAAGAAGACTTTATAGAATCATAAGTCTGAAAAAAATAACGACTTTTTGTCAAATGAATCAAATTGGTGAGGACTATTTTGAGGCATTATTTTTTTTAATTTGTTTAAATAAAATATGCAATTTAAAATTGAAAAATCTAATAATTTCTAGACTTATATCCTTCAGATAATTATTTTAATTCCTGACAAACTCATTTTATGCACAAAACTTTGAATATTTAATATTTAAGACCTATGAACCTTATTAAAAGCTTCTGTGGCCACTATACTGGGTGAGGTAGAGAGGAAAGATATTTTTGAAAAATTCACATCATTAATTTTAGCTTCAAAAAAATTTTATTGACATCAATGTGTTCATATTGAATTGCATTTGACAAAATCAGGTGCAGAAAACAACATCCCTCATGTGGGGTGTCTCTATTGATTCATTTCTGAAGTCATTCTTAGAAGTTGGCCTCCTCTCTTTCCAGCATTGTTATGATGATTTGAGCCACTTCCACATAAATAGCTTCCTTCAAATCATCCAATATATGGGTCTTATGCAATAACGACAATTCTGTGGTATTGAAAATGTACTTCATCACTCATTAGCAAAATGAAGTTGTCATTTACCTCAAAAATGGCTTCCTTCTGATGTGCAAAGTTAAGTCACTGTGCATAGTCTCCTGGTCTCAACTGTTGCTCAATGACCAATTTGTGGGGGTGAAAATGTAGTTCTTCATGCAAAATATGCCTTACTGAACGAACTGGCAATAAGGGCTCTGATTGGGAGATTGAAAGTTTTGAGAAGTGTGGAACCATATCTTAATTGCTATTGTTCCCAGGTTCATCCTGGTCCGGGGTGGTAGCATCTGTTAGGGTCCTAGCTATGGGTAAATAGTGAATACCCAAATAAAACCTTATGAAAGTATAAAGATATATTTTTATAGTGAAATACTAGCAATAGACTTTTATATATAAAAAAATTAGCAACAATACCTATTTGTAATAGAATTACCAACATGAAAAAACACTTTTCATAACATTAACCCTACAATTTCTTACATCAAACTGTATTCCAAAATATGACTTCAACAAAACTACGACATAAAACATGCATATTATTGCATCTAGTAATTATGTCCATGCAGACATTAACACAAACGCTGTTTATCATCTACCATGATATAATTGTGAAAGCAGAATAACTTATATCATATTTTTATTACTTCAAAGCTTACAAGAAAATTAAATTTCGGCATTAAATGACCCATAAAGTTGTTGATATGCTGTTAAACAGACAAAATATTTAGATCATAATTTAGCTGAAAGAACAAAAGAGCTAAAATTGAGCTCTTCATTAGAAATCTCCTCACAGACTGTTTGGTCTGACAGATTTCAGTTGAATCAACAAAGACTTTGTGTGCACAGAACAGTGCATCATAAAAGAAAGGAAGAAGGTACTTCTGAGAGGCTTGTCATTTGGTTTCACATATAGCAATCTTTCTGGGCATATCTTAAGTACTGAACATGAAGTGTTGATATTTACTCTTTTGATCTGTTCATCTTTCAACATTTGTAGCTACTCTTATTGCTAGTGTCAGATTTACTGTATGTACGTTTAAATGGTTTCTTTTCTACATTGCTGTTTATTTTATCAAGATATTAAAAAGATAGAATTTTTTTATCTGTTGCTTTAAAAGCTTGTTGACTAATTTATATAAACCTACATAGATTTCATCTTGTACATCTGTCATTATAAGGACATTAATCAAGAAGATAAAAAAATAAAACTATCAAAAATAGTGCAACTAAATTATGAAAACAAATTTAAAATACACAGTATTTGAAGATACTGAATGAAAATATTTGCAAAGTATGTTTCATTCGTCATGTGTTAAAATTGTTAATGTATCTTACCATGTATAGCGGATTGCATTTTCATTTCCTTTGTCCCCAGTAGAAGGGGAACGTATGCTCACAGGCCCTTACCATGTTCAGTTTTTTTATGTATTTCTTTCTTTCTTGTAAGTTAATATTTTATTAATTATTTATATTAAGAGTTAGCTGAAATTTTGTATCGCATATAATGATGCATTTTAAAATTAATGTATTTAGGAAATTATAATAGAAGAGAGAACTTCCATTTGCTGCAAAAATCACGTTTTCATCCCAAGATTATTGTAGTCAGTTTCATTTGTGTCTCTCCATGTTTGCTTGTACATATAACAAATTTTTTGTCTCTCTTTTTGTGTAAAAATCATGCAACAGAAATACTGCTTAGGTTTAATATTTGAGATTAGTTCCTGATTGATGTACCATTAATGTACTCATATATAATAGGCTAGCTTGGGCACCCTGAGGCAGTGTAATGGTTAGCAAGCTTGTCTAGCTAGAACAATTATGACTGGATAGTGAGTTCAGCCCTCACTGGGTGCCTTATACTTTCGACTTCGTGCTGCATGTAAGCTACACATGGAAAATCACTATAAGATTTTCTTAGAAAATCAACATTGCATGCTAGGTGTGCAAGCTGTGGTTTTGATATGGTTATTACTGCCACCAAAAAATAGATTCACATCTGTTATCAATTTTTTATCATTTCATTTTAATGATCATCTGAAAAATTTTACAGAAATATCTAATTTCTGTAGATTTTTGCTTACAAACTGACTTCAAAATTTCACTGTTTCAATAATAAATCCAAATAAAGTTAATATCTTTTGTATTAGATACATTGAATGGAAAAATATTCAAACCAGAATTCTAATTGTGAATCACCATAACCATATTCAATATGTAAAAACTGTAAAAAAAAATAAAATGTAAAAGATTGCAAAATAGCTATAAATAAGATTTATTAGATGAAAATTAATAAAAACAAAAAAAAAAATAGCTAAAAGTGTATGTAACATAATAATATTGCTGAACACAAATTATGAGATGGAATGTTTTAAATTTACATTGTTTATTGAAAATCGCACTAAAATGAGTGTACTGTATAATATATTACATCATAATATAGCTAAATTATTCAGTATAATTTTCCCTTTGAAGCAAATGAAGGTCTAATTTGATGGCACAATGATTTAGTAACAATGTGCTTTAAAAAATTATAAATTTTATAAGGCAGTGTTATAAGGCTTTCATTGATCACTGGAATAAAATTGCAACTTATTCAAACTAGTTTCCTTAAAAACCTGAAAGGATTTGGGGAAAAAACTATTTTGTGTCATTATTTATCATCTCAAACCCCAACAAGAGTGCGATATCACAGTTCCAAAATTAACTTGCTCTAGTGTATAAGCCTATTTCAGTTATAGTTAGACACCTGATTTTTTTTTTTTTTTTTTTTTTTTTTTTTTGCATGAATTTTAATCCCACCAGAAAAAAATTTACATGTGTATAGTATGACCAGTCACTGAAAATACCAGATTTTTAACCTCTTGAAAAAACTTTTCTTTAAAATTACTTGTGTGACCCCCTATTTTTGTATCAAAAACTGATCATAAAAACTTGAACTATACTCTAGTATATATGGTGCATCATTATCCTGACTTGTTCATTTGGGAGAAACATCCTTTCTAAGAGTTGAAGGTTTGTAACATTTAATAATTTTTCTATTACAAGCTATCAGTAAATTTTATCCAATGAAAGCCATAATTCCAATTACTGGAAATCATACTTTCTGTAAACACAAGTCCCTTTCTATGATTGACTACTTTTATCCATGGCAATAGATGTAACTCACTTATGTCAGATTTTGGGAATAAATATTTTATTTTTATTATTTTATCTTTATGTAACTTTAACCTAGCAATTCCATAAAATGTTCCTAATGTTCAATTTCATATTTGTTATCTTGTTTTTGAAGCCTTATGCTGATTTATGCCTTAACTTTGATAAATTTTTTCTTCTTAACTCTTTCTTTCTAAGTTCATGATTCTGCAATCAAGTTATGGAATTTTCATGATTTTATTTTTTCTTTTTAATATTTTACTTAGTGATTTGTTATACTTCATTGAAAATGATTTTTTTTTTCCCCTCTTTTACCTGCAGCAAGTATTTGATCTCATACACATATGTGCAGCAAATTTCTTATGCACAACTAAAAAGCAAAATGCACTCCTTCAGGGTGTTTCAGTCAATTTTGTGAGGAAATTCATGTTTTATATGAGAAATTCTCCTTCTAGACTTGCTATTTCAATCTAAGATAGCACTCTCTTGATCTTACTGTTCACTTGGAAAATTAATGTTTCTTCATCTGTAAATACTGCCAAACATCAAAGTGTTAGAGAAGAAAAATTCTGAGATCTTAAGACATGATTAGAAGGATAAATGAAAACAGATAACAATTACAGCTGAAGGTTTTTGTTATGTAAAACTTTGGCTTAATATTTAATTTCACCAAAAACTGTTAATGCTGAGCAAGGAGTATGAAAAGCAAAACGAAAGCTTATGAGAAATCCAGTAAATAATCTTTGCTTCTTTTTCAAAGACAAATATATAAGTTGCTAAAACACTAATTGCCAACAGATTTTCAACTTAGTCTGAAAATAAGATAATTTCAAAGGAAATAATAGTTCTAATTATATAACCTATTTAGAATCTTGGAGAAATGTTTGAATTTGTTTGTGCTCTAGATGTTTGTATTGAATATTGTGACTAATGAGGTAAAAAAAAATTATATTGTATTTGTTTTCATTTCCTTAAAACTTCATCATAGCTCACATGTTCACTCCATGTTATTAAGCATCCTATTTTAGAACCACATTTCAGTTACTTCACACCTCTTCTTCATATGTTAGGAGATTGTCCAGCATTCATTGTCATACAGAGAAATTGATATTCCATAACAGTTTAATACTCTTTCCTTTGTTTCTAACAAAAGTTTCCTCTTTTTTTACTTAGGTTTTGAAAGACATCTTTTACTATTCCAGTGCACTTTTGAATCTCTGTCAGATTTTCTGTCCTCTTTTAGAACACTTACCAGATATTTGAATTTTCATTCTTGCTTTATTTCAACATCTTCAACTTGTAGTTTGCATTTTTGTTCCTCTTGGTGATACATTGTTGCCTTACAATTGGTTTGTCCTTTTTTCCTTGATTTGTTTTACTATTTTCTGTAAGAGTTCCTGCAGCCTCCTTTCTATGCCTGCTATCAATACTGTGTCATCTGTATATCTTATATTGTTAAGATTGTGTCTACTATTAATAAATCCTGACAGGACTTCCAGTTTTCTCAGGATAGCCTTGTTAAATAAGTCTTATGAGAAGACACATACTTTCTTTTCTTTGTATTTCCTGAGTTTAATTTCTATCCATATGCAGAAGGTTTGAGATCAGAAGTTTGGGATTATTCTAATATCTTTCCCAAATAGATCAAGCTTACCTAGCAGTTTAAATAGTTCTTTGTACCATGCATTATCAAAAGCTTTTGCTTGATCTATAAAATATAGGTATAACTGTCTGAATTTCTGGGATGAGGAGTTACCATTTACATGCAAACTATTGTCCTCATCTTTGTTGTTATCACATTCCAGCCTTTGTTTCCTCTGTCCTTCATCACATATATGTCAACTGAGATAACCTACAGGGAATTTCAAACTGAACACTTTATGGAGATAGACTGTTCTCATTCCACTGCCTATATCTAGGGATATCTTGTCTAGTTCTTATTTTAGTATTGCTCGCCAATTTCTATTGAATCCAAGTTCACAATGACCAACCCAGGGATTCAACTTAGAATTACTATGTCATCAAAAAAACACTTTAATCCCATGAGACAATTCTTTGTTGAGAACTGGGAGTGTTAAACCTAACTTTCCTGCTGATGAGTGCTGCTGCTGCTTACCATGCTCAACTGCACTCATTGAGGCTTTCTCTTTTGTTACAGCTGCTGTTGAAGACTGGATGTTCTTTACCTTTCCTCCTTTATTAATATTCCCATATCATACTAATTCTATACTTGATCTACTAATATACTAATATTAAAATAGATAATCAGATGACAGAATATGTTAATCAGCAATATATTTTGAAAAGGTTTTTTGACAAAAACTGCTTGATGTTTAGAACTAATTTAGTAGAAAATTATTAACCAATCAAGATAATACTGGAAAATATCACAGATTTTGTTTATCTCACCCTGAATGGTCTTGGATGTGTGGTTGGTGTAATGGATAATGATATGGAATTGTTAATTGAACATTCAAGTTCTAGTTGGATTTGTCACATTCACTTATCTGAAAATATGTTTTGGAAAGGTATGAATCCATCTTTGTCCCCAAATATGGGTTAATTAGTAATATTTGTATAACTAAGTCATTATTATCTCAGAAAAAATTTCTTACAATCTAAAAATATTTTCTGGCTTTTGAATAACCTTTCAAAGAGTTAATAAGCTCAATATTTCCATTGTTTCGTTTTTTGTATATGAACTTTGTTATTTAAATCTTACAAGATATTTACAAAAATATTTTGAATGTAAAATCAAGCTGGTTACAAAATAGTTGTAAAGACAAAATGATTACTAATGTTTCTAGATTAAAGATCTTGATCAGTTGCAATGAAAAACAAATTAAGATTAAAGAAATTCTTGTTAAAAATTAATAATGATTAACAAAGTTTCATCTAATAAAATATTTAAAATACTATTCATACTATCAAGAGAGAAATTTCAAATATGGCCACAACAAACAGTTGGCAAAAAATAAGGAGTAAGTTTATACACTTATTCTGCAACTCTTAGTTCTTATAACTGTTATATTCTGCTTCAATTCCTGTATGATCACCAAAGTTAAGCAACACTGAGCCTGGTCAATACCTAGATGGGTGACTGCTTGGGAATACCAGGTGTTTTAAGCTTGGATGTGGAATTGTTAATCAGAGATCCAAGTTCCAATTGCATTTGTTATATTCACTTATGTACAAATACCTTTCTGAAATGCATGAATCCACCGCTTCTCTACCAGCTATGGGTTAATCAGTAAGATGTGTATCACTAAACAATTATTGTCTCAAAAAAAAAGAACATTCTTACAATCTAAATTTTTTTTCTGGCTTTAAATAACCTGCAAATGGTTGATAAGCTGTAGAAAACAATCAATCAAAACTCTGCTTCAAACTAGACCTCTTTCTGACTCATTCCATATCAAAACCTGTCATCTGGATGTGGATGCTGCGAAAGCAGAATTAAAAAGTCGCTCTCAGTGCAGGGGCTCTGAGCATCACATTTAGCTTACAAATTTAATGCCAACAAAAGAAATTTACATGTTGATCATGAATTTTGACACTAAAGCAAAAACATGACAAAAATGCTGAGTCCTGTATCCACCCTGATTGCTTAAAAAGACCCACTCAGTAACCCACAAGACAGTTCACAGCAGCCTCTTCGTCAGTTGAACTAAAAGCAGTTTCACTACAAAGCCAGTATGTAATAAATTTTGGTCAATAACTTATAACTTTAAAGCCAGTGTACAACCAACTCTTCCATTTTCAAGATCGACTTCCTCTGCTTACAAGAGAGATTCTACCTTGATCCAATATATAACAGTTGTAATAGATAATTTTTTTAACATATCTCCTCTTCTTTTTGCCTCACTGACAATATATTGTTTTTCATTTGTTAGTCTATGCAGTTTATAGCATATCTATAGCAACAGTTTAGCTGCCATATAAAAAAAAGGCTTCCCAAAATAAAAGGGATTTGCATTTGTCTTCACTAGAATATTTTTCTGATCCAAACTCTTAATCGCTACACATTGACAGTCTGAGTAATAGCAATGAAAACAACAAAACGTCCTGAGTATGATGATAAACTACGTCCAGCAGAAAGGCCTCTGATTGAGATGTTTTCAGGAGCATTTAATCACCTTTTAATTGCTGTTGTTCACAGGTCCACCCTGACCCAGGATGGTAGCAAATGTTAAGGTCCCAGTTATGGGAATATAGTTGCCCACCCACAAACTGGAGTCAAAACACTATGAAATTTTAAAAATGGATTTTTATAGTAAAGGTACCAGCAATGCATCTTTTTTTGTTTTTCAGCAATACATTTAAAAAAAAATATTAACAATACATTTGACTCTCAACAAAACTGCTCTTTACAAAGATATGTCAATGAAACCGGATCTACAAACTGATATCTTGCAAAAAATACATATTCTATTCATATGAACCCATATTAAAAATCTTGTCAGCATTAAATAATACATTGAGGTTGATACACTGTAAAATAAATGAAACCAAACCATTACGGTGAAAGAAATAATAGTAAAAACTTTTGTAGTCGATAATCTAATAACGATTCCAGTTAATATTAGGCTACAAAATATTTACAAAGCTGAAATCATAATTTCCATTTTTTTTTTTTTTTATTCATTGTGCATTACTATAACAATATAGTATTCCTAATAAAGATAAAATACAAATGTGACTAATCATTAAAACTAACAGTCAAACTTAGGACCACAATATAATAATGATGATAATTTTCAAACCACTAGGCATTCAATTCCTTTGATTCTGGCAATGTAATTACTCAACTCGGCAAAGGTGTATAGATTCTTGGAGATATTGTATTTCTTCCTGCGTGGAATGGCTTTACGTCAAGTCCTGCTGATATTCAAGAAATGCTATCGTATTCTCTGTTTGGATAAGTTTCAACTGGAATCATTTGAATGAGATTCTTATATTGATCTTGAGTCATACAAGTAAAAAAGAACTAAAAAAAACAACTGATTCTCTGTCAGATGTAGTTTCTGACAAGCTGCTTTACTTTTAAAAAAAAATACTTTTCAGGAAATCAGATATTCGATGTTTGAAATAGTGTGGAAATGCTTCTCAGGTTGTGATATCATGCTTGTATAGATTCATTTTATTTTTTTTTTATATAGTACATGAAAATTTTGTGCTTAAAATTTTCATAAACGGATGATAGGTTTACCTCCGTTTTAATTTTTCATTGGTTTTCTGTTACTGCATAAATTTTCATCAGATCAGTTACCAATCATTTTCTGTTTTGTTAAAGCAGTTAAAATTCTGTCACTTTGGAGATAAATTTTAGAGTTACATTGGATTACATAAAATGGATTGTTTATCAGATAAGATTGGAAATGGAGATGACTTGAACTTCAGGATCTTTGGAATGAAGCTTAGAATTAAATAATAAAACTGTTTTAAAATGTACAAATTAATCCATTTTCCAAAATTGTATCTGTTCAATTCAGTATCTGGAGGAATAGGAGTAACACAGGTCTTCATATTTTATGTTCCATGTCCCTTATTTCGTGTGCTTTATAGCTCTTATTAAATTTTGTATTTTCACTATCTCTCACATTGCACAAGCACATTAGGTAGGTTATGCACTGCGTTCTTCTGTCTCTCTCTTGCCTTTAATAGCTCCTATGAGTGTCAAATTTTCTATGTCCTCATTATTTACCCTAAAAATTTCAATATCTCTTTCTGATAAGTATAACTGTCCTTTTGTTTTCATTTTCTCTAAAACTTCATCATAACTCAAATATTCAATCCATGATATTCTCAGCATCCTTCTGTAGAACCACATTTCTGTTGCCTATGTCTATTCTTAATCTATGAGGAGATTATCCAGCATTCACTGCCATATAGGTGGACCAATATTACACAACAGTTCAGGACTCTTTTCTTTGTTTCTAATGAAATTTTCCTGTTTCTTTGCTTAGCTTTTCAAAATACTCATTTGCTAGCCCAAAGTATTCCTGACCTTTATTAAAACATGCCCAAGATATTTAAATTTTTGTATTTGTCTGATTTTGGTATCATCAATTTGCAATTCGCATGTTTCACTCTTCTTTTTTTCTGATAGCAATACATTTTGCCTTCTTGCAATAGATGTTTACTCATTTCTTCTTGACTACCTTCAGTAGGATTTCATGTATTTTACTTTCTATATCTGATATAAACACTGTCATTTGCATATCTAATGTTAACATTGTGGCTGCCAGTAATGAATCCTGGTAATAATTCTTATTCTTTCAGAATCACTTTAATGCAAATGTCGAATAAGTCTGGTGTGAAGATACATCCTTGTCTTACACTCCTTTCTATTTTTGTATATTACTGAAATCGTTTTCTAGCCATATGCAGAAAGTTTGCACCCAGTATAATTAATGGAATATTTTAATATCCTTCCCAAATATATCAAGTTTATCTAATGATTCCAACAGTTCTTTTCATCCTGGGTATGATGATAAACAACGTCCAGCAGCAAGTCCTCTGATCAGGAGGTTTTGAGGAGCGTGGAACCACCTCTTAATTGCTGGTGTTCCCAGGTCCACCCTAGGCCCGAGTGGTAGCACTTGTTAGGGTCCCAGCTATGGGCAAATAGTTAACACCTAAACTTGTGTAAAAATAGGTTTTAATACCAGAAATACTTTGTCATTAAAAAAAAAATATTACCAGCAATAATTTTTGAAGGAAAAATTATTATCAGCAATACTTTAAAAAAATACCAGCAGTACAAACAGTTATATATTCTTTGAAAAAATATGACCAGCTATAGATTTCTTCAAGGAAAAATATTCCCAGAGATAGATTTTTGAAGAAAAACATATAACCAGCAATAAAAATTTAGTCAGCACTAAATAATCCATTGAGGTTGATATACCGTATAACAAAATAAACCAAAGAATACATATTCTATTCATACAAACTAATCCTAAAAATTTTGTCGGCATTAAATAACCCATTGAGGTTGATATACCGTAAAACAAAATAAACCAACAGTTCTTTGTGATGTTCTTTATCAAATGCTTTTACATAATCTATAAAACATAGATATACATTCTTTTAAATTTGTATTGCAACTCTGGTATTAGTGGCTGAATAAGGATAGGTGTACTTATATAAAAAAAAATTGTTTTTTCTTTAAAAATAACTTTTCCATAAATAAATGCAGTAATCAATAAATACTTAAAGATTTCTTAAATTTCATTAATTAGTTGAATTTCAGTACATTTTTCAAATGCAAGTATTGATCCTGTGTTTTGTGCAAATGAAAGCACAAATTGTAAAGACAAGTAACTCTGTTTCCATGTAATTGAAAAATAGTTTTTTTCAGATCAGATTTTTCTCCTAGTATTCTTCCTTTTAATGATATAAATTTTATGAAAACTGAATTATTTTTTGTCAGTTTATGACTTTTTTGCAGCAAGTCCAGTCATTCCTACAAAGGAGCAATGTGGTGACTATTAAAAAGGCCACCACTTGAGAAAAAAAAAAAAAAAAAAAAAATATTTTTTTTTTTTTTCCACTTTTATCAAAACCAAAGTTGTCTGGCAGATATCATCAACAATCACTAATCCAGTGCAGGACAAAGATGCATCCAAAATATTTCTCTGACAACTGGGACTTTGCTATTTTCAGTTATGTCTTACTAAAAACCTGATATTTTAGCTGATCTTTTCCTGCTACACTTGTTAGCCATTAGACACAAATCAAGCAACCTTTTATTCCACTTTTAGCTTTACTTGAAATGTATCCTGCTCACATTCATTTTATCATCTTAATCATTACTCAGCTATCTCTTATCTTGGTCCCTATTGACCTTTTTCTATCTCTTAAGAGTTCCCTGTAGCATTGCTCTTTCTATATTTTTAGCTTAATTTTAAGCAATTTTCTTAATTTCCATGGTTACATAGGGATGCAAAAGGTGATTGTCTCCTTTTAGTGAAGATGAAATGTGAGTAACATGACTGCCATTTAATGATGTCACTGCACAGTGACGAAAGAAATGACAGTCAGTTTTAGTCAGTCAAATTTCAGGAGTCAAACAGCAGTTGCCTTGCTCTGGGCTTCTGCCTGAGGCAACCAGCTGCCATGTGGAGCAGCTTACAAACCTATTGCACCATTTCTCTTTGGTAATATATCTTCTCCAGGTATAGAAAGAAACTATATCCAGCTTGCAGTCCCTTGCTTTTTTCTGCCATTGCAGAATATGTCTTCACTAGGGACATAACTGATAAGTCTGGCTTAATCGAATCTGGAAACCTAATTATGGCTTCTCCACAAACAGAAAAGAATCTCATATTATTTTAGTACCTCAAAAACTAAACTGCTCTCTATTAATCATCTGTGAGACCCTGTCTTCCTTACATTAGTATGGCTGATGCTGACCTCCAGGAGAGTGACTCACTGGATCCTCTTGGACTAACGCTCTCAGCTGGCATGAAGTGGAAAACTATATTGACTTCATTGCTAGATCAGGTGCTATGAAGGTTGGTTCACTGTCTCATACTAGGTGATTTTTCTCTTCAGAATCTATCTTTCACATCTATAAGTTTGCATTCTTCCATACTTACAATATTGCTGCAAATTATGGTATGGTACTTCTTCTATCTATCTAGAGCTCCTTGATAAAATTCAAAAAAGAATCAGCAATATTCTTAGCCCAGATCTGGTGGTTCAGCTTCACTTGCTCCCCACCAATGTAAAGAGTTGCCTCCCTTTCCCTTTTCTATAAATACTTTCATGGTAATTGTTTAGATGAGCTCTTTGCTCTGGTTATATTCCCCTCACTCCACACTAGTTAGGACGTTCATGGAGACAATGAGGTATTATGATGGATGTAGTAAGAAAGGTAGGTAAAGAATGTGTTGTTTTGGTGTAAAGAATATTGTTGTATGTTTGGTTCAGTGTTTGTGGCTAGTTAAGACAGAAGAATTCACCATTTTTGATCTCGTGCCACATTTTGTATTTTTCATAAATAAATATCACTCTTTGCACTTGTGCCAAGACTCTTTGAATTTAAGCACAGTACTAGATTGGCGATGAGGTCTCTCCAATTTACAGTTGAGCTGGCTAGATAAACCATAAATTCTATACTGGCGGTTTCTTGTCTCTCACTTCTCACTTGTGGAACTCTCTTCTGAATCCTTGCTGTCCAGCCAACTTTAGTCTTCAAAAATTTAAATGCAATGTCAATCACTATGTACTGTATTCCTGATTATTCTTCCTTTGTTCTTGCTCCCGAGCAATTCTTCCTGTTTGTAATTCTTCCACACCCAGTAACCCTTTATGTTTTAGTGGCTTTACTGCATTTCTGATGGTGAATTCAATTAAAAAAATATGTAATACACTATCTTTCCATTCTCTTTTCATGCTGTTTGTTGTGTAGACATGTTATAATTTGTCTGTGAATGAAACGTGTAAATATTAACATACAATTTTGTGTATGAGTTAGCATTATAAAAACTTTCTCTGAGAAAAAAAACATGCTTGCCATTCCTTTTTCTTTCATCTATTTCATTCTGTCTTTGAAATACGGTGTTATTATATCATGGATATAATAATAACCTTAATGGAGGAAACGCAAATGGGAGAATAAACTTTTATTCGGTAGCACACTCATTATTTGGGTCAACTCAACATGACACAATCTTATTTTACCCCCATTAATTTTATCATCTTCATCACTTCTTGGATGTCTCTTATCTTTGTCTGTTCTCTGATCCCTATTGACTTCTTTCTGCTTGTTAAGAGTTTCCTTGTTAAGAGCATTGCTTTTTCCATTGATCTTTATACATTTTTAGCTTCCTTTTATGTACAGTGTAACCCAGATATAAGAGAGTTGTCGGGACCGGAGAAGAAGTCTCTTATATCCGGGTTTGGTCTATTTTGTTTAGGTCAGTATGGCTCTAATTTGGGACCAGAGAAAATCTCTCTTATATCCGGGTTTTTGTTATATCCGGGTCTCTTATATCCGGGTTACACTGTAATTTTTTTTGTTCATTTCCATTGTCTATACCTGTACATAGTTCATTTAATATATTGACAAGATGCTTTTCATTATATCTTTATAAAGCCTTAACCTAAAAACTTGAGTTATGTTCTTAAATATCCTTAGTAACCTAGAAACTGAAATCTTGTTCTTATTCAGATTGAGACTTTCAACTGTATGCCATGTAGCATTTAGAAATACCCATTCTTCTTCAAAACATGGTGCTACAGAATCAAAAACAAAGAACAATCAAAGAACAAAAACCTAATCACTTGAGGAGTTTCAGCAACAGCTAAAATGGATAGCACTTCTATGTGTGATGTCCCTTCAGGATACTAACAATTATGGGTCTCTACAATTTCCTGTCCCGTGTAGCTCATAATAATTTATCTTTTTGCCATCTCTCCCAAACTCTTCTCGGCTATCAATTCATTCAAGCATGCCAAGTAGTTTGTCCATTGCTTTCCTCTGGTCCTCTTGCATTATGGAATTTTCCAAGCCCTCTTTCTCATCCTGGGTATAACAATAAACTACATTCATGTCCTGGGTAAGACGATAAACTACATCCAGCAGCAAGGCCTCCGATCAGGAGATTTTGAGGAGCGTGGAACCACCTCTTAATTGCTGGTGTTCCCAGGTCCACCCTGACCCAGGGTGGTAGCACCTGTTAGGGTCCCAGCTTTGGCCAAATAGTTGACCCCGAAACTGAGGTAAAAAGCATTATAAAAGTGTAAAAATAGGTTTTAATACCAGAAATACTTCGTAAAAAATTATTACCGGAAATAAATTTTTGAAGACAAAAAAACTATTAACAGTAATACGTTTTTGAAAAAAAACTATTACCAGCAATATGTTTTTGAAAATATTACCAGCTATACATTTTTGAGGAGAAAAATATTACCAGAAATAGATTTTTGACAAAACAAAATATTACCAGGAAAAAAAAAGTTGTCGGCATTAAATAACCCGTTGAGGTTGATATGCCGTAAAACAAAACAAAACAAATCAAACCCACCTTCCACATTATTTTCCGTAGATATTTCAGCTCTCTGTTCCTGATGTTAAGTATAAGTGTTCCTTGTGTTATTGTCTTTAGAACTTCATTGTTGCTCAGATTTTTGGTCCATGGTATCCTCAGCATCCTTCTGTTGCTTCAAGTCATTTCTTCATCTGTGAGGAGACTGTCCAGCATTCACTGCCATATAGGAGGATTGATACTACACAAGTTCTGTACTTTACAGAATCAAAAACAAAGTACTGCCAAAACAACAAAAAACTAATCACAACAAATAAAATGGATATCACATGTAACTCAAAGAAGAAATAATGACTTAATCAAAATGTTGACATTCTACACTACTTCAAACAAAATTGTTAGGAAGGAAACCAATCATCTATACTGGAAAGAGTTATAAATGTTACTGGACCTGAGAAACCTATTTTCTCAAAAACTTGTTTTAAGAGAAAAATTCTATAAATTTCAACCAATGGAAGCACTAGTTGCTTGGTCAATGAATGATGAATATTTTCTTTTAAGGAACTAATATTAGCATTTATTTTTGTTCCCTGCTTTCAAGCAAATCATTGTTTTGTTTAGTTTCTGTAGTCTTTCTTTAATATTATAACCAGTCCTAAGTATATGCATTTTGGGAA
Source organism: Acanthosepion lycidas (assembly GCA_963932145.1). Lineage (NCBI taxonomy): Eukaryota > Metazoa > Mollusca > Cephalopoda > Sepiida > Sepiidae > Acanthosepion > Acanthosepion lycidas. Next base: position 58,379,540 of record OZ010594.1, on the reverse strand, counting down.
TCTTTTCCTATTTTTCAACCTTATTATGATTTTTATTTATTTTATTTTTGCTCCTTTCTAAAGTTGCACTTTAATATTCCCTATTTAACATTACTTGGAATTCCTTTGATGCTTCCGATATTAGAAAAATCATAGCAAATTGCACAGCATTAATTCTGATTGACTATCTTACGTAGAATGATTACTTCATTATTTATGTAAATATAAAAATCTTAGTTGGCAATAATATAAGTGACAGATGGCTATAAAAAAGCAATATTGATGGCTATTGTTTTTTAAAAATGCACTGACTATTGCTTGCATCATGTGGCAATGATGATAAGTAAAATGATGCAATAAAATAAGTAAACAAGTAATTAAGTTCTCTGGATATTAGTGCCTTAGAAAAATATCAGCAAAAACCATAGGTGTTTTATATAGTTGTTTATACTTCATCCCATTGATCCTGAGATCATTTTCCAGAAAATGCATTCAAGACCAATTGTGTATAGTTTAGACGAAATTGTATTCTTTTCCTTTAACCCCTTTCTGAACTATTTCATCTGTTTTTGCTTAGTCAAATAATTAAAGTAGCATTATTTTATATATTCACAAATATTTGTTAATATCTTTCTCTTATAATAAAATGATTCATTGCAATCTTAACCTGTTCAAGTGTAGTGTCAACTGTTATCTACACCACATATCCCCATAAACAGCATCTTTTACTCTGTAATCCTCTACTTTGAGTAGAGACTTTGTACAGGGTTATCATGACTGTAAAAAAAAAAGTCAGTTTCAATTTAGCTTCTTTTTCCAAGTTGACAGAAACATCTAAAATTAACATGTCATAAGAAAAACAAAATGCTGAATAAAATTTAAACAAAATAACAATGGAAAAAATATGTCATAATTGCAATTGCTGCTCAGAGTTTTTTCAGCATTTTTCACAAACCATTCACAGCATTCTACAAATTGTTAATATTTCTGTGTTACTCTTTTGTTTTTTATTGTTGTTATAAATATTGGATTAAGGGATTAACTTGACTAGTGAAGCACTTCTAGATTGTTCTGAACAAATCATTTGTCAGTTGCTTCAGTTGTATGCTTATTGAAATATATACAACAGAATTTTTTTCCAGTGTAACTCTTACTGTGACCACAAAAAGAACAAATTAGTTTCCAAAATAATGTGATACATTCATGGTTCCTTCAATGATATGACATGTCATTGAAAGGGAAAATACCTAAAAAAAACATGATACTTCCACCACTGTGTCCACCTCCAATTTTTTTTTTTTTTTTTTTTTTTTTTTTTGCAGGGCTTGGGTTTCCTCCAATTAAAGTTGCATTCACCTATTTTTCATACACAATGACTAGTAACTGAAAGGTTCATTTTGGTTGAGCCTCTTTGAAACATTGGTTCTTGTATGATCACCAAAGTTAAGTAGCTGCAACTCTGGTCAGTACCTAGATGGGTGACCACTTGGGAATACCAGGTGCTGTAACCTTGGATGTGTAAGTGGTATAATGGATAATGGCTCAGAATTGTTAATCGGAGAAAGAGTTCAAATTCTCACTGGATTTTTTATACTCACACATGTAGCAGTATCACAGAACTATTTCCCTACGCATAACCAGTGTAACACCATGGCGTAGGGATACTATAAAAATGCTTGGACTCAGATGTTCAATAGCATTGGGCCTAACACATAAACTCACTGTTTTGTTATTGTATATAATGTATTGTTAATAAAGGCTTATTAAGTTATCAGTGCCTCACTTGTAATTAGCACAATAATATAACACCTCTTGAACAACTACAAGATAATAACAGGATGGCCAAACTCAATCAAAGAGCAACCACCAGCAATATGCTCATACTAGTCATACAAGCTATCTATGGTATCATCCTAAAAGGACCAAGAATTATTGTTCCTGAAAGCCAACAAAAAATCATCCTGGACCAGCTGCCCTACAGCCATCAAGGTGTTGAAAAAACACATCTTCAAGCTAGAAATGCTGTATACTGAACAGAAATAAACACTGATATAAAGAGCATGATCAAGAAATGCTCAATATGTTGGGAAAATCTCCCCACGCAAGCACACGTTTGCAACCACATGACATCCCGAGTCGAGCATGGGAAATAGTCGGTACCAACTTGTTCCATTTTGACAACCATAAATACCTCATTATTGCTGATACTACAGCAAAGTCCCCATCATTTGAAAAATGACAGACCAGAGCATGAGCATCATTGTAATATCATCAATGAAACATATTCTCAGAGCATGGTATTCCTACTAGTCAGTGACAACAGGCTGCAGTATTCATGTGAAGCATTCAAAGAATTTGCTCAACAATGGCAATTCAATCATATTACATCTTCGCCAAGATTTCCAAGATCAAACGGTTTCATAGAGAGAAACAGATCCAAGGATGCTACTCAAGACTAAACAGGCGGGAAGAGATTATGACCCAGCAACCCATTAGTCACAACCTTCCAAGCCCAGCCAAACTACTAAATCAATGTGTTCTTAAAACAAATGTAATCACAAAGATCGCAACTGCAAGGTTCCCCAGCCTTGAACATATTCGTGAAGAGATAAAAAATAGACAGGACAAGGAGAAAACATACTATGAATAAACAGTGAAGGACCTACCACCACTGGTCACTGGACAAACCATTTACACTCTACACCATCAAACAGGGAAAATGGAAACCTGCAAAAGTACTGAATAAATGTACTGAACCAAGAGTATACATTATCCAATTCTCAGATGGATCTGTAAAGAGATGAAATAAGAGTTCAAATAAGGGAAACAACAGCCACTGATAAGCAGATCCATTTCAATGACCCTACCACCTCCCCACAAAGTAGACAACACACCAACACAAGCAACATATAAAGCCCAAATAAAACCAGAACAGATTGTAAAATACACAGGCCAACAACGTAAAAACAATGATAAGAAAACAACTAACACCATCATAACAATAACTCTACACATCTGGTGAGAGGGATGTAGCAGTAAGAAGGAACTATTTCTGTATGTATAACCAGTGCATGGAGTATTGATGCCATATATGGTCTGGAGCACCTTCTGTTTGCCTTGGGGTTCTTGATAGGCTCCAGAGGCGGATATGCAATATAATTGGCCCTGCTCTGGCATCTCATCTACAGTCACTTTCTCACAGACGCGCCATCGCCTCTCTCTGTCTGTTTTACAAATACTTTCATGGCAGTTGCTCCGAGGAGCTGCATTCGCTGGTTCCCAGACTTCATGAGTTCAAGCACCCTATGAGGCTGACATCCCACTCTCACCCTTTCACTGTTGAAACTCCTAAATGTAGCCATCTCTTCTACTCCAATAGCTTCATGTCTTGCACCTGTGGAACTCCCTTCTCTATTCCAGTTTCCCTGAGAGCTATAATCTCCAGCTATTCAAATGTAATGTCAATCGACATCTTCAGTTGCCTTGATCTATCCACTACCCTTCTCCTCATCCTTTCTTCTATCACTCCTATCTGATCTTGCTCTAAATTTTCAGTAACCCCTTGCATCCCAGTGGCTTCTTGCCTTGCTTGGGGGGAAACGCTTAAAAAAAAAAAATGGCGTAATGATACTATAAAAACTCACAGACTCACATGCTCAACAGCATTGGGCCTAACACATAAACTCACTGCTTTGTTATTGTATATACTTTATTGTTAATAAAGGCTTATTAAGTTATCAGCATCTCACTTGTAATTAGCACAATAATCTAATACCTCCAACTTTACAACATACTCTTGGGAAAGGTATGAATTCAGTAATTTATAAGATGTGTATCACTATTGACTCCAAAATAAAAAAAATCTTACAATCTAAAATATTTTTTGGCTTTAAATAACCTGCACATGGTCGATAAGCCATAGAAAATGAATCATTCAATCAACCAAAGTATGTTCTTCCAAAATTCTTTAGGATTCTTTAAATGTTCACAAGTGAACACCATTTTGTCAACAAGGTTGTTTTATATGAGGTGGGTTGCAGAATTTCAAATCAATGATATACTGTCACTTACTAATAATTCTTTTAGTTCCAGCTACTCTATAATCATCTTGGATCTTCTTTTATAGTGGTGTGGTGTTAAGGGATTAAGATAAACAGTGGATTTACTCACACCAAGAAGATTAATGAAGGATGATAATGATCAGGAAACACACAGACAATTTTTGCAAAACAAGAATAAGGAATTTATTTATAAATTTACACACTTGAAGTTGTTTCAGCAGCTGATTTCAGGAAAATAAATCAAAATTCTTAAAGTCCATAGTTTTAATATATTGTCATGAAGAGGAAATGTTTACACAACAGATTAAATGATCTGACACAAAATAATATTTAAAAATGTTTAAAACAAAGGTAAGAGAGTTTGTTGCTCACAGAAGGGATATATGGTCGCATATGTTCAAAAGTAGACAAAGCTAGCTAATTTGAAATACTTAGCTTTCTTGGATTGCTGAGAGAAAATTCTTTGAAGTATCATATACTTGGTTAGAGGCTGGTACACTTGCAAGAACTTCCATGCAGATTGTGATGAACTGAAAAAACTTTTCATATGACTTCAGATACTCTTCTCTTAATTAAATTTTTCTCTTCATTTTAATATAAAAAAGAATTGCACATAGGCTCCCTACATTTTTTTTATTCTTCTTGGCTGACAGGCAAATTTCTATGAAGGCAAGCTTTTCATTGGTCCATAAACAATTTTATATAGGCTTATCAATTCTTTTCTTTCTTTTTCCTCAGTCCTTTGAATTTGAAGGGAGTGAGGGAGTGAATGGAGTTATTATTTCACACTCACTGCACTTTCACTGAGTAGCATTGGATTTTCTTTGACTGAGCACTTTTGACATTTGCTTGTGAAGGCATTTTCTGTGGAATGTCAATTTCAAGAAGATTTTTGGTATTGCCAGATTTTTTTTTTGCTTTAGAGTAATTGATCTAGAGATACTAACAGTGGGTATTTAACATCTTGGCAATGGCTTTGTAACTCAAACCTCCATTATGTCAGTTAATTTCTTTGGTTGAGAGTATCTTTTCTTTAACTATGACAGCCTCATTGCAATAAGATGAAGTAGTAAATGGTAACTTTAAAACTATTATACGCTAATAAAGTACTTCTGGAAGATTCTAAAGATTTTTTAGCTGGGGCAAGAAGATTTACCTACTGTAATAGGTAATTATGATAATAAGTAATGATAATAATAATAATTATTATTATAAGTAATTATTATAATTATAAAACAAAATGATTGGTATAACTCTTCTAATATTTTTCAACTGTTAGTAGCATGATTTAAGAAAGAAAAATAAAGGTTGGTTGGGTTTTATGGCTTATCAACCACTGTGGGTGATTTAATGCCAAATTAAGGTGTGTATATATATATATATATATATATACACATGCATACATATAGCTGGCAACATTATTTTTTCAAAAACATTATCTGAAGCCTTGTTGTTGGACGTAGTTTATCGTCATACCCAGGACGCAGAAAAATAAATAAACAATGTTTGACAATGAGAAAGAATATTTTGATTGTATGTGTTAAAGTTACATTTTTAAGATTTGTTTCAAGTATAAAAATATATAAATCAGCCAAAGATAAGTCTTTGTACAAACATTTAAAACCTTTTGTTGATTTATATATTTTTATACTTGAAAAAAGTAATGATGATTATTATAATAAAAAGAAAAGTAAAAACAATGTTTGACAATGTTAAACAATATTTCAACAATTTATCTGTTTTCCAGTTAAGTTTTTTCAACTATAAAAATGTATGAATCTATATAAAATTATAAGTCTTTGTCCAAACGTTGTTTGTCTTGTTATGAAAAATGGTTGTACTGTTAATGAATAAAAACAAGTCATGCAATTGAAATGTGTGTAATATGATGGTTATCTTGGTCATCTTGGAAACCGTCATTAAATCTGACATGTCTTAGACCACTCGATCACATAAAAACTCCTGATCAAACAAAGCCTGAATAGTGCTTTTGAACACATCCCCCAGGGGATGCAGGTTCAAATCTTGCCAGAGATTTTTCTAACAAGATTTCTTCAGGCTGGTAGATGTAAATAAATAAATATACTGTTTAATAAATAAATACAAACAGTGTATCTACTTGAATATGAATATCCATTTCAAAATAACATTTAAACAAATAAATTAAAAATATGTTGAATTTAATCCATTTCCTAAAATAAATAAATAGGTTGGCTACCCATTTCCAAGCACACCTATCTACCAGAGCAGCTAGCAGATCCTTATTGCAAGTGTCCAGTCAACTCACATACCACATAATCCACTGTGTTTAATATTACAACTATGCTGAATAGACCATAGTTACAGTTTGTGGAGGGGAGCACATAATTAGTGTGATCAATTTTTTGAAGAAGGTTAGTATACCCAACCCCTCGGTCATGATGATTTGTGACTTTGTGCTAGCACAATCATCAATGGCTTCTGAATGGTTCCACCTACACAATTTTAATCACAAAGCTTGTGTTTATCCATGGTTTGGTTTTCAGGTAGTTTCCAAATGTGATTGCCTCCCCCCATGCCAATATAATTATTATGGTTGTGTAGACAAGTGGTTAAAATGTACACTTTCTGGCCATGAAACATGGGTTCAAATCTCACTATGGTTGAGTTCTCAGATAAGTGACATCTTGAGGTATATAGTGTGTGTGTGTGTGTAACTTAGTGCATGTAAAATTCCAAACTCTTAAGAATATGATATAACTAAGAAAGCAATAAAATATGCAAATCAATTACAACATATTATGCAAAATGTAATTTTAAAAATTTCTATCTTTACTAGATATTCCATGAACTCTACATATTATATCAGTTTGAGAATTAGTGACAAAACAAATAAGTTTTATGAGGAGTGGATCACTGCACACCATACAATTCAGAACTTGGTGCAGAAAAAAGAAAAACGTTTTCTTTTTTTTGTTTGTTTTTTTTTTTTTTTTTTTTTTTTTTTTTTTGGTATAATCATTTCTTTCTTTGTAATGCTGAGATCCTATAGATGAATATAAAAAAAGGATTCCAAAATCAACATTCTTCAGTTGGGTTACACATGAACATCTCTAAAACAGCTGATATATACTAATGAGCCCTTTCATTTTTAACAGTTATTTTCTACAATTGCTTTTATCTTAAGTTTTGTCTGCCCATGTCTTCTATACATGTGCTGATGTATGCATGAAGTCATTCACACACAATACCTGAGATACTTTGACCTACACATAAACCCTTTTATGAATTTCAGTTGAGCTGTTATCATAACCCTGTCAAAGGAAGGTATATGGACTATTCTCAATGCAATTTCAAGGTGAATCAATAAGTGTGTAGTCTAATTATAAGCTGAAGTTTGATCTTATATTTTTACTGCATAATATTCAGATTGTGATTAATGGCAAATTCTTAAGGGCAGTGAACTACATAAAAATTTCAGTAATAAACTTATTGTTCTTTTGTCATTTCTTCTTTTTCACACAACACCAAACTCTTTTCCTCCTCCACTTTCACATTGATAAACATAACTTCACTTTCACTATTGATACTTGCATATGTATCTGTATATTATAGATTTATTCACTTTCAACTACAGCAGGGTAAACTTGATAACTTCTTCAAATATCATTGAACATTAAAGAATACAAAAGTTTAGTATGAGTTTATATGAACTGCAATCAAATATGGATTAGATCAGACAGAATGATAAAATAAGGAACAAAGTTAAAAATATGTCAAATTTATGAACATTTCCCATTTGTTTCTTATTCTATCATATGTTTATATCTGTAACATGAAAAAAATGTTTTTTTGGTTGTGGGGGGCTAAGGTTTATTTAAAATTTACTGAATTTTTCTTTAAGATTTTAACATTTTTTCCTAAACAATTTTTATATTTGTGAAACATCAGAAAAAACATTTATTTCCTCTTTTCTACAATTGCTTATCTATATAAAAGTAAAACTCTAATCTTGTATATATGGATGTTTGTTCTCAGATACAGCTTAAATGATAGATAGTACTCTAACTAATTTAGAGACATATTGTACCTTGAATTCCTGAATGATGTACCAAATTTCTTTAAAATTAGATAAGGGATTCTTGAGCTAAGGCTATTTTTCTGTTTTTACAACATTTTTAATAGGAAATTCAAGTATTTGTTTTTGATACACATTCTTATATCAATCAATATATTAATAGTCACTTTCATATTATATTCCAAGTATTATGTGCGTAAAAAATAATAAATATACATAATACATTATGACAACATTATTAAATAACTCTAAATATCCATAACCCGGCATATAATAAAATTCATTACACAACATTTCAACCTTTTTTATAAACAAATATGTCTGATGTTTGGAATATACTTGTTATAGAGGTGGGGAGGCGATTTAGGTGTGTCATTGTAAAACAATGTAAATGCTTGAAAAATGGAGTCATATGACTTGATGCTAAATAAATAAATAGATGTACACTGGTTTGCAGCTATTACATATTTTGAAATAAATGTGAGAAAGAATGTATAATAAAAAATATAATTATTATTTCGAAAAATATATACCTGAAGAAAATGAAAGTATCAATAGAAACATTTTTAAAAATAACAAAAATGAAGATACTAGATACTGCATACAACAGAATGTCTTTAATATTTAAACTGTAATCTTTGTTATTCAAAAGCAGATAGTTTTCAATCTGTTTTATATAAGAATGATGAATAAATATATATATATATATATATATATATATATAATATGCATATCACCAAGAAATTATGACACTTGGGAAATTAAGATATCTGTACTTTTTTTCAGTTCAAGCTATGTTTAATACAGACCCTAAGGAAATAATGAATGATAGATTTATTTTATCACACTCTGAATCAATAAATAATGTAAAATTTCTCTTGTGCTCTTCTATCAGTGTATCGATATGCTGAACATCACTCAGGTAAAGCAATGTTCTTGATTTAATTCTGCTTTCTCTCCACAAGGAGTGCTGAAAAGTTCTCAGCCTGCTCTACTACCCAAAATCTGTTCAAAGAGATATATTTTTTATTTCTTTTAAAGGCTTCTTGTCTATTTGAAGAATTTCTGTACCACTTTGTAATTTTTTATTCCAGAAAGAATATTCATTACTAGTAGCACCTGATTATGATTGAATTTTGTTTTCTTTTGTTTTATGTATCTCACTGAAATCAAACTGTATGATTTTACATCTTTCCTCATTATCAAAACAGAACAGTCCATTATTTGTGAGGTATTGGCAGGGCATTTCTTTCCTTTCATTTTCTCATTGAAACCAAGTAGAATCTCTGAGTCTTTTCCATCTTTCCTCATGATCAAAATGGAAGTATTGGCAGATATCTCAGCTGATCAAAGCAGAAGTACTAGCAAGGCATTTCTTTTCTGTCTTTCATTTCATTTTCTCACTGAAACCAAGTAGTATCTTTGATATGTATTTTCCATATTTCCACACAATCCAAACACAGTGATCCATTATTTATGAAATATTGGCAGAGTGTAACATATGTGCTAAGGAAGAGACACACTAAATTATATGATATTCACAATATCTTAAAAGAGGGAGCAGAAATAGCTCTGTAAAGGTAGATATTGACAGTACTGCTTCTTGTTTCTTCCCTTTTGTCATTATGAACTCACCATGAAACTGCAGAGCACAGACTGCCAATAAAAGTAAACAATGAGGTCAGATATACTGTATTTTACTGCTCATAAGATCCTCTGATGCATTAGACACCCAAAAAGAATTTTGAAGGAAGACATCAGAAAAAATGTTTTTCCTTGTACTTCATAGCCCTCCACACTCTCTCCAATTTTATCCACTGAATAGCATATTTTGGCATGAAAGCCTGACTAATCATGAAATTTTATCCCTGACCAAGAAGAACCAAATTTAGGGTAATTATTTATAATGTAATAATTAGAAGAGAAGTTAACTCATGTCACCAATCTTTGATTTATAGGATGCAGGATGATTTTTTTGAGATCTAGGGAAAAAATGAATCTTTACAAGCAGCAAAATACAGTAATGTCTTGCTTCTGAAAAGTGATGAAGACTATTTCAATATAAAATATATCTAGCAATGGTATGTTAAAACCCAAGGATTTAGTAAGAGATTTACTCTAATCTCAAGGACAGAAGATTTTTTTTTTATTTACAGTACAGAAGATTTGCTTTAATGATTTAGCACTTTTTTTTTTGTTTTTTCGTTTTTTTCTTTTTTTTTTTTTGTATTACCTAGAATTCATATTCTTTTAATGACTGAAGATCACAAGTGAATAAAAAAAATTGTCTATTCATTTTGCTAACAGCAAGTAACAGCAGAAAATCCAGAAAACCAATTTTCTGGTAGTTGTTTTTTCTATCCTATCAAGTTGAACATTATCTTGATTAGATGAAATAATCTCCACCCACCAAGCACTAGTATTAAATTATTCATTAACACTTTGCTTAATATGTTCCTTTTTGGATAATTTCTAAAAACTGATTGTTAGTGTTATCTGTTTAGATTTAGAAAACAATTAAATTTTTTTTTCTATACTGTTTAAAATAAAGCCTGCCTCTGCACATCTGAGAATGACACGCTTGAGCTTTATTAAATTGACATGCTTCATATTCCATGTGCCATGTCCCTTTAAGACATTGGTGATCATAGATTTCCACAATTTCCTGCTCTTTGTAGCTGTTAATAAATTTTATCTTTTCATTATTTCTCCTAGACCTTGTTCCACCATCCATTTACTCAAGCTTGCTATGTAAATTGTTTTTTTCCTCTCTTCCTCTTGCCAGTGAGTATCAAATTTTCCAAGCCAACTTTCTTCATTATATGTCCTAGAAATTTCAAATTTTTATTCCTGATGTTAAATATCCTTTTTGTTTTTATTTGCACTAAAACTTTTTGCCCATTGCTCACATGTATGGTCCATGGTATTTTCAGTATCCTTCTGTAGAATGACATTCCTTTTGCTCCAAGTCTCTTCTTCAGCTGTGGGCTTAATTGAGTTTAATGCAGCATAAAGCCAAATTGAGAAATTATCCAGAATGAGTGCTTGACTGCACAGAAAATCATCATTTGAAACTATCTGGGCTTGAACACCATCATCTGACTCTAGTGGGAAATATAAAACTATTTCAGCTGCAGATTAGGCTGCAGAAAGGAAGACTTTACATCAGATACTTATTAGTCTAAAATGGAAAGTGATAAAAACACGACTTAACCACTATTTTCAGCTTTGTTCAGACAACTGAACTCTTCCTTTGTGCTGTTAATGTTGTTACTACATTTCACCTGATCCATTCTGTATCTTCCTTCAGGTGTATAACCAGAAAGGAAAGAGATTTCTTTTTTCTGCTTATACACTCGGAAAAACTGTAGAATGGATCAATGGAAATGTTATGATAACAACATTAAGAACACAAAGGCGTTCAGTTGTCTGAACAAAGCTTGGAATGTTAATGACCAGTCTCAGTTATAGATACTATATTTATGTACCAGTTCATGTATATCAGACATGTTCACTTGTATTTTCATCTTTTTTTTTTTTTTTAACTTGATCTTGGTACTTTGGTGTATTCATGTTTGCTCAAAGAATAATGAAACTTTCAAATCACTAGCTGGCTGGTTCTCCCTTTTGAGAACTTTTATTCTTTCATTTCATAATTCCTCTATCTGAACAGAATTTACCGAAACTCCGTTTATTAGTCTAAATTTAAAATTTCTTGTATTAGATTTCAGAGAACAAATCTCTTTCTATTTTTATATAAATATGAAAAATTATCAGGCACATTGGTTTCAGATGATATCATATGATGTCTGTGATAAAATAAGAATCTATTTTAAACTAATGTATGAAGTCATGCATTATAATCAAAGATTTTTGTAGTTCTTTAGCTAAATGCATTTCAGTGTTAAACAATCAGATGAGACCCAATGCAGTTTAGTTTAAGGAAGCTGAAAGAAAAATGAAATACCTTTGCTCTTTTTAATTTAGAAATGCCACACTTGAGTATATATCTAAAAATATTGGTGCAGTATTTGTCATTCAGAGATTTAAACAAACTTATATTTTTTGTTATTCATTTTGACCCAAGCAAGGCAATAATGCCACTAAGATGCAAAGAATTACTGGGTGTAAAAGAAAATGAAGACTTTAGAAGAAACCAAACCCTAAACTGGAAATAAGTGATAAACCTCTACTGCTGCTCAAAAGACATGGAAGATGTGTGAACCAGGTCCTTTATTTTTTAAGAAAATAAGAATATTTTCATGGAGAGTGGGGAACAGACCGGATAACCCAATAACTTTTTATTTTTTATCTTTTTAAATTAGTGAAATTTCTCCCACATGGCCAAGTGCTTAAAGCAGAGGACCCATACTCACCAACAGCTTAAAAATAGATTATGTTCTTTATTAATTCATACTACTCTTTTAGTGATACTTTGAAAACAATCTTATTACCAGAGTACAAAGTATTAAGATGCAGCTCAGAAAGTAAATCACAAGGTTAATGGAGCAAAACTTTCTTTGTCTAGACTCACTTTGAAAAAGCTTATAAGATATTCTTATTATCAAAGAATGAAGGTCTCGTAAATTACAAGTTAATGGAATTGTTTTTGATTGTGTTTTGGGAACCTGACATTGCTCTAGAGATACTTGGAGATTGTTTTGGAACCAAAAACTGGAAAGTAAAGAATTATTTATAGCCATTCGCATCTCTTAGCACACTAATCAGATGAGTTAAGGCAAAGAGATGTTTTTTTATCTTTTTGGATAGCTAGTCTGCCTTTTTCCCAGTCACCCAAGATGGTAATCTTATTTATTCCAACTCAGGACCTCCAAGTCCATCATGAATGTAAAAAATAATCTATGAAGATAAAATTTTAAAATAAAGTAACTTTTTACATTAAAACATTTCTAAAAGTGGGTAAACATAATGAATTATCTATAGTTCAAATTTATTATTTAGCATTTATTGTTTGTCTTGCAATATTTCCTATTTGTGTTTTATATACCAATTTTTGGCAGCTTAATGAAAGGGAAAAAACTATTCATTTAACTTTGCATTGTATTCTTTTTACATTGATGTAATAAATAAATGAGTGGTTTGCAAAATTAAATCAAATCACTTAAAACTGATTTTAACACTTCTAAGTAAAATAATCCAGAACTTGAAGCAAACAGCCTACATACAAAATAAATTGAGTAGCTATACAAAAATAGAAAAGGGTGTGAGACAAGGATGTTTCTTCTCCCCAAATTTATTCAACATCTACGGCAACTGGAAAGAAGTTATTATTGGTAAGTGTAATTTTAACAATATAAGATAAGCATATGACACTGTGTTGATGGCCAACTCAAAAAGAAAGCTACAGAATCTCCTAGGTAGAATGGTAGAAGAAAGTAGGGGGCAAAAAGGACTAACTATCAAATACAAGAAAACAGAAAGTATGGCCATCAGCAAGAGAAAAAGTACAAGATGCAAGTTATGAATTGGAGATATAAACATCAAGCAGAAGTTCAAATATCTGAAAAGCATTTAACCCTAAAACACTAACCATGGGTATATAGTACCCAGCACAAATTTTTCTATTTTTAATTACAATTTTCAGTACCTGATTTTCTTACCTAAATAATGTTTTTCAGTTCCTATTAATGTTAACTCAAAGTACAAAGTTTGAAGTGCCTGCATGTAAAATATTTCAAATAAGGATTTATATTCAATATTTTTTTTTTAATATTTTCAAAATCGGGTATGATATACCCATGGTTAGTCATAGTGTAACTTTAATTGGTGGTTAGTGTTCTAGGGTTAAACAGAGCATTGCTATGTGATATCCATCCTCTTATATGGCAGTGAATGTTGGACAATTTCTCTAAGGATGAGATAAAAACTAGAACTGCATAAATGTCATTCTACAGATGGATACTGTAAATTCCATGGACAGAGCAAGCAAGCAACAAGGAAAGTCTTAAAGAAAATGTAAACAGAAAGAACATTTATAGTCAAAATCAAGAAAAACAAATAAAATTCCTTGGGCACAATGAGAAAGGAGGGCTCGGAAAACTTAACCCTCACAATTCATATTGATGGCAAGTGAGATAGGGAAAGATGTTGAGCTACCTAGCTGGTGGGCTGTGTTGAAATGAGGGTGGAATTGAGTGCAGGGCCTTTAGCAAATGGTTAAAAACTGCTAAGATACACATAAGATAGGCCATCATGGTTTTCTATAACTTCCTATGTCCTGAAAAGATATGGTACATAGAAGTAAAATATTTCAGCACATAAACTTTGCCACAAGACCACTTTTAAAGATCTCACAACATGTAAGATCATAAATACCCATTTACTATTTATAGAACCTTTCTGACTTTGGCACTTGTATTTCTGGAGCACTTGACAAAAATTGAGTTCAGTGTCAATCGCTTTTTGAATTAGCATACTGTCGTATTGCTATGTTAGCTAGATAAAATGGAAAAAGAAATGATTTCAGATTTTAATTTTCTCTGGAGTTGTGAAATTAATACAAATATTCCTCTCAAAGCAGATTATGTAAGCTGAAAATTGTTCGGCAAGTTATGACATTAATTTTAGCATAACCATGAATGCAGTTAGCTGTTAAAGGAGGGCTACGTTGATTTTTACATCAAGAAAAATGAATCTTAATTGAACATCATTAAAATGTTTTTTCCTAGCCTTCCAGTGTCAAAGAAATGAAATATAATCAGATTGTGGCTCCTGTATTGCCTGGATGTATGTATGTATGTATATCTGTTTGTGTATTTGCATGTGCATATTCATCTAATGTTTCTAACAGAGAATATCATTTGATACCCTCTTGAGTGAGTGGGGTTGGGGTCAAGGGCAGATTAAATAGCTAAATTTCTTCCATTCTTGAAACTGATATAAATCAGTTTACTTATGATTTTCTTGTGAATGGGGAAACTAAAAGCTGTGTAAGGATGGATTTCAAACCGCTATTTTTAAATTCTAGCATCTCAACTTTTGAGCCTTATTTTTCTCAACATCAGGATTATATATTTATTTCTGCATATTTTATGATCAGGTTCATAATCCATTATGGACATAGGAGCACCTCATATGTTGCAATCAAAACAGGTGTATTTTGGGAAAGAGAGACTGAAAGAGCCCAACCCTCTCTTCAGAATCTATCTTTTTCTCTCCAGGATCTATCTTATAAGTATATATTAGGTTGGTGCAAAAATAATGTCGTTTTTTGACGTTCAACTTTGTGAGAAAACGACATTATTTTTGCACCAACCTAATACCATTCATCTATGCTTTGAATATTGCTGCCACATCTGATTTGATGCTCCTGCTATATACTTAGAGATTCTTGATGGAATCCAAAGAAAAATCTGCAAAGTTATTGGTCCTAGACTAGCATCTCAGGTTCAGTCCCTTTCCTATCACAGTAGTGTTAGCTTCCTTATGCCTTTTCTATAAATGTTTTTATGGTAATTGTTCTGATGAACTTTCCTCTATGGTACCTAGACTCTATGAATTTAAGCGCAGTACTAGATTGGCAGTAAGGTCTCATCAATTTAATGTTAAAATGGCTAGATAGAACCATAAGTTCTATGCTAACATTTTCTTTGATTGCACTTCTTGCTTGCTGAACTCTCTTCTGCCTTCTTGCTTCCCAGTCAACTTTGATCTTCAAATATTTAAATGCAGTGTCAATCATTATCTTATGTCTTTTTTATTTTTCTTTTATTGTTCTCTCTCCTTAATAATGTTTTCCTTTTTTACATCCTTTCACACTCAGTAGCACCTTGTGGCTTTGTCTTGCTTGCAGTGAAATGAATAAAAAAGTGTGACTTCAATTTAAATGGAATATTAAAATCATTCTGAGAAAAGCAGACACCCTAATTTCTTAGCTAAGATATTGATATTTAAATGTTTTATTTTTAATTGATATTATAGAGATGAATTAGTTATATATATATGTGTGTGTGTGTGAGAGAGAGAGAGACTGTAACTATACCACTAAATCTAAGAGAGGTCATTCTTTTACATAAAATTTTATGTGCTATTTTTCTCGTTTAGATGTTGGCATACTTTTTATCTGTATTTGGATGTTTAAGAACCAGTTTCAAAACTGCCACCAAATTACAGATCATTGTCATGATGAAAAATATTTCTTTTAGATCTTTTCTCTCTCCATCAGAATTTCATAGTTTATCACACAAAAAAATTATTGTATTCTGCAAAACTCAGTTTATCATTAATCTATTTCTTTTGTAAGTTTATTTATTCTTTCTTTTTATATCAAATTAATAGCTTGTTAAATAGAAAGCATTTAAGAAATATATATAGCAATAAAAATAACTTTTTAATAAGAAAATAATATCAACCACCATTTATCATACCTATACATAATACCAAGGACTCACTGAAAACTGCCATCATGGATTTGAAGAAATTGATTCAGGCATGCAGTTGCTTCTGAGACCACATACATGTATGTGGTGTCAGAAGCAATTCTCAGCTGAGAATTTTTAAATAAGCTTTTTCTCTATATCTGAGACATTTTTTATTGTTATTGCAGCATTTGTCCTTATACCCACTGGACTTCATCATATGTATATTAATTTCCTACAGGGAATTCTGAACTGAACCCTTTATTTAATCTACAGGGGTAAGCTGTTCTCATTCTGCTGCCCATATCTTATTTTTAGTATTGCTCAGTTATTGCTTGACCATTACCACCGAGTCCAAGTACATAGTTTAGTCCAGTCTAGGGATTGAACTTGGAATTACTATGTGGCCAATTTCATGAACCAATTCTTTAACCCTATAAGTTAATCAAATTGATATGCACTTGATGAAGTCTCGAGGGTACAACTGACAAAACTTTGTGATAACAGCAACAAAGATGAAAACAACAGTCCAGATATAAATAGTGTAAATAACGATTGTTTTGTGTTGAATATCTTTGTTTTTCTTTGTGATCAAACAACTGACACCCTGGATACATATTTCAAGTTAGTGCTGAAAATGTGATTTAGAAAGTGGGTTAGGCCAAATATTTTCAGCATACCTTTATAGAGTGTAACCCGGATATAAGAGAGATTTTCTCTGATCCCAAATTATTCCCATACTTACCTAAACAAAACAGACCAAACCCGGATATAAGAGACTTCTTCTCCGGTCCCGACAACTCTCTTATATCCGGGTTACACTGTATATATTTTGTTGCAGTTATTAAATTATATCTTTTCATTTTATACATAACTGTAGTTAATCCCAAACTAAAATAACAATCCTGTTATAATTGTTTTTTTCCCCCCCACTCCCTTCGTTAGTTAGAAAGACCGTTACTTCCAGCCAATATCTCATAAATAATTGACTATTCTGTATTTTGATTCTGTGGAAAGAAGGGAAAAGACATTACTTGGTTTCAATGAGAAAATGGATAAAGAAGGAAGGGAAGATGAACATGAAGATAGAGAATCAAATTAAGCTGATAAGAATGGATACTACACTTTTATCTCGACCAAGCAGCAGAGATGTGATAAAAAAAAGCCATTTTTCAGACACACAGGATCGAACAACAGAAACATATTAATGCAATCACAAAAAAAAAAAACAGTTATCATAAATAAAATAACATCGTCTGCTGAATTATTTTTAAATTATTATCAAGAGAAATCTTCATAAGACGGGGATTTGGCTAGAAAGAAAGGAAGATAAGTGCCAATATCTAATAAATAATGAACTATTCCATTTTGACTGCTAGAAAAACAAGACAAGAAAGAAAAGAAAATAGTAGTGTTTAAAAGTCTATTTCAATGAAATGGAAAATTTGTCAATTTCCAATCTTTTCATTTGCACACACTACTTAAAATAACTACTAGTATTCATATTTCTGATTCTTATAGCAATATTTTGTTAAAATTGTCAAACTCAAACATTTAACGATGTGATAGTGGAATTTCTATGGATATTTTATTGTCATAGAACTAATGAGTTTATTTAATCACTAACTTAAGAATTAAGATTCATCAGAAAATTCAAATAGGAAAACATGAAATTTTCAATGGTCTTCCTAGTAAATTATTAATTACATTATAATAAAACAAATTCAAAAACAACATTACTTACTCACTTTTGTTTATTAGACATTAAATTACATCCCTCATAATTTACCTAGAATTTTCAGTTAGCTTGATGTATTTTTATGATCACTCTTAAATTTAAAAATTTTAAAAACTAACATTTTTACTTTTGTTTATATATACTTGTTGCAAAATAAAATTACATTTACCTTCCCCGGAGCGGGAAACACATTGGCTAAAATAAGTTTTCCTTTTGTTGTTATTCATACATATGTAGTTATATTTATTCACCTTTAAAATTTCTGAATTTGATTTGATATTTGTTACCTCAATTTGCATTAACATATGAATTGATTATAAATGAGAGAGAATTAATATTTTATTTCCTTATTTCCACAATTAGCAATAACAAAATATTTGTAAGTATTTATAGGGGAGTTATAACTCTGAGTAAATAATTATAAATCCCCTAATTTATATATACAAAAATACTTGTAAAAATGAGAAAACAACAAGATTAGTATTTATTATCTGGTTGTTATGTGGTGTTGGAGAAATTAAGGACAGTAAAATTGAGTAAAATTTTGAGTTTGGGGGTCAAATGTAGATCCAATATGTATTGGAATTCGACAGGATGATAAAATAAAGAATAAGTGTATACAGCCTTTCTCGTGTTTTTTTTTGTTTTTTTTTTTAATGTGTATAATGAGTATTCAAATAATTGTGATCACAAAATACAAGAAGTGTCTGGAGTTTTCTTATCTCAAATTTTTGTGGAGTGTTAAAAGATAAATGTTACTATTATGGCCTGAAAAGGAGATGGAAATCTTCATTGATGCATGTTTTAATAACCTGTCTATGTGGACTACTTGTCTCATAGTGAGAATGTCACCTGTTTGTGTGTGGACAGAGGAAAAGTGGGGTAGATTCTTATTGGTTTAAAATGAGTGAATTAATAATTATAACTGTTTTTTAACTCTCTAATCAATTTTTCTTTTTTTATGGACACAACATATTCAATTCCCATTAGTAATAGAGGCACTAAATTAGTTCATAACAACAGTTAAATTTGAAACATTTTTATATTCATGCATTTTGTAATGCTCAATATTAAGAAAGTTTATATAAATTTATTTTGCAATTTATTCATTTGTTTGTTTCTGAACTTATGACAATAGGGACATTAAAAACAAAGGCTTGTCAGTGTGGAGAAGTCTGGAAGAAAATTTCCAAGTGGTTTGAAATCTGCATTGCTTTATCTATCATTCATAAATGGAAAGAAACTAGTAATGTATTAATATTTTCAAGATAAGGCTATCCAGTGAATATTTCCCCATGCTATGGGTTTGGGTAGAATCAAAAAGAAAGTTTCAGTTCACCAACATCTCAAAAAACATCCAGTACTTAACAATTTACATAAAATGGCTTTGTTTAGAATTCACTAATAAGACTTTTAAGAATGATTACTGGAATACAGATTAATTTAAAAAAAAAAAAATACAAACTTTTCAGACATATCGAAGCATAATGTTGTTAGTTAAAAAATACTAGAGTTCCCAATGCATCCAACCAGCAGCAAAGAATGATAGTGTCTGTATTATTTTGTGTAGTTGCTTTAATACAGGAAGTAGTGGGGAAACTTACCGTGATGGGTGGTTTCATTGAACTATCAGTTCATTCTTTCGTGAAAATCTTCTATCCTCTTCTATCCAGCTTAGATTTGGTTTGTCCTTCATCTTCCAACAAGACAATGCCTTGAATTATACTTTGAAAATCACATTAGAATGGTTTAAGAAGAATAATGTCAAGGTAACGTAATTGCTTTTTCAATTGCATGATCTATGCCCAAACATTTGTGTATGAATTGAAAATTATTGTTCATAAATGGGAGTTATTGGGTCTGAAAATTTTGGAAAAATTCCGCATAGAAGAATGGTAAAAAAAATTAGAGATCTTATCAAATGATGTAGAATATGTTTGTTAGCAGTATTTAGTGTCAAAGGAGATTCAAATAAGTATTTGCTGGTCAAATTTTTCTGCAAAAGTCTTTATATAAAGTATCGATAGTTATGAAAATGACATTAAGTATCTACTGTTGTCTTGATTCCTCTTCTTTTATTGTATTTGCTCCTTAATAATGTTCTTCTTTTTTCTTAGTCTTTCACACCAAAGAACCCCTGTGTCTTAGTAACCTTGCTTGGGGTGAAATGATTAAAAGAAAATTATCTATTTCTCAGCTCGCATTAAGTTATTTTAGTAATTCTAATTGAAGACATGGTGGCGTAATGGATAGCAGCTTGGATTGAGGAATCAGAGAGCCGAATTCAAATTCCAGTTAAATCCATTACATTCACTTAGGTGCTAATACCCTTGGGAAAGGTATGAATCCTCTTCTTCTTCCCCTTCCCCCCCAGCTATGAGTAAATAGCAGGACAGACCTTGGATGGAAACTGGTCTATCGCAGAAAGAAATGGCAACCTACTGCGGGAAAAAATCTGTCATATCAGAAGATAGATGATTGCCTAAGCGTATATCACACTTGGAACATAACTGACTGAATTGAAGAGAAAAATATATGATTAAATTTAAAAGAACTAATCAGAAAATAAGGAAAATTTAAGGGTTGAATACCTGCAAATATATATGCACTCTTCTAAGCATAATCAGTTAAGTGCCATATATGATACATGCTTGGTCGATAATCTCTTTTTCAATTCACAGCTGACTAGGCAGAAGATTTTCCCACAGTAGGTTGCCAACCAAGGCTATAGGACTCAGTCTGTCCTGCTATTCAGTCCATAATTGGAGAGAGGAGATGGATTCATACCTTTCTAAAGGGTATTTGTGTGTAAGTAAATGTAACAAACTCGACTGGAATTCAAACTCAGCTCTCTAATTTCTCATTCCAAGCAGTTATCCATCACACCACAATGCACATCTGCTAAGCATGATACAGTGAATTAGGTTAGATTAAGAAAGGGTAAATATTAAATCTTCCAGAAGTTTTATTCTGATTTATTCATTCCCACTTCATGATCATATTTTACTTATTATTTTACATGGATTTATTTAAACAGTTATCTACATGCTGGTTGTTATGGTTCTAATTCATAGGAATGACTGTTAAGAACCTTATCCTCTCCAAATTTATAGACAACTTCTACAGATGCATACTGGGATTTCTTCCTAACCAATATAGACAATTCTTGGTCTCATCACCCATTTTGGTTCTTTCTTGTCTTGAAGTCAGAACATTATAACCACTTGACTGTATCCCTTTTGCATATGAACATTCTTAGTTTGTGAACTTTTTGATTTATTACTGTTGCTTTGATTTGGATATATATATATTGTTTGCTTAGTGTTATTTTGTATTGTTCTTTATCTACCTTCTCTTATTTATTTAGAACTTTGTCAGTTATACTTAACCATAGCCAATTACTCCACAATAGTCATAACTTCTTGGCTGTTGTACTCTCTGGACTTTTTCAGGTACCTGCAATATTTGGTAACATTCTTGAACTGAAAACTGTATGGGAACCTTTGGTCAGGAAAGAATAGTTATTGGGTTTAAGGCTCCAAAATGGCACCAGTTGAATTTCCTATAGGACAATAACCTTGTGAATTCAAGTATTGGCTAAGTGTTTCAGTTTGTCTGGTTTTAATCTCTGTGTAAGGCAATGGAATCTATATAGTGTGGTTCAATAACATCAAATGGATGACTTAACAAAGGAAAATCTGAATAGTAGAAGTGACATGGATTGAGTAAGGAGCTCAAAATTCCAAGAACATTACTGGATACAACGGTTACCTAAAGAAAACACTGTAACAACCAAGATGAAAACAATTTCAGTCAATACAAGGAAGTATTATTATGTTGGTGCAAAAATAATGACATAATAATGTCGTTTTTTGGCGTTAAAAAATACGTCAAAAAACGACATTATTACATCATTATTTTTGCACCAACCTAATAATAATTCCTCATATCAGAAATTTAGACAGAAATTCTTTCATGTGGTATTATTTGCCTAGTCTATTGACAAATAGGCTGGGCATATAATCCAGGTTGTTTTTCAGTCTGTTCTAAATTTAGGTACAAATTTGCTTTACCCTAAATGAATTGAAAGCAAATAAAATGAAAGATCTATTTTCTACATTGATGTCAGTTCCAAAATCCAGCCCCATTAAATATATTGTTACTCTTTGATCATTGTTTTACATTGTATTTTTGATTAAATATCAAAGAAATTTCTTCATATGCTTAAAGTTCTATATTTTTTTAGCATTTAACCTATTGAAACTCTCCATATATTTCAGTATGAATTATAAAAAATCTAATATTAATTATAGGTATCTAAAAATAAGAAAAACATCCAGTATTAATTATAACTTCATATGGATAACTTGTTAATATCCACCATTCATTTTTGTGATGATTAGTATAAATAGGTTGTTCTTCTAAATTCTATATACTTTGGCCCTTCAGGACATTGGCGATCTTTTTATATCTCTCTTAAACTTTGTTCTGCCATCTATTTACACAAGCCTGTTAGGTAGGTTATGCACAGTTTTTCTTTGTCCTTCTTGCTTTCAATCTGTCCTGTGAGTATCAGATTTTCCAAACTCTCTTGCCTCATTATGTGCCCTAGAAATTTCAAACGTTTCTTTCTGATGTTAAGTATCTTTATGCTTTATTAACATTGACATCTTTATATATAGTCACTTTCTCATAGACGTGCCGTCTTTGTCTCTTCAAGTATTTTCATGCAACTGTTCTGTCCCACCCTATCACTGCTGAAATGTTTGAATGTAACCATCTCTTCTACTCAAACAGCTTCTTCTCTTGCACTTTCCATCTGTTGAAATCCCTTCCCCTTGCTTGCTTCCCTGATAACTATAATCTTCAAATATTCACGTGTAATGTCAATCAACATCTGATACCTTGTTCCCCATCCTTCTCTACATCCTTTCCTTTTTACTCTTGTTCTCAATCCTCTGTAACCCCTTGCATGCTAGTGACACTCTAATTTGAACAAGGGAATAACTCCTATCCAAAATATAGGAGAAATCCAGAAGATGGAGGTCACATTGACAAGATCTAATGAGACAATATGGATGTAAAGTTGAGCAAGAATTCACCGATTAGTGGGTGGTGCCTTAAAATGTATATTTGTTGTGACAATTCAACTGTCATATCAATGTTGAAATCTGCTTGTCAATTCATTCAATCAAGTATTGTATCAAATACATATCAAAGGGGTCAGCTCAAGTTGTTTATGTACAATACCCAACTGAAAATTTTTTCCCTTTGATTTAAATTTAAATTTGAACAAGGCAATGACTCCTATCCAAAATATAGGAGGAGAAAGCCAGAAAATTGGCGGTAACATCGGCAAGATCATTAAGTAATATTGAAATGCAACATTGTTCTCCACAACTTTAGTAATGATTTAAGACCAGTCATCATCATCTTACAAAAAAAATGTGTGACATGCTGCAAGGCGTGGGTAATTCAGCTAGTTCACATATATATTATCCAAGATGAGCAGACTCTGTTCATCCCACTCTATGTGAATTTTTGCATGTGTATATAATGCATTTGCATATGTTTGTGTTGTCCATGAGTGACTAACATGTGTTTGTGCCATTTAATGTGCAAACACACTTTTACATCCCCACCTCTCAGTCTGGATAACCCCTACCATGGGATGAGCAATACAATTATAAAGCCAGATGTAAGATTATTAAACTTTTGGGAAATTATTCAATAATAAATAGAATTTGTAAAAGTTTTTTTATAAATATTTTCAAGTCTGTCATTGAAATAGACATCGGTGTCATGGTGGCTAATTTCCCATTCTGTCTAGCAACTAAGGCTTTGAAAGCATTTTTATAACACCTGTGTTTAAAATGAAAATATTTTCTGATATATGTAGTATTTTATGTGGACAAACAATTTAGATTTAAAATTTGATTATCTTTCTGTCAGCAAAGCAACAGGTACTGAACTAGTAATAATGTTCTCTCTTTAGTTTTCACAAGTGTTTTAATTCAGATGGCACAAAGATACCCATAAACCTATTTCTGAAAATTCTGTTACATCTTCAGGATTATTTTTTTTTTCTTTTTGGTCTGTGAGTGTTTATTCTTATCACATATATGTTGAACCTTTTGCTGATAAGGTTTTCTTTATTATTTGAAATATTTCACTAATTAGGCTTAATTACTGTTTATAAAGTTAACAATTTTACATTGACTTTGTAAATTTCAGGTTTTTTGCATTTAGAAATTTTGCTGTTAGAAATAAAAAAAAAAAAAAAAAAAACAATTCATGGAAGAAACTTGTTTGACTAATGTTTTTAATATTCACTCCTGGTTCGTAAAGAAAGATTCAAATTTCAGTTAAGTAGAATAATTAATTTTTGCAGAGTAAATGTTGTTAAAATTTTAAATTACCTCTAGAAAATTTAATTATTATAAATTGTTCAGATGAGCACTTTGCTATGGTACTTAGACTTTATGAATTTAAGCACAGTACTAGATTGGCAACTAGGTCTTATCAATTTACAGTTCAATTGGTTAGAGGCAACCGTAAGTTCTGTGATAAGTTTCTTTTCTTACAATTCTCACTTGTGAAACTCTCTTCTGGCACCATGATTTTCAGCCAACTCTGATCAAAAATTTAAATGCAATGTCCATTATCATCTACTGTCTTCTTGATTACTCTTCTATTGTTCTCGTACCTTAGTAATGTTTCTGTGTTCAATTTTTTTTTTTACACCCAGTAACTCTTTGGGTCTTAGTGGCTTTACAGCCTTGCTTGGAGTAAATTCAATTAAAAAAAAAACAAAAAAAACAATGGCACATGTAACTAGAACAGTCTACCCCAGTGAGCGAAATAAAGGGTTCAGTTCAACATTCCAACCACCTGAAGAAGGCCGGAGCATACAACGGCTGAAACGTAATAAATATGGCAACAAAGATGAGGACAATAGTCCAAATAATGTAAATAATGTACATAATACCTCATTTCAGAAATATATACAGATAATGAATTTTTAATGGGTGCAAATCAGAAACATAATTGACTTTTGATTTTGAAATTGCACTCTTAACATAAGAGTCTAGGAAAATGATCTATTTCTTTTGCTTTGGAGTTATGAATTGTCTAATGATTTGAAAAGAAGGTTGGTTCCTTTATTTTTTTTATCAAATCCCAACATGTTGTAATAAAAATCAACAATAATATTATCTAAATCTAATAAAACATTAATGATAATTAAGTGATTATACATTTTTAACTTGCCTTTCTTTTATCATTTTTTTTTTCTCACTTGCTTTTTATTGTAACTTTGCGATTATCTAATCTTTAAGTAAACAGCATGGATCTCTATCTATAAAAGGCAGGATGTGTGTGTGTGCATGTAACAAATGCATGGCCGCAATTTTCGACGGATTTGCACCAAAATTTGCATGCACATGCTCCAAGTTAACGAGAAGGCCAAGACCAGCTTTGCATTTCCCAACTCCCATCGATAGTGGAAATAATTGATTTTTTCATGCTTCTACGGCAGTTTTCATGTAGTTTGTAGCCATTTTCTACTGGCCAGAGTGAGAGCCTATAGCTGGCTGTCACGAATAGGCAGGAAGATTCTATTGGTCAGCGTGAGAGCCAACAGCTGACTGACACGAATGTTAACTATTAGGTGCAAACATAATGTCGTTTTCTCACATAGTAACATATGTGAGAAAACGACATTATTTTTGCACCAGCCTAATAGCATGCAAAAATATCGATAGCTGCATTTGTCACAAGTGGTAAAAATTTAAATCTGTATGGCACTTTACTCCAATTGGCTCATTCGCTTGCTTAAACTCAACGTTGATTCTGATTCCGCAGAACTGGGCTGGGTGTGAAAAAGTATTTGTTGTTAACATTCTTTTTTCATTCGGTTTTTCCAGTTACGAGTCCTTTTTTTTAAAGCTGATCATTTTGTGTTCATTTTGTTTAGTTCTTTTTTTGTAACAGATTTAATGTTTAGTATAGAGCTTAGAAAAAATTTGCAGTGTGAGATAGGCAAGAAGTAAGGCATGTAGCAACATCAGCACAGCAAAGGGCACTCATTTAAAGGCAAGGATGGGCAAAAATATTTTAAGTCAAGCAATAGTGATTGCTGTATGAGTTGTAAAATTTTTGAATCAAGCACGGGCAATGCCGGGCCATGCGGCTAGTCAAAAATAAAGATATTCAACTTGCTCTTTTATCCTCGAGTGCCTGTCTTATTGCAATAATAATATACTAATTCAATTACAAACTTTTAACCAGTAACATCAAGCATATATAAGGCATTATTTGTTTTCTTTGATCTTCTTCATGCCACTATCTTGAGATTTTTGACAAAATCCAAAAAAGGTTTTGTAATGTTATCAGTCCTGACATGGCATCTGGAGCTTACGGACACATCACATTGAAACAGTGATTCCTGTACAATCACCAAAGTTAAGCAATGCTGAACCTAGATGGGTGACCGCTTACAAATACCACATGTTGTAAGCTTGAATTTGTGGATGATGTAATGGATAATGGCTTGGAATTATTAATTGAAGAGCAGAATTCAAATTCCACTTCAGTTTGTTATATTCACTTATGGTCAAATACTCTTGGGAAATGTATGAATCCACCTCTTCTCCCCAGCTATGGATTAATTAGTAAGACTTGTATCACTAAAACATTATTATATTCAAAAATAAAATAAAATTGTGCACAAAATATTTAGATTTCAGCATTAAATAATATATAGAAGTTGGTATATTGCTAAACAAAAACCACCATCTCCATCAGTCACTTTCTCGCCACCAATATGTCACTTCTCGCTGCCTTTTCCATAAATATTTACATAGAAACTGGTCTAATGAGTTCCCCTACCTGGTACAGCATGAATTTTAGCACACTACTAGATTGACAAATATGTCTCATTTACTGTTTAAATAACTAAATATAACCATTAGTTCTATTCTAATAATTCCTTTTTTTTACACTTCCCACCTCTGGAACTCTTTTCATATTTCTTGAAATTTGATCTTCAGTCTTCAAAAATTTAAACTCAGTTGCTGTCTATCTTCCTGGACCCTGTTCTGTTTTTGTCTTTTCACCTCAATGAAGTTTTCTCAATCTTTTCCACTTCCAGTAAACCCTTGCTTCTTAGTGGCATTATCACCTTGCTTGGAGTAAAATGATTAAAAGTAAACTTATTAAATGTTATAGTTTGTTTCTATATTTCTGAGATAAGATATTATTTACACTATTTACATTGTTTGAACAATCATCCTCATCTTTGTTGCCATATTTATCACAACATTTTGGCCATTGTACACTCTGGCCTTCTTCAGGTGGTTGGAATGTCAAACTAAACCCTTTATTTCACTCACTGGAGTAGACTGTTCTAGTTCTATGTGCCATGTCTAATGGATGTCAGTTATCTCCTGTTAACGTACAATGGGCAAAACATTGTGATAAATATGGCAACAAAGATGAGGATGATAGTCCAAACAATGTAATAATTTATTAAATACTTGCAGCAATTTTTGTATAATGTTGCTTTTTGGTATTTAAAGTTTATAACTACAATTTTTAAGTTCATTTATTTTATTCTCATAAACATGTGAAATTTAGGACGATACAAAGTGACACTTCTTTTTGCAATACGGTTCACTCTGCTCAAGGCCTAACAGACACTCAAGGTAGAGGGTTACAGATTAAGAGGTAAAGAGCACAATTTTTGAGGAAGCTAACCATTAACCCTTATACTTGAACAGGTTAAGATTATAGCAATCAGGGAAGCATCCTATAGGGAGCCAGTTCCACAAAATAGCAGTTCATAGAAAGAAGCTGTTCAAATGTAACTTATATCTCACCAATGGAATACAAAGGAAATGTAGATGGTTCACTACAATATATGTGGCATGGCAGGTTTTAGCTGTCAAAGTTAGATCTGGTGGAACTAAGGAATGTATTTCACCTGCACACTTTTCTTTTTAATTTATTGTATTTCCAACTAATGAATAAACATATTTTTCACATAATTAACTGTACACAGATTCATAATAACTAAATATGCATAGAAAACAAGAAATTTTGATTTAACAGAAATATATCCTATTTATCCATTTTAATGGATGAAAAAAGTATTGGTACAATATAAAAAAGAATGCATAATTTTCATTTAATAGTTTGTAGAATAGCCATTATTCACTTCTACAGCAAACAAGCTCTTCTTGTAGTTTTCAATTAATGATTTGCAAATTTTAGCTGATATTTTGTTCCATTCTTTTTTACATATGGTCTTCAGATCCAGGATGTTTGTTGGAGCACTCAATTGGATTTGAATTTTCAAATAACACCACAGATTATTGATTTGGGGTTAAATTTGAGGACTGACTTAGCCATTTCAAGATATTTACATTAGTTTCAGCAAGTCATTTCTTTATAGATTTTGCAGTGTGCTTAAGATTATTATCTTGTTGGAATGGATAAATGAGATTTATTTCTATTAAGTCAATTTTTTCTGTTTTTTATGCATGTTTAGTTATTATGCATCTTTACAGTTAATTTTATGAAAAGTTTGTTTTATACATTAGTTGGAGATACGATAAATTAAAAACTTACATGTTTACCAATATTTGATCCCCCTCAACTGTATCATAGATTTGGAGTTGGGGGTCACAATACCCATGCACCAGCCCTGCCAGGGAACATATAAAACTACAAACATTTACTGAATCATTTATGCTCATGTGCTCCTCAATATTTTTTTCTTTGGCCATGTAATTTGCAATAAAGATTTTTCATTGGTGCAAATGCTTAAAGAAAAAACCAAAAAAAAACCTTGTTTTACTTTTTCTCCATTCTACATCTAAATAAAGCAAGTGATCTCAACTACAGAACCCATTCTGGGTATGACGATAAACTATATCCACGTCCTGGGTAAGGCGATAAACTATGTCCAATAGAAAGGCCTCTGATCAGGAGATTTTAAGAAGCATGGAACCACCTCTTAATCACTGGTGTTCGCAGGTCCACCCTGACTTAGGATGGTAGCACCTGTTAGGGTCCTAGCTATGGGTAAATAGTTAACAATCAACCTGGGATCAAAACACTATGAAAGTGTATAATAAATAGGTTTTAATACCAGAAATACTTTGTAAAAAATGATTACCAACAATACATTTTTGAAAAAAAAAAAAATATTACCAGCAATACGATATTGTACTCAAAAATATGAGTAATTGAAAAATGGTTCAAATACATATGTATACATGCACACCATTTTTACCAAATTATCGCTATGAATCTATTTCAAAATTTTGTTGGCATTAAATCACCTACTGAGGTTGATATGCCATAAAACAACCAACTCAACAAGAGAACATTAAGTCATGTTCTATCAGTTTTCTCTCTACCACTACTTATGACCATACAATGTTGAAACATTGGTTCTTATATGATCTCCAAACTGAAGCAACATTGAGCCTTTTCAGTACATAAGTAGGTGACCACTTGTATATGGGTGGTATAATAGATAATGGTTCGGAATTGTTTATCGGAGAGCCAGGTTCCAATTCCAGTCGGATTCATTATTTTCACACAAATACTCTTGAGAAAGGTATGAATCCACCTCTTCTCCCCGCATTTATTTGGTTATTTAGTAAAACTTGTATCGCTAAACCATTATTATCACCAAAAATAAGATAAAATTGCATTAAAAATAGTTAGATTTTGACATTAAATAATCCATAGAGGTGTTGATATACTACTAAGCAAAAACACCCAACAACTATCTCGACTTCAGTCATTCTCCCAATACCATAATGTTACTTCTCTCTGCCTTTTCTATAAATATTTGCATGGCAACTGTTCTAATGAGTTCTACCTGGTATCTCAAACATCTCTTCTTCCCCACCAAGCTATGGGTTAATTCATAGGACTTGTATTAGTAGATCATTATTATCTCAAAAAATTATTTCAATCTAAAAATATGTTCTGCTTTTAAATAGCCTGCAAAAGGTTAATATGCCAGAAGAAAAACAATTCCACTGAAAGATGATCACAGGTTGTTTCATTACAGATATATTCATTTTATTACATTCTTTAAAATCTTTGATGAACCACTCTCCAGTTGCCTTACCTGTCCATACAGTAGTAGCAAAAACCTGTTGTACCCATTATCATGATTATGGATGGGAGCCAGTTGAAAGTGCCTCGACAATTTATGAATCATCAAGTATCCACCAGTTGAATTTATCTGAAGATCTTAACATCACAAACATATATACAAAGAGATAT
Organism: Acanthosepion lycidas; assembly: GCA_963932145.1. Classification (NCBI taxonomy): domain Eukaryota; kingdom Metazoa; phylum Mollusca; class Cephalopoda; order Sepiida; family Sepiidae; genus Acanthosepion; species Acanthosepion lycidas. The sequence goes on along the minus strand of OZ010594.1, from coordinate 58,349,021 downwards.
GCAAGCAAAACAAGATGTTATTGTGTATAACCTTTTATTTCTCTCCTCAGTTATGCAAACACATTGAACATGTTCTTGTCCTCAAAATGTGTCATGTGGTCACAGAATTGATTTCTATGTTTCTCATTATTTTTAGGGGGTTATGAACCATTGTTGGACAACAGATCAATGACAGTCAATAAGGAAGTTCTTCATCACTGTAATTGTGCCACATTAACACAAGAAATAGGACTTAGACAAAAAAAAAGTCAAATTCATCTTATAAATGTACATAACAGAAACAGATAGTGTGATAACACTCTGTTTTTTCTCCTTTTTTTTTTTTTTTTTTCAGTTTTTTTTTTTTTCAATTTTCACGCAAAAAAAAACAATGAAGAAGGGGGACACACCTGTCAGTAGGAGGTTCTGTATTGGACTCCTGTACACTGAGATATGAAAATGATCACTTTTTAAAAATTTATATATATATATATATATACATACATACATACATATATATATTTGTGTGTATGTAATGTATGTGCATATATTGTGTGTAGCTATTCTGAGTCCATGACAGTAGCAACTGCTTTATTTGATTTTTTTTTTTATGTTGTTGATTTAAAAACAAAATCACCCAACAATTTACTCCTCAACTAACTTTAACCATAATGGAGAGACATGAATATTTACTAAAAAAAAGTGTTTATCACAAATATATACTGAATATTTATATACATAACTATTGTTAACCACTATTAAATTGTTATTATTATTTTCATAATATACTAATATTTATCATCTGATAACAAAGGTTATGATCTATTAATCATTTCATTTTTATTTTTGGTTTTATAAATAACATTTTCTATTTTAGTTTTCTTTAGTTAACTTATTCATTTAAAAAAAATATATTAATTTATATATATATATATATATATATATATATATATATATATATATATTAATCTTGAAAGATGTGATATTGAATAAAACCTATGTACTATTTTAAATATTAAAAAAAAAAGTTTTCACTGGTCTGTAAAACAGTCATGGGAAATGTTATTTCCAGATCTGTTTCTGTCAAATTCAAAGCCAAAATTAGTGGCTTATAAAATAAATTGCCTTAGCTTAAGTTGGCAATCCCAAAGTAACTAAAAAAACCATTTAACAAATTTTTGAAACATTAAAGTGTAATATTTATGATAAAATGATACTCGTCTGTTAATATTATGGAATATATAGTCAATGTTTTCTTTTTGATTTCATTAAGGTAAATGCCTTGATATATTCCAGTGATATAATATCATTGTAACAATATTAAACTGGCGAAACTGGTTTTCTATGTATCATCACCTCATCATAGGATTTAATTAACCCAACAAAGAACAGGACGGTCGCTAAAGTATGATTATCGTTACCAAAGATGGAAGTGATTATGGAATTGGAAAGTCTTAGATTTTCATGAACAAGTCAATTAGAACAAAATTAGTGTGAGAACAAAACAAACTTTCACTCCAATGAGATAATGTTTCAAACTTCATACTTATTTGTATGATCAATCATTCTCTCATGAGTTTTTGGCGTTGCTCCAATTTTTGATACATGTTTATAAAGATTATAATTTGTTTAACTTATAGTCTTTAAATATTTTATTTAATATGATTTAGTGTATAACTTATTTACAAGCTGACTTAGAATAAAGAAAGATTAACTTTTTTTAATTCTCAGCTTGTTTGTTTTCAGATATCAAATAAAATTAAATTTTATTCTACATTAAAATTTCTTTAAATTTTAAAAATATTTTAAGTGAAGTAACAAAAAGTTTGATGCTCTCATTCACCTTGTTGACTCCATTGAAGGTTCTTTTTCTTTGGTATTTTATTTACAGCATATTAATTAAAAAAAAAATAAATAAATAACAACATTGTCAACAGAAATACCAGCCAATTTGACTTAAAACATGCCAACTTTAACCAAATTTTGAATTTCTTTACCTGATCCGTTCCATATACTTACTTGTTTTACTTGAATGTTTCTCCAAGGGTCTTTAACTACCTAGTAACCATTTTACATGTAAAGTATTAACTTTTTTAAATGTTCCTTTACATTTTATTGCTTACTATAAAAATCATAATTAATTGTTTGAAAGTTTGAAATCTCTCATTCCCTAACATGTTGCATATATTTGTAAATCTACCAAAAGTTTTTGTTGAAAGGATTTTTCAATTGAATTATATTCTGCATCATTACTGTCTGCAATAATGACATTAAAAAGAACTTTTAATAAAATATTTATCTAAATCAATATAATGTGAATGATGAATTGGTATATTTTACTTTAATAATATCACTTTTCACACTTCTGGTGAAAGTGGCCTTACCATTGAAGCAAATTTTATTTTATAAAAGCTTTCAATGCAAACAATATTTTGGGAGTGCTTAAAAAATGTTCACATTAAAATTACATGTTATTTTATTAAATGCAAAAATAAAAAAGTTAGCTATTTATGAACAAATCCCCATATTTATAACTATGTAATTAAATTAAAAAACAATTTTAGGGTTTTTAAATTAAGCATTAATCTAGTATATTATTTTGCAATCTAAAATTTTAAATATAAAATTTATCTAAAATGTTTGGTCACAGATGGATAAAATTGAGAATTGGGCAATAAATATTGGTCACATTACTTTTCCTAATGGTTCTATTTAGGTGTTGACTATCTACCAATTTTAAGCCCAAAACTAACAGAACGATATTTTTATATGTGGTTAATTATTCACTTCATTGTCAAAGGGCTTTTGTCATGAGAAATTTAACTTTCATCTTATTATCATTCAGTCTTAGGCCAAAACTTAACATAAATATATTTTTATATCTGGTTAGTGATTGACTTTGTTGCCCAAGAGTTTTTTGTCCTGAGAAATTCAACTTCTGTTTTACAGAAATCTTTATCTATTTACCATAGGTCGTGATAGGTTTAAATAGTGTAAATAATGTATAGTGATAAGTGATAATTAAGAACTAATGTAAGAATTTTTTGTGTATACATTTTACTATGAATCTAGAAACTTCATAAATGTTCTAAGACTTGATTAGAAGAACTTGTATGTATTTCGAATAAAATAAATGAAGTTATCTGATGTGTTATCATGTAATCTCAAGAAAATAAGAATCTCTCAATTGGATATGAGCCGAAAAGAGAAATGATTTTTTTCTTTTTAAATATTTTATTTGAATTACTGCTTTTGGTGACATTAGTTGGCAGAAAGCCCTGATCTTCCAAAAGCCAAATTTATGAGTTAGAGAAACCTGGCAGGAATACAGTGTTTACTTCTTGTTTGAAATATTTTTCACATCATAAATGTTTGAAATTAGAAACCAGTTTCCATTGTCAGTGTTCTGGGTTTAAAGTTTAGTTGTAAAATTCTTCAGTAGGATGAAATATTTTTATAGAGTATATATATATATATATATAAAAAACACTAATAATAAATATGCATTTTTTTTTCCTTACCAGTAGCACAACTGTGAGTTTTATGCATGATGCAACCTTCAGGTGCTGGTTGGTCAGTTTTCAATCGGCACATGAATATTAACTCATGCATGAAACACAGAGTTGTGCTATTAGTGAGGAACAAAATGTATAATTTATTATTAGTATAAATTTTAACTCTGTTATTATATATTGAGCAGTGTTTTAATACCACCAGCAATATTTTACTTTTTGTGTGTGTGTGTGTGTGTGTGTATATATGTATATATAATCTTTAACTTAGCTGATAATATATGTAATGTGTGCATAATATTGTAGTATAATAATGATTATGTATATGTTATACATATCAATCTTAATTTCTAATCAAATAACTTTATCTTTTGTATAGTTCATTCAAATTGTCAGTTTTTGTGCATTGAATATACTGTTCATGAAAGATTGAGATAACAGAATATAAGTAAACTATGAAATTGTATAGAAGATGTAGCCCTTTTATTGGTAAGCATACTCAAGTCATTTTCTTTCTCCACTGGTTCTTCAATGACTGTAAAAAACTTGTTGGCTGCTTGCCAGGAGAAAGGGACAACCCATTTATATCTTCTCATTCCCAGTTCCCACCTTCTTTCTCCCCTTCTTCCAACACCTACCAAAAGCTTCACATCCAAGGGGAGACAACTTTTAATCAAACACTATTGTAACTGATACAGATCTTTTTCCTTTCTAGAAATTTGTTTTCTTATGGTTTTGTTTGAATAAGTAAAAGAAAGATTCTACATTAATTATAAAGTTAGTTTCATTAATGAATTAAAAGCAAAGCAAAATGCTTTTCTACTGGGCCAGATGAAAAAAGTCAAATGGTCTCTTCAGTGCACAAAGAATATGATGCAAATGTATTTGAATGGTTGAAACAAATCTAATGCATTTTGTAAAGAATATCAATACTAATGAAAGATTGTCTGCATGAGTGATACAGCTATTCGGTGAAAGCTGTGGTACCAGAATAAAACTAGTCGTCAAATTTTGATATTCTGTAATATTTTCAACACCGGTTCTCATCTGATCACCGAAGTTAAGCAACATTGAGCCTGGTCAGTACCTAGATAGGCAACCACTTGGGAATACCATTTGCTGTAGGTCCCTTCCAACACTCATTGGGCCAGCACAGTAAGGTAATGGCCCATTCCTCTTGCCGAACAGCAAAAAGAAAGATTTAGGATAGGCCACATCCAACAAAGGAATTTCACAGGCTTATTAAGAAGATTTTCAAATGTGACTAAAGGCTGCACAGAGCAAATTGCAAGACTGTCACATCTGAATTGATGGAAGGAATGACATTTGTCAGTAAAATAATTTCTCAATATTTTTAGGAAGGGTAAAAATGATTTTAACAAAAGAAAAATTCAATCATTTTTTTTTTTTTTTTTTTTTAACTTTCACTCAGATTTTACTTTTTTTTTCAAATCTGACTCAAATAATAGGACAATTTCAGCAGACCAAAACCTTGATGACTCTTGAGTAGCAATATACATAAAATTCCACTGTTTTAATTTCTTGATACACAGTGAAATCTATGACAAGATTGTATGTGATCATGTTCTTTATATAACAAAGTTATAATATTACCACAGTTACTCATCTAAAATTTGAGAATTAAATTTAATAATTTTACACTCATTTATCAAGCATTAAGAAGATCCAGTATCATTTTCTACAATAATAATATTGCAACTATCAATAATGAAAAGTAAACAAAATTATGTAATCTTAAGTTATATTTTCCAGTTGGCATAGGTTAAAATCATTTTTTTTTTTAATTTATTTATGGCAAAAAACACTTAGCCATTGTATTTTAAATTATGGGTTCTTTTTCTCTTATTGAAACCATTTGAAAAATGCTAATGAATAAGACAATGGAAATTAATTCTATGTATATCATTTACCACCGGGTCTTATCAATTATCAGATTAATTAAGTTCCATTTTGTTTCTTTATCAGTTAAAGCATAAATTCTATGTACAGACTCCCTTTGTTTGATTAGCTGCCAAAGAAACACATGTACTTTGATCGCAAAAAGGTGTCTTTGTATACAGATTTATTCAGCAAATCAACAGTATTGCTAGAAGTGTTTTTACTATTTTGTGAAATGATTCATTTCTATATAACCAACCTGGAAAAAATTAAACTCTAGACACAAAGAAAAGTTGACCTATTACATTTCTTTCCTTGTTAACCATTACATAAGCAAATAGTATTTTGATGTATCTATTTTTAAAGCTTAACTTTTTTTTATGTTGTTTTTCTATGAATTGTCTTTGAAGGCTGCTTAGTGCTCAGTGAAATCCAGAAGATTTTGTTTCAATGATTTTTTTTTTTCCTTCAATCTGACATTCTATATTTATAAGAGAACATTGCTCTAAATTTCCATGTCTCCATTCTAACCATATTCTGCTTGCTTAAAATAGATTTTTACTACAGTGACTCAATTATAATGGAAAAATTTTTTGCAAAAAGAAATTGATTATATATGATTATAGCCATATCTACAAATTTTTCTAGAGCCTTTTCTTTGAACCTAGTAATTAAAATAGACTATAATTTAACTGGGTATTTAATGTCACCGGTTTCTTTTAACTATGACCACAGAGCTTTCAAAATTGGCATGTTTGAAGCCCAATATGTAGCTGTATTTATCAAAAGTTTTGCTGTAGAAAAGTAATAATTGTATTTTCTTACAGAAATACAAAATTAACACATCACCAAGTAGTCCAGTAAGCTTCAATCTATTTCTGATGTAAAATGCTGGTATCTTAGGATTCGGGATTTTACTGCATATTATTATCATAATTTTAGTAAGACTCAGAATGTCTGTGACACAATAAACCTTGCAAAAAGCATTTTAAAAAATTTCTTTTTTTTTTTTTTTTTTTAATTTAATCATTTATTTTTTCATTAACTTGGACATTTTTTCTCAGTACTGTGTCATCAGGACTCATTTGACAACAATGACAAAAAAAACATCTTTCTTTTTTTTTTCCTATATTGTAATGTTTTTCTTTTTTAAAAGACATTTTTGGCATTTCATGAAAAGGAAGTATTGTCACCTATTTTTTTTTTTTTTTCATCTCTCCTACTAAACCCCATCTTTCAGCATTGGTCATTACATCAAAGAATGGTGCTAACTGGCACCCAGACTAGTCTTACATGCAATTCAGTCACTCCCATTTGCACACATTTCTGCACACAATAAAATGCATTCAACATCAAAATTATAAATTAACAAAGTATTTTGAGCAAGTCATTTGGCGCAGGTTCTTTGAAATGCAGACAAAAAATAAGAGGAGAGAACATAAAGTCCACAACTGTGTTTTGGAACCTGAAACACTGGGTTCTTCTTCTCTAGAGGCCATTTGTCAGTGGACTAAGAAATAGCACAAAAATTTACATTTTTGTATGGTCCCTTCGTTAGACATTTTTAACGAAGCAGGAGATATTGTTTTAATTTTGTAAACAGGATCTCTTTATAGTTTTAATTTTCAGTACACACACGCACACACATATATATACATATATATACATATATATGTGTGTGTGTGTGTGTGTGTACTTTATTTTTTATCTTTCCAAAGTAAGTAGTCAATGAAAATCAACAAAGTGAATCAGATTTCATTACCAGTGTTATTGTTGAATATGGAAACTGGTTGATTTAACCTTTTGTTTTTCAACCAAAATTGCCATAATTAAGAAACAAAGGTAAGTAACATCAGGAAGAGAAGGGTTATGATTTTTCTTTTTATGTTGATGGTAGCCATAAAGGGTAAGGCCAACAAGATGGTCATTTGAATGTGTTGTTGTTTGATTCTTTTTTTTTTTTTTCTCTCTCTCCAAAGAGACTCTCATAGAATGTAAATTACAATTCTTCTGGAACTGACTCATTTGTCGCCTGCTGGATAAATAAAAAAGATAATGATGAAACATTGATATAAAGCACCTTTCTTTAGAGCATACAAGATAAGTGGAAGTTGGTTGTGTGTATGTGTGTGTATATATTTTATTTTTCTTTGCTATTTAAGTAGCAACAGCATTTTACTAGCGGCAGTGCAAGGAGCAATCTTAATTATTTTCGTTGGTTTTTTTTTATTGTGGTTATTAACAGCTAGAGTTAATTAATGAGATTGGAGTGGGGGACTGTTAAAAAGCTAAAATGTCTATTGCACAATATAAATTTTAAGTTTAACAAGATGAAAAAATATAAAAGTTTTATTTAATTTTTGTTCACAATAAAATACTATCTGGATGTTTAATGAGAAATTTAGTATTTTAAGTGATTTTTTTTTTTCTTTTTGTTAGTCCATATTATGGTAGTAAATCATTGGCTAAAACTAAGAATAACCTATTTCTGTTGTACGCATATTCCCCTAATTATATCAACTTTTTTAACAAGCAGTTAGCCCATCAGACTAGAGATACAAAAGCCTAGATTTTATTGGCTAGAGTGGTACAGTCAATATTTATAAATGTAACACCTGAGATTTTCAATTTTCCAATCAGAGATTAAATGCCTTTCTGATTAATGACCACCCAGTCAGCATTAATATTTCCAAATTATTTATGCAATTGCAGAGAAACCTTATAAAGAACTAAAATACTTAATTCTTTTACAAATATATTAAATCTCTTCTCTTTGTTGTTTGTTACTTAATAAAAAAATAAATGATTTTATTTTATAAGTGCCAAAGCAATAGATTATAGATTTGCCTTAAGAGTTGCTCATTGGTAACTAGAAAAAATTCTGGTCCATCCACCTATTATATTTATCACTAAACATGGTATACATCCGTGTTTTCTTGATTCTCATATTAACTTAATTTTGAAGGCAATATCTGAGAAATATTAATGTCAGCATAAAGGTTATTTTTTTAATCTCTATTAAATTGTATCCATTCACCTAATCACCAGAAAAAAAGTAAATTTACTCATGTTCCAAACAAATATCTTACTGATTCTGTACTCAAAAACTGTAGTAAATGAAGATATATGTGCATGTGTTTGTGTGTGAGAGTGTATATAAAACAGTCACAAACACATATGTTGATACATGTGCGTGCATGCATGCATATATATATATATATATATATATATATATATATATATATATATATATATTGTTTTGATCCAACAAACTTATATATCTCTAATTATTGTCAATTTATTTAACTGATCACAGACTTTCTTTCATCTTCCTTTATGAAGATGAAATGGCCAGGTTAATCCTTGGCAGGAAAATAATGAAACTGAATCTCTCCATATGTCATCTCTCTTTAAATAATATTTCTTTCTTGTTTGCCTCTTATGCATATCATAAAATATTGTCTAGCCTATAGCAAAATCTGTGGGAGGAGAAGAACAAAAATATCTTCTTCCATGCCTGTAACTGTTGGTTTCCTTTTGACACTAATCATATCACACCATCATCAAAAACTGAATATCAGTTTTAGCAAGATGACATAATGATAATGTCAATTCACCCCTCTTTATTTCATCATCAGTGAAAAATCCTCCGGGTGATGTTTCGAGACAATCAGCAGATGATCATTCTTGATGATGGTCTTAATATTTATTGATATAACAGTCACAGACTACCTATCAATAAATACTTCATTTACAAGTAGCTGTATCTCTTAGTGTGTCAAATAATAGCTTAGAATACTACTACTAACAATAAGTAACAGTAGAAGTTTTAAAAAATAGTGATACAAGTGTTGATTCTAGGCTAATTGTAACTGCTAGTCCTTGACACCTCCTTTGACAGATACTAATTTAAAATGTTACTTTTCAGTTAATAGTTTAATAATACCAATAATAATAGCAAGTATTGTTTTAAATATGCATGCTATACTCTGCTTTGCTTCATCTGTACCTGTGATCAATGTAATAAATACTTTTATGCCATAATGGAAAGGAAACCATGACCAGAAGACGGAATTTGTCGCCATTTTGTTGAGGTTTTGGTGGCAAGTTTCAAACAATGAGTTATGGATGCTATGACAAAAATGCAGTTCAACCAATGAGTTTCTGTGCTCAAGAATAATGACTAGTCATGGCTATGCCTGCTTGAGTTTATACAACCAATTCAAACTAGTAGTTTCTTCATTTACCAGTTCTCTTGTTCAGACTCACTTGAGAATTTTCATTCATCAATGGAAATGAAAAGAAAATTGAAATCTGTTTTTATTTTTATATATATATATAAGGCATGTGCCATCAGTAATTACTCAGAGTAGGCAGCTTGTGACCATTATAAATAAAATGTTTTGTATTTTATGCATAATAATCAGAGTAAACTTTATAATTTTGTTGGATTAGTTGCATATTGTGCCACAGAAGGAAAATGTAGCTGCTGATCTATTTTATTCAGGGTAGGCACAGCCCTTATATATATATATATATATAATCCAGCTTTTATCTTTTTATATTACAACACCTTTTTTCAAGTTACCATTTTTGGTTTGTTTTTTTGTTTTTTTGTTTTTTTTTTTGCTAAATTCTTATTAAAACAAGCAAAGCATGATGAATGTAAGACATCCCATAAATCTAATTTCACAATTTTTGAGAAATATATTTTCTCAGGTTTTATCATAGGCACATAGGAAAGCAAAAGCAGAGTGACAAGCTTAAGTCCAAAAAATAAAGAAATAATTTCCTTCAAATTATCCTAAATACTGTTATGTGATATTTTTAATCTTTGAAATTGCCTTTATTTTTAAAATAATAATTGTAGCATACTCTACTTTTGATTTCCTAACAATCAGTAAAAACGGTATATCTAGTGTAATAAAATGTGGCTTATATATATTGAAAAGATGCCATTCCAACCAAAAGCAAGGAATGAAACTGTAAAAACAAAAACAAATATTTTCCTTCTTTCTTATATAACATTTTTTTCCTTTTAAAAATAACATCTAATAAACAACAGCTTATATAACAACTTTTAACAACAATTAAAGAGATTTTTATAGTTACTTCCATTTTTATTTGATGCTCAATTAAACTATTTCTCATTCATTAGGAAATATGAAGTTAGTTGGAGTTTATTTTTAATTTTTTGTATTTTTTTTTTTAAAATTTTAAATTTTGTTTTAAAGAAAACAGATGACAAGTTATTCACAGTTTATAACATTAGTAAGCACATAGGTTCAATCAAGCATCTGTGGGCTCTAAATAAAATTAATGAAATAAAGAAACACATCTTGGGAAGTATTTTTAAAAAAAAAAAAAAAAAAAAAAAAGGTTATTTTTGAAGCCTGTATCTTGAGGATCAAGAAGCTAAAGTCCAGATTTGAACATACCTGGGATGGAGAGAGGGACGATATAGCTGCAATTTGATTATTATTTTTTTTCTCTTTCATTTTTCTTCCTTCCTTTCTTTCTTTCTTTCCTTTCTCCTTCATTTTTTTTTTTCTTTCTTTCCATTTTCTTTGTTTACATTATTGTTTGTTTGTCTGATTTTATTTCCGTACAAGAGATAGCTGTCAATTATTCAGCCATCTTAGGAAAGAAGGATGAACAAAAATATCAACTGTGGCTTTTAAGATTTGGAAATCAACTAACATGAAATACTTTTAATTTCAAATTTGAACTTTAAATTTAAAGACCTATTATTTCATTAACTTTTTTTCATCCACATTTGAGATTATTATTTGACTAAATAACTGTTTATGGCTGTTGCTAAATCTATTTACGTAAGTGGCTTTTCTGAGATTATGCTGTTGATGACAGTGATACTGAATTGATTTTAAACAAAATAAATCTCTTTCTTCAAATCAACTCCTAAACTTACATGCTTGTATGTACACATGCACACATTTACATAAACTCACAGGCTTTCATGGAGGGAAAAAAACAACTTTTAACATTTTTAATTAATTCAAGCAAGATTGTCAGTAAAAATTTAAATAATGACTCATTTGCAGTCTTTTAAAAGTATAACTTAATGCATGTATCCCCACCAGAAAAAGAAAAAAATACAAAGTACAAGAAAACTATTCAGTTCATCTCCTTGAAGAGTGATAAATTTATATACGAATAAACTTGTATAAAGATATGCATGTATGCACACACACACACACACATTCATATATACACATACATATGTTCATAATTATTTTATATAATATAGATGCTCAAGTCCTTTGTTTTATTCAATTTTTTTTCTTTTATTGATACCTTTATTTATCTTAAAACCAACATGAAATTTTTGTTCATCTTTTTTTCTTGAATGGTATATATGTGTATGTGTAAATATATATATATATATATATATATATATATATATACATACACCAGGCAAACAATCCACTTTGTTTAAAAAGGAATTCAATAAGGAAAGGGGAATTTTTTTTCTTCAACATTTTCGTATTTTTTTCTTTTCAAACCATTTTTAAAAATTTAGGGATAAATGAGTTAGTTTGGTCATTTTGTTTGTTTGTTATTTTTTTAACTATATCAGTTCCAAATTGTTCAAAGAGTTTCTTGACTTTTTTTTTTTTCTTTTAAACTGGTCTTTCAATCATGATATTATACTGAAATGAGCTCATGGTTCTACAGCCCAGACAGTAACCTACAGGTGATAGGATATTAAAAAAATGAAGTAACACCTGATTTTTTTTTTTTTCTTGTTCTTCATTGTATAAAAAAAGAAAATGAAAGAAAAAGAAAAAACACAATTTTTTTTTCCTTTAGAAAAAAGCCACAAATGAGAACGATGGACATTTCAGAGGGAAATAATAAAAACCTTTTTCTTTTTTTCATTTGGTATCAGTTAAGGTTTTATCTTTCCCCATCATGTTTGTTTTTTTTTTTGCTTTTTAATTTCTTATGATATTTAAAATTGTCACCAGCAGTGATATGTGTTCATTTGTGGGCTAGCCAGCCCGTGACTTGCTAGTCATTAATATTTTTCATTTTATTTTTCTATCCAAATCTTTCTTCATTTCAATTATATATATATATGTATATATATATATATATATATATATATATATAATTTTTCACCATAGACCATCTCTGATATTTTGTCAAGTGTCTTTTTTGTTTGTTTGTTTGTTTTGTATGTTTTTTTTTTTTTATTTTCACCTCCACTTCATTGGATTGTCTTGAGTTCTTCTCTCAATAATTTTGGCTGCATTTTTTTTTGTTTTCAAGTTTGTTTATTTGTTGTTATTTTTTCTTTATTTTATTTTCTTTTTTTTTTTTTTCTTGAGCACCAGGGATAATATTTCTGTTTCCTTCATCCTTATTACCTTTCCTTTTGTTCTTGATGATGTTGTCGTCATTTCAACATGACATACATATGCATTTATTTATATGTATGTATGTGTGCATGGTATTCACCTGAATATTCTGGCCAACAATCCCTGCTTATTTTAAGCTCAGTTATCAAATAAAAACCTCTCTTCCTGCAGCAGTATTATATCCTCAGTTTAATAGACGATATTTTAAACACCTGACAATGCCAGCCATTTCTTTCATTGTCTTTTTCTTTTCTAATGAGGGTTGACTGGCCTGCCTTCCTGCCAACCACATGAAGAAGTAGTAGTATGCTATAAGGTCAGGAACGAGTTGAGCAGACACAGAATTTGGGAAACACTTTTCGTAATAATTATTATTAAAGTTATACATTTTCTCTTCCATAACTGATATCTTCATTATTTTAACATCCAGTATAAAGTCCATATTTCATGCTTCAGTTGCTCAGTGCCCCTCCCCAAAGCCAACATTTTTTTTCTAAATACCACACAACCAACTCAGAATTTCACATACAGAAATCAAGGTTTCTTTATTTTTTAATGGGATAAAATTAACTTTTTGTAGGTATATTTCTTTAGGAAAAACCAAAAGTGGGAGTTGTATAATACACGCAGGTGTGTATTTCATATCATTCATATATACATATATGTATATATTTATAAACACAAGATTGACTTAATTTAACTAATCTCATAATCTTCATTCAGCAAATAAAAACTTATTCCAAAAGGCCAAAAAAAAAAAAAAAAAAAAAAAGAAAATGAAAAGACTACATATCTAAATATCAATTCATAACAAATGGCTTTTTCTTTTACTATATAATGATATGGCTTAAACTGAAACTTGTTTCAAACACACACACACACACGTTTATATATATATATATATATATATATATATATATATATAATTTTTTTTTCCTTTTTTTGTAAATTTTTGATATCAAAAAGCATAAAAAGTTAAGCCAATATGTTGTTTCAAAATGTTTATGTTGCTTCACAAAGGGGTTATAATTAGACAATAATAATAATAATAAAGTTTAAAGTTATGTCTTTGTATAAAAGAAAAGGAAAAGCTAGTATTTTTCATGTCGCTTTTAGCCTTAAAAAAAAAAATAAACAGCAGATATATAGCTGCACATTTTTTTTTTCTTTTTCTGTTTTTCTTTTCCTTCAGTGAAATGGGGGGAAAATCTGTTTGAGAAAAGGTGGCAAGCATTTTACACAATAAGAACATGCCACTGTAGTCAGTCACAAGCAAAATTTGTCTTTCAAACATCTGACAGTTGTGGGTACCAAATATGAGGCAGGTGAGCTGTGTGAAGCATGTGTCTGGTTCACTCAGTAACAATTAGTTTTTTTTTTTTTTTTTGTTTTTTTTTCTTTTTCACTGATTATTTTTTTCCTTTTTTTTCTGGTTTCGTTTAAAAATGTCCAAATGGAATTAACATTGTCACAACATGAAAAAAACCAGTAAACACAAAATACTCGTCCATTGTTGGCTATATTCATGTAAAGAACGGCTATTGCCAGCTGTATATATCTCTGTCTGTGAATTCGTTTCATCTGAAAAAAAAAAATATTAAAGTATTTCAAAATACTTATTTTCACATCAGATAATATTTAAAATATCAGTTGTGCATACAACTGATTTTTAAATGTTATTAACTATTAAAATTTTTCAAATTAACCACAGCATTTTTAAGTAGCATGCTTGCTATGGTAACAGTTTCTCTCCTTTGTTGTTTTGAAAATACTCATGCAAAGTGAAACGTTAACAAGGAAATAAATTCTAAAAATATGTAAATATCCAAATGGTGGCAAAGTTGGACCTTTGTGCCTGCAAAAATATGAAATTTCAAAAGGACGGTTTTTTCCTTGACACCACTATTATTTTAACTACCTTCACTCCTCAGCAATGTTTATTGTTTCAAAAAGCAAGGATTAGAATTGTAATAAAACCTAAACATATAATGAAAATGTATGCATTTTTTTGTTTCTGAGAATATACAATAAAAATAATAAACACTATTAAATTGTTCATTTTCAAGAATTTTATATTTACAATATACTAAAAACTACTATAAATTTATTAAAACTAATGCAATGCAGTTATCAATTTATAATGAAGTAAATATGAGAAAAAAATATTCTTAAATTTATAAACATATATATATGAACATACTATAAGGGAATTCTTATTTACCATTTGATAAAGTTTGAAATCAATTTGCAATTAGCTGATGTTTTTCGAGCATTCCAATAAAAATATAATAGTGTAACTAAATCTAATAGTATTCATTATTTTTGTTGCCAATTCTCAAGAAAAAAGAAAATGTATAAATTCACTTTCATATGTTCAAGTTTTATTACAATTCTAATCATCACTTTTTAAATGAATAAATATTGCTGAGGAGTAAAGGTAGTTAAAATAACAGTGCTGTCGACACTGTTTTCTTGTGAGCATGAAGGTCCAAGTTTGCCTAAAAAAGGTTATTACAAATTTCTTCCTGTATATTTTATTGGAATATTGTCTATTCCACATTTATTAGAACTTTTCCTATAAATATACAAATGCTTCTGTTTTACTCATTTAAGTGATTTAAGACGGAATTTTTATAACTTACTCAAGTGATCATCTATTTCTAGTTCCTATCTTTAAGTATCATCTTTTGGTTAGTTACTTTCAAGAATTCAGTAGTAACATACCTATACAAACTCATTTTTAATTACTCTCAATTTCTATATCTTAGTAATGTTGTTTTGCATAATGACAATTTAGAATACTTACACAGTGGCTTCTCATTTGTTTTGTCAAATCTGTATTTAGCCTGGAACCCATGAGCATCATAAATGCCATTGGATTTGAATGTGACTTTAAAAAATTCTCCATCTGATTTGACGGTATTATTCTTGCCTGTACGCAGGCCGCAGTATCGGTCCATCTTTCTATCCCGTGTAGTAAAGAAGTTGGAGAAAGCTACATAATCACTTTTAGTCTCTTCCTCACACCTGAGAAGTAAAGAAAATTTTGTTATTATAAGTAAAGGATCATGTCATAAATATCAAAGAAATTACTTTTGTTCAACATATTTTCATTGCATCTTAACTTTTTTAAAATGATGAATAAATATTGCTTGTTCACTTTCAGTGTTGGGTTCTAATAATTAATATAGAAAGAAAAATGTTTCATCAGCTATTAATTTTGATTTTTATCAGAGGAACCAGCAAAAATAAAATGCCAATTAAAATAAGGTCAACTTTTGAAATTGAGGGAAATAAGTTTTGTTGGTAGTTTAACATATGAAGTGCTTCTGCCTGATTGCTAATGACAATATTAATTTGGGAGGCACATACATAATGTCAGTGGTTAAAAATGACTTTGAGCAAGTGAAGCCTGTGTGGGTCTTGGCAAAAGTCATATTTTTTTTTTGGAATTGAGTAGTGCGAGTCCACAAACAAAGAAAGGCTTACAGCCACATCACATTGAAACACAGGTGACCACTTGGGAATACCAGGTGTTGATGTGCAAGTGGTGTAATGGATAATGGCTGAGAATTTTTAAGTGGAGAGCAGAGTTACAATTCTTGTTGGATTTGTTATGTCCATTTGCATACATACACCCTTGGGAAAGGTATGAATACACCTCTTCTCCCCCAGCTATGTATCACTAAATCATTATCTTCTTAAAAAAAAAAAAAAAAATCTTACAATCTAAACGTATTTCCTGGCTTAAAATAACCTACAATGGGTCGGTAAGCTATAAAAAAAACCTGATTCAAGCAACAAACAAAAGAACTAGAGCCAATAACAGACACCGCATCACTAAAATGGATATCACATGTAATTCAAACTGTTGAGACTCCACACTACTCCAAATAAAACCCTAGGAAGGAATCCCTACTAATACAGAATTTGAGAAACCTATTTTCATGAGAAATTGTTTTAAAAAAAGTTTTTATAAATTTCCTCTAAAAGCAATACTGGCTGCTCAATCAATGAATGCTGAATGTTTCCTTATAAGGAAACAGTTAATATTAACTTTGCCTGACTCAAATTAGGATGATGTGTGTAACTTTGTACAGTTTCAATAAAGTAACAGACAAGTGAAAAATTTAGGCATCCTAAAAAATGGTGTAGATAACCGAATTTATACCATTGAATGTGGATAAATTAATTTTACTATGTTTTAGTATGATACCTGTTAGTTTCAGTAGGCCAGATAAACAGTTATTCATTTACTTTTACATTTATACAATATTGTTTGAAATGAAGGGTTACCTAGCAAGCCCTCATGGAGGGAATAACATCCCATATGACAATATAGTAAGAATGAGGTTCTTTATCATATTCTTTCTAAATTAATATATTTTTTTTTATTTTACTTAGTCATAGATCTTAGTGATATCTAAGCCAGTGCATACTACCCCCAAACTCTCCAGCTCATTGGGGGACCTTGGGCAGTACTTTTTAATCCTCACATTTCCTTTTTTCTACCTATATTATGTGTTATAAATTAAACTAAGCATAACTGACTATTAAAGGATGAAAATTTTTGTGAATTTTGACATCATAATGGGGTCTCTCTTTTTTTTTTCTTCTTTTGTACAAATCTCTGAATTTGTTTTGCTCAGGTTATGTCTCAAAAAACATTATATAAAATACACTACTTTTTATCCATAATGTTGAATGTATTAAAATTATTCAACTTTTTAACAAGAAAAATTTCAAGTTGATGTTAAAAATTTCCACAAAACATTGATCTATTTAATATGCAATTATCTATTATGACGTGTCTCTAATTTGTATTTAGATACATTTACATTGTATTTATTTTCAATTTTCCTAGATTAATTGTTCTCCTATATTTCATATAATCCATTATTGCACATAATTAAGTTACAATAAAATTTGTATTTTATATGAATACTACCTTATGAAAATTGGGTTTATTATAGTTGCTTATACACTAATACCCTTGTGAAAGGTAGGAATCCACCTCTTCTTCCCCAGCTATGGGTTAATTAGTAGGAGTTGTATCAGTAAATAATTATTATCTCGGAACACTCTTACAGTGTAAACATATTTTCTAGCTTTAATAACCTGAAATGGGTTTATAAACCATTAAAAATTAATCAATTTTCCCAAATCTTACTAAAGAGAAAAGAGCAACAAAACTTTATTGACAAATTAAATACTTTTATTTACTGTTTATGTTGGGAGCACTCCTGTAGATATGTATAATAAGTACCTTGTTGATAATGAAGATTCAATTTTAATACATCTTCAGTAGTGTTACCAGTATCTTCACATTTTTGTTATTTGTCTCTCAGCTCAATGCTGCATAGATTGGCTATGTTGGAAGTAGGTTTTTTTTTTCAGGACAGTAATATTGTCTATGTTTCTAGCTTATGATTCATCTACTGTCTTTGCAAAGCAAGACTGGGCAGGAAACTGCTGCTGTCTGTCAAATGGAGGGGTCATAACCAGAAGAAGATAATTTGAATCTTAGAAACAAAACTGATCTTTTGAAGACTCTAGCACCAAGATTTTGTTAGAATCATATTATCATGCATGTCTTGAACCAGCATTCAGATTCCATTACATAGTTTAGGTGGGTCTACGTTTCTCATCAAGATTACAGGTGACCCTTCATGCACTTCCAATATATGATGTAGCATGTCAGATTTCAACGGAGCCAAGAAATTCTGATGTTATATATTACATCTGTTTCTTCATTGATTGAATTATATGAGTAGTATATCTTTGTATCACCTGGAAATGTTTGAATTATTTCACTGTTGATGTTTCTTACCATCTTGTTGAAGAGTACCAACTTCTTTGGGCTTCTAGATAGATGGATACACATGACTGATGCACACAGTTCTAAATCTGTTGGCAGCTGCACTGATCTTTCTCATTCTTTGAGAATCTTCCTTGGAGTAGAAAATTGAATTATTCTTCTTTACCAAGCCTCATTTTTCCTGGGGCCAAATTTGATGATAGTTATCCATCAATAAATTTCCTTTTCATCATGTAGTTGGTTACATCAGCATCACCTCCTCTCTTCACAATGTGAACAAGCTATTAGAAATCACCTGCTAAAATGATGAAGATTACCCCAAATAGTTAATCTTTCTCACATAAGTCCTTAAATGGATTTACCACCTAAAAATATCACTTGCTTATCAAAGAACCTCTATCTCAAATGATAAGTTCTGCATGAAATATCATCTTTGCTAAGTTGTCAAAATTGCACATTGTGTTGTTATTGATTTTAATTGATATCTAAAATTGGGTCTGTGTTTCCTTACTGCCAAGCATAAAGGTTATTGCAATGCCAGATGATGCAACAGCTAATTTGATGACTCTTGCACCTTGTATGTTGGTATGTAAGGTAAATATTGATCATGAAAGTTTTCCTTGTGCCTCTATGGGCATCAAAAACTGTATCCTTAAAGAGGTTACAAATGTGCTACTCAAGTGAAGGAACAGCAACATGTGCATAGATGAAAGAAAGAGAGGTTTATTGTAAAAGAGAAGATACTACTGAAAGACAGGGAATCAGGTGGCAGGCTAGTAATTCCTGAAGCAATCCCCCAGGTATATCCTGTGCTCACTATATATAGCTACTGATATAGTCAGTCCACATAGACAATAGGGAGTGTGGGACATTCCATTACAACAAAAAATATGACCAAACTTTGATATGTTTGAGGCAGTTGGTAACATAATTATAAAAGATACTTAAATAGAAAACTTTTCTCCCCATATGAATTTCATGTCTTCATTCTTGCCATATTGGAATTCATGCATAACCTTGGAGTTTCCAGCTACAATATTAGCATGTTGAAAATCCTCTAAGGATTTGCCAGTTTTCTCAAATATAAACGAATACTGGTTATGGTCCTATTACAGATGAATTTTCTTTTTTTGTGCCATGTCCTCTCAGGATGTGGGTAATCATAGCTCTCCACAATTTCCTGCTTTTTGGTATTATTATTCAACAGCGTTTCTTTCCATTATGAAAAATCTTCAGAAAGTGGATCCCTGAATGAGATATATATTTATATGATGTATTGATGTCTTTTTTTCCTTACTACAAATTTGTCTTTATCTTGTAGCTATTTCAGTCCATGTTCTTCATCATCTTATTGCTTCTCTACTGCATTGTTTCACTCAACTTTACTATTTCAACTTTGTCTAGTCATTGTTTACTTTTACATAGAAATGTATCTTAGTAAAATCTATGTTGAAAAACTTTGGACTCATTGACATAAAAATGAAAAGTCATGTAAGAATTAAACAGTTATTTCTTAAAGACTATCTATTAATAGTTTGTATGGCTCTACAAATGAGTTGAACTGCATAAATAAATTATAATTATAAAAATTTTTGTAGCATACCCAGGGACAATAATGGGTATGTCTCTATTCACATAAATACAGTAGTAAATACTCTATGTTGGTCGGCATTAAGATATTTATTGGGATATTCACTTGATTCACTTCTAGCAGTTGGCTACTTTTTCTACCCACCACTCGCGAATCTTATATGTGTTGTTCTTGTCCCAAGTATTATCATTTATTATCCACCTTCATTTGATTATTTTATTCAGTAACCTTCCCTAGGTTACAACAAAAATGAAAACTTTTATTTCTAGAGTTTAATTTTTTTAAATCGATAATAAGCAATTTATCAGCAAGCAAAATTGTTTTTGTTTTTTGTTTTTTAAATTTAAAGACTTTAAATGATGTGTGGATTAAAAACTTGAAAACACATTTCTACAATTTTTTTTCAGAAAATAAAGATTTAAAACACTTTAAATAAGGTTATACTCATTTTTATTCAAATTATATCGCAAAATCTTTATTTTACTTACGTATATTATTTCAAAAAATAATTGAACAAGCAATAATAGTTTACTTACTAACATAATCTGTTATTGTTTTTAATTAATAAAAATAATAAAATTAATTTAAAAGACTTCCTTCTTTTTTACTTATTTGAATAATCCACTTCTATGTGCCATGTCCTTTCAGGACATATACTATAATCATCCACCACCTCTTCCTCTCCCTTCTAGCTTTTAATAAGTTTTGTCTTTTATTATTTCTCCCAAACTCTTTTCTGGCATCCATTTGCTGAATCCCATCAAATATGTTATATACTGCTTTCCTCTGTCCCATGAGTATCAGATTTTCCAAGACCTCTTTCCTCATTATGTGCTCAAGAAATTTCAACTGTCTCTTCCTGATGTTAAGTATGAGTTTCCTTTTTAATTTCCATTCTCTCCAAAACCTTGTTGATGGTCACATGTTCAGCCCATGGTATGCTCAGCATCTTTCTGTAGAATCACATTTCTGTTGCTTCAAGTCTCTTCCTCATCTTTGAGGAGATGTTTAGCATTCATTGCCATATAGGAGAACATGTATCATGTAACAGTTCAGTGCTCTTTTTTTTTCTTCAATGTAACTTTTCTGTCTCACAATACTCTGCCTAGCTTTTGCAATACATCCTTGGCCATCCCAATACATCTTTGGATCTCAGTGTTGCATTTTCTTTACTCTGTTAGAACACTTTGCAGATATTTAAATCTCTAATTCAATACTGTTCAAAGAAAAGCTCATTTAAATTTTGTGAATTTTCTGAACATATTTACACTTTGAAAATACTTGTATTCTTCATAAAAGCTATGTCCTCAGGGAATTCTAATTATTTAATTTTCATATTCACGTAAACATGTCTGGATGAAATTAATCCAAGAAAATTTAATATGATATGTCTGGGGAAAAAATGATGATGACAATGGCCTCTTTCAAAAAAATCTTATGTAAAACCACTTTCAGTAGACAAATTCAGTTGACTTAAAATCTGTATACCATTCATAGCTGGGTGTACCTTATTATAGGAATGTTCGTTAAAATGTCCCATTTTTCCCAATCATTCAGTTTCATACAGACTCAGATTTAAGATGTTAATAGACATTATCTTGATTGTATTTAGCACAGAAAAAAAAACCTTGATATCTGTTACATGCAGCAATATTAAAAACTTAACTCTTCAGCATAGATGAGTAGCAAAATTTCATGTTTTATCAGAGAATATATATTACATTTCTGAAGTTTTTAATATTGAAAATAAAAATGAAGATGCAAGTTCAAAAACATATGTAAACTCATAAAATGTTTTACATTACTTACTTGGGTTGAATTCCATCAACTTCAAACTTTGGAAAGTCAATTATCACTTTTTCTCCTTTCTGACCATAAAATAAGTAGTGGCATTCCGTGTTCCGAGGATACTTCCCTGGATAATTTGGTGACGTGAATACCCCAGATCGTGCTAGAGTGCTTTTATAGTTGAACCCGCATACTGTTGGAAGAAATGCAAACAAAAGACAAATTAGTGACTGTCAAAAATACAAAAGATCTATGCTTGTGAGTAAAGCAGCATTTCAAATCTGAATAGAAACATTCAGAGAAATACTCAAGATGATATAAGTAAGTATTAAATATTTTTTTATTTATTTGATGGAGGCCATTTTTTGTTGGCACCAACATTTTTCTTTATCCAATAGTTTTCAACACGGAGGCTGGGATTTTACGATCTATATGCTGCGTCACTTCAGAACATTGGTGATCATGGCATTCTACAAGTTCGAGTCCATTGTAGCTCTTAATAAATTGACTTTTTTTTTACCTGTCATAAATCTTAATCAACCATCCATTTACTCAAGCTCACTAGGTAGATTATGCATTGCTTTCCTCTTTCCTTCTTGCTTTCAATCTGTTCTGTGAGTATCAAATTTTCCAAGCCCTCTTTCCTCATTATGTGCCCTATAAATTTCAAAGTGTCCTTTTTATCTCCACTATCTCTAAAACTCTTGTTGCTCACACTTTTGGTTAGTGGTATTCTCAGTATCCTTCTGTAGAACCACATTTCTGTTCCTTCAAGTCTCTTCTTTGTCTGGAGAGAGGTTTTCCAGCATTAACTGACATATAGAAAAACTGATATTCCATAAGTTTAGTAATCCTTTTTTTTTTTTTTTTTTTTTTTTTTGGTTTCTAATTCAGTTTTCCTGTTTCTTAATACTTTTCCTATCTTTTGGAAGGCATCTTTCATTACTCCAGTGTACCTTCAGATTTCAATGTCAAACTTTCTGTTGTCTGTTAAAATACTTCCCAGATATTTAAATTGTTGTATTCGTTTGATTCTGGTGTCTCTGATTTGTAATTTGCATATTGGACAGCCATTCATTCATTTTGCTAGCAACCATTCATTCATTCTTCTCACTTTCCTTCACTACCTTCTGTAGGGGTTCTCGTAGTTTACTTTCTGTCTGCTCTCAGTAAATCTTATGTTGTTAAAATTGTAGCCACTATTAATGAATCTTGGTAGGACTTCTAAGTCTCACAGAATTAGACCCTTATTTTACACCCTTTTTATTTTTGTATATTTACTGTGACTCGATGTAGTGAGGCTTGAATGCTGGAACTTTAGAAGTATGCAACAAGTTTGCAAATTGGCTTGAAGTAATCATGATTGGTTTAAAAGATTTGGATAGTAATCTTGTTAGTTATAAGAGATGATATCTTTGTCTTTTAATTTTAAGGAATTTTATAAAGTTTCATTTTAAAGAAAAGTATAATTGATTACTAAGAAAAGAAATGAAAGAGAATACAATATATAAAGTGTCAGTATTTTTAAGAAACTGAAATAAGAAATTAAATATCAACAGCTTTTGTAGGAAAATTTATGAAAGAGGAAATCAAGGAAAACATTATCAATAAAAATAAACTTTTCACTGTAATCATCCTTAAAGAAAAAAATTCAAGTAAATGCAACAATAATATTTTTAATATGACTTCCTGCATAAATGTTAAAACTGTAGATTCAGTAGACACATATTAAATGTTTTTGTTTTGTTCTTTCAATAACCAATTATGGTGGCCTTGTCTCAGGCTGAGCTAAATTTAGAAAATATTTTTACAGATTGAATTCATTCACAATACTCTATAAAAGACAATCTTGTTAACCAACACTTTCTGGCAGATGCCCTGAATATCCAACATATTGAAAAAGTGACTAAAATAAACTTTTGCGGAACTGCCAAGTTTTCTTTTTACACATATATATATATATATATATATATATATATATACATACACACGTGTGTGTGTGTGTGTGTGTGTGAAAAGAGTTAATGGCTTTATTTTTAATATGATATTTTTTTTTTTTTTTTTTTTTTTTTTTTTTTTTTTTACTTCAAACATTATTGTTACTGGATATCCATATTTGAAATAGAGACCCCATTTTTATTTCAAACAGGGTGTACTACATTTATCCACCAAGGGAAATAATACTGGGCTGGATCAAACAATGGTTTCTCCTACAAAAGAGATGTAGGTTTGAACCCGGCTGGAGTTCACACTCTCTTTAAGATTTCTTGAGTGTGCAAGGCCAATAGATGTTATACACACTGCTTAAAATAAAAATGGGGTATCTATTTTGAATATCCACTAAAAATAATGTCTGAATTTTGATATAGAAAATTTCCAAGAGTGTCTCAGATGTGGCACAAGATCGAAAGTATGGGGCACCCAGTGACAATAGAACTCACTATTTAGTCATAATTGTTCTAGCGAGACAAGCTTGCTAACCATTACGTTACCTTCAAGTGCCCCTGAGGTTTGAGATATATACACACACAAAAAAAAAAAAAAATCAAAGAAGACACTGTCATTTGGATAGAATTATAGTTTTAAATCTTTTTCAAAATAACTCTTGTAAAGAAGTTTCTATATCTTTTATCATAGAAAATATGGGAAAAGTGATTGGTACTCACAATATCTTGAATCTGGTTCACCTGTATTAATGCCAAAATCTGGAAATTAGAAGAAAAGGAAAAATAAATTTAATTTTATATTTGCAATAAAGAGTAATGAAATGTTTTAAAAGTATTTCTTTTACCAAAAAGTGATTTGCACACAAGACCAACCAAATGAATTCATTGTTAAAGCTGTCAATAGTATTTGGTAATAGCAAGTTAGATTCTAAATTTACATAGGCTTATAGTTTTTAAAATATTGAATTTCCTAAAGATCAGGTCAGAAATGGAGAATAACTGTCATATATGGGCAAGAGCTACCCAGTCATCATATTCCAATCTCAGTAGAGTCCAAAAGCATCACTGCATCTTATACATTGTATCATGTAGAAAGGAAGTGGAATGATATGTCCCTAACATTGCAACTTTCATGTTGTTTGAGTGCAAGTAATCAACCTAATAGTAGAAGAACTGTTTGCACTATTTTCATTGTCAGGATGAGAACTTTTCAGCAACATTTTTAATTTATTTTCTGAGGCATATATTTTTTTGTACTTGATTTAAAAATAAATGACTTCAATTCTATTTCTAAAGGAAATTATACAAATTAAAATAACTGTTATTTAAATAAAGTTGAATCATATTTGTAAATGTAGTTTGCTTAACATTAAATTCCTCTGATCAAACAGTAATTTTTAAAGATTGTATCAAATGCGCTTCCTAAAAAAAGTACAAACAATTTTGTCAAATTACTTTTGTAACCGTACGTAATGAATAACAAACATTTTATTTTTATATGGCATTTTTTCCTCCCTCAATTGTCTGGCTTAAATGGAAAACTTTTCTTTTTTTTTTTTTGCTTTTTTCAGTTATACAATTAATCCAGAATATTCATAAAGGAAAGTGATTTTTCATATCGTTTAGACTGTTGTCCTCATCTTTATTGCCATATTCACAATGTTTCGGCTACTGTATGCCCCAGCCTTCTTCAGGTGATATTTTTTGGAATTTCGAACCAAAACTTATATTTAGTCCACAGGATATCTCAGTTTCATTTAATTCCCCTTGATAACTCAATGCTCCAAGTTTTTGTTCCCTCTGCTGTGGCCAGGTATTGAACTCACAACTGTTTGGGTCAAATCACTTTTGGATCAATCAACCAACACTTTTATCCACATGGGCTATTTCAAGTGAATACGGCAATGAAGATGAGGATAACAGTCCAAAAATGTAAATAATATAAATAGTTACAACACTTCATCTCAGAAATATAAACAATTGTTGAAGGACTGTTTATATTTATTTGTAGTTTCTGGAATGACAAATTACAAGTGATTATTTTAGAAAAAGTGTCCCCAAAGTTTAGTATAATGATAATATTAGCTGTTTCCTAATAAGAAAATATTCAGCATTCATTGACTGAACAGAGCTGCTGTCAGTTGAAATTTATAAAATATTTCTCTTAAAACAATTTTTGAAGACAATATTTCTCAAGTCCAGTAGTTATTATTGATCTTTCCAATATTGATAGGAATTTCTTTCTTTGCTTTTTGTTTGAAGTAGTGTGGAATGCCTGTTTGCGAAACTAAAACATTTTGAAGATGATAATCATTTCTCAAGTGCTATATAATTGATTAATAAATATGGCTTATCAACCACTTGTAGGATTTTTAAAGCTGAAAGATATTTTGGAATGTAAGAATAATCATTTTTTGAGAGTAAATATTACCAATTTTCTGAGAAGGACAATGATCTTTATTGATACAATAAGTCCTATTATTTAACCAATAACTGGAGGTAGATTCATGAATTTTTCAAGGCTATTTCTATATAAAGAAAGGGAAAAAATGTCATTTCTTGAATAAGGAAATCTGTTTTAGCAGAGAATGGAAAATGTGACACCAAAACCCAAAAGCACATTGAAATAGTGAAAGATGCCTTCCAAAAGCAATGCAAAGTATTAAGAAACAGAAAAATATTATTAGAAGCAAAGAAAAGAGTGATGGACAGTTTCATAATATTGGCCCTCCTATATTTCAGTGAATGCTGGACAATCTCCTCACAAATGAAGAAGAGACTTGAAGTAATAGAAATCCATGAACTAAACTTGAGTAATGACAAAGTTTTAAAGAAAATGGAAACAAAAAAAAACACCTACTTAAAATAAAAAAGACCATTGACATTTCTAGGGCATATAATGAGGACAGGACAGAGAAAAGAAGCAAATAACCTACCTAATGAGCTAGTGTAAATGTTTCTCATAACAGGAATTAGGAGGATAGCTACAAAGGATATTATAGTGAGTCATGATTGTCCATAGAAAAAGAATACAGAGTGTGTTTAGTAATCATATTTGGTTTAATGTATTTTGTATTAATATTGTTGAATATAATCTGCACCAAACTACACAGCCTGTATGTGATTCCCAACATAGATCAGTGCCCGACAAAGCACTGGAGAAAATATTGGTAGGTGGGAAGGACAAGTATCAGCAAAAAAAAAAAAAAAAAAAAAATTGTTGTTGTCTGTTCCAGCACAAGCATTGGCTTAAATATAAAAAAAATATCAAATCAGTCAAACATGGTTTCAAGGGAGGTCACTTTTGAAAAGCAGTTAACATACACTGAGCAACTTTCTCATTATTTTTTTCTGGGCTCTTTCCTGAATGGTTTTATATTCTCTTCAAGTACAAATGTTTTAAGCCTGTCTTTGAATAAACAATCATGAACTTACATAATCAAGAAAAGATAAACTTTGCCTCTTAGACTCAGAATTCCATCGTGATTGAATGAACAAATCTAATTTAAGCTTAAGGAAATAAGTTCATTTACATTCATTTGGGAGAAGTCATGAATTCATTTTTTTTTCCATTAACCACCAACCACCACCAGCAATGGGTAAAATATCATGATACTCTGGGCTCTTTAACCTTGGATGACAACCAGTCATTTCGTCAAAAGGACAATTCTGAATTCAAGCCTGGTTGCAAGTCTGGTTAAAAAATAAAGGATGGGCTAGAAACTTCACACTATCCAAACCTACATGCTAATGAACCCACAGGAGCAGCATCACTCATTGCATGGCTTGGTTGCAGTCTTATGTTCTACCACATGCCATACATCAAAACCTACATTAAAAGAAAGAACCACCAGTATGCATACCATGTCAGAAACCATATACATATATTGATAGCCAGTAATGAATTTCAGCCAAGTACTACAGAACAATCTGAATGAACTGTGTACAAATAGCGAACCAAGTAAGATTCTGCAGTTCATAAAGGAGATTGGCCTCTATAATAGAATATAAGTTCGCCATCTAACTTTATATGGTTATATACTTGGAAAAGTCCTAAAATCTATTTTAAGGAAAAAGTTTATTACAATTTATCCTTATACAAGTTGTATCTGGAAAAATCATTATTATATAATCCCAAAATTGTTAATAGAATATTTATCTGTAAAAAAAATTCCTATACAATTAAAAATGTTTCAGCTTTAAATAATCAAGAAAGGGTTGATAAACTGTAAAACAAATCAACCAATGAAACCTATCCTCCACAAGGAATCTATAAGGAATAAAATAAATAATAATAAACTTTCTTTTTGATGAAGGGTTAACAGGTAATTTCACTGTAACATCTTCATACTATGACTTCATATTCCCCACTTTGTCTGTTAAACTAAAATTTGAAAACCAACATTCAATAAATAATTTACTGAACCTCAATTGTCCTATTCTATTTCTAGCATATGCAGAATTGGCTAGTCTTCAGAGAACACTGAAAGTTATCTGGTATTTTCTACCATGATTTTTTTTTCATTTTTCCAAGAGTTTACAAGCATTACTAATTTTTATTTTAATCAAATTCACCCCAAACAAGTTAGTAAAACCACTAAGGTACAAGTGTTTACTGGGTGTGAAAGAATTAGAAAATAGAAAACATTATGAAGGAGCAGGAACAATAGAAGTAGTAATCAGGAAAGTAGATAATGATTGATATTGCATTTAAATGTTTGAAGATCAAAGTTGGCCAGAAAGTAATGGCGCTAGAGGAAAGTTAAATAAGTAAGAAGTGCGAGAAAAGGAATTTTTAGCCTGTAACTTACAGTTACATCTAGCCAATTCAACTGTAAATTGATGAGACCCTGTTGCTACTCTATTACCATGCTTAAATTCACAAAGTCTAGGTACCATTATGAAGAGCTCATCCAAACAATTATGAATGTTTATAGAAAAGGCACAGGGAAGCAACTCCACAGTGGTAGGAAAGTAACTTTTTTCCTTCTTGATGTGTTCTTCATGAAATTTTACGAAATAAGTTAAAAAAAAAAAAAAATATTAATCATTTAAAAGGAAATAATCTTAGCAATTCACAGTTTCCATTTTAATCTTATCTAAAAATAACAATTGTATCACTTTGTTATTGATCAGTTAATGATGTTTAATCAAGAGATTAAATCAACATGTAAACTTGAATTTGTTTTTAACTTACTCTGAATTGATTTCTAGATATTTGGTTGCAATATAAAATATGTGGGTGTAAATTAAGAAGACAATCTTCCAAATTTTTTCTTGCTACTCAAAAATTGAACAAAAAGGAAGTAATATTGTTTGCCAGGACTATTTTGCAGCTGATGCAACATGAATCATGCATTTAACCAGAAATAAGAAGTGCAGTGAATGTGTAGATGAGATTTCATTCTTATTTCAATAAAAAAAAAAACAAAAAAAAAAACCTTTAACTTAATCTATTGTAGTCAGTTATTTTTATTTTTTTAAATCTTTAGCTATTCTTTGCATCTCTTCTCAAGTAAATGATACTGGAAATTGATTCATTGTCCTGAAAAATGAGAAGCACTTTTTAGTAAACAACAATTTTCCTCTATGTGTTGTAATTGGTTTGAACTTGTATTTCCAGTCATTTTTATTCTCTTGGATTCAAAAGTGAGAAGATATTTTTGGTTTCTAAATTAATTATTAATATAATTTATAAGGTCAAATCATTTTTTATGACATTTTACATATATGCTTATTAAGATATTTCCTTATAAACAGTTGATATTTTTAGGCTTAGTAATTAAGAAATAGTGATTGTATAAAACTGACTTTATCATAACGGCAGATTCATATACCAATATCTTATGGCTGAGTTCTTAATGCACACAAGACCAGCACTGCTATATGAATCAAAGGTAGAAAATCTGGCTAAATCTAACATTTAGATCTGTACAGGGTAACAGTATCAGTAAATAAATCTATATGCCATGTCCATTCAGAGTGTGGACGATCACGGCTCTTCATAGCTTCCTATCCCTTGTGGCCCTTAGCAGCATTTCTTCCTTTGCCAAGTATTCCACCATCTGTTCTGCTATCTATTCCCACAAGCCTGCCAGGTAGGTTGACTACTGCTTTCCTCTATTTTTCTTATTCTAAATATGCCTTGTGAGAGTTAATTTTTCCAAGCCTTCCTTCCTCACTATGTGACCCAGAAAATTTATGTTGTCTCTTTCTGATTCTGAGTATAGGTAACAAATGCATAGCCATCAAATGATGAATTTATATCATTTAAAAGTAATATTAAGAATGCAGAGGCTGGCCAGGTTTTAAAGACAATAGCTACTCAGTAAAGATATTGTATCTTATTAATTTTCAATAAAAAGAGATTTGTATCTTGTCTGAAATTGATTATTATATGTTTTAATAACGTTTCTGCTATGATTTGAAACTAATTCATTCATTTTACCAAATCTTAATTCATATAGATTTTTAATTTTTTTTTCCTTTACAAACGCTTAACCTATTGATGTTGATCAACTATGTCAACCAAAATTTAGATAGATCATGACATATATTCTATACAGAGTATTTGGCATGAAGAATTTTATCTAGGAGGGTGAAAGATGACTCATATAGGAGCTGATTGCTTGACTTGGACCAATACAAAATAGGATCATTTAACTTTATTACGTAATAGTTATTTTTGTAGGTTCTTAGAGTTTGGGAATCATTCCAGCCCATTTCGCTCCAAACAAGACAATAAAGCCACTAAGATGCAAAGGGTTACTGAGTGTGAGAGAATGAGAAAAAAAGAGTGATAAAAGAGTTGAAATTAAGAAGACAGAAGATAACGATTGACATTGTGTTTAAATTTTTGAAGATCAAAGTAGACTGGAAAGCAAGAATCCAGAATAGAGTTCTACAAGTGCGACATGCAAGAGAAGAAACTGTTAGCATAGAACTTACAGTTATATGTAGCCATTTCAACTGTAAAATGAGACATTACCACCAATCTAGCAGTATGTATAAATTCATGAAGTCTAGATAACAAAGAAGAAAGCTCCTCAAAATATTGCCATTAAAGTATTTATAGAAGACACCGAGAAGAAAACTGAAACCGAGATGCCAGGAACATTAACATTGTAGATTCTTCTTTGGATTTTTATCGAGAATCTCTAAATACATTGCAGAAGCACCAGATTGCAGGTGACAGCAATATTCAAAGCATGGATGAATGGTAGAGTTATTTGTAAGATAGAAGTTACTACTAGGAAACAAGCACTAAAAAGGGAATATACAAACAAATCTATGCAAGGAGGAAATATATAAAAAGATGGTATAAAATGTGATTGCAAAAAAAAGTAAATAATAAAGAAATGTTACAAATAAAAGGTAGACTAACTCAAGTTCATGATAAAATATTCCTGAAACGAACATACTTGTCATTACTCTACAGTCCTGTGCTCAGAGTTTTCGTATTTTTTTTTTTTTTTTTTTTTACTCTGCTTTCTCTGTTGCATTTATCTATCAATGCATAGATACATCACTGAACAGGTTTCTAAGTCGTAAAAAAAATTGTTCTTGTATCTAGTAGAGCTGCTCTGATTTTCAAAGTTTGATGGGTACAAAGAAGAGAGTTGAGTAAGTGGCTCTAGGAGGATGAAGAAATAAACTCTTTTATTGCAGGTGATGCTAGTTCAGGCAACTAGTAGGGAAAATGCACAAGTGATTATACTTGTATTTTAAAAATTATGAATGGTTGAATTACTGCAAATAAGATAGAACTTACTGAGTATATAGGCCCAAGGTCATATCTAAATGCAGATATGTTTATTTTTTTTTTAAAAACAAAAATGTTTAGCATATACTACTGGAAATGCCACAGAGCTTAATATTTGAAATAAAAACAAAACAAATGTATGCTGTTATTTAATAACTAGTTCCATGCTTCAAACATTAATTCCAAGAAAAAAAAATGTGTGTTGTAATTGTGTAGGAAGTTGCTGGGTGCTGTAAACAATAGAAGTTTTCTCTTTGATTTCTTTTGGAATGAGCAGTAAAAATTTGAAGACACCATTAGTTTCTGTTCCATTAAATAAAACTGTTGATTCCCAACAGAAATTTAGATCTCAATTTCAATCACTGAATCATTTAAACCTTATACTGATCAGTTACTGATAAATTGTTGCAGGAATTTTAAATGACAATGCTTTGAAATAATATGCACATTAAAAAAAAGAAAGTAGATAGATATTATAAATTATCTGTCTGTCCAGAATTGAAATTATGTCATTCCATTAGAGTTTACTGTTACAGGGCTATATATTTATATAATATGTGTGTAAAGAGAAAGAGATGGATATTAGAATGAGAACAGCCTAAATGTGCAGGAAGTGGATGAAAAAGACTGTCTTATTTCTTTATTATCTGTCAGTTGCTAAGACTTCTTGGGAAAGATGGTTTCCTGTTGGTTTTTAAAATCTCCTACACTGGCTGCCACCCAAGGCAAGAGAGCTCTGTTTACTCCATTTAACCCAAACTTAGTAAGAGAGAAAAATAAATGCCTGACGGTCCAAAGAACACTTCTGTGAAAGTGAATACAATAGACTAGGCCTGAATTTGAACTTGAATTATGGATTCCACTTTCTTTAATCTTAGTTTAATTCAACATATACCCAAAATGAGGAGATAGTTTCCAAATGGATAGAGTATGCTTGGAAAATCAGCACATGAAAGTCTACTTTTATTTTGGTTTGGACATTAAAAACTAATGTCAGTTTTAAATATGCAACTACCTTAACCACTGAGTCAGGTTCTCTCTCATATATATATATATATATATATATATATAGAGAGAGAGAGAATGGATCAGAGATATTGTTTCAAATAATGAAGGTCAATAAAAGTACGTACTATGTTACTAATATCGTTTTTCCATTCTCAGACCTTTTACATTATCAGAGGTGGTAAGCATGGTGAAACCATTTCTTTCAAACATTCATATTCTTAGTATTTATGAATTTAGCTTCAGGATTTCAAAAACTTGCAGAAAAAATTTCAAATTATTTCTTGTAATCTCTGCTTGAATAAGTGAACTATCCGGCCGTAACATAAATGGACTGATGTAAATTTGTTTTAAATGGTGATAAAAAAAAACAGAATCTGGTCAAAATCATGGCAAGTTTGGTTTATAGAGAAAAGTGTTTAAGCCATTGGAATAATCAGAGGTGTGCTCATTGACCAATAAAATATCAGAAGGAAAATGACATTCATTTAAAAAACAAAGACTAGTTCTACAGACCTTTTCTTTTTCTCCATATTTCTATCCTGGGAATATGCAAATATATAGTCATGAAAAAACGTGTTCTTCCTCACTGCATTGAATCCAAGTTTTTCAAGCAGCCTGCCAACAATACCACTTTCATTTTTTTCGTATTCACCATCTATTTATAACACATTCACCTTCTAATGCATTTTGTGAGCAGATAAAACCAATAAATTGATAGACACAAGAGGTCTCTGAAAGCTTTTCTTATAGATTCTTTCTATTGTTATTATTACTGTTACAATTTGGTTCAATATATTTATTCAAGACTCTGAGCAAAAAGAAGCCTGACACATTGAAATGTTCAGTTTCTGAATGGGAACCCAAAACCAGAATAGTGCCAATTTGACCAAAATCCAGCCAACATCTGGCATTTGGCTGACTTCCATGGTGTGTTATTCTACAAAGAGGACAGAAAATCAAAAAGAAAATATAATGACACTCTCTATAAAGATAGATAAAATTAAATAAAGCGATATATTATTTTGTCAGGAGACATGAGTGTTAGATGTTCTTAAATAAAATATTAGATAATGTTGTGCTTTGATGAGAAGGGACAGTGGAATGACTGGTCTACATTAAATTTCTTCTTGCAAGCGAATTGTGGATTGCAATAAAGAAAAATGGTATGCTCAGTATTTTTAATTTAGAATGATTTTTATTTAATGGACATTTATTTTTAATTTGAATATTCTTTAAAGCTTCATGTACATTGATAGGCTAGCCATAGCATGGCAATGATAAGATTGATATTATAATAATGCTTACCATTTCTGCTAAGCAACCCAAGGATCTATGTGCCATGTCCCTTCAGGGTGTGGGTTATCATGGATCTCTACAATTTCCAGTCCTTTATAGCACTTGGCAAAGTTTGTCTTTTTGTTATCTCTCATAATTCCTGTTCTGCCAACCATTTACATGAGCTTGTTAGCTAGGTTTTTTTGGGGGAGGGGGGGGGGAAGATTTTTTTTTTTTTTTTTTTTTTTTTTAATTGGCATCACCCCATGCAAGTCAGTAAAGCCACTAAGGCACAAGAGATAACCGGATGTAGAAGAATTAGGAACAGAAACATTAATAATGAGTGGAAAGACAAAGAAATAATCAGGAGGACAGTTTCCAAGCCTCCTTTCCTCTAGAAATTTTGTCTTTCTGTCTAAATGCAGATATTAGGTTGGTGCAAAAATAATGTCGTTTTCTCAAATAGTAACATATGTGAGAAAACGACATTATTTTTGCACGAGCCTAATATCTTTTTTTTTTTTTTTTTTTTTTTTTAACAAAAATGTTTAGTATATACTACTGGAAATGCCACAGAGCTTAATATTTGAAATAAAAACAAAACAAATGTATGCTGTTATTTAATAACTAGTTCCATGCTTCAAACATTAATTCCAAGAAAGAAAAAAAAATGTGTGTTGTAATTGTGTCAGAAGTTTATGGCTGCTGTAAACAATGTCCTTTGTTTCTATTTTCTCAAAAACTTTATCATTGCTCACATGTTCAGTCCATGGTATTTTCAGCATCCTTCTGTAGAACCACATTTTGTCTGCCTCAGGTTTTTCCTTCATCTGTGAGAAGATTGTACAGAATTCACTGATAAATAGGAAGACTGATATTACATACCAGTTCAGTTCCCTTTTCTTTGTTTCTAATGAAATTTTCCTGTTTCTTAATACTTTGCTTAGCTTTTGGAAGGCATCTTTCAATGTGCCTTCAGATTTTGGTGTCACATTTTCTGTCCTCTATTAAAATAATTCCTAGATATTTTTCGTACTTAATTGATTTTAATATCTTCAATTTGTAATTTGCATTTTTTCTTTTGTTGACATCTATGCATTCTGTCTTATGATTGGTGTTTAGTCCTTTCTTCACACTTTCCTTTACTGCCTTCTGTAGGAGTTCCTGTAATTTCCTTTCTGTACCTGTTATCAATACTCTGTCATCTGCATATCTAATATTAAGATTGTAGCCACCAATAAAGAATCCTGGTAAAACTTCTAATTCTTTCAGCATTGCTTGAAAATAGATACTATAACAAGAGCATCTACAAAAGAGTGTTGTTTTTATCAAGATGTGGATTGGTTAAGTGAAAAGAAATATATCTGTATGGAGAATGAGAAAAGATGCAAGCTCTGGACAATATTTTTGTTTGGTAGCCTGACAGGCTATCCTTGGGTTAGAACATAGTTGGTCTGTTAATCACAAGTGTTGATGCATTCCTTTCAGGATGGCAAGTGAATGAAAAACGAACCATATTTGCTGCCTGGTGTGAAACTGAATTGTGCACATCACTAATGAAGAAAGTTAATCAGTGCATTCTGTTGAAGTTAGTGTTTATTATCAGAAAGATGTCTGCCTGTAATAAGATTATATTTGTATTTAAAAGAGAAAGCAAGGAAATCAATCATCAGATTTATTCATTCTTATGATGGATAGAAACTCAGTTTTTTTGTGGCTTATTTTTTTAAAAGAAACTATTGTTGTATTGTAGGAGGCATGGTGGAGTAATGGATAGCGGTTCGGATTTAGGGATCGGAGAGCTGAGTTCGAATTCCTGTTGAATCCATTGCATTCGCTTATGTGTTAATACACTTGGGAAAAGTGTGAATCTTCATCTCTCCCCAACTATGGGGAGCAGACCAGTTTCTATAGCCTTGGATTGCAACTGGTCTACTGCAGAAAGAAATGGCAACCTACTATGGGAAAAAATCTGCCTCGTCAGTCATGTATCAAAAGATACATGATCACCTAAGTATGTATCATGCATGGCACATAATTGAATTGTTGTATCCCTGATTTTAAACCTAAAATGCTATATTAAACTACATACACTATATCTTACATTATGTGCCGCATTTAATTTTTCCTAATTTGTAGATCATCAAAGGTTATTCAGTTTAATGAATTCCCAGAGCCACTGATTGGAGTAGCTACACAAAGGTCCACTACGTTGTTGAATCAACTCCCAAGAAGATGCTAAATAGTTTAATTTAACACTCTTCCATATTCCTCTCCACATGAGAATAGGGTATTTGGAGGTGCCTCACAAGTGGAAGCCCTAGATGAAGCATTGTCAATGATGAATAACATCTTGAAATAGTGGGGATGTGACAAAGTTTTAAAGTGAATTAAATAATTTTCTTTTTGACTGAAGTTTGTAAAATTTATAGGGAAATTTTAAACATATTAATTGGACAATGTCTGTAATATTTTTAAAAACATAAGGGGGAAAATGTAATGTTTGAGTTATCTCCCTTGTTAACTATACCTCCATAAATAGAAGCAACAACAAAAGTAAAAAAAACACCACTACTTCTGAAGATGCTAAAACGGTAACTTGATAAATCCTAGAGTTCTGAGATATTAATAGGATTTAAAAAATATATTTGCACTATTAATCTGCAGGATAATTTACATGGAAAAATCTGTTATCATTCCTAAAATGTAGTAACAATTTTAGAACTGAAAGTCTTGTTCATAAAATTGCAATAGTTAGCACTGTTCAGTTTAACTGCATTATTGACTTTGAATGATCCAATAATGGTTTGGTCGAAAATCCCAGCCCATATCATAATACTACCACCTGCTTGTTGCCCTCTTTTAGCTACAGGCACATCTGAATTGGATAAAATCCATCCTTTGGCACATCCATAAGGTTCATTAAATGTCACCTGAGATTCGTCCATGAAAATTACTTTAGAAAAGTCAATTTTCATGTATTTCTTGGCCCAATTTTGATGCTTTAAAATATTTGCTTCAATGAGAGGAAGTTGTCTAAGATCTTTTACAGGTCTCAATTCACAAATTATTCTACACCTTTTGTCCTTCTTGACTCCTACAATTAAAGCCTTTTCAAGAATTTGAGTGCTGTCAAAAGTGATTGTTTCACTATAACTTGCTTTAGTTTACATTCATCTTGAGGAAGCAAGTTCTTAAAGTCTTTACCTTTGCTTCAAGTTCTCAACTTATATTTTCAACAGCTTTCTTTATCATTTGATGATCTCTGCAAAGATCCTTTGATAACTCCAATGAGGACATTCTCTCACTCAATAACTTTATTGTTTTCTATTTTTCAGTAGTTGTTAGATCCTTCATTTTACCCATGTTTCAACATATGGACAAAAATAAAAAATAGTTTTTATTAAATTTCAGAGGTCTTAAGCTAATATTAGTTTAACCTGCATAATAACTTCAGTCAGTCTATTTTCATAAATTCCAAATATCTCAAAAACTAATCATTAAAAAATGGCAGAAAAATTAAATATTTTACTAAGGGTGGAAATGAACACGTTTAAATTTGACAAATATTAGTTCAGAATTTTCGAGTTATTGAGGTTTATTTGATTTGCATAACTTCAGACAGGCTGTAGTTTCAAGTCATTCGTCTATTAATTTTTGTGAGTCATTATCTCTCCTAAACTGTGTTCTCTCATCACTTTGCACAAGCCCACTAGGAAGCTTATGCATTGTTTTCCTCTATCCACCACATATTAATAAATTACAAAATTTAATACGTAAGTATTAAATTTTGTAATTTATTAATATGTGACTTAGAAATTTCAACTATACAGCATCCAAAACAGAACTCCAAATTTTATATATGCTTTTAAATTTCTGTCTGTCAATGTAAAACATGCCCTTCAAAATGCCTGACAAGTTTCTGCCAGGTTAAGGATGGGCAAACAAGCTGACCAATTCATCAAACAAGCATCTTTAAAATTCATTTTATTCAAATACACATTAGTCTTCTTAAACAAATGTAATGGATTATGCTTTGCATAAAAATCCTCTTTCTGAAAATATTTGGCTTCTGCTTGAAACACCTGAGCCTTCAAAAGATCAATGCATGTCAGTCAACTTAATACTATCTAGAACTTACCATAGGCCCACTACTTTACCACCTATGATCACTCCTCAGAACATCCAATCACTGCCACCTTATTGATGTCTCAACCGATGCAAGTAGTTCCAGCCAGCAAGTACTAATCATTTGATCCAGCAGTCTGGCCTATTCAGAGTGCAGAATCATTCATTAGTGAAAATAATAGTTGAAAAATGTTTGCATATTCTGTTGCATATGTCATTTGATTTTTCATAAGGTGGACTTTTAGAGGAGGCCTAGTGATTGGTCGGGCATATTTTGCTACTTGATTTAGGTCCCTGATGTCTTGTGTTTTTAACACTACCTCAATACCACAATGTCTAAAAATTTAATGGTTTGACATTTTTCTAATGAACACAGATTGTCAAGATAAGGTCTTCAGCTGGCCCTTATAAGATCTGCAGTGGAGTCAGTCAAGTTTTTGAATGAATTACTTGACAGTTCAGTGGTATCTGCCAGTAATTTTTTGAATTTCCAAGAAATGGATATGCAATGTGATTGGCCCTGATCTAGCAGCTTACAGTTGCTAGCTCACAGATGTGTCGTTGCTCCCTCTGTCTTTTCATTCATAGTAACTGCTACAACAAGCTACTTTCACTGGGGCCCCAAATCGCATGAATTTAAACATGCTACAAGGTTGGAATGTCAATCCCACCCTTTCACTGTTGAAATAGTTAAAAGTAGCTGTCTCTTCTACTCCAATAGATTCATATCTCACACCTCCCGTCTGTGGAACTTCCTTTCTCTTACTTGCTTTCCTGATAGCTATCATCTCCAAATATTCAAATTCAGTGTCAATCAACATCTCCAGATGCCTTGATCTATTCCCTGTCCTTCTCTTCATTCTTTCCTCTTTCTCCCACTCTCTGTAACCCCTTGCATGCTAATGGCACACTCACTTTGCTTGGGGTGAAATGCTTAGAAAAAGAAAAAAAAAAGTCATTTTACTTTTTGCATGGACATTTCTATTTCTCTATCAAATTAGTATGATGGCCCATTTTAATCCTTCAATGTCACAATGGGATTATTAATTTGAGATTTCAAAATTCTCAACCTTTGAATAGAAACAAACAAAAGTAAACTGAGCTGTTACATAATACCAGTCTTCCTATATCGCAGTGAATGCTGGACAATCTCTTCCCAGAGGGACGAGACTTGAAGCAAGATAGATGTGGTTCTACAGAAGGAAGCAGGGAATATCATGGACCAAACATGTGAGCAATGCTGAGGTTTTAGAAACAATGGAAACAAAAAGGATACTGAGAATTAAAGAAATGGTTGAAATTTCTAGCCAGATAATGAGGAAAGAGGGCTTGGAAAATTTAATATCCAATGCATATGTTGAAGATAAGAGTGACAGAGGGAAACAATGCATAACCTACCTAGCAAGCTTGTGCAAATGAATGGCAGAAGAGAGTGTAGGAGAGATAACAAAAAAATCAAAATTTATTAAGAGCTACAAAGGACAGGAAATGCTTTCATAGCGACTGCTACGATAAGCTTTTATCTCTGATGCTCTGACTACATGAATTTAAGTGTGCTGCTAGACTGGCATCTAGGCCCCACCCATTTACTGTTGAAATAACTAAATGCAATCATCCCTTCTATGCCAACAGTTTCTTTACTCACACTTCTTGCCTGTGAAACTCCCTTCTGTTTACTTGCTTCCCTGATAATTAAAATCTTAAAAAATTTAAATGCAATGTCAATCATCATCTTCTTGAATCGCATTCATCTTTTGTCCTTTCCTCAATCCTCCCTATACTCAGTCTTTTCTCTCAATTTCACTCTCTGTAACCCCCTGCATACTAGTGGCATTCCCACATTGCTTGGGGTGAAATGATTAAAAAAATATGTGAAGAGCCATGATTGCCCATGTCATGAAGGGACACAGAACATAGAAGAAGATGGTGGTAGCTGCTGTTTATTTACATCTGAATTGAATAAACTGGCTTTGATTTTAACTGTGCAGATGTATGTTGTTGTCATTCAACAAATAAATCTTTAGATTCCAATAAATATTTTATTTGAAATATCAGCATGAAGTGCCTAATAATGAGGTAAAGTGTAAATTATTGAACAGAAAAATTTAACATTTTTAAAAATGAAAATATCTTTAAAATTCTATGTAAATACCAATGTTTTTTTTTTGTTTTTTTTAAGAGAAGTCTAATATTTTTTAAATTTAGAAAAGATTAAAATCTGAATTGATCCCCAACAAAGCCAAGTTGAGGCCAGTCATATTTCAATTCATGAAAGCTAAATGTTACCAAAATAAAGTTTGAATAAATACTTTAAGCAGAACTATAAAAACAAAAACTGTGAAATTATATCTTGTCCCAAATTGAAGTGTTGAGCTTTGAGTACTTGGGGGTGTTGTTTTTAATTAAATAAGAAAGAAACCAAAAAAAAAAAAAAGTGGATTACAGGACTACCCCCAGAGTAATGCTGACACTTTATACTCACAGGAACTGCTCTGCTTTCTATTCTAACTTGACTGAAATAAAATATCTAAGGAAATTTCAGATTGAATTCCTTACTTAAGCTTGACAGTATAAAAGTAGGGGATGAGGTTACTAAAAAAAATTCTATAACATGTTTGAACTTTTCTTTTACAGCTTTCTACACACCTTTCTTTTATACCCATTAAGTGAATAACAAGGTAAAAGAGTGTAAATGGAACCTGATAATTAAAAAAAAAAAAATTCCTAATGATTTTTTTTTTACATAATTTTATTGAACTTAAACATTATCATCAAATTGATAACCTGAATTTTGTACTTTCAGCTGCCAACAAAATGAACAAATAATCTTTTAACCTTCATGCCTGCAAAAAAACTGGAGTGTTAAAAGGATGATTTTCCTTTTGACATTACTATTATTTTAACTACCTTCACTCCTCAACAATATTTATGATTTTAAAAAGCTATGATTAGAAATGTAATAAAATTTAAACATGATGAAAGTGAAATTTATACATTTTTGTTCTTGCGAGTTTAAAACAAAAACTTACAATAAATATTTATTTATTAGATTGTTTTATTACAAGAATAATTTTGTATTTACAACTGTATTAAAACTAATGCAATATAATAATTATTATTTACCAATTTACAAAGAAGTAAATATGAAAACAATTTCTTTTTCCTAAATTTATAAACATATGTGAAATTATTAAAATATGTGAACCAACTATTCTTATTTACTGTTTTATAAAGTTCAAATCAATTGGCATTTATGTTTTGACCACCATTGCAATAAACAATAGTGTTTATTATTTTTGTTGTCAATTCTCAAATTTGTCCTTTTCATACTGTTTTTTATTTTTTTCAGGCACAAAGGTTAAAAATTTCTGAATGTTTAGTTAGTTTTTGTTAATTAACTGAAGGAAGTGTATTTTTTTTCTTTTTTACTGAACATAAACATTCTTTGCATACATTTAATACTGAAAAAGTTGCTATAGAAAACAGATGTTCATTCAAGAAGTATTGAAAAGACAATCAAAATTAGATTAACAATGAATATATAATGTAAATGTTTCAGTGAATAATCTCTTGAACTCACAAATGATCATAGGTAAAGTAATATTAATATTTCTTCTTTCTCCTTTATTGATAATTTAGTCTTAATTACTTTTAATTAAATCTTTTTTTTTTATTTTATTATTCTGCCTTATTTTGTTTCTATTAATGTATGCGATTATGATATATAATTTCTATATTGAGATGTATCTCTTTGTCATATATATATATATATATAATTTATTTGTGTATATGTGTATCTATAAAGGGAGGGAGAAAATTTGAAAAAATAGATTTATGTTAATATGAAGATATGAGTTTTAAAAATGAAACTTCAAGTTACATGACCTAGGCAATAATGAACTTGATGAGCTTTTGTTATCAATGTTTTTCTTCCTTATAATCAAAATAATCAATATTCTCAAGAATAGATGTATAAATCTGGATCCATAATGTTTTCAAAATATGTATTTTTTCCTCACTAATACCCATATAATTTGCACTTGTAAATTAAAGAGAATAGCATACTTATATTGTAAAATGGTTCCACTGATTTAAATTGAACAAAAGTGGAAAAGTTTGTTTTTTTTTTTCTACTTTTACAAAATTTAATGAACTCATACTTACAAATATAGAATATGTATATTTTTGGATAATTTAATTTTTGTACACCCCACCCACTCTCTCTTTCACACACACACATATATATATAGTCATCCATATACAAGCCTGTTTCGCAGCTCATCAGTGTGGCTAGACATCTGATTGCTTCAAGTCAGGATCGAAACCCAACCGATTTGGCATCAGTCAGATATCCTATCCATAAGCTATCAATGCATAGCAGATATATATATGTGTATGGCTGGCTCCCCTTTTACTCAGGTGGCTAGAAAATCTTTGTTGCAGACGTTTACTCAAGCACATTTGTGTTTTTTTTTTTTGTTTTTTTTTTTTTTCAATACCTACATAGCCCAACTCTACTATGTTGAGCAAACCTTAGTTAGAGTTTCTGGGAGAGACTGCATTATCTGGCATAATCAACAGTTTGAACAAGGCCGTTACACTCAAACCCTCAGTCATGATGACTTGTGACTTTGTGCTCATACAACCATCAATGGCTCCCACAGAGTTCTGTCTACTCAGTTTCACTCACAAGACATTGGTCATCCTGTGGCATGTTTTTCAGGCACTTTACAAAGCTGGGATTGCCTCCCCGGGCTGATAACATCAAGAAATCACCTTCCTGATAAATCGACCATGAGACTCAAACCAGGGTCTCATAGATAGAACACTCCCATTATATATATATTTTTACTCTGGCATGAATATTTTATGAATGCAAAGAAACAGATTTTTTGGCTATTTTGTTAGAAACAAAGAAAAGAGTACTGAACTGTTATGTAATATCAGTTTTCTTATATGGCAGAAAGATGCTGAGAAAATGGAAACAAAAAGGACATTCAGGAAGAGATAGTTGAACAAATTATAGGAGAGCTAACAAAAAGACAAAGTTTATTAAGTGTTGTATAGGATAGAAAATTGTGAAAAGTCATGTTTGCCAGCTTCCTGAAGAGACAAGGTACAGAGAAGAAGAATATGCTTTCAGGACCCTAATTTACAGGCCTAGCCATGTTTAAAAAATACGATTTTTTTTTTTTCTAAATAAAGGTCTCAATATGATCGTATAATGTTAAAGCCAGTTTAAGCACTAAAAAAATTTCATTAAAATCTTAATAGGTCTGTTAACTTTAAAAGATAAATGAGTTTCATATTGAACCAACTTGTAATATAATTTCAATGAAAAATATAACAAAAACAATTATCTTATCAAGTTGCTCAGAATTAAAATCAAAAAAAGAAAAATGGTTTCTCTTGAAACTAATTATGACAATGGTAATATTAGCTGTTTCCTTATAAAGAAACATTTGGCAATCAATGGACAAAAAACCAGTGCTATTTTCAGTTGAAATTTATAAAATTTTTCTATTAACAGATTCTTCAGGAAAATAACTTTCTCAAGTCCAGTAACTGTTACTGCTCTTTCCAGTCTGCGTAGCTACTTCCACATGACAAGAAATTTAGCTCTTATTTGAAAAACTATTAGAAAAGTATTAGGTTGGTGCAAAAATAATATCGTTTTTGACGTATTTTTTAACGTCAAAAAACGATATTATTTTTGCACCAACCTAATATTAACTTGATTAATTTTAGTCTCTAGACAGTAAATTAATAAAAGCAAGCTAAATTATTGAACAGAGAATTTCATATAATTATGTTCGAGGTTAAGTGGAAATTAGTTTTTTAATTAGAAAAAAATTAAAAAGATCATATTCAAGAGAAACGATATAGCTTATGTGAATCCAGATAATATTGTTTTGTGCATAGATATTAGTTGAACATTTAAGAAATATTGACAGGAACACTTTGAAAATTTTATTATGAATGGAAACTATTTCTGAAGTTGTTTTTATTTTATAATTGAAAAGACTTTCAATTAAGTGATTTGAACTAAGGAA
Organism: Acanthosepion lycidas; assembly: GCA_963932145.1. Classification (NCBI taxonomy): domain Eukaryota; kingdom Metazoa; phylum Mollusca; class Cephalopoda; order Sepiida; family Sepiidae; genus Acanthosepion; species Acanthosepion lycidas. The sequence continues at coordinate 58,304,880 of OZ010594.1, read as the reverse complement.
TGCAAAGCATAGGTTCATTTAATAAAATCCATAATCAGAAAAAAATATCCATCAGTTTGCAGAACTCATCTCAACTCTTGGAAAATAAGAGCAAAATTTTTATCTAATTAAAGACGGTGTTGACTACAGGATGCGAAACTTTATTAATAAGCAGATATATATCTCATACATTTTTCTTCCTAATTTTTGTCTTGATTATAATTTTGAATAGGATTAAATTGTGGATCAGAAATAAAAGACAACTGTAGAACTCTTGAAGAATAATCTTAATGACATTCCAACATGACTAAAGTAATTTTTTTGTTTCTCTTATTTTCATATCAAAAATTTCTTATGATTTTATCGTCATTTTCAAAAGAATCTCATTGATCCATTTAATTCATTTGATCTCAACTTTATAATTTCTTTCTTGTGATTCTATTGAAAAGAAATGTTCAAAGTGTATATTGCTAGTCAACATTACTGAATGAGAACAAGGCCTGTAATTTCAACATTATTGTAACATTGACATATGTGATTCAAATAGCTGTAATTTTCCTTAAAATTCGAAATTTATTTTGAACTCACTTTCCTTGTGTTTTTCTTCTTACCTAACTTGAGGAATGAATCTTGATCCAGGAATGAATCACTGTGCAATTATAGATCAATGTCAAAGAATCTTTGATATCGGCATATTTACAAGAGTTAATTTTTAGAAATTTTTGTAAATAATATAATTAAAGAGAATTAATGAAAAAGTATCACAATTTTTTTTTTTTTTTTGTTTTAGAATGCAATGAACTATCATAAAGCTAAAAATCATGAATAATTTTTTTTTTTTTTTTTTTTGCCAATGACCTCAACTTGGAAATTAACAAGACACCTTTTCTCTTTTCCACCAATCATTTCAAGAAAGATAATATTATTATTAATCAAAGTAGTTAAATGAAGACAAAGAAAAACTTACTTCGAACAAATGCATAATCCGCTTGGAATCCTGTAACAGTATGAGAATATGTAAGACTTCTGAAGGTTACAGTCATTCTTTGTTCATTTGACATGTACATTGGTGGCAGTTTCCGGCCACATTTCGTATCCAAGTCCGTTGCTTCTCCATCAATGTAAATTGTTATCGTGACAGAATCTGCTGCTTGACAACTGAAAGAAAAAAAAAATGGTGAAGTTAGGATCAGTGCTTCTAGATCTGAGAGGTTTGAGTAGAAAATAGAAGCAACATTTCAAAAGTAGAGTTTGTTTTCATTGTTATCACCCCCAAGCATGGCATTAAAGCCACTAAGACGCAAGGGGATACAGGGTGTGAAAGAATTTTGAACAGAAACATTAATAATGAGTTGGAAGAGAAAGGTGTAATTAAGAGGACAGTAGATAGTGATTGACATTGCATTTAAATTTTTTCAGATAAGTTTGCTGGAAAGCATCAAGCTAGATAGGAGTTCCACTTGTGAGAAGTGCAAGAAAAGAAACTGTTAGCATGGAACATATGGCCACATCTAGCCAGCTGAACTGTAAATTGATGAGATATTGATGCCAGTCTATTACTGCACTTAAATTAAGAAAATCTGGATACCATAGCAAAGAACTCAACCAAAAAATCAGCATGAAAATATTTGCCTACAGTTCAAAGCTAAGCTAAAGAAAACTTTATTTTAAACCAGTGAGAGGGTTGCTTTCTCTTTGCAATCTCACAGTCAAGCTACAAAGTATACATATGGATAACTAAGACCAATTTATATATTTGGGAGCTGAATCCACATGTTACCTAGCCATGTGTTAGACTAAGCTAAACACCCAAATCCAATTTCTTTGACCAGAACTGATAGGGACAGGCCAACAAAGTGCTGATAATTAGCCCCATCTCAGCCAACCCTAGCTTATATTGATTGTATTTAGCAAAAACTTTTTATATGTGAGAAAAATAACAAAGAGAGAATTTAATTATCTTAATATTATTAGTTCATTTCTGATTTCAGCACTTGACAGAAGGCAACTGAAAACTGAATGAAAAGGTGAATGGCCAATGAAAGAATCTCTGCTTCAATTTTCTTTTTAACATTGGATGTCTTTTCTGGCTCTACGCCATTACCATTCTTTTTAATTTGTCTTCACCTTTTCTCCCATCTCCTCACCATCACCATCTCTCGCTCTTTCCTTGACAGTATTTCATGCTTAGTTTCTTTCATCAAAGATTCTTCAGCTCTCTGGCCAATTACTATTGATTTTATGAGTGAGTGTAAATGGAAAGCAACAGCTTTTCATTCCATCAGCCAAATAAAATGACACCATAAAAAATTAAGATGATTAAATTGATTATTATTATTAATAGTAATAAGAGGGGAGAAGAATGAAAGTTATTGCATGTGAATACTTATTTTTTACAACAGTATGTTTCACTGTCAAAGTAATAAAGTTAAAACAAAAGTTGGAATTCAGCAATAAATAACTTATTTCTATTGAAAAATATATCAATTCTAGATCAGAAAGACATACATACATACATACACACACACATATATATATATATATATATATATATACTGAATATTTTTTATTACATTAAGGAAGCCATTTGTGTGTATAGGAGTGGAAGATAATGCTTAACTCTAGCCTTGAACATATTAAGATTGTAGTGATCAGGGAAATATTCTATTGGGCACCAATCCCACTGGACAGTGATTTGCTACTAGGTAAATGGCATGGAAAGTTCTTGCCCTGAAAGTTTACTTGCTGGAGTGGGACCGGGAAATGTAATTTGTCCAAGCACTTTCCATGGAAGTAGTGGTATAGCAGTAAGAGGTTTGCCACATCCCACCGTTGGATGATGAAGAATAATTCATTACCCACAAGGACTTGGAGACACTTTTGAACTCCATCAAAGCTGGCAAGTGAGGTCTGTGCAGCTCCTGCCCAAATATGACAACAGTACTCTATTTTTGGCCTGATCTGCCTCTAAAGTTAGAGGATAAAAAGAAGAATCAGGTACTTACTGGACTGATACAGGGAGCCAACCATTTTACCTGCATCCTTACCAATGGATCATATGTAAGAGTTCCACATGTTCGGGTGTGGGTTTGAAGCCCAACTCTCTTTCAAGACATGGTGCTTCCCCAAGAAGACTTCCATTCATCCTGATTGGCAATAGTTCAGGGTCAAATCGGCAATGATGGAATGTAACTAGCTTGGTCTTTGAGACATTGAATGTAAGCAGCCAGTTTTTAGCCCATTGGATAGGTTGTGCAAGATCAGGGGGAGAGACCAGTCACCAATCACTGACCATCAAGAGTTTTAGAGGTGTGCTCATATTTAGTCATATCATCAGCATAGATGTTTACAAATGATCCAAGTATATTCTTAGGCAGATCATTTATGTAGATCAAAAAGAGGGTTGATCCGACGACTAACCCCTGATGGATGCCTGAATGTATAATATACACATACTGATTGAGTAATGTGTGAATATATATATATATATTGCTTGTGTTACCTTTATTGAATTAAGTGAATTTAGTGTTTGGGTAGACAACCCTGTTTTTTTTTTTGTTTTTTTTAAACAGTGCAATTAATATAACAACATACATCTTTTGATCTCTAGGCTAGTAGATGTTAATTTTCACTATTTAAAAAAAAAAAAAGAGGGATATCTACTCAATTGTACCAATTACATATAATACTGATAGTAATAAAGAATAATGTCAGATTAAACATTTATTCATTCCTATATCTGCATTGAAACAAAAAGGAAAATGGTCACTTCCAGTCAGAAAAGGATTCATGAAAACCATACTGGTTCATTTAGAAAGATTAATGTTTGAGATTTTACAGATACATATACTGTTTTGTTATTTAGAATTTTATAACCATCTTTTCTTCTTCTCCAGACCTTCTATTCATAATTATCACTCAAAAAAAGTTTCCAACAGAATAGCTAATTATCTAAATATTCAATTTTTCTTGTTGATATTTAAATCAACAGAAAAAAAAGGAGAAAATGAATTTATCTTCTTGAAAGGTGTAAACAACCTTCAAATGACAGTTTGAGAGCAAAAGGTCTGGAGAGGTTTGTTTTAAGATTCTAAACAAGACAATGCTTGTGTGAAATTCACCTTGAAATACTTCAAGATGAACATCATAGACTTTAAATGAACCAGTGCAGTTCTTCATAAACCATTTTCTCCCAATAGAAAAACATTTTTTTCATTTTTTTTTTTTTTTTTTTTCACTGAGTATATTTCAGTTTTTATCACATTATTTAAACAAAACTATTTCTTTTATAAGAAATTTTTTTTTTTCTCAGGAAAATCAGAACAAAAAATGTCTTTCTTTCAAAGTGCAAAGATTTGCCAAAGCTTAAAGAATTGTTTTTTTTTGTTTTTTTTTTCTTTTTGTTATGTCAGTTTTCACAAGTATTTTTCTTAATACGTTTATATAGGTATTCTTTCGTCTTCCCCTTTTTACTCTCCATTTACACATTCAGTCTAGATCACAATATTAGATGTCACTTTAAAATACATCCTGAAATAAAATCAATATATTCCATTATTTCTTGATTCTGTCTCCACCAAAAAATAAATAAATGAATATAGATTTTCAAAAATGAATGAAGACATGTATGAATGCATGCAAGCTATTGCACGCATGCATAAATACATATGGATCACAATTCATTATCTCTCTCTCTCTCTCTCTCTCTATAGATATATATATATATATATATATATATATATATATATATATATATAGGGTAAAACAACTACATGCAGCTTCTGTTTTCATTTAAACTCAGAAAAATGGAAAATTATGTGATAGGTTGCTGAAATCTTTAGGCATGACCAGGAGGGGATACCAAAATAAATTCTTGTATTTGGATAGTAGGTCAGGCTGAAATTTTACTTCCACCATCAACAAGTACATTTATTAGTAATCAAAATGTCATTAGGAAGAGACAGTTGAAATTACTTGGACTCATAATGAGGAAAGAGGGCTTGAAAATTTTGATACTCACAGGGCAACTTAAAGGTAAGAGAAACAGGGAAGCAACACACTTGCATGAATGGATGAGGCGGGCAGGGTTTGGGAGAGATGGCAAAATGACAAAAGTTATTAAGAGCTATAAAGAATAGGAAATTGTGGAGAGTCATGATTATCAACATCCTGAAAGGATACGGCACATAAAAAAAAGGATAAAACTTTTAATAAGTTTTTGAAAATTTATAATTATTGAATAATAAAATATGAATATGATCTATTTTCATATTCATAGGTACTGAGTGTATATATCGTATTTACTATGTGCATATATATATATATATATATATATATATAAAAGAGTTAGCTGAAAAGTTCATCAGCTGACTAAGATATAAATATAAGTAGACACATCAGTTACTAGACTAAAAGACATGGAAGTGTACCAGAATACAATAGTTGGCCAACCATAAACATATTTTTGGGTTGTAAGTGTTTTTTGAGATAAAGATTTTCCGTACTAATGTTCAAATTTCAGCTAATAACTTTGTGGCAAAGCTGTAATTTATTGAGGCACCTTACACACACACACATCATGAATTTGTCTTATATAGTTGCACTGTGTCAGGAGCCATCTGATTTGACTGAGATTGTCCATACAGCAAAAATACACTTCAAAATGGCATACAAGTTACAACTGATAATAGTAGACGACAGGTGAATAACTTAATTTACATGAATGCAAGCACACATGCACAATCTGCAATGTTATTGGTCCTGACCTGGCATTTCAGATTCAGTCACTTTCCCACTGCTGTAATGTAGCTTCCCTGTGCATTTTTCTAGAAATACTTTTATGGCAGTTGTTCTGAGGAGCTTTCCTCTATGCTAGAATTGTGGGGAGGTGTTGTTACTAACACTATTTTTTTAGTTTCTTGTACATAAATTGTATTCTTTGTAAATATTCACTGTGGTTTCATTTTTAAATGTTATTATTTTATTCCCCACCCCCAAAACAGACAAATTGTATATATGGGAACTAGTTAGGACTATATAGAGACTTTGAGGTATTATGGTGTTTGTAGAAAAATGGTAAGTAAGAATGTGTTGTTTTGGTGTAAGGAATACTGTAGTATGTTTGGGTCAGTAATCATGGCTAGCTAAATTTAAAATAAAACAGATTGAAGATCAACATTCCCCTTTCCCTCTGCTAGCCTTGTGCCACAATTTTTGCATTAAAACAAATATTACTTTCCTCTATGCTATCTTCACTTTATGAATTTAAGCACAATACTCGGTTGGTGGCAAGGTCTCATCATTTTACCATTGAAATGACTAGAAGTAACTGTAAGTTTCTTTCACACTTTTCACTCGTTGATCTTTTTCCAGCTTCTTGCTTCCCAGTCAACTTTGAATTTAAATTTTTGAAGATCAATGTAAATTGTTATCTACTGTCTTCTGAATTCAGACTCTTTTATTGTTCTTTCTCCTTAATAGTATTTTGTTTCATATTCTTTAACAACCTCTTGCATTTTAGTGGCTTTATTAGGGTGAAATGATTAAAATTAAAAAGTAAAAATTTTCAAATTTATATTCACACATTCTAGGTTTAAATAGCAATTTAGACATACTCAATGAGCAAAAAGCCATCTGCAAACATTCTACCACTCTAATCATGGTAAAGTACTAGATTTCATCACTATTATAATACATACAGAAAAAAAACTCCTCCACAAAATAGTCCATTTTTTATTTCTCATTAAGAAAGAACACAGGCTTGTCTGAAAATTCCAATTTTAACATCTTTTTCTTATCGTGCATCTATCTGGTCAAAAGATCTACTAATATACAGTAAATATTATAAGTCCTATCAATATTATTATTTTTGTTGTTTACTATTTTTCAATTTTCTTTCATCAATCTTATATGTGAAATGTATGTATGTATGTATATATATATTATTTATGTGTGGTACTTATTCGAAAGCGCTCAATATCAGTGATATAGCTAACATATTTAGTTGAATTGATGTGAGTTTGTGACCCTGGGTCAGGCAAACAAGTTTGCCTGATGATCGCAAAAGCGTGAAACTCAGGGTCACAAACTCACATCAATCCAACTAATATATATATATATTTCTTTAAATGTTATTTTTAATGGATACTGACATTTGAGTAGATGGCATTTTTATTTACTTACATCTACCGGCCTGAATATTCAAGAAATCTTGTTAGGAATATATGCTCACTTTGGAAGGATACAAACTTGCATCCCCTAGGAGAAATCATCATGCCTTGACCTCTCAGCCATGTAAGATCTCCTGATCAAGCAAAGCCTGAATAATGCTTTCATATATATATATATATATATATATATATATATATATATATACACATGTGTATTTACAATTAATAATGAGTTAAGAATACATGTTTTGAATGCATATAAATATGTGCAACCAATTGGTATCTATAGTATCAGCTTTTTTCCTTCCCATTGCCAGAAAGTTTGCATAGAACATTAATTGATTCTTTTAAACACTGTTCGAACGGAAGTACTTAAGTGATAATTGTCTTTACATCAGTTTTCGAAGCACCATCAATACATCTCGACTGTCGACTAATGTTCTGCCCAACTTGAATACACAAAAGATAATATTGATTGGGCAAAGGAAAAGGAAATACATTTTGCTGGGTTTCAATTTGAAATATTTCAGAGCAAAACCTATTATTTATGTTTTCCTGTTTTAAGTTCAAATGCTTGTTGAGAGTAATAAAACAGGTGCTGCTTTCATATCTCTTCATCAATTACAGACATTTTTTTCCTTTCATTTATCAGAAAATAAAAATAAGAGAAACTCCAAATTATTTTTTATATGTGTAAAGCATATTGTGCATAAAAAACAAGTTAAAACTCCAGCCTTTTTATTGCTCCTCAAAGATAAAATTAGGCAGGAGCAACTTTGCCAAGTTTCAATAGAAAAAAAAGACATTAACTTTCAAACTCAGTCATTCATAAATCATGAAGCTATAAAACTGCAGGTACACAAATTAAAGAAGTAGTTAATCATTTGATTTATTTAGATATAAATTTAATACACTATCAATAATTTGGTTGGTCAACAACCTAGCCTACTGTGTAGGTGGAATAATTATATATTTCCTACCCATGGCATTAGTTTGTTTTCAAAACATCTGAAAGCAAGAATTTTGAAAATTGATACTCAATGCATCCTCTCGTTGTTTCAAAGATTATGATACTCAGTTCTAACTATCATTTTCCCTATTATCTGGCCTTTACACTGGCCTCAGCTAAACTTGGTTAAATACTTATGATCTAGATAAAAATCTTGATAAATAAAAACTTTTCATTGGTATAAATTTAACATGGTTTTTAAATATATTATAAAAAGTACACCATTATAATATTACCAATAGGAATTGTAGACTGTGTTTAGAAGAAAAATTATCAATATTAACTTTTAATAACCAAATTAAATTATTAAATAAGAAGAATAAGATAATGGGTCGATGCTGCCATTTTAACAAATATTTACTTTGTTAATTTAATAATAATGTAACATAATACAACATAAAATATTATAATTTAATTAATAAGATGTCATCAAAACAAACCATACATATAAAAAATTCTAATTGAAAAAAATTCTAATTTGAGAGAAAAACTTTCAATTGGAAAAATTATGACAATTACAAATGAACATATAAAATAAAAACAAAAATTCATGAATGTGTGCATGTAATAAAAACTTGAATGTGTGCGTTTGTACACAATGGATTAAAAAAAAAAAAACACAAAAAAATGAAAAAAATATTATTCAAACAACAGACCTCTTGAAGAATGGATAATTCCAAGAAACTTCAAAGTCTGAGAAACAACATCAAAAATTGATATTTACAGTTAAGAAATAATTTTTCTGTATATACACACACGCACACACACATATATATATACACACACACACACACATATATATATATATATATATATATATATATATATATATATATATACATACACACACTCACATATATATATATATATATATATATATATATATATATATATATATATATAAAAGATTTAAGAGCACTATTATATTTTTTTAATAATAAAAGGGATAAAAAAAAGAAACTGAATGTAATTGGCAAGATTATATACCCAGAATCAGCAAAAAAAAAAAAAAATTTTAAATAAAATTTTCAAATTTGAGCATTTCCAGCATTTTCTGTGTGTGCATAATTATAATTCTCCTTTCTCCTCCTAAGGATATATAATTATATCAACAAAAACATTATTTTAGACTTATTTAAACTCCTCAAGAATGAAATATACCACATTTTTTCCACTTTGTCAATAATTTGCTTAACATTGTTCTGATATGCAAAAAGTGATTTAGTGGCAGGATATGGCACATGGCCCTTTTATTGTGGGGGATGTCCATGTGCTAACATATGAACCAAGAGCAAAAATTGACTGGTCTCTTCAACCAGTCTTGCTGGCATCAATATTCAACCACTACCATTTTGATGCAGTGAGTGAGGTCCTTCCACAGGTTTGGATTTCCCAAGAACAGACATCCTCTTAAATTTTGTTCTATGCTTTGTTTGAAGACAGAGACAAAGCAGTGAGAAATAATGCATCCCTGTCAACCAGGAGATGGCAAAAATCACAGAAATTTCCTGAGGTTTATATTTAACTATAATACATGATTGAGTTCATTTTGATAAGCAGGTTTAACGAGCCTCCTGCTTATTGGAATTGGCTAAACTGAAAGAGGGGAGCACATAATTACAGCATTAAGTTCAAGTCACTGTTAAGGCAGTTGATATTCATTATAACAAATTTTAGTAGAGTAAACTGAGAGTATTATTTGCAGTTTATATATATATATATATATATATATATATATAATCAAAAGTGTCCTTGAATCCTTGTTGGTGAAGAATTATTTTTTTTCACCCTCCAACCTCTCTCTCTCAGGCAGGATGTAGCAAGTCTCTCACTGTTCACTCTATCGCTAGTTCTATGAAAAGTGTTCAGATGAACTACATTCCTTGGTTCCACCAAGTCTTATCTTCATAGCTAGGACCTGCCATGCCACTTACATAGTAGCAAACCACCCACATTCCCTCTGTATGGCATTGGTGAGAAGTAATTTCTACTCAAACAGCTTTTTACCATGAATCACTGCCCTGTGGAACAGACTATCAAGAGGATGTTTCCCTGATCACTGCAATCTTAACCTGTTTAAATCTAGATTTAACCATTATCTTCTCCTACTCCTACCCATATAAACTACACCTTAACATAACTCTCTACTGCAAGTAGACCTCGGGTTTTGTACAGGGTGAACCTTACTGTAAAAAAAATTTTTTTTTAAAGTTTCATAATTCTTTTGAGTCCTCTCTGCTCAGAATAACAAAAAAATCTATCAGCATGTATTATTTGGAAAAAAATCCAGAAAAGGATCTGTTAGTTTTGGTGCACAAGTACATATGTAACAAGGCTATATAAGGAGCTGACAGGAGAGATGACTTGGAATGTATTCAAAGAGCTAAGTAAAGAAGCAGCAATCAAGAGATAAAGTGGGAATAAGTCGGTTCAAATTTATTGCCAAATACAAAATATATCATTTTTTTTTCCAAAAAGATTACTTTCAGAAATGAGTTAAAAAAAAAAATTCATATGTGGATAAAAAAAACAAACAATTGAAACATTTCTAATTCAATATTACACATTCTCTGACATTCAAAAGCTTTAACTTCAAAAAGTAATGAGTGATATATTCATATTACCAACTATTTGATTTAGTTCATTTATAATCACGGTGTTTTCAGACACTAATGCAGATAGAAGAAATATAAAGATATAGGTATATTAAAATAAGTTTTTTTTTAAAAGTATATCACATGCTAAACCACACATGTAACAATATATCTCCCTGACAATTGTTCAATTAGACTTAATTTAAATACCTATGGAAACCTACCAAACTCTATGTGCAACATAATCCTTCAATAATACAAATATAATAGCCTCATCTACATGTAAAAAAAAGGTTAAAAAATAATGGAAGAATTAATGAAAAAGCCAACACTCAGTAATATCAACTATGAACACTGCCACAATGTGATGACGGTGTTTGGAAAATTAAACATCCCTATAACTCTAGATACATACACAAAATATTCCACACATTCAGTTAAAAGTAAAAATAGAATTCATTATTGATAATGGCTAAAAGTATAGCTGAAAGCAGTCAGACATATAAAACATTTGGACAATTTTTATATAATTTACGCTCAGAAAAGAAAAATATTATAAGATCACATGAAAAATTATATAAAAACTTAACCAAAGTACTTTGTCAGTCACTTATAAAAGAGAGATTGCTGCCCCTATATATATATATATATATATATTATATATAGAGAGAGAGAGAGAGCACGATACATGTACATTTGTTTGCTTTTATTTATATACAGGTATGCTTGTTCATATCTAATGTAAGTATTGATCTATCTGCAAACACTGAATGTATGATTTAATACCATTTTTGGGGGCTGATGTTATCAAAAACCTGTATATGCACATATGAGCAAATCAAAAGCTAGAAATGCTTTTATGAGCAAATGCGCAAATCACACAGAAAATTTCCTGCTTGAATATATGCAGTCAAAAGCAAGGAACTGAGTACATGAAGTAGGTACATATTTGTGTATTGTACACATGCATCTCTGAATATTCAATACCAGATAGGTGTATCTTTCTTTGGCCACCTTCTCCGACAACTCATCAACCCAAAACAAAGTTTCAGAACTTCAGATGCGGGAAAAGGTGGAGTCATTACAGGATTGATAGTTGCCAACACAAGTATTGATGATAAATAACACTTGCCAAAGAGTATACCAATTGTGACTAAATATGTCAGGCTTCATTTATATAATACATTCAGTTATGATGAATGTCAGAGAAGGGCTTGCCAGTCATTCACTGATATAATTGGGGTTCTGTCATCATAAATGGAGAATAATGCATTGCCAAATATTGGCCTTTTCTCACAGCTGGAATATTTCGTTGGCCATGGTGAAAAGTTTCCAAAGAATAAGAAACTGGAAATTATTATTTTTCTTTTGGTTCTCCTTAGGAAAAATAAGTACAAGGAACTTGAGTTACTTGGGAAATTAAGACATAAACAAAAAGAATCTCATATTTCCAGATGCAATGATTTGTTAAATTACATCAAAGGGAGATAACGAATAATTTATATTTGATTAAATTTAGACATCTCAAATATTTTCAGAAAGGACATTTTTTTCTCATTCTAATTTCAATATGACTTTTGTATCTATAAAATGTACCATTTATCTCTCAAAATTCTAGAAAAAAGGATACATTAAAGATGAGGATAATTTTCAAATGATTTGAATATTTGTGATACATGACCTCTGTATAGCCTGCACAAATCTCTATCAAAAAAGTAATTTAGAGTCATAAAATCTTAGTTTTAACCAATACTAGCAGCATGGCCCGGCGTAGCCCGTGCTTGATTCAAAAATCGTACGACTCATACAGCAATCGCTATCACTTAAAATATTTTTGCCCTTCCTTGCCTTTAAAGGAGTACCCTTTGCCATGCTGATGCTGCTACATGCCTTACTTCTTGCCTATCTCACACTGCAATTTTTTTTTTCTAAGCTCTATACTAAACATTAAATCAGTTATGAAAAAAGAACTAAACAAAATGAACACAAAACAATCAGCTTTAAAAAAAAGGACTCGTAACTGGAAAAACTGAATGGAAAAAGAATGTTAACAACAAATACTTTTTCACACCCAAGCCAGTTCTGCAGAATCAGAATCAACGTTGAGTTTAAGTCAATTGGAGTAAAGTGCCATGTGGATTTAAATTTTTCCCACTTGTGACGAATGCAGCTATCGATTAATTTTATTCTTTTTTTGCATGCTAGTTAACATTCATGTCAGTCAGCTGTTGGCTCTCATGCTGGCCAATAGAATCTTCCCGCCTATTCATGGCAGCCAGCTATAGGCTCCCACTCTGGCCAGTAGAAAATGGCCACAAACTACATGAAAAAATAGATTATTTCCACTATCAATGGGATTTGGGAAATGCAAAGTTGGTCTTGGCCTTCTTGCTAACTTGGAGCATGTGCATGTAAATTTTGGTGCAAACCTATGGAAAATTGCAGCCGTGCATTCATTACACACACACACACACACACACACACACACACACATCCTGCCTATTATAGATAGAGATGAATAACTTCAAGGAGGAAGTATTCTACCTGATACACTTTAAATAATAGTAAAATTTTCTACTTTCTTCAAGGCTTGAGCCCAAGCCAGCAAGTTAAAGAATCAAACCTTTTACCAGTTAGGCCATATACTTTTAAACTCTATCCTTTCAAAAATATTGAAAAAATTTAAGAGACCAATCATGAAAAGAAACAGTTTTGTGATGTTTTTTTAAACTCTGCAGAGTTCCAAAATGTCTGGATTGATTCTACCCTTTTTTTTTTTTTTTTTTTTTTTTAAATGTTTTTCTATATTTGTTTTCTTTTTGTCTTGCATTGTTTTTCTTTCATTATCTTTTTGTCTTTCTTATACTGTTTTTTCACCTTCTGCAAATATTCTTCATTGGTGCCAAATAACAATAAAAAAAATGGAGAAATCAATTGTGCACTTTTCTTTGTTCTTTAGTAAATCAATGTTTCCCTTTAAGATAGATTGTTGAAACTAAAGAGTGAAGGAAAAAAATTGTAAAAAATTAGAAAAAAAGAAGGCTGTCCCGAAGACTTCTGGACTACAGCCTACATGACCGATGGCATAATCATTACTTATTAAGTTTTGGAACACAAACCAGTAATATTTGCTAAATCGTTTCTCCAAAACATTGTATCTGACACTTTACATGGCTTGCTTTAAATTAAAGTGCTACTTTTGTTTTGTTTTTTATTATTCTGCATTTTTTGTTTCTAATCTCTGTAACTCTCGAAAGAAGAATACAATTGCAATTCATATTTCTTGCTTTTTCTTTTTCTGTCTAGAAAAAAATCCACAAGCTTAATATTTATTGTACATATTTTCATTTTTTTTTTTTTTTTTCATAGACATTTTTGTTTGTGATGCTCAGCAAATTTTTCCAAAGTGATTGAAGCAAACCATATCTGAAGAACGTCTGAGAAAAACTCACTAAAACTTTCAATCTATGCAAACATTTTCAACTTTTTCTCATCCTTCCCAAGAAGCACACACAAAGGAAGAAAACTGGTTATTGAAAGCCACTGATTTCAGCTTCTCAGTTGAACTTCCACATCTTATTCTCTCAGGGGGTGGAAAAAAAAAAATCAGATGTTCAAAGCAAAAAAATGAAATAAAGCCAAGCTTATAGACTTTATAAAATATTTTTTTATGATTTAAGTTAAGGTCTAAACTTAAGAACTTTCTAATGACAAGGCCAGAAACCATCTTTATTCTATAAAAAAATCATAATATGAGATGCTAAATTTCATTAATTTTTATATTTCGAGTTTGTTGCAAATTATGATTAAGATGTAGAATTTCTACTGAACTTATTTTCATATTGAAGGCTAGTATTTTTCTGCTTGCTTCTTTCAGCTCCATTTTATATGATTAACCACCACACAAGATATGATTCATTTTAAGATCAAATTTGTTGCTTTTGAACACCAAAAATCTTTACAGGATGTTACGCAAAAAAAAAGGAAAGGAGCTGTTTTGCTGGTAAAGATCATATCATATAAAACGATCTATTATTTCTTTGTTGCTGATTCCTATAGAATACATGTTTTATTTTAGAAATTTATTATACTTCTCAGATAAATACATTATTTTTTATAAAAGAGCAAGAGATTTGCATGAGAGAATAATTTGCTATTGGATATGACCATTACTAAAACATAGTGACTTTGATTGAGCATCCCACACTTGTAGTTTGCTGCTGGACGAATATATGTTTACCATTTCTAGATGCAATGATTTATTTTTATTTTTTTTTTTATTTTTTTTTTTTTTTTAAATTACATCAAAGGGAGATAACTCATATTTTTTTTTTTTTTTTTTTTTTTTTTTTACACAGGCATTTACTATAGGCATATTTTTCTTTTTTTCACCCAATGCAAGGCAGTTAAACCAATAAGACATACTGGATTACTGAGTGTGATGGAATAAGAAAAAAGAAACATTATTAAGGAATAAGAAAAATAGAAGAATAATAATCAAGACAATAGATGATGATTGATATTGTATTTAAATCTTAGAAGATCAAAGTTGGATGTAAAGCATGTAGCCAGAAGAGAGTTCCACAAAGCAAGAAATGTGAGAAAAGAAACTGATAGTACAGAACATACAGTTAAATCTAACCAATTCAAATGTAAATTTGAGACCTTCTTGCCAATCTAGTACTGTGCTTAAATTCATAAAGTACCCTAGAAAATTTATGAAGAAACCTACCTATGCTGTTTAAGATAATTTACAGCTATTGTAAAATGTCTACAAAATAAATCACAAGCATCAGTGGTGCTTTGCCATAGAGTAAGAGCTTGCAAATTTGTCTAACAAACCATTACTACTGTGCAGCGAATTTGATTCTCTTTGAATGCCTCATACTTTTGGCCTTGCACTAATCTAAGCATAGTAAATATTTCATGTGGAGTGATGGTTAATGAGCTTGTGTTGTAGATCATTACTTCACTGAGTGCCTCACAATTGTGGCTTGTGTATGGAAATAAGACATTGAAATACAGTATTAATGAATTCAAAGTAATCAAAACTGAAATTTGTTTGCATACATAATTATTACCATTCTTTTTGGTAATATGCTGAATAGCAAAATGGTTGGCTTTTTGATCATTTTAGAGAAAAAAAAACATGAAAAAGTTACACTAAAAAATAATATTGTATTGATAAATGAATTACATATAAACTGTTATCTGCAGAAAGGTACTTTTTTGGAAGGTAAATTTTCAAGGGCCTCATTTCGTGAGCTTCTGACTAGGTAATTCTCAATGGTGTTCAAGATCAGCACTATAACCAATGTATGACCTATTGCTGTCTACTGCAGATAAAAGGAAAAATAAAATCAAGACATATAATTCTAGCTCAGAAAAGAAAAAAAATTATTGTAAAATCTTAAATATTTTAGGCATTTAAAAAAAAAAAAACAAAAAAAATTTTTAGATTAATTTGTCTCTATGCATGAATACTAACTCTATTCCTTTTCTTATTGGTAGGATTTCAGTATAAAAAAAAATTAAAGTTCACAACTTGGAAAATGTCTCCAAGATTTAATAGAGTATTGGATAGCAAATGAAATGACAAGTATAATGTAGTTATCTCCAATGGATTAAGAACAGAGTGGTCATTAGATTTATGAAGTAATCAAGGATTATAAAATTATGTGTCAGGCTTCATGTACTTGGCAGATAAATCATTTCTCTGCTGACCACATTAACAAAGTATCACATGGCCAGAAATTATGTTCAGAGGGAAAGGAGTGGGGAAATATAAGCCTTTCTGGTTGTCCCCTTTTCAAGATGATTCCAAATTTGGACATATTCCATTTACTAATGCCTGAACTACATTTCTAGTGCTTATAGCAGATGTATTTCAGTGATTAGGAATCTCATGAAAAGCAAGCAACATTATTTGAGTATCAGCAGGGCTTGCTTTTGGCTGTCAAGCCTCTACTTCAATTTAGAGGGAAACAAGAAGCCAAACTTTGAAAATCAGATCAAGATAAAAGTATCCAAACCTATATTAATCTATATTGATAGATTTATTCAAATTAAAAACTTGATAAACAGAACCTGCAAGATGCAAGAACACTGTGTCTGCACAAAATGATTTAAAACTTTTAATCAGAATATTGAAGTCTCTTAGGATGAATCTGCAATTTATATAAACAGTATATGACAATAATTCTCATGAGAAATAAATATATATCAATCTTTAAATTTAAAATGTAAACGAACAAAGAATATAATTGCAACGTTCAAAACATTAACTTAAAACAGGGCTCAATACAATAGTAAAGCAACAAATATTTATTATACACTGTTACATTAGAACATGTATGTATCCACTACAAAATTGTACATTTTGTTTCAATTTTTAAAATAAAACATCTCTTCAGGTGGTTAACAATGATGGCAATAAACAATCTTATTTAAAATTGCTATTAATGAAACATCACTTCATTTTCCATTTTTGGAAATTTTTCCATAAAAGATAAAAAGGATTTATATAAAGAAAAAAAAAAAGATAATAAGAATTCAATAAAAGAAAAAGAAAGAGAAAAGCATAAGAAATTAACCCCAGTACTAAGAGAAAAAACAAAAAGAAAGGCAAAAGAAACAATGAAGTATATTCAAAATTACAGATACATAGGAAGTGGAAAGTTAAGAAGATAGCATAGTGAAAGATGTTGATACGAATTAAGCCAATGAAATTACGTTGAATAAGAGAATTCAAATTTGAATGGAAACTTTAAATTTCTGTATTTTTAAAACAGTTTTGAGAAAAACTAAAATCATGAGATATAAAGAAAATGTGTAATGACTATTGAAGTTTACCAAGAATATTTAGTAACCAATTAAAAGTTTTGATTTCGACCTTCAAATTGTCAACCAGCATACTAATGGCATTTTCTTTGTAATAAGTAATATTTACATATAAAAAAAGGGAAAATCAGTTTCCCTAAACCAACTGAAATAATTTGAAATATGCCTCAATATGTTCTCCCTTTTTTGTATTGGTATTGATAATGAGGAAATTAGTCATCTTCATATAGGAAACATTTTGCATTCACTGACCAAACATTTAACTGTCAGTTGAAATTTATAAAATCTTTCTCTTAAAACGTTTTTTCTGGGAAAATATATTTCTCAAGTCAATTAACTGTTATAAATCTTTCAAGTATTGATTGAAGAGCAATCTTGAACTTTCATATCCACAAAAACAGTGTCAAAATGACACCTTTACCATTAAGAAACTATTGTTTTAACTACCTTCACTCCTTGATATTGTTTATTATTTTAAAAAGTGATGATTAGAATTTTAAGAAAAACCTAAAAGTATGAAAGGGAGTTTATACATTTTCATTGTTCTTGAGAATTGACAACAAAAATAATAAATACTATTTATTGATTAGATTGTTTATTGACACTATTTATTAGGTTGTTTATTGACACTATTTATTAGGTTGTTTATTGACACTATTTATTAGGTTGTTTATTGACACTATTTATTAGGTTGTTTATTGACACTATTTATTAGGTTGTTTATTGACACTATTTATTAGGTTGTTTATTGACACTATTTATTAGGTTATTTATTAGGTTGTTTATTGGAATGGTTAACAAAACAAGAGTTGACTGCCAACCGATTCAAACTTTTTAAAATGCTAAATAAGGATTCACATATTTTAATAATTTAGTAAATGTTTATAAATTTATGAATAAAAAAATTGTTTTCATATTTATTTCTTTATAAATTGGTAAATTGACTAATTGCAATGCATTAGTTTTAAGAATGTTGTAAATGAAAATTATTCTTGTAAATAGACATCTAATAAATAGTGTGTAATATTTTTGTTAATTCTCAAGAACAAAAAAATGTACAGAGTCACTTTCATCAGATATTTAGTTTTTATTACAATTCTAATCATTGCTTTTTAATATAAGTATTAGCGAGGACTGAAGGTAGTAAAAATAATAGTGTTGTTAAGGGAAAAATTTTGACACTGTATTTTTTTTGTGGGACAAAGGCCTAAAATTGCTGATGGGAGTTACCTTTCTATGTTATTGTTTGAAGTTGTGTGGAAAGTCAATATCTTGATTATATCATTATTTTCCCTTCTCGTTACATGTGCTACCCATTTTTGTTGTTGGAGGTACTCAAATGATGTGGTTTTCATGATTTCGTAAAGCTCTTTGTGATTCCATAAGGCCAGTAGGTTCCGAATAATTCTAGTATAAACACTGATCACTAACATTAGTAGGAATTTTAACAATCGTAACAGATTCTTAAACATTTACTAAACTTATTCTAATAGATCATGCATACAGAACTCTTTTTTTCCTAAAGAGTGGATATACAAACCAAGTTTGCTAACCATTGCACTCGGGGATGAACTTTTTTCTCTTTTTTTTTTTTTTTTTCAGTAATTATTATTGTTTTGCTGCTAAACATTAATTTTGTCTTCATTTTTATTACTTTAATACATAGAACAAATGAAAGAACTTTGCACTTGATACATCACTTTCACATTTTTGTTACTCTTTATATAAGGGAAAAATAGGAATGTATATATTTTATAAGCATATTGGTTAGAGTAGTGGTACACAAGGACTAATAAAACACTTGTGATCATAATTTAGTCTATGTAATAGAAACTCCTACCAAACTGTATAAAACATCTATTTGGTTTAGATATCTCACAAAAAGAATCTGTCTCAATATGACAAATTCAAAAATTAAGTCAAGCTTATGTTATTCCTTCAGTAATATAGCATTCTGAAATTATTTTTAGAATTTTATGAGAAAGGCATTCACATTGCAAAATATCACAAGAAGCTAATACTGTAGGAAAAAGAATATAAACTATAATAAATGTATCTTTTATTTTATACTAAAAAGAAATAGGTATTTTTTATATAATCAAGTTCAGAGGTGAAAGTATTTATAGAAAAGGTACAGGGAGGCAACCTTATGGTGATGGAAAAGAGATTGAAGTCAAGATGCCCGAGTTTTTACATGCAGACAGTTTTCTTCATCTTTGTTGTTATCACATTGCAGCCATTGTGCCGTCATCAGGGGTGTGCCAATCCAGTTAACTTTTAGGGAATGTCAAACTGAATATTTTATTTGATTAATCTGTATGAGTAGATTGTTCTTCTTCCTGTGAGAGAAAATAGCAAGTGGGTGGTTCACGTCCAGAATAAGAAAAAAAAATCTGGGGTCGTAATTCCAAAGGCCATAAACGAGTCTTGCAGATCCAAAGTAAAAAATGCCAGGGGCATAAATCAAAAGAGGTAAAAAAAAAAAAATCTGTATCCAAAACTCATATCTACTTTCTTCACTCATGAAGAATTTAAGACCCCTAGTTGACTAAAGAAACCTTCTTTTATTGGGGTAAGAAAGGATGTGATTGGTTTAAACTGGTATGGAAACACAATCAATTAGCATATTTCGAGGCCGAGTAAAATCAGCTCAATCTTTTTCAATTCAAGATATTTTTTCTCCTTCATTGCCCTAGTTTCACTGACTACATCTAGAGATATCTGATCTAGTTCTTATTTAGTTCTGCTTAGTTATTACTCTTGTTTCCACTGTTTCAAGATGCACACTGTCTAGCCCAGGGATTGAATTCACGATTATGTCACCAAAGTACTGAACTTCATATTATGTCACTGTTATAACTTCTTATTATGTCACTGTTATAACTTCTTATTATGTCACTGTTATAACTTCTTATTATGTCACTGTTATAACTTCTTATTATGTCACTATTATAACTTACTATTATGAGTTTATTATTATACCATGTTACTATTGAACTTGTGTCACCAAAGTCAAAAACTAATACTTTAATCAACTTGGTTATTGTCCCTGTAAATTAAAGTGTTCAGTTTGACATTCAGTGCTAACTGGGTGAGAGGTAAATCTATTTACTCATATTGAAAATAAAATAAAATGTAAAAAATAGATTAAATTAAAAGAAAAAAAATCAGTAAATAAAATTTTGGACTTATACAGAAACATTAAAAATGTAGTGTTAAACTAAAACCACATGCAATTCAGGTACATGTATTCAGGTAGGGATTGTTACTTTTGTATATTTCCAGCTATTTTGTCTGCATCCACAACTACTTAATAATAGGTACCATTGACTGAACTAGTGTAATCTACTTGTAGCCTGGACCATACTTCAGTAGTTTCAAGCTATGGTTGTATTTCTCTTGCTGGCATCCATGACACATTTTTGGTATCATTTACTAAATTTCCAACCTCTTGTACAATGCCTAGCCAGTATACATAAGCTTTTATTATTAATTTTATTCCTAATATTTCTGAATGCACTGAGTGGAACTATTTTATTATTCATGACTGTAATGTTACTGATATCACTACCTGTTGTAGTCCACTGTTGTTTTATTGGAAGTGTAATGACTTTTATTCTTGCTGAATAGTTGAGATTCTGTGTCATATATATTATATAACACTTGTGGTAAGTCTGTATACAATGCACAATCCTTGCATGTGGATTCTCAAATGGAATTGGTGGTGTTCTCTATTATTTTTCCTTTCTTCCCAACCAGTTTATAAACTTTTTACCACTGATTTCAATACTTTTTTGGGGAATACCGTCATCAATAATGTTACACAATGTATTAATCATTTTGATTCCAGTTTTAGTTGAGCAATAATGTTCTCTTTCAATGTTTGTGTACATTTCAGTATTAGCTTCCAGAGACTATTCACCTGCTATATTTTACTTGTAAGTGTTCCAATGTGAAATCATATGCTAGAAATTTAGATAACCATTGTTGTAGTCTCTTCAGTGTGATGTGGTATCCCATATTTAAATCCAAAATTTGCAAGGTGTGGTTTGTAATCTAAAATTCTGTTTGTGAAATATTTTGAAAACTTTCTTCACTACAAATACATTTTTTTGTATCCGATTGTAATTTTTCTCAGCCAGTGAAAGAGTTTTTTTTTGTTTTTTTTGGGAGGTGTGCTGCCACAGTCATGTTAATATCTTTAAATTTGCATAGGACGGCTGTACCAATCCCATATACTGATATACCAGAGGCAACAACTATTTTTAATTTTGGATTGTAATGTGTTAATAATATTTCTGATGTTAGTATTTCTTTTATTTTCTTCAAGAGCTTTTCAACACTCAATTGTCTAGTTCCATTTTGAACATTTTTTTAATGTTTGGTGGTGTATGAAGTTTGTACATTTTTCGGATATGTTGTAACAACTGGTTAGTTGCTATGCATATAGCAAGTATCATATCCTTTAGCAGTTTTATCTTTTCAGGATCCAGCTTGCAACTCAGACAAGAATGGTAATATTAATTGTTATTGCTACTTCCAATATTAATGGGGGCATCTTTTCTAACCTTTTTGTTTAAAGTTTTATGGAACATCTACAATTTAATTATGTCTTGTATTATATTATATTTCTCAAGTTCTGAAACAGTTGAATATAGCTGACAGATGAAGAATTCTGATTTTTTTTTATCATATTGAAACTGGGCTTCTGTATATTTTGAATACATTTTCTATTGTCTCAATTCTTATTAGGATGCCCTCCAAAGAAGCAACCCTAAAGTCTAATCCTGCTAACTTCTTAAACATGATTTACTGTCATGAATTTAACATTAAACAGCAAATTCTCTCTCGGTGTTTATTGTCAATAGGTACCTGCTATTCACTTCAATGTCCATCTGGACATAGGCAATCAAGTGGTTAATTTTTCATATGAATTTTCCCCTATTCAACCTAGAGCATACTTCTTCCACTGTTGGCAATGGATATGTGTGATATATTGGATCTTTATTTAGTCTTCATAGAGAAATCTGCACAAATTTGTGTTTTATTGTTAGTCTTCCTAAGGATCACTACAGGTATCTTCCAAAGTATCATTTTTAAAATAACATTTAGATTCTAAAAGCTTTCTAATACTACATTCTAAACTGTAGAAAATGGTACCAATCATTTAGACCTAAATATTGTTTTTACTTCTTCCACAAAAAGCTTTGGCCTTTGTACACAAACTTTATTTTAAAAAATATCATTGTTGAAAGTTCCTTTAATATTTTGTTCAAAATGATTTCTGTTTTAGATAATGTACTTAAATGTTACATATTGCATTAAAATGCTTCTATTTTTTTCATCATTTATTGATGTACCTATGTATTTAAATGTGTGTCTGAATATACATATACAGAATTGTTATTTGCCTAACTACTACTAAAATTTCATAAAACATAGAACAAAATATTAACTTCTTTTTAGTGGAAATTCTAATTCTAAAATTAAAAAGTTTATATATTAAAAGGTGTACCAATAAACAAATATACAAATGAACAGAATAGAATGGTGTCTTCTTTTGGGTAAAATAGTTACATATTCTTCACCAGTGCCAGAGATGGGTGTTCAAGCAAAAGTGAAGGCCACACATTGATAGACTGATTTTCAAAGAAAACCATTCTCATTTGAAAAAGTTAACTTTTTACAGATAATCAGATTTGCAAGTATTTTTTTTTTTTTTTGCTTTTACATTTGTTGGCAACTTAATTCTATCATAACTTTTGGCTAAATTATATTTCAATATAGGACAAGATAAAAAAAAATATTTCTCTTATAGGGACTGACTGACCGACAATATTCTTTTGACTTTTCCCTGATCAAAAATCAAATGAAAGTCAAAGGAAGTATTTATTTCAAGATCCATGTTACAGTCTCCACTGAACATGCAAATATAGCACCTCCAAATTCATACAAAGAAGAAAAGGGCTAATTAGTTATTTCATTTATAAATTAGACACAATCCAAACACTGAGAGTACAAAGTATTTATTACAGTTAAGGAAGGTGATGCATCTCAGAAAAGACCAAAAATGATAATCCTATTACTGTGGAAAATTGCTCTTTGACAATAGAATGACAGTCAAAATCCTCCTGCTTGCATTTTCTGATGATAACATGGCAGTGTCAAATACTGCACTCTGTGACTATGCACTCACTTGAAAAATCTCAGACTGACATAGAAATATTGGCATAATTTGTTGCATGCTTTTTCTTTCTATTTTTCTCTCTTTCTAACATGATTTGCAGCTTAGCCATACTCATTCAGTTGATTAGTGGAGAGGAATTTGATTCTGAGTTGAGCCAAGCTGATCTTGCATTGATCTGGGGCCATAAGTGACAGGAAGCATTTCTTAAGTAGCATTAGCTTATCAATAATATAAGCAAAGTTTTCTCTATTGACAGCTGGCCACCACAACTCACATCTGTGGCAGAGACATATTGGCGTCTTTCCAACCGACATTCAAAAGCAGACAATACCAAAGACTAAAAGAAGAAAAAAAACAATAATAATTCTTATACTTTAGACTTTGAAAGAAACAAGAATTATTATTTGAAACTCATCTTAAATTTTATCAGAAGAAATTCATCTTTATGTATTTGCTTGCAGTTATTTTGTATTTGATAGCAAAACATTTTTTGTACATGTTTGTTGTAGTCATCCAAATTTAGCATAAGGCTATATTTATGGAGATCAATGTTAGGAACAAATCATGCCCACAATGATCTATAAGATTTGTGTTATATTCCGTGCTAATACGAATATAGCCTTGAAAACAAGGTGGATAAAATAAGTAAAGGTTTATTGTATAAAACCTGTACAATAAGAATAAAGGTAACAGTTATGCACAAGGTCACGCAAGTCAATCCAGTAATGAGTGCTACTATTGGAAGGTCAGTAGTTCTTGTGTAAGTCTGAGTCCATACACAACAGATCCCAGCTAGTCAATATTTACTAGACCCCCCAACCATGTGGGTAGATGTGGCACAAGCCCGAGTTTAATGCGGGTCTTCCAAGTCCGTAGGCTCGGCCAAAAGATGCCCGTAGAACCCGCATAAATGGGATCCGGTTGGTCAACCTTCCTGAACGAGACTCTGCTCTTTGGCATAGCCTCGTCCGGGTTCCTCTTTGCTTGAAGGCAGAAAGTTCGACCATCTAGCTGGAACAGATCCTAGCTGGTCTCTGTAGCCTGTTGACTTACAGATACTTATAGGTAGTTACTACATAGTGTAGTCACTCATGGGTGTGACAGGTTACTCCACTACATCAATTTGCAGTGTGTTTTGCAGAAGATACTTAAAAATGATATTTTAATATTTACTTAGAAGGGAGAAGTTGTTCAATAAAATTTAATAAGTTTATATTTATTCTAAGACTGTATTAAAGAAAACAATTCTTAGTTGGTCACAAATGTTAAGCAATATCAAGACAAAGGGGTAAGAATCTGAAGTTTTGGAATAATCTTAGATCAGAAAATCCCACACCTCAAAAAATAAATCAAATACTAATTGACTTGCAAACAAATGAACAGAATAGAATGGTGTCTGCTTTTGGATAAAATAGTTATATATTCTTTACCAATGCCAGAGATGAGTGTTCAAGCAAAAGTGAAGGCCACATTTTGATAGACTGATTTTCAAAGAAAACCATTCTCATTTGAAATGTTGGTGTAACACATTCTTTGAACAGTTATTCTTTCAACTGGCCTCTTGCTCAAATAAGTTTATCTGAGTAAATAATCAAGATATGAGATTTAGAATATAGGTTAATTACTTTGTTGCACTATGATACAGATTTTTATTTCATTTTAACATTAAATATGTAATGTAAGAAAAACAAAGCAATCCTCAAAATAGAGCAAAAAATCCATTTTCTCTGTAATTTTAATTATGGAATTTGTGCTAATTAAAGCAAACAATTATCAACTTTCCAACAAAAATTAATAACTGTTATTGTTCACCCACACAAATAGTAAGAAGGGAAAATTCCTTTTTATTTCCTTAATAAAGCAAAATACAAAATTACTCCTACACATTAACTTGGTTTTCTAAGACATTCTCTGTGATCTTATCAATAGATCAAATTAATGCTACATTTTAATTATGTTTAATTACATGATCTAACCTATGAATGTTCTTTGCAACAACAGTTATGTATTGTCATGGAATAGTGGATGTTAGATTTCAACAACAGAGACTTAAAGTAGTTCACTAAAGAGAAAATTAAATTTCAATTTAAATGAGATTTCTGTTCTGTAATCTGTATTTAAATAATAAACTATAATTATACAGGGTGATTGAAAAGTAAATCCCTATTTTATGGATGAGTGGCCAGCTAGGAGTCCTAACTTAACATTCTGTGTCTTTCTTGCTTGAGGTTGGTTAAAAGAGCAAAACTACTTTACCAAACCAAGAACTTGACAGGCAAATAGAAGTTATGTTTTCCATACACAAGAGTTCCTGGTGAAATCAGTTGATGCAATTACTGGGCAGCTCAAGAGGCTGGTAGTGACATCTGTTGGCCATAACGATATTTTTAAAATGAAACTTCATGCTAAACACTTTCCTTTCATATCCATTCTTGTAAAAATTATAGTTAATAAATAAATTTTAAAATGGGGTGTTACTTTTCAATCACCCTGTATATTAAATTAGTTTCTATTTCACAAAATGTTTATTTAAGAAGAATATATGTTTTTAATGCTGCCATTTCACTTTGTTTTAAGAAATAAAATATCTGAATTTTCTCTGGAAGATCTGGCACTTTGATATGCTGTCAAGTGTCAGAAACATATTCTCTGACAGTTTAACCTTGCCTTTAAAAACAAAATTGGCTCACAGCTGAATGTCAGTTCATTCTATGATTTGTTCAATTCAGTATGTTAACAAAATGAAAATTCATAAGACACTGTTATGATTGGCTGTACAGAGCTTCAGATGTTATTATGAGAATGTTTTTTATTGTTAGATAAATGCACAAAAGAAATTTGAAATTTTCTTGCATTATATTAAAAGTAAATGGTGGATTGCTGACTGTATCTTCATTATAAGTAAAGAAAAGTAAGTAGATATTATCTCAATCTTATTAGTACAAAGGAGATGTTGAAAAGCTAAATGCTTGACCAAGAATCCCTTACCAAACATTTCTGATGTACAATTAATAAAATTCTAAGATGTGGGTTTGATCGAGTACTTTTCAAAAGCTCTCAGATTCATGATCTTCTTGTAAATGCCATGTCCATTCAGGACGTAGGTGGCCGTGGCCCTCCACATTTTCCTATCCTATAAGTTTTGTCTTTTTGTTATTTCTCTCAAACCCTGATCTGCAATTCATTTACTCAAGCTAATCGAGTATGTTACATGCTGCTTTCCTCTATCCCTCATTCTGTCCAATGGGTATCAAGTTTTCCAAGCACTCCTTCCTCATTACAAGCCCCAGAAATTTCAACTGCCTCTTTCTGATGTTAAGTATAAGTATAATTTTTGTTTCCATTTTCTCCAAAACCTTGACGATATTCACACGTGATATTATGCTTAAATGCTTCAAAATCTCAGCCTCAGTACACATAAGAATTGCTTTACATATGTTCACACACATACACACACACATATATATATATATATATATAAAGTAATGTGCATGTTTATGCTGCCAAGTATATTTAATATTCATAGGTAGTAAGCATGTTCTATTGAAGTCAACTGACTAGATCAGTTTATCGAAGATTTTGTTTTTCCTGTTTGTATATAGACACACAGACATTCATATCAAATTTATGAAAAAAAAAAAAAAAATACTCAAAAGTGAGCAAAGCCATTATGAAATTTGATGTAGATGTATGACTGCCTATATGTGAACTGGGAAAATGTATTAAAATATTGAAGACAAAGATTTTTGGTTGATTCCAAAGAAATCCATTTGAATATATATATATAAAAACCTCCTTTAAATATTACTTTTATTTCATGAGACTTTGGATTATGGCACTTTGTGTCCTTTACATGTCTTGACTGACCTTTCAAGCACTTAATTAATATTCATGAATGTTCCCAAATTTAAAAGCCATAATAAAACAGTGACATCCTTGCTGTTGTATATAAACATATACAACAAAATAAATCCTACATTTGCCTTAATAAATTCCCTCAGAGGACAAAACATGTTAGCTAGAATAGTCTTTCCTCTTGTCTTTTTATGCATTTTGTTCATTTACAGATACACCCTACCTGAAAATTATATATATATATATATATATATATATATGTATATGCACACACAGGGAGTGATGGGTAAATGGCCACCATTTTATATTTTCAATTTCAGGCATATGCATTTTTTGTTTTTGATTTTTATCGACTTCACAGTATAGTAGGGTCAGTTGGGCATTAGCTGTGAGGAAAAGAGCACCATGACACAATTCACTCAACCAGAAATTTGGAAATGGCATGCTGTACTGCTTGGCATTCTTGCCAGAAGCTTCAATACAAATATTTTGAGTGTCAATCTGAGGACAGTGCAGAGGATTCAGAAAGAGTTAGATGAGTCTAATAGTGATTACAAAGGTGTTTGGAGTGATCACTAGTAATGGCGATGTTATGCCTCCATTCATCAACCCACAGTGACTTGGACAACAGGGAAGCCCACATCGAATGATTTGATGAGGTAACACTGTCCTGGATCAAGAGGGCGGCTGCTAGCAACAGACTTCACAAGAAGGAGAACCCAGTCATGACTATCAGACAATTTCTGCAACCATGTTACCCCCCTTACATCTAACACCTAACCAGACTGCAACCCTCTTGATTTTGTGTGGGGGCAGTTGAATAAGAGATGAACAAAACTACTTATAACACCAAAGATGAACTGAAGGCAAGGATTTTGGTAGCATTCACCAATTTAAACAAGAAGACCATCAAGATGAGTTGCGGGAGATTCCGAAGCTGTCTAGAGGCTGCTGTTAAAGCCAATGAGGATTTTATTGAATAAATTTACTCTTTAATATTTTAAGATATTTTTGTGTAATTTTGGTAAATATCCATTAAAATGCAATGTCAGTGTTATTTTCATTTCTGTGGAATTTAGACAATTTATCCATTGCACCCTATATATATATATATATATATATATATATACAAACTGTGATCATGTATCTTAATTGACCTCCTGATTTTTAAACTTAAAAGCTCTACATGTTATTTTTACTTATTTTTTTTCTCACATGTATTGAGAACTTTTTAATATTACTATTTCCTGGTTTGATTCAACTCTAACTACTAACCTTTATTTATAATGTGTTTGTGTGTAGTTGTATGAATAGCTATAATTTTGGTTACATTTGATGACTAAACATCATTTTATGGTATTTATAAGTACAGAACACCTGCTTGCTACTCGTATAAAAAATGGTGCCTGCATATAATTGTGTGTGTAATTTTCTAATTAAATTTAATAAACTCATATTTTTTAAAACATACAATCATGTCTAGTCTCCCACTGTACCCAGTCTTTTCACTCACTTTTGCACTCTGTAACCCCCTGAGTACTAGTGGCATTCCTGCCTTGCTTGGAGTGAAATAGCTAAAAAAAGAAATAAATAAAATTTTATTAATGCTAATTTGAATATGATATTTCTTTACATACTTACAGTAGTTATCTTGTCATTAGTAATATGCAAATATACATTATGTGAAATGTTCTTTTTTACAATATTGTTTCAGTATAAGACATTGTAATGTGTGTGACACTTTTCACAGAACACACTGATATTACACTCTGATTCTAATTCTCAGCAGAGTTAGGTGATACTTTAATCTTAGACACAGCACACTAATATTTTCATCTTTGGCAGAATTACTAATAACAATAATCTCATATATTTTTTGTGTGTACAATGCTTATATATATATATATATATACACGATGGAAATAAAAAGAATCAGAATTTATCAACTAAATAAAATTTTTAGCTTATCTCATTCGTGTGCATGTCTAGTCGCATCAACATCACAAATTTAGTTCGATAAAGTCCCAAAGGATGAAATGCATCACAAAAAAACTTTTGGCACTTGTCACATATTTTTCCCCACAATATTGTTCTTGATATATATATATATATATATTTGTCAGTAAAACCAAGTATTTGGTGACTAGGTCATATACTTTTGTAGTGCATCAAGTGTTGAACTAAGTAATTAGTTTGCACAAAAATACAATATTTAAAATTCAAAAGCAGTATGTTGTGTGTCTTTTAATTAAGAAGAAAATGCTTTTGCTGTGTTGTTGCCAAGAACAGAAAGACAAAATTTCAGAAAGGTGATTAGCTTTAAAACATACTCTTTCCTCAATAGGAGTAGATATGTTAATAATCCTCTTCGGTATTTGAACAGGAGTAGAGGTTTATCCCTTATTACCGATTTAGGATTAGGTTTATGGTTATTTCTAAAGCCTTTTCCTGATGTAACCATCTATCTTGTGTGGTCCGTGCACCTTGTACAGGGTGAATATCATTGTACAAATAAAACATGAAAATATAATTATTATGGCTCTCTAGGTTTGGATAACATTTATTAGGCATTTTATTTATTTTTTTATATATATAAAGTTATTGCAACAATATTCGCATATAAACAATCAACAATAAAAAGTTCCAAAATGTAGGACATGCAAATGAACAGTAAAAGGCATGCAGTAACCTTTCTGAATGTAG
This sequence comes from Acanthosepion lycidas, assembly GCA_963932145.1. Lineage (NCBI taxonomy): Eukaryota > Metazoa > Mollusca > Cephalopoda > Sepiida > Sepiidae > Acanthosepion > Acanthosepion lycidas. The sequence goes on along the minus strand of OZ010594.1, from coordinate 58,274,544 downwards.
CCACTTTAAAATATGTTGTCTTTAGTTCTTATATTCAAAGTTTTTCCCCTCTGCACTACAATTAAACCAGATTTTGTTTCCTGAAAGCCACCATCAATACTGGGTCGCTATAACCACTACTGTACTTAAGAAAATTAGTTACCAGAAAAATTGCCTAAAAAGAACTATTTTATAAACTTCACTTGTAAGTAGTGCACTGGCTGCTTGGTCAATGTTTCCACATAAAGAAATGGCTACCAATATCATTAATATCTTGCAATTTCTACTTTGGAAGGAGAGCTGAGGATGACAGAGGCAAACTATTGTTGGTTAAAGCAACAGAAGTAATGAGGAAGTGAATATCATTGTGAATCAAGTTATAAATCTCACTGATACTTGTATTTCCCAGTTGTTTTTTCTAAATTTATTCTTCTTTCTTGGAACATATTTCCAACAATTCCCAGGTAAACTAAAGAAAATTAATTCTTACATTTGAAACATATTAGTTCCAAACTGAAAACAAGTAATTTTTTAAAATGAAATTAGAAAATTCATCTTCCTGATATTGCAGTGTTTCCTTTGATTTCATTCCAGATGTTTTTCCTTTGACAAAATACATTAAATAATAGAAACGTTCTTTCTATTTCTACTTTTATTTTTTACCAAGTCCTAATTTTTGAAATGCTGCAAGCAACTGTGCACCAAAGCTGGTTATTGAAATTAGTTTCCGGTATTAATTAAATTATTCTTTCCAACATGGGAAATGCAGTTTTAGAATGTGTGCATTGTGCTTTTCCTTCCACTACCAATTTCATATTACCTAATGTGTGCAACTCAGTATTTCAAAGTTTATTTTTATTGAAATGGCAAGATTTCTTTCAGATACCTTCCATTTCAATGAATCCAAAAACAATTAACATTAATGGTATATTGATGATGGGAAAATATTCATCAGTTAAAAATTGTAAAATATTTTGTTAGTTTTCACTCTTTGCATGTTTAAGGCTAATCCAGTAAAAGTTCAATCTTCATCTTTCAGTTGTGTTTTCTATGAAAGAGCAACAGTTCATGTCTGTCAGCTACAATCTCATAAAATATGCATGCAAACAAGGAAGGCTTCTTTGTGTCTCGTTCATGCAACCATCTGTTTTTGTCATTCCCAGTTCTTTGGAAATATGTTGTTTTTTTTTTTGTTTCTGTGTGTAATTGGTTAATAAAAAAAACAGTGGCCGACTAAACCTCTTCTTTCTCTGTTTCTTCCATAGAATTCTCATGAAAAAAACTATGAAAATTTATAATAAAAATTCTTTTAACTGAACATTCAATTTTTTTTTTTCTTGGAGAATATTTTCTCTTTTGACATCTTATTTTTTATTCTTGTGGTGGTGCTTTTATTTTTCTCAAAATCAAAGAAAGTATACAATCACCCAATTAAATATAATTCTTGTTCTCTGTGTATGAATTTAAATACAACAAACCATACAATTTTATATATATATATATATATAAAGTGCTTGATATCAGGGATAGAGTGTATATAAATATAAAAGTGGACACTGAGATCAACACTGAGTAGTAACAGTCAATTTTCATGCTTAAAAACAATCATCAGGCCATATATATTGTCTTGGGCAAGAAATTAAACTACATCCAGCAGCAAGGCCTCTGATCAGGAGGTTTTGAGGAGCGTGAAACCACCTCTTAATTGCTGGTGTTCCCAGGTCCACCCTGACCCGGGGTGGTAGCCCCTGTTAGGGTCCCAGCTATGAGCAAATAGTTCACTGTTACCAGCAATGCCTTTTTGAAAAAAATTATTACCAGCAATACAATTTTGAAGTAAATATATTGCTAGCAATAAAAAATTTTTGTCAGCATTAAGTGGCCCATTGGGGTTGATGTGCCGTAAAACAAAATAAACCAAACCAATCTAAGCCAAAGAATACATACTCTATTCATACGAATCTATCCTAAAAATGTTGTTGGCTTTAAATAACCCATTGAGGTTGATAAGCCATAAAACAAAATAAACCAAACCATATATATATATATATATAGGTTTAATATGAATAAAAGTTAGCCACTTAACTGATTGATGTTATCTTCAGCATTCTGACTCGAGTTTTGTAGGTGGATCTATCAGTCCACTCTTCAGGGGGCTATCAGCAATTAAATGTCTTTTCTTCCAATATCCCATTGACTGTCAGTATTTGGGGCCTGATACTACCTTTTGACATTGCTATACACACATGCACACACACAATGTCAATTTAATATTTCCCAACATATTCTTCTGACAAAGTGTAGATTGAAAAAGTATCCTTAAACAACAATGCTTTCCTGCATTTTCAAATCTCTCATATATATATATATATATATATATACACACAGAGAGAAAGAAAGTAATTTTACTCTTTGTTTATAGTGAGTGTGTCTACTTTTCTACTTGAAAATATTAAAATAACCTGATAGATTGAGTTAACTGCTTATATATAAGTACGCAATATTTTTCTGAAAGCAATTTTAACAATTTCACATTTCAATATATCACTCTCTCTACTTCTTTCTAGCAGTCATCATGCATTTATTAAGAGGCAAATATTACAACAGCAACATTTCCAACTATAATGAATAAAAGAACATATAGGAATATCTTGATCAATGTAAATTGTGCAAGAAGGATTTAAGTCTGTAGTAAAAACAATAAAATAGCTTATTGTAAATCAGTGAATGATTTTAAGATTTAATTTTGTAAGTTTACTACATGAATTAGTCAGTCGTCTTCTATTTGCCACGTTCCTTCAGGAGGTTAGCGATAATTGCCCTCCAAGATTTCCGGTCTTTTGTATTAATAAATTTTGTCTTTTAGGTTATCTCTGCTAAACCTTGTTCCACCACCCATTTACTCAAGCATGCTAGGTAGGTTTTAAATCATTTTCCTCTGTCCCTCTTGCCTTTAATACGTCCTGTTAGTATCCAATTTCCAAGCCCTCTTTCCTCATTATGTGCCCCAAAAAATTCAACTCTCTCTTCCTCATGTTAAGTATAAGTCTTCTTTTGGTTTCCATTCTCTCTCAAACTTCATGCTTATGGCTACACACACACACACACATTACAATGTCTTACACTGAAACAATATTGTAAACAGAAGAACATTATACATAATATATCTTTGTATATTACTAATAAGATCATTACCATAAGTATTTAAAGCAATATAAAATTAATGAAATTACTATGAATAAAACTGTATACTCTTAACATGATTTTAAGTTAAAAAATATGAGTTTATGAAAAAATTGTAATTAGAGAATTACACATACACACACACACACACACACACAATTATATGGGGGTATCACATTTAATTGAGTATCAGACTTATACTTAACATCAGAAAGTTGAAATTTGTAGGACACATAATGAGGAAAGAGGGCTTAGAAAATCTGACACTGACAAAATATAGTGAAGGCAAGAAACAGAATAAAACAGTGCATAACCTAAGAAGCTTCTGTAAATAGTTGAAAGAACAGTGTCTAGGGGAGATAGCTAAAAGACAAAATTTACCAAGAGCTACAAAGGACAGAAAACTGTGGAGAGCCATGATTTCTCACATCCTGAAGCAACACAGCAAACAGAATATATCATGAGAATAATATTTGGCTCACAAGTCTTTACCAGCAATTGAATGTTGAATAATCTGTCAGCCAACTAAAAACATTGAAAGAAAAAAATTGCAAAAACCAAAATGGCAGATGAGTTTTACTGTCTGAAAAATATCTGCTTCAGGGCCCATAATTCCTGCTTGGCATATTACATTGATAAATATGCTAGACATGAGTTCATGGTGTTCTTTTAAAATATTTTTAAAAAATATGTATATTTTTAATTCAGTCTAGTTACATTAGTAGGTTTTAGTTTTCTGTATATAGAGAGACTTGTTTTCCTGTCTTATATTTGTAAGAAAATTTTTTTTATATACATGACATTTTCTGTCCTATAAGACATAATTTTATAGGTAAATTTTTAGGCTTTGCTGCTTGGCTGCACATTTATAATACCAGCCTATTGGATTTGAAGACTTCACATGGAACCAAATATGATGAAGAGGTCAACAAAGTGAGTTATGTAGTGATTCTATCAGATCAATTTCCTTATTTTTGTTGTTTTTACCTTGCATTGTCTGGAGGATACAACAGCTATGGTATTATATAAACATCAAAGGATCATTACATGACAATAGCAACAGCTCCTCTGTGAAATTCCAAAAGAAAGAAACTTGTAGTTTAATCTTTTTTTGTGAATTTTACTTTTTCTTCTTCTCCCTCTCTCTGTCTATACTAAACTCTATTTAAGTTTTACTATGTTTTTGAGGAGAGAGTGCTCAGAGGTAAAGCATTTGGTTTGAAGATTACTTGAGGTGTGGAACTGAGTATCTCCATGCAGTGTTAATTCTTATGTTTACATTGTTTCTGTCAATTTCATATAAATTTTTCTATTGGTATTCTGATTTAAGAGAAATCTACTTCAAGTTTTTCTGCCAGCTGCAAATCAAATTTCTCCAATTCAGATAAAGTAATAGAAGCAAGGTAATGTGAAAGGCAATACCATGTGTGTAACAAAAAAAACAAAAAAAACAACTTAACCTTGCAAATGCCAAAAGCCCACCTCTAATAGCAGTGATCGTTTCTCTATTTTTGGTTTAATGTTCTTGCAAGGATTGAATGTCCATGTCATAACAAGCTAAAAATAAAACTGGCTTTGATTTTACTTGGATAATGTATTTGAGATTGAAAAAATGTTCCAAATGCACAACAGATATATTGCCATGATTTGAACGTTAAAACATGAAAAGTCATTCTCAAAAACAGCACATTTCAGGATATATATATATATATAAAATTAATTTTAAAATAATTGATTCAGTAAAGAACATGCACCAAATAATGACTGAATTTCTAAGGTTAAATTTAAAAATGGAAAGTGAAGTACATAATACTGTCACTTAGAAGGGCTTACAGCAATAGTACATTGAAATACTGGTTCTCATAAGATCACCATAGTTAAACAATGTGTCAATATGTTAATCAGAGAGCTGAGTTCCAATTCCAGTTGGGTTCATTATATTAACTTACATGCAAATACCTTTGGGAAAGGTATGAATCCACCTCATCTTCCCCCAGCTATGGGTAAATTAATAAGATTTGTAACACTAAAAAAAAAATTCTTAAAATCTAAAAATATATTTTCTGGCTTTATATAACCTGAATCCATCAAATGACACTTAAAAGTAACTATACTTATAACATCACAAAGAATTACTGTTGATATTTAGTGTAAGGATAACTTGAGTTTTAAATTCTGTACGATAACTTTCTATTCTTAATTTTGATGATACTTCATAATTTTGCTGCCATTTTTATTCCCAGTATTTTAACCAATATATTCTTTTTTTATATTAATAACATGATGAAACCTTTTAAAACTAAAAGAATTTCAGAATAATGTTATTCAATTCTGTTTTAACTATAATCATACAGGAAAATAATATGATTAATAGTAAAACTTTATTACAAGATAATATCAAGATCAAATTAAAAGATCATAATAATATTGTTACTATTTTATATATATATATATATATATATATATATATATATATATATATATGAAATAATAATAAAAAAGAAGGAATATTAATATACAACCCAGTGTGTCTAAAGATTTTAAGTTTTTAATATTTTTTATTGTTCAAAATATATATATTTGTAGTGTATTGGGGCAGCAGATAATTATTTAAACATATATTGTTAAATATAGCAGACAATGAATGTCTACTAAGTTTGATCATGAGCCATTCTACACTTCATATGGTTGCTTTAATTTCATTAAAAAATTTGATTAAGCTGGTCCTTGATCTATACTTTCAGCTCAAATGAAATTAAAACAACCATACAAAGTTTAGAATGGCTCATGATCAAACATAACATTCATTGCATGTTACATTTAACAATGTAGGTTTATATATATATATCTTAATGCCTTTATTATAATTTTAAAATTATGTATACACATGCACACACACTCCATCATGCATTACTAGCCACTTCACTTTTTATTGATACATATTAAATAAATACTAAATGAAATCTAATGGTTTATGTACCAAATGATAGCAACATCTAGCTGCACAACTAGGATGAAAACACATTTGTTCAGTGGAAACATAAATAAACAGCATTACTTGTTTGAAATAACATGAATTTGGAAATCACAAACTAATAACCATTTTGACTTTGAAGATTTAAAATGTGTCATAGTACTGATTTGATAGATAAAAAGCAACATTTATTACTTCTGAGCTTGAAAAAGGTAAAATAATTCTGAAAATTGAAAAATGATTGGCTGAAAAGAAATTAATTGAAGATGTTGAATGAATCTGATGCTGGTATGATAAGAGCAAGTTGAAGACTTTATCTTGCTAATCAGTGTTATTAAGAAAGATTTTTTTTTTTTTTAATCATTTCACCCCAAGCTAGGAAATAACGCCACTAAAACACAAGGGGTTACTGAGTGTAAAAGAATATGAGAAAAAAAAATATTCAGGAGAGAGAACAATAAAAGAACAGGAAGATAATGATTGACATTGCATTTAAATTTTTGAAGATCCAAGTTGAATTTTCCAGGCAAGAAGCCAGAAGATAATTCCACAAGCATGAAATGCAATAGAAGAAACTGTTACCATAAAATTTAGTTACATCTAGCAATTTCAACTAGACATACTAGCGATAATGACTCTCCACAATTTCCTGTCCTTTGTAGATCTTAATAAATTTTGTCTTTTTGTGATCTCTCCTAAACCTTTTCCCACTATCCATTTACTCAAGCTTGTTACATGTTTTCCTCTATCCTTCTTGCCTCCAGTCTGGCCTTTGAGTATCAAATTTTCCAAGCCCTCTTCCTCATTATATTCACAGCATCAGCAAGAGATAGTTGACACTATCTCTTTCTGATGCTATGAATAACTCTCCTTATTGCTTCCATTTTCTCTAAAACTTTATCATTGCTCACATGTTTGGTTCATGGTATTCTCAGCATCATTCTGTAGAACCACATTTCTGCTTCTTCAAGTCTTGTTTACATTTATGGGATGATTGTCCAGCCATATAGGAGGACTGATATTGCATAAGATTTTGGTATTTAAAATCTTCAATATGCAGTTACCAGATATAATTGCATCAGTCATCCAGGATTTTTCGTGAACTTTTTCATAGATCAGTGAAACCTACCATTTATTTTTACAATTCTTTTGCATTATTTTATCTTTTGTAGACTCTGAAGTCATTAGATTATACCCAAAATACACCTTCAATCCATTTTAAAGACTTTCTGGAAATTTTATACAAATCATAGCTATTAGGTTGCATCTGTGCATAACACAGTTGCTTTCATCTTAATTGCACATAAATGTTGCCATCTTTCAATAAATAAACATTTAGATTTTAATAAAACATGATTTAATGAGTTAATAATTTGAGATACAGTGTATATACGAGTCAGACAGAAACAGTAAAATATCAGCCTAAAACATTTGTCAAGATATAGATGGAGGAGAGTAATTGAATCAGATAGTCATAGAAAACATTGAGGAATTGTTGACATGTGTAAATAAAATAACTGTTTCTACTTACTCATGTGGATCTGCAGCATTACCCCCAGGAAAGTACAGATCCATGTGTGTAAATCGAAGCTGTACCCTCTCCGGACCAGAGCCCTCAAATGTGAAGCGACATGTAATATCCCCAGGATATGGATTTGGGTAGTTTGGACTCGTTATTGTACCATTCTTGCCATCAGCACTGCTAATATGCCGGTTGCAGTTAGTTGCTAGAAAAGAGAGAGATGTTACTGCATTATAAAGAAGAAAAATATGGCCAAGAAAGAAAAGAATAAAATCTGAAAAAATGCAAGAATTTAATTTTAATTTAGAATAATTAAGGATAACAACAAAATTGCAATATTTATAATATTGATTGGGATGAGTATTATGAGACATGGATGCATTAATACAAAACTTGCCAGCATCATTTTTTTTCACAACATCTTAGAAGTATCTTAGAAGTTGACTGAGCTCTTTATTAATTCTTGAAGTCACACTAAAATTATGTATTCATTCTTATTAAACAAGAACCACCACCATTTTGTCCTTCATGCTAAACCCAATATACAGTAAATATTTTCTAATTGAATGCATGACCGAATGACAGGATTTCTTCAATACAAACAGCCTAAAAGAACTATTTGAAAATATTAAAGTTAGATTATATCTGAAAATATAAACAAAAAACAAAGATTGTCCATTTTTGCAAAATATAAACTAAAATAAATCAGTTTTTGGGATATAATGTCTCTAGATAGTTGATATGACATTAAAAATCCACTTTATTAATTTTGGAATTTATCAACTACAGTATATGTCACAAACTTTTAGCAAAATTTAGAAGCTTCCACGTAATTTTTCAGAAAAGAACATTGCTTACTATTTAAACACTTGCATTTCTCTTTTTTGATTCACGCAGAAAATTGTTACCATTGAACAAGATAACAACTAACCAGTGAAAATTAACTTATTATAATGACAGGAAATAAAAAAAATCATGGCTACATCCAAGAAAGCCTTCAATATCTAAACCTAAGTGGATTTTCTCTGTAGTATGATTCAAAGAGAATTTCTTATTACAAATTACTTGAGCTTCAATAGTATGTTAATGTTGACTGCTACAGTGAATAATCAGGCTATTTGGACTGAAAGAGAAAAGGTCTTTTTTTTTTTTTTTTCCCAAGCAAGGAACCTGAGTGGTGATTTTCTTTGACAAATTCATCATATTGTAAATGTAGCACAACAGATGATCATGGAGTGGGATGTTCTAACTCATGAGGCATATTCTTCCAACCTATCACCTTAAGACTCTCACTTGTTTTACTCCAAGCTTCACTTCTTGTCTGGTCAGTGGTGCCAACAAGTTCAAGACCTCACAAAATCTATCAAATCAATACTGGAATCATTCTTTTATGATATATGTAATTTGTCTGAAAAGCAGCATAAGATATGAGAAAGCCCCCAAAAAACTTTGATGACTCAATAATAATGTTATTAATATGAAGGAAAGATTTTATCAAAAATGCTGTAAAGTTTTGTATAAACTCCATAATCATTTTTTTTAATCATTTGACCCCAAGCAAGGTGGGAATGCCACTTGTATGCAAGCAGTAACAGAGAGCAAAGTGAGAGAAAAGACTGAGTATAGAAAGGATTGAGGAAAGGACAAAAGATGACTGTGATCCTAGAAGATAGAAGATGGAAATTGATGTTGAATTTAAATTTTTGAAGATTATAGTTATCATGGAAGCCAGTAAGGGAAGGTAGTTCCACAAGCAGGAAGTGTGAGAAAAGAAATTGTATAAGTAGCAGTTACATTTAGCTATTAGTAAATGAGTGAGACCTAGATGCCAATCTAGTAGCATGCTTAAATTCATGTAATCAGGGTGCCAAGGGGGTAAACGAGGGATGTGGGGTAGTGTAATCGTTATCCATATGGAAAGTGGAATCAGCAAGCTAAGTTTAAATTGTGACCTAACTGTTCTCTTTGGCACAAATGCTCTTGGAACAGGCATGAATATATCTCTTATCCACATCAGGCTGTGGGTTAAAAAAACAATACAGACTGGGCTTTCTAATTTTGTAGGGAGAAAAATTAAAAAAACTGAAGACAATAGAAAACTACTTTACTATACTTCCTAAGTTAAGGCAAGTTACAGACATTGAAAAAAAAAATCTCTAGAGAGTCATGATCACCTACATTTTGAGGAGAGAGATAACCTTTAAAAAAAAAAACATTTATATTCTATTTTTTTAACTTATGTTACTTAAATTGTTACTTAACACATTCCACTTTTTTTTTTCTTCACTTATATCCTGTCAGTCAAGTCACTATCTTTAACATTCGTGATTGTTTTTTATTGATTTTTCTTTTGTAACTGTAGACTTTATGTGTGTATGGTATGGAGGAAGGAGCAAAATAATTTAGGAAGATTCACAGATGTTTGGAAGTATGTCAGTGAAGTTATTTCTTTTAAGAGGATAATTTTTTTGCTTCATTCTTCATGTGGAAAAGTAAGTACACCTGCATACACTTATGAAGCAAGACATTCAAACACAAAACTTCCATATTCACATTATATGCAACTCTGGCACACACAGCTGATACTTAATAGACACTCCATCCATTACAGACTTTAAACTTGTACACAGTACATTTAAAGGTAAATGTGGTGTCAGCACTGAAACAAGGATAAAGATACTATCTCAAAATGATCCATGAAACAGTTTGTAAATATTTTCTGATTTCACAACTTAATTTTATTTTATCATGTTTTAACGATAAAAAAAAATTTTGTTGTAAAATCTCTTCATTTTTTTGTTTTCTACAACTTACCCATGCTTGCCGGTCATTTAAAGCCAGAAAATATTTTTAGACTGTAAGAATTTTTTTTGAGATAATTATGATTTACAAGGCTTACTAATTAATCCATAGCTGGGGGGAGAAGTGATTTCATACCTTTCACATAATTGCATATAATGAACCCAACTAGAATTTGAACTTGATTCTCCGATTTGCAATTCTGAGCTATTATCCATTACACTACCTGCACATCTAAGTTTACAACACCAGGTATTCCCAAGTGGTCACCCATCTAGGTAATGACCCTGTTCAGTGTTGTTTAATTTTGATAATTGTATGGGAACCACTGTTTCAATGTCATATGGTCATAAGACCAAACAGTGTCTGATAAGGAATGGAAATTTTCAGTGAAATTTTATTTTATAGTGTTTAGTATTTAATTTATAATGTTTAATATTTAATTTGCAGCAGAAATATTCCATCATTCAGTACTTCATTTCACACAAATAACAATTTCCATTAGGTTTTAAAGATAAAACTTGGTAATAAACTTATAAAAATGTATTAAAATGGCTCAGTATAGATGGCTTGGATTAATTTTTGTGCATTGCAAGCACAAACATATATTATAAAAATTTGTGTCTCAGAACAAAACACCACCAAAAAAATTTAAGTATAAGAAATTCTCTGGAACAAATATAATTATTTACATTAGGATAATTGATCTCATCTTTGTTGTTGTTATTACAATGTTTCGAATGCTGTGCCCGCTAGCCTTCACTAAGTAGATATTGATCCTGGTAACCTACAGAGAAAATGAGTATTAGATGAGATATCTCTAAACATGAGCAGTGGAACAAGGATGGTTTAGCCCTGTAGATTAAATAAAGGGTTCAGTTTGGAATTCCCTACAGGATATCCAGATTGATATATACCAGATGAAGGCCAGAGGGCACAATGGCCAAAACACTGTGATAACAACAGCAGCATAGATGAGAAGAATAGTCCACATATAACTCGTGTGAACGATAGCTTCTCATCCCAGAAATTCAGTTAGAAAAATATATAACTCAACAAAAGAAAAAAAAATAGTATAAAAATGTATTAGTCCAACTTTGTGAAATGGTTAATTATATATATATATATATATATATATATATATATATATATATATATATATATGGTAAAAATATAGTTTTGAGGTATGCTATATTTATAGGTAAAAGTGCTCACTATCAAAGATTGTGTATTGAAATGTATAATTGGACACTGGGGCCAACACCAATCAATGACAGTCTGATGCTTGAATGCAATTTTCAAGCTTTATGTTTTAGCTCAACTATTTATATATTCTGGTCAATGGTGCATTATGGGTAATAAGGTTTATTGTATTATCTTAATGGTTACTGGGTAGGTGATGAGGGCTATGTTTCAAATTGTTCTATATGGTATTAAGTAGAATAATTGTCGGTTCAAATGCAGTTATTTGTAGCTATTTTGTAGTTTGTTAATGTTTATATATATATATATATATATATAATGTGTACACACACACTATTAGCTATTTTATAGTTTTATATATATATATATATATATATATATATGTTAATCTATACATAGGGTATGTTTTTTTTATTATGTCAAATATTATTAAGGTGGACACATTGTATTTGCAATAGCTGTCCTATTTTTTATTTATTAAACTGTATGTATCATGTCAACTTAGTAAAGAAAATGTGTTCTCTGGCAAATAGGGAAAATAGAGTCCTGTTTGCTGAGATGTTCGTGATGGCTGAGTAGTAAATCATGCCAGATCAAATAGTGGTTTCCCTACAAAGGAGGACATAGGTTTGATCTTTGCTGAAGAAGACATTTTCTTTACTAAGATTTCTCTAGTGTGTAGACCAAAAGACATGATACACACTATTTAATAAATAAAAATAGAGTGACTATTTCAAATAAAATGTGTCCACTATAACAAAGTTTGAAGTAATAATAAAAAATGTCAGATTAAAATGGATCCATATATGTGCGTAAAAAATAGTCTCATTTCTAAATAACCATGTAACTGATGTGTGAAAATTTTAATAATTTAGTCTTTTAGACGTTCAGTGTTGCTATGGTTTATCTGTAGATGTGTGGGCATGACTAAAAAAAAATTACCATAAGAAAAACACATATAGATCTATGTGCATGATGGCACACACAGATAATCTTGAATAGAACAAGTGTGCTAAGCAGAAGATTTTGAAAACAAAAATGCTTCTAAAAACGAAACAGATAAAGACATTAAAAAATCATTGTATTTTTAAAAATTAAAAAAAAAACATGAAATGAATTAAAATATGCATAGATTAGAAAGAGAAAAGAAATATTTAGGAGAAAACAAAAGATTGTCGATAGCAGAAAAAGGAAAAAAAATTAATTGAAATGCAAATGAGAAGGAAGCAGTGAAGCTCAAGAAAATATCTTGTGCTGTGACAGAATTGTGGAAGCAATTGCTATTGCAAAAAGCAAAAGTCAACATGATATGAACATTTAGAGGAAAGATTTTAACTAGAGCATCTGACAGTTTGCATTTTAAGAAGTCATTTTTCTCTTTTAAACATGCAAGACAGGTAGGGTCATTGAAAATTCGGCTATATATTGAGAGAGAGAAAAAAACAGATTCCAGAAATATTCATTCAGAATAACTGTACAATAAATCAAGTTGGCACAAGGCCACTAAAAAAGAGATTTTGGTCATTAAACTTCATGGTCTGTTATCTTAGTTCATCTTAGTCATAACATATTTAACCATGACAGACATGAAAATAGCATTATCTCCAACATGACACATGCTCTCTATGGAAGATTTCAATTAAATATTGACAGATAAAGGAATATGTTAAGGCAGAATTTAAAAAATCTGGTACCCTTTCCAATTGTTTGAAGATGTGTCGCACAATTTTTGGATAGGGTGGGTGTTGCGCAGTTGGGGTTTATGTAAAGTAGTAAAGAAAATGCTCATTTTCTAACTAACTTGGGGAATCTGAAATTACTTGTTACTGAATTACTGGGAGTGAAAGAGAATGAGAAGACTGAAGTGAGAAGAAAGTAAAATAAAACAGGATCCACAAAGACAGAAGATGGTGACTGGTGTTACATTTAAAATTTTGACGATTGCAGGGAAGCAAAAAAAATTGGAAGGGAGTCCCACAGGTGAAAAGTACGAGAAAAGTAAGTATTAAAATAGAACATATGGTTGCATCTACCAAATTCAACAGTAAAATTTTGAGAACTAGTTGCCAATCTAGTAGCATACTTAAATTCATACAGGCATCAAGGAGGAAAGCTCATCAGAACAATTACTATGAAAAGTGTGAGAAAGAGACTGAAGTCAAAATGCCAGATCAAGACTATGTTACAGAACCTTCTTTGAGTTTTGTCAAGAATCTCAAGATATATAATAGAAGTAAGTTTGACTCAAACAGCTTCTGCCTGTGAACTACTGCTCTGTGGAAGTGATAATGTGTCTCAAATCATTGCAATCTTAGCCTATTCAAGGCTTGATTTAACCACTATCTTCCAATCTTATACACACAACTGTTGACTTAAAGGGAGATAACTAAGACATCCAGAAGAAACATGGCACCTGGAAGTACAACAGTGTAAATAATTGCAATACCTCATCTCAGAAATATAAACAGAGATGATTGTTTAATCATAAAATAAAGAAAAGAAAACATCAAAATCCATTTGTACTTTTACAGTCTTAATGAAGTTTGATGATTTAAAGATATTTATCAGAACTCCTCCTGTATTTCCTTGACTTACAGTTATCTCAAAAAATACATGTCTCTTATTTTCATATGTGAGGTTGATCATTCTTTGTTTTTAGCTAAAAATCTTCAATAAGCTTTCTTTTTATTTTAGGTTTATAGTCGTATCTCACTCTAACAGCATTGTAAAACATGAGGCCAGCTTGCAGTATTGTACAGAAAAGAGGATCAAAAAAAAGTTATAAAAAAAAAAGAATAAAGATGATTAATTTTACTGTAAACATGACATCCCAACTGATCAGCTTTGAATAATAATAATAATACTATTAGTATTAAGTTCTGAGATTAACACTTCTGCTGCTAACTACGGAGATCTTTGTTTTTCTTATCTTGCTCCAGCTGGCTAAGTACGGAAACCTACGTTTTTTGCATACCGCTGTTATGAGTGTCCCGTTGCACCATCTATCGTAAAATCACAAAGGACAATGCTTCAAAAGATATCATGAGTATACCCATTACCTGATCTGGTAAGTCATTCCCAGGTATATCCATGAAAACGGAATGCTGTAAAACACACTGGTGCCAGTTTTCTGTGTAATAAAATATGTAGGTTGAAATTTGGCATTTTCTTTTAAAATGGCTGCCCGGATGGGAGCAGCACTGGGCAAATGAGTAGCAGTGAATGTGTTAAATACTGTCAATGTTTTATTTGGATTTTTCTTTTGATCCCTATATTCCTGTTATATTCTGTGCTAATAGGAATATATACTTAAAAAACAAGGTGGATAAAATAAATAAGGTTTATTGTAAAAAATCAGTACAATAAGAATAAAGGTAACAGTTATGCACAAGGTCGTCGCAAGTCAATCCAGTAGTGAATGCTACTATTTGAAGGTCGGTAGTTCTCGTGTAAATCTGAGTTGTACTTAACAGATCCCAGCTAGGCTCTGTAATCCATTGACTTACAGATACTTATATGTAGTTACTATCTATAGTGTAGTCACTCATGTTGGTGACAGGTTATTCCATTACATCAATTCCAAATCATATACACTTTTGCATTCCTCAGTATTAGTTGAAATTCTGAGATATATATTGTTTACATTATTTCATATAATAATCAAATTGCTATCTACATCTTTACTAATTTAGTCATTGCATTATGGCCAGACCACTCTCCTGCCTTCTTATGTAACATTTGAAGTTCTTAGTATTGTTCTTCATCAATTATTCTAATTAGTATTCTTATCAATATGAACAAGGATACGAGTAAAAATTAATTACAATATACAAGGAGACTTTTTTTTGCTCGGCTGCATGAATTATTCCAATTATAGAAATATCAAAAGATGGTAAAATATAATTTGTGAACATGAGAACAGATTCTGTTGAAAGTTGATTAATGAATATGACATACACCTGAGGATGGTTAGAATATACCAACCAAAATATCTTCTTTTATGTGCCATGTCCCTTCAGGACATTGGTGATCATGGCTCTCTACAATTTCCTGTCCTTTGTAGCTCTTATTTTTTTCTTTTTGTTCGTTCTCCTAAACCTTGCTTCCCACATCTATTTACTCAAGCTTACTAGGTGGGTTATACATTTTTTCCTGTGTCTCTCTTGCCTTCAATCTGCCCTGTGAGTAACAAATTTTCCATATACTCTTTTCACATTATATTTCAAATATATTTAAACTACCTCTACCTGATATTAAGTATAAACATGCTTTTTATTACTATTTTCTCTAAAATTTCATCATTGTTACCATATTTGATCCATGGTTTTCACAGAATCTTTCTGTAGAAACATATTTCTGTTGGTTCAAGCCTCTTCTTCATCTTTGAGATTATTCAGAATTCACTGCCATATAGGAGGATGGATATCACATAAAAGTTTAGTACTCTTTTCTTTGTAACAAACTTTTCTGTTTCTTAATACTCTGCTTAGCTTTTGGAAGGCATCTTTGGCTATCCCAATGTACTGCCAGATTTCAGTTTCACCATCCTGTTTTTGTAATTTGCATGTTATGCTGTACCTTTTGCTAATAAACATGCATTCTGTTTTCTTGCAATTGATGTTTAGTCTTTTATTCTCACTTTGCTTTAATACCTTCCATTCTGTGTCTGTTATCAGCACTGTCATTTGCATATCATATGTTGCTAAGATCCAGACCAAATCATCCAGGAAATACTGTATAAATATCCTGTGCTCTTAGATGACAAATATATTTTTTGTTTATAGTTAAAAATGTGGGAAATATTTATTGTAGCTTTATTTTTATTTTAATTCAACTTGGTACCAAACACTTCCTTCATTCACACATTTTTGTTACAATACTCCATTTAGCACAAATAATAGGTAAAGATGCTGGAAAAATGGTTGGATCTTTATACTGCTCCAGAAAGCTCCTGACTCCTCTAGCCATACTCTATCTTTTTAAAAGTTATATCAGACCAAAAATGGAGCATGTTATCTTTTCTTTTTTAAGCATTTCACCACAAGCAAGACAAGAGTGCCAATAGTATGCAAGGAGTTAGAGAGAGTGAAGATAAAAGTCTGGGTATTAGGAGAGATTGAGGAAAGAATAAAAAGAACATGGATCAAGGCATCAAAAGATGATAATTGACATTACATTAAAATTTTTGAAGATTGTAGTTATTGGGGAAGCAAGTACAAGGGCAGGAGAAGAATCTGTTGGAGTAGAAGAGGCAGTTACATTTTAACTGTTACAACAGTAAAAGTGTGGGACCTAGATGCCAACCTAGGGAAGTTGCATCAGATCTGTGAGAAAGTGACTGGAGTCGAGATGCCAAGTTGGGACTGATTGCTGCCTAACACTTTCCCGCCTTGACAGTCTTCAGGCAATCTTGTGGATAATGTTATTTTCTACCATACAAGCCCTTTCTCACAGACACAATGTTGCTAGTCTTTCACTAAGCTATTGTTATTTTCATGGCAAATGTTCAGACGAGCTACATTCCTTAGATCCACAACTTAAGACATTCACAGTGAAGAACTGCCATGCCATGTACAGAGGTTTGCTTCATCTATACATTTCTTTCATATGCTGTTGGTAAAGAGAAATTTCCACTGAGCTTTTTTCCAATAACTGTTAATTTGTGGAACTGACTCCTAAGAGAATGCTTCCCTGGTCACTATGATCTTAACCATAAAATTTATGGTCAACCATTATTTATCTTCATAATATGCACTACTTTCCTCCCCTTATAACAACTTCATTGAGTAACCCTTGAGCTTTTTATTGGATGAACAATAGTGTAAAAAAATAGGCAATCTTGTATACAACTTAGATTTGTTCCTCATGTCTATACACATGAAATGTAATCCAAGGAATAATAATTTTTACTGTTTTGTTTTGTTTTTTTTTTAATTTTTGTACCTGTTAATAAGCTTGAAGACTAATCACTACTGTAATGAATTTACTGCCTACTCTATTTTGTGTCCCTGTGTCAGACTATGCTAAACACTTTAAATATCTTTATTATGCATTTGCAAGTTCTCATAAGGTTTTTTTATGGATTCATGTGCTATCAATTGGCTTGTTAATGAAACCCTGTACCAGACTTAGCTTTGTAACTGTCTATAGAGGATGAACTTTTAAGTATTCTTATTTCTGATTATAAATAGAATTTGGTTTTATCAGTCCATAAAGAAACAAAATGACATTGGGAAAATATAAGTATTTCCAAAGTTACCTTTCATAAGAGATTCTAACCAACAGCTTTGTTGTTTTAAATGCAATATAAAGTAAAACTAGTGGTAGATAAAACATTGTTTTATGGGTGAGTTTTATGAAAATTGGTCCTATAAAATAACAAAAATATCAGCCCCACAAGGCTAATAAAACCTGTATTCATGCATTTGAATTGAGGCAACATTTTTGGTGCTTTGTCAATGAACACAGTTCTTGTCCTTAAGAAGATTTAAAAAGAAAACTTACATACTAAACAGGAAATAGTCATAAGGCAAATGTTCTTATTTGCAAAGCCATCTCAAAATGAGGAGCTAGGCACTTTTACAAGAAAATGTCAAGATTAATTCAAAAATTACTTTCAGCAATACATGATACCAAATAGATCCAAAAACAAAGATTATGTAAAGCAAGATAAAAACAAAACTGTTCTCTTTATTTAAATAAAAATGATCTCAAATTATTTAATCTAGAGCCAACTAGCAATGATCAAAGATCTTTTTTTAATATATGTTTATTGCTGTTTTGAAATTTTAAGTATTTTCATTATTCTTCATTTATTTATCATTTGATTGCTTATTACTGCATCATTTTAACCTTTCCAATCTTCAGCTGTCATATTAAATTGCAGTAATTTGTAACAAACTGATAGGTACTGCAACTACTATTTTTATTGGGTAGTCTCCAATGCAGTATAAGTGTTGAGAAAGAAATGATAGTGAGAAAAGAATTTGGGATATAGACTCTTGTCTACTCATGACTTCACTAAAATATCAAACTTATGTCATTTGATATCATGAAAAAGTATGTAAAAACATGATGAACAGTAACATAAAATGCTGAAACTAAGCAGAAATAAAAATATGAAATTCTACAAACACGAGAATGTGCTGAAACTTTCTTCCCCTGACAGACTTCCCAAGATTTGATCAAATGACCAAACATGAAATTTTATTTTGAAATACAATTTTGGTCACCCCCAAGAACTTTTCAATAACTCACTTTGTGTGTGTGTGTATATATATATATATATATATATATATATATGGGAGGAAATTATGTATAAATTTTTATATAGCAGTACAATGTTAAGAGAGTGGACCCTTCTGACAAACCCAATGAATAAAAAAACATTATTCTAATACCAACTCCATCAAAACTACAATTGAAAAGAATTTATCTAATCTTAACATAAAATTTGTGACAACTACTTCTGAAGCAACAAAAGACTTAATTAATACAAAACAAAATAATAGTAAGCCAAAACTTGAAAGAGGAATTTACTTATCACCTGTAATAATTACTGCAAAGAATATATAGGAGAAACATCAAGGAATTTAAATAAAAGACTATATGAATACAAAAGGGATCTTTAACAAAACACAGTCAATTCTGTAATGAATATGACCATAATTTTGATTTTAAAAATGCTATTTTAAATAAAAAGCAAGCAATTTACTATGACAAAAGTGTATGGAAAGTGTTTTAATTAAGAGATCATCCACAGTAAATTTACATCCAGGTTCTTATGCCATTTAACCTTTCTTGTCCGATTATATTCAGTACGTTTTTGTTTGTTTTTTTGTTGTTTTTTTTTTTTCATTTCACCCTAACCAAGGCAATAAAGCCACAAAAATGCAAGGGGTACTGAGTGTGTGAGGAAAAAAAAAACATTATTAGAGAGAGAGAATAATAAAAGAACAAAAATTAAAACAGAAGATAACAACTAACACTGCATTTAAATTTTTGAAGATCAAAGTTGACTGGAAATCAGGCAGCAAGAAGAGTTCCACAAGTGAGAAATACAAAAAAGAAATTGTTAAAATAGAACTAATAGTTATATCTAGGTATTTCAACTATAAAACGTATAAGAACTGTAAAGTTGAGGTACTAAGCAGAAAGCTTATCAGGACAGTTACTATGAAAATATCTTTGTATAAAATTCCGTGTCTTCCATTCATCTGTCTGTCCATCCATCACACCTCTAAAGTAGTTATATACTGTTAGATCAAAACCAAATTTTGGGGAGAAGTGCAAACAGGTAAGCAGGTATAAAGTACAGTTGGTTTACTAGTGTGTTAATAGAAATGCAATATTTTTTTTTTTGCATGTTTCTTTAATTTTATATATTTATATATAATTCTGTAAGTATAAACACAGTAGGGAGGGCAGAGTTTGTAGGTTTCAACAATACTAAACAGTATACCACAAAAAATTCTAGTTTATAGAAAATGCTTATTTGTCAAAACTTTTTTCTTTTTTTAATATTACTAGACGGTACTTGTAATCTGTATGAGTGTATAAATAGATGCAAAAGTATAAACTTGTGTTGACATCTATGAAATATTAATATGGGGTCTGAATAATGTTGATTCACAATTTATTTTGAGATCTGTACACTCATAACTATTAGGTTGGTGCAAAAATAATGACGTAATGTCAAAAAACAACATTATTACATCATTATTTTTGCACCAACCTAATAACTATATTACTTAAACGTTTTATCTTTTATAAATTGAAACATGTATTCAAGCTACTGGAATTTTATTTTCAATTTGTATATGAATGTAAGTATTAGCTGATTCTGATGTTCTTGGGAAGACAACTGTAGATAGATTTGGGCTGTGTATATATTAAAATATATGCAGAGAAAGTTTTAAGTCTATATTCCAGGATATGAGACTTAATGGATGAAAATGCTCAATATTGTTGATTGTCTATTGACTGATATGAAATTTATGCAGCTAATATCATATCCACAACTTGTTATATTTAAGATGTGTTGGTTTTATTTTTTATGCAAGGTTGGGTGAATCAAAAAGAATAGCCTTCCAGTATATAAAGATTACAGAGAGAGATGAAATCTCATGAATTATTGCTAGCCATGCTTTGATATTGAATAGCAAAATGTAACACCAGTAGAGAATTTAAGTTCTCTAACTTGACATTTGCAGTGTGGAATACAAGATGAGGACTGTATCTGCAGGAATTTTTCACTCACAATTGATTCTTCTTATAAAAATAGAAACTTAATACAAAGAATTATGTATGAGGAAATTTTCAAAGAATCAATGACTGAAATAATTTTTGTTTTCTCTAAGAATGAAAAAAATCTGTTTTTAAATTATTTCCAGAAAATTTAGAGTGAAATGACTTCTTTTTACTTCTATTTTAACTTAATTTGCAGGAGTTGCTATTTTCTGTAAATATGTTGGACATAGTACATCTATTCATGTGTTTCTTTCTTGTATGTATTTATTGGGATAGTATATTTTAAAATCTACCCAAAAGGTTAGTTTTGTTGGATGAAGCAAGTTTGGTGGAGACTACTTAGTCTGTACATTGTGACCTTGAGTGATCTGATCTTAGACATTAATATTGAAGTATTGACTTTTGTATGGTATTTCAAAGTGAAAAGGGAAAAAAAACAAACCTTTACAGACTTTTTTCGCATCACACAAACAGTTGTTTATATATTAGAAAATAAATGGAAATTGGAAAACCTAATTTTAAATATTTTTATCAATATAGATATTATCCCTATATATTAGTATAATGTAATTACAAAATTTTTAATGTTACAAAGAATCCAGGACATGCAGGCATGCATATATATATATATATATATATATATATATGCATGTGTGTGTCTGTTTAAAAATTACTGTATTTATGGGAAGAGTATTCAGTATCTGGGATAGATCATTTCTAGATATAAACAGTGATACTAGGTATCAAAGTTGCATGATGACTGTTTGATGCTGTCTTAGATTATATAATAAAATATATATAGTTTTTTCAGGTATGCTGTATTTATAGGGTAAATATCCAAGATAGAGAATAAATAGAAGTAATGTGGACACGGTTCAAAACCGAATGGTGACAGTCTATTTCAACTGAAGATTACATTCAAGTGAGAGAAACGTATATACATATGTACACACTAGCATTTATGAAGTCAGAAGAGACAAATGGAAAGCACCAAAAAAAAAAGCATATCTTGCAAAAATAACAATATCCATATTATTATTTCTGTAAGTTTAGAATATTGTATTTTGCTTGCTTATTTCATATCTCATTATATGTTCTCTCTAAAAGGTGACTGACAGAATGTAGTCTTAAAATACTTGAGAAAGAGAAAAGAAAACATAAGCAAAAAAAAAAAAGAGACTTAACTGAAAGTATAATAGTTATTTGGTATACTATCGAGGTGTAAAAATTCATTATAGATAAATGGAACTGTTTGAATGAATTGGAAGCATTTGCAGACGGTACTGAGAAGACAAAGGATTGGTTAAGAAGAAATCCTGAAAATCTACAAGTAAATTCTCTTTACTTTCCTTATTTGTGCATGAAACATTTCTGTCAACGACCAAATTTAATTCACTGCATAACACTCTTTGAAAAAATCTGCAACCAACATTAATTACTCTTCATCGAAGTTTCAACAAGAACTAAATACATTTACTCCAATCCCTTGGGGCAGAAACCTTTATATTACAAACACAATTCGAAAGCAACTGGCCCTCAGGATTTATTGATAATTAATATTAGTTTCACTGTGATTGTTTAAAAGAAAAAAAAATTATTATTTTAAGATGCAAAAATTTAAAAAATATGTAAAAATATGAATAAAAAAGAAAGAAAGCAAACTGTCATCAAAAAGTCGATTTATGTGTAATTATCCTGAACAAACATAAAGGAAGGAAAATGCTTTCAGGGTTTTTTTATTTTTAAATATTAAAATGTGCATAACTCTTTTGTTAAATGATAAAATTCTCTGTGACAAGTTCTTTTAACAAGAAAATAAAATAACTCAATGTCATTTCTCTTGAAATTCCAGTGCTGTGTTATAAGGAAGCAATGAAATGATTTTTTTTTTTTTCTTATTAAGTGAATGTTTTAATGGATAAACATTTGGAAAGGACAAAATGTATCTTCTTGGAGTGATTTATTTTGTTGGTTAATGTCATAGCTCATCTGGTAAAGACTTTGAGTCTTAATGTCTTATATTGGTGCAATGTTAACATTAGCCATTTCCTTACAAAGAAACATTTCAATTGACCAAGCAGCTAGTAATGTTTTCAGTTGAAATTTATAAAATCTTTCTTTTAAGACAATTTTTAAGGAAAATAGACTTTTTTCAAGTCCAGTAGCTGTTATCACTCTTTCCAGTATTGATGGTAGTTTCCTCCCTAAAATTTTGATTTGAGTAGTATGAAATATCAACATCTTGATTATGTCATTATTTTCTCTTTAAGTTACATTTTAGTTAGTGCTGTGTTGAAAGTCCTCAAGTGATGTGGTTTCTGTTATTTGTGAATCTGTAGCACCAGTCTACAATGTTCAAAGAAGGTTGATTTTTGCCAAGACCCTCAGGTTTCACTCACATAAAGCCTTTAACTATTGATGTTATAAAGGATTTGTATACAGCTGACAGTTTAGATACATGTGAATGCGTTTGTTGCCATGCATGTCATCAATATGAGAGTTCGATCTGACAAGGCTATTTAAGAAGATTACTCAAGTTCTTAGATTGATGTTTTGCAGCAATTTGCCATATTGAGCAAAACTACTTCTGGCACAGCCTATCCTATGTTCAATTTCTTTATCTCCTATACTAGATTTATTATAGTTGATTCATAGACTGAGGTATTTGAATTGTTTAGTATTTACAATTTCTACATCTTAAACTGATTTGAAATATTCCCTAGAATTGTGTGTGTATATTTTATGCAACCAATGCATAACGGAAATTAATAAAATATGTGTTAATTGATAATATGCATTAAAGAATTAAAAAATAAATGAGCAATAAGATTTTTAAAAAGAGTAATTTTTCATAAATTTTTGTGTTTTTTTTTTTGTTTTTTTTTGGGTGCATGGCAATTTGTCAGTGTATTCAATCAGTGCCATCATTCACAGAGTTAGTCATTTTCACACTTATGTAAAGAAAGTAAATCTGATTTTCTTTTTGTTTTACTGCAACTGGAATTTATAAGTCTTGGAGAACTGAGCATTCAAAGTATATACTGAAGGCAAGAGAAACTTGGGGGAAAAGAAGCAAATAAAACTTCTATGTTTGAATAGATAGCAGAACAAAGAAAAAGAAGAGTGGTAAAAGGATAAAATTTATTGAGAGTAACAAGAGACAGGAATATATAGAGAACCATGATGATTTACGTCTTGAAGAACAATGCATATAAAATTAATTGACTTATTTTCACAGTTTATCAACCTTTTACAGGCTATTTAAAGCCAGAAAACATTTATAGATTTGTAAGAATTTTGGGAGTGGAAATAATGATTTAGTGATAAAAATATTACTAATTAAGCCATAACTTGCGGGAGAAGAGGTGGATTCATACCTTTCTCAAGAGTATTTGTATGTAAGTAAATATAACAAACCCAACTGGAATTGGAAGTTGGTTCTCCGATTTGGAATAGATAGGTAGCCAAGGAGGTCTGATCAATCAGCTGGTCATGTCAAGCCCTATATAATTAAACCCATTCATACTAACTGAAGAATACAGATCAACCAACATGCATAACATGATAAGCTACACACAGTGAAATATGTTTTAGCTGAATATATTCACTCAGACATAAATACTACAAGGAAACCAACATGAGAAAACTATTTGAAAATACTAAAACTATGAACATAATGCACTACCTTAAAGAAATAGGTTTATACCAAAACACCTACAAATTATATATCTATAAAACATAATTTTATACTTTCAGAGTAAATATATGTACAAAATATCTATAGTTGAAGGTATAGAATTATGGGTTGTTTTTTTTTGTCTGAGTCCATCCTTCAAATCTACCATTCATCCTTGCATTGAATACTGTTGCCATATATAGTCTTGTGCCTCTGCTGTTCATCTTGAGGTTCTCAACAAAGTCCAAAGACAGATATGCAATGTGATAGGTCCTGAGCTGGCATCTCGACTCCAGTTACTTTCTCACAGACTTGATATGGCTTCCCTCTGTCTTTTGTACAAATATTTTCATGGCTACTGCTCTGATGAGCTTTTTCCCCTGGTGTCACAACTGCATGAATTTAAGCATGCTACTAGGTTGGCATCTAGGATCCACACTTTTACTGTCGAAAGATATAATGTAACCATCTCTTCTACTCCAGCAGCTTCTTCCTTTGCACTTCCTGACAGGGAAACTCCCTTCCTCTAACTTACTTCCCTGATAACTATAATCTTCAAAAACTTAAATGTAATGTCTATCAACATCTTCTGATGCCTTGATCTTGATCACCGTCCTTTTCTTTATCCTTTCCTCAAACACCCCACTTTTCTCTTACTTTCACTCTTTGTAACCCCTTGCATGCTAATGGCATTGCTACTTTGCTTGGAGTGAAATGCTTAATATATATATATATATATATATATATATATATATATAGCTAAAGCCATAAAATTGTGTACAAAATATTTAGATTTCGGCATTAAATAACCCATAGAGGTTGATATGGTACTAAACAACCAAACCAAATCTCTAGTCTACTAACAAAATCTTGTTAAGTAATGGTAATATTAGCTGTTTCCTTATAAGGAAACATTTGGTATTCATTAACCAAGCAGCCAATAGAAGGCTTTAAATTAATGTAAAATTGATTAATTTGTTTTTCTAAAATGTGTCTTGGTGAAACATAGATTGTATGCCACTATGAATGTTTTATACAGAAACTTTTCAAAGATCTCCCAAGTTCAAAGGAAGATTTGTAGAAAAAAACATTTTTAATGCAAGATAAAAAAAAGAAAAAAGATTAATAATAAATCAACAATTATTAGTTCTTATGCTGAAGAGTTGTTGATCTTTTTCTTTAATGTTTTGCATAAAGATATCAACTATCCAGTAATTTCCTTTGAAAGTGAGAAATGATTGAAAAAATATCAAGATGATCTGTTAATGAGCATGTTCCTGTTCAGTAGGATGGTATTCATATCATTTACAGATCTTATTACAGAATGAGAATTTGATCTGTTTCAAGATTAATCCAGTGTCAATATCAGCTATTTGAAATTGATCAAATACATCATACAAAAATAATGTTAGAAATTACATTGTCAAGCGATGTGTAAACCTTCCATAAAAGAGTTAGAACTCCATTTAAAAAAAAAACAACTATTTTTATTATAAAACTAGAAGCGGTCTTTGGGCTAATTGCTGTGGAGGGCTTTTGGCTGCTCTTTACATTCAACATCCTATGTATGTAAAATTTATAAGAATTTAGAAATGAAAAAATTATTTTATCTTCATTTGACACCTTAATTCGGCATAATCTTTCTTCGTATACACAACTGATCTCAATAGTTTGTTTACATTTATTTTGCACACAATTTTTATTTTATTTTCTTTAAAATCACTATTCTTTTATGATCTCTTCACTCTTAAACGACATTAGGGAACCTGAACTATGTAATATTTTGAACACAGTATACATGCTAGAAAAAAATGTATGAGCAATATACCATGCCCACTTAAATTTTAATAGACAATATCAACTGCAGTTTTGACAAAAGGTGAAAATAAAGTTAAACCTTTAATAAAGAATAGTTTTTTTTAGACCTTTCACTCTGTTTGATGTCTAAATTTAACTTTAAATGAGTTATTTAATTAATTTTTAATTTGGGTAACTACAGTAGTTATTACCTGTTACTTTGGTTGTTTATGGTTCACTGAGATCAGACAACGGACAGGTGGACACATGTTTTATTTATTAGGTTGGTGCAAAAATAATGTCGTTTTTCTTTTGAAGTTGAACGTCAAAAAACGACATTATTTTTGCACCAACCTAATATATACATTATCAACTTTAATAGTAATTTCTATTTCAAGAATCAAATGGTTAGAAATTTAACCTGCTCCCTATTTATAGAATTTCAGTGAAAATCTTTCGCTAAATATATAATATTAGATGTTTACTGACATTGTCAAGAAAAATGATAGCAGTATTAAAGTAATTTTGCATTGTACTTAAAAATATAAAAAAATAAAAGCTTTGTCATTCTGCATTTTCTTACTGATATTCAATTGATATTCAAAAAATTTGCAAGCTATTCATTGCCCCAGTTAACTACGGATTAGAGGTCTTTTCAAGAGCCACTGTCAGTTTGACTTTGTTATACCTGTTAGATGTGCTACTAAGGGAGGCATAAATAGTTATATCCTCAGCATAAATACTTAGCAACATTGGAAAGGTCATCAACGAAGATAAGAAACGGCATAGGTCCAAAGATAGAGCCCTGGAGAATCTCTGTCTGAATGTGAAATGAACTAGAAGCATATCTGTTCAATACTACCTTCATTACACAACTTGTTAGGAATGATTTGATTAAGCCAAATATTTGTCCATAGAAATCATAGCTCTTGAGCTCATAGATGTGTATGTGGATAATTGGGAACATGTCTCTTTTCTGTATGAAAAATATGCAATAAACTTTTTTTATATACTTCTAACAAATTTTGATTAATATATTGACAGTTTCAAAAGTCCACTTATTACAAGAGAGGCAAATACTTGAACCCTTTCTGTCACAAATAAAAGCAAGACCAAATTATCTTTTTATAGCCTCCAGTTCAGTACTTTGCTTCTCTGTTTATCACAGCCTCTCTGCATGTGACATTGCATATGCAAAATGTATGCCTATGTTGAGTATGAGTGACTTTTATATCCTGGTCATTTAATGCATATGTACACACATACAATTTGACTGAGTTTGAAAGGCAATGAAATAATACATTCTCGTCCCACTCAGTTTGTACAATGCCTGCTCTGGCTGAACAATAAAATCCTAAATTTGGAGATAAAAAAATTATTTATACCTTCAAAAAATCAGATTATATTAATTTTTTTTATAACTTTTCAGAAATTAAGCAGTAATAAATAAAATTAACCTTTAAATATATTAGTTTAATTTTGTAGAAATATATCTTTAGGTATGTCATTGAATTATATATATATATATATATATATATATGCAAATGTACATACACACAATATGAATGTGTTATGATGGCGAATGTCATTTTCTCTCTCTCTAGCAACAACACTTGGGTAACAGGAAAAGAATATAAGCTGAAACGTGGTGTCCATTGAAGTTATTTTTATGACTCCTGTATTTAAACAAAATATGTTTTCTAATATATTTCTGTATTATTTTAAATTTAGCCATGCTGCCATTTATAAAACAACAGATACTGAACTACTTTCCTCAAATTCAAGGGCATTTTCAAAAATTAATAATTTAACTCAAATTGCATGACATGAAAAATGAATTTAAATTTTTTAAATATTTTGATATACAGGTATTTCCACAAGGTTCTAAATAATAGCACCTGGTGAGGATCACATTCACAACATACTAATGCTTTAGATTTCAAGTATGGAGTCAATTAGTGAAAATGCAACTCCGTACATTAGTAATATGTTTGCTATCCACTGCAAACTTCAGTGGCAAAATATCTAAAGTTTTCCATATAGAAATATTACATGAACTGTTAAAACAAATATCTTACAAAAGATTGAAATAATTATGAAAATACTTTAAAAAAATTGTAATTATTTTTACGTATACACACACAAGCACATATATCTGTGTAGGTATATATACTGGAATTTATCACTCTTTGAGAAGACAATAAATCTTGAATGAAATCTTACTTTATGATAAAGAAAAAAATGATATTGAATGCAAAGTAAAAAGAAAGGGAGAAACAGTTTGAGAAATCAATTCAAGTTCTTATATCAGCAGACAGACTATTAGGTCAAAATCAGAGAGACGGAAAAATCTCCTTGAAAGGTATATGATGAAGTAGGTAGGTCTGGAATATATTGCGTAGCTTACTTCCTACTTTTTATGGACAAAACCAAGTCATTGGCAAAGGAAAAGAGGCAGAAAGACAAACTTAAGAGGAATTGCTGGTAAACACCACATAAATAAGATTTTCTTTTTTTTGGTTTAGCAACAATGTTATAAGAATATGGAAGAGTCATCTATTCTTTTCAAGTGTAATCAATAAGTGTTAGTCTTGAATTGTATGCAACGATGTCAGAGTTCTTTGTTTCGCTTTTGGATAAATAAAATATCATTACAAGTTGATTCTGCTGCACTCACAGTCTGAAGTTCTCTCGGTGCTCAGAGGAGTGAATGAAAGGTCACATTCAAAATGGTCCTTTCTCTCTCCAGTGTCCATTGAAATAAGCTTCATCATCAATCATTAATAATATACCAAGATGGGTGGCTATTTGGGAATACCAGGTATTGTAACCTTGGATGTGAGGGCAGTGTAATGGGTAATGGCCCGGAATTGGAAATAAGAGAGACACTTGGGTTTGTTTTATTTACTTATGAACAAATACCTTTGGGAAATGTATTAAGCCACCTCTTCTCCCACTCTCTATGGGTTAATTCGGAAAACTTGTATAAGTAAAAATCATTATTTCAAAAAAAATCCTTACAATCTGAAAATTTTTTTCTGGTTTTAAATAACCTGCAAAAGGTTGATAAGCCATAAAAAACATAATATTAATGAAAATGTGTATATAATAAAGTAAATAGTAAGAGTGTATATAAAATTATCTTGATTCCGCTATTTTAAATTACTGAGTTAAGACATTTTTTAGTTTCAATTTTTTCATTTTGCTTCATATTAGAAAAAGTTAAAAGGAAATTGATCAATATTTTTAGCTTACTGTTACCCTTTCATATTTGATTGAAGCCCAGCAATAATTCTTCAAAATTATTTTAAAAACAGTAATATTTTTCTCAAATTCCAAAGTTAAACAACTAGACAAATCATTAAATTATTGAAGTAAAAAAAAAAAAACCAATTGCTGAAGACCAGTTGATACTCTATACTTCATTTTATATTTTTTGTTTAAAGATAAATTCATTAAGAGTTGAAAAATTTATTTAGTGACATAAAAGTAACTGCTGACATATATTATTTGGGCAATCAGACACACTTAAATAAGTTGGTGTATGAAAAAAAAAATATAAGAATATGGTTAAAGGACTATTTACAATGCATACCATAATTGTCCAACATTGATTTAAAATATAGTTTTGTCTGTAAAAATAAGTCATCAATGTCTAAAGATGAAAATAGTACTAGATAATTATTATTTTTTCTAGAAAATTGTTTAGAACTTAGTCTGATAATCCTGTAAGCATTTGTGGCAGATAAAACATGAATAAATACTTGTGACTTAGTTATTTCTCTCTACAGGTTATGTGCCAGTGATAAAAGCATTGCATGAGTAGTTATGAAATTTATGTTAAAGTAATTCAGTGTTAATGGCCAAACTTGAAGGAATGCATGATAACAAACAATGATTATAACTCACTCAGCCAAGTTTGTACAAACTGTCAATGGCCTGTGAGTGTACTGTCCTAATCATCATTTTATCCAGGTACTCCTAGAAAACTTTGCTGTACTTGGAAAAGTAATCAGTTTATCTTCCTTATATAAAAATGCAATACAAAAGATTGGAGGTTGTGGAGAGCCATGATTACCCAGACCTTGAAGGAACATGGCACTTTTTTTTCTTTTTCTAATGCCACTAAGACACAAGCAGCTACTGGAAACATAAGAGAAAGAAAAGACTTTAGAAAGAACCCGAAACCTAATCCTAAACAGGAAACAAGGGATAAACTTCTACTCCTGTTCAAAAGACCTGGGTGGAGTGTGGACTGGATGATAGGCAAACCTACCACTGAAGAAGACTTTTTTGCCAGTATTCTTTGTCTTGAATTAAAGTATAACAACAAATGTTAAAATATTAGGCCCAGTAACCATATGAATATCTTTTGAATAAAATATTCAGCTTCAATAAAAAATTTGGGAAGCTAAGCAAAAATTTCTTTTGAAAGAGATGTATGAATAACCTATGTAAATATTCTGAATTAAAATTACCATTTTCATTACATATAAAGAAAAGGTAAATAAAACAGTCTTCCAGTGTTTATTGAAAGGAAACATTTCATTTTTTATTTTTCATTTGGATGATTTTTAATTTCTTTTACCTTTTAAAGATTCCTTATTCACAAAATCATGAAAAAAAAAATAGTGTCTGTCTCAGAACTGAAAGCTTATATTCAGATTAAAAAAATGGGAAGGCAATGTTTTACAATTTTGAAAAGATATTTCAACTTAAATTTAGATTTTTATTATATCTATCTGTCAATACTCACACAAGCACACAAACAGGGGTGCTGAAAAATCCTTGACCTGACCCACTTTCCAAAATTTGATCAGGTATCAAATAATTTTATGAAGGACTTCCTGGTCAAACTGAGAATTGTTTTGCACCTTTTGTGTGTGTGTGTGTGG
Source organism: Acanthosepion lycidas (assembly GCA_963932145.1). Lineage (NCBI taxonomy): Eukaryota > Metazoa > Mollusca > Cephalopoda > Sepiida > Sepiidae > Acanthosepion > Acanthosepion lycidas. The sequence goes on along the minus strand of OZ010594.1, from coordinate 58,243,267 downwards.
GTGTGTATCACTAATTCAGTAAACTGATGAAAAAATGTTACTGTATACAACCAATATATATGTTTCACTGAAGACAACTGACAAGGCATGTGATTAAGCTTTTTATTATATTTTTGGCAAACATAGATAAATGTGCCCACTGTAAGACATAGTGTCAAAAGGATATTTGTTTTCCATGACACCACGTTTTTTTTAACTACCTTTGCTCCTTGGCAATGTTTATTACTTTAAAAAGTAATGATGAAAATTTTCATAAAACCTAAACATATGATGAAATTGAATTTATACTTTTGTTTTTCTTCTTGAGAAACAAAAATATTAAACACTATTTACTTATTAGATTGTTTATTTACAAGAATAATTTTATGTTTACAACTAATGCAATATTTATAATTTACCAATTTATAAAGTAATAAGTATAAAATGTAAGGAATCCATATTATTTGTTGTTTTATAAAGTTTCTATTAATTGGCAATTAACTAATGTTTGGCCAACCATTCCAATAAATAATCTAATAAATAAAGAGGGTTTATTTTTGTTGTTAATTCTCAAGAACAAAGAAAATGCATAAATTCATTTTCATATGTTGAAGTTTTATTTCCTGATCAATAAATGTAATTCAATAGTGAATATTAATCTGTCTATATTTCTGAGATAATGTATTGTAATTATTTACACCATTTACATTGTTCAGGCTGTTGTCCTCATCTTTGTTGTCATATTCACGATTTTTCGGCTGTTGTACACTCCAACCTTCTTTTATAAGTCCCAAAAATTCATACACTGATATTTTCAAGGACACGTGGCCCAGTGGATAAATGTGTTCATTGAATCCAGTGACTTGACCCAAAGACTTGTGAGTTAAGCTGAGGTGAACAAAAAACTTGGAGAATTGATTAAAAGGGAAATAAATGATAATGAGATATCAGGAAGAGGCATGGCACGTGGAAATAGAACAATCTACCCCAATGGACAGAATAAAGGGTTCAGTTCAAAATTCCAGTCACCTGAAGAAGGCCAGAGCGTACAATGGCTGAAATGTGAATATGGCAACAAAGATGAGGACAACAGTTTAAACAATGTACATATTGTAAATGAATATTAATCACATGAAGTAAACATGCACTGAAAATTTCCGAGCAAAGATTTGTAATAATCTCATACATCATAAGGTTAATTTATTAATCCATCCTTATATATGCTACAAGACAATTTTTATCCTAATATATTTATATACCTATGCTTTAAAACGTATGTACTTAGAAAAAATAATTTAAAATAGGAATTTACTAGTTAGTTGGATTTATTTTAATAGAAATAATTTTGACACACTGAGAATTAGATGAGAGATTGACAAGAGTTGTATTTGAACCATTTTCGATATACTGATCTGTGAAAGAAGGCAATAAATAGTAACATATTTTCAAAATCAGTACCCAGCTTAAAATATAATTCAGTTTTAAAGCCTGAGTAATCTTGGATATAGTAAAAGAAGGTAACAGAATCAAGAAAAGATTTAAAAACAAACATTAAAATAATGCTGCATCAATTGCTGCTGCTTGCGTTAGTAAATCAATACAATATCATTGACCTACATGCACAGCTATGGCCTGTTCAGGTAGTTCTGAATAGAAGACTGAACACCTCATTAGATCAAGTTGAATCAAACAGGAACATCTTCTCAGCTTTAAGGCTACCTCGACAAAGCTTAGATCATTGGTGCATTAAGGAAACAAGAGGCCCAATCAGAGAAGAATGGAAACGGATAACAAGACATTGCTTCAAATAAAGAGAGAAAGAGAAAAGGAAAAAAAAATTCCTTAAATGAATCAGACAGGAAAAAGATTGGTGGTTTACTGATCTGCAGCCTTTGCTTAAGATCACTTCTCCATGTCTTCATAATCAAGAGGCGATAATTTGAGCTGAAGAGGAAGTGTAAATGCACAGATCAGTCAGTCAGAAGAAGAGGAAAAAAAAAAAAACCTGATATTTGAAGTTATTGTGTCTGCTCTGATTGGTGTTAGGTTGCTCTTTTGGGTAGGCTAATGTCTTTGAAATGAAGAATTATACACAGACAATGTCTGCACACAATAAAAAATAGATATTGTGAACATTTGTCACTTGATCAAACATTTAGTAACTTGAAACTCAAACTTTGACAACTTGATTGCATTACTAATTCTCTGTTTCCCATATGAGATGATTTGGAGATGTAATAAATAACGACCTTAGACTGAAAAATCTGTCTCCAAAAAAGAACTCCTCCGTTTCACTAAGAGAAAGAAAATTTGGATATTCCTTGATCCTGATATCACTATTGGTTGTCTGTTAAGCATTTTAAATTATTTTTTTTGCTTTGCTTTTGTTTTTTATCATGATCATGTTGCTGCAAACTTTATGCTATGAACTAGCTTGGTTTCAGCATTAAGGCTGAATATCCCTGACATACATGAAGTATTAAGCATGAAAATCCCTGACATACATTTCCAACTCAATCTTGGATGATTTTAAAAAAAAAAAAAAAAAAAAAAAAAAGGAATTAAGATCACTTTATCAGAAAATATAACATTTTCCTGTGTCAGTTGCAATGTGGACAACTTTTTACAAATGCAATATTCTTTTAAATAGACATGTTTTTAAAAATGGCTAGTTTATGAACACTAAGCTTAAAAATTATTGGTAGTTTATCTGGATTGCAGAGGAGAGTTTTCTTTGCACCCTGTCTTTTACAGTCAGGCCTATTTCCACATCTTATAAAATATTCTTCCTCACCTTATTATTGTGGGCATCTGATTAGATGACAATACTGGAGGAAATAACAAAAAAAATTACAAGCAGAAAATTTGGCTTGATTTTAACAACGCAGAATTAACAACCAATATCAATTTTTAACTAATTTTAGTTGCTTTTCATTAGACCGTCAGTCTGTGGCCAACCGTGCAGATCAGAATCAGAAATGACATTTTTATAATTATATGAAAGAAAAATTAACTAAAAATTAATATCTGACAATGCTTCAGTCAATAAAAATTCAAGATCAAAATTTACAAACTTAAATCATGAAAATCAACAATTGTTTCAAGAGATTGAATATGTTATCAAGTCTTTTTTGGGATCTGATGCTAATTAACTTGATCTTCCCTAAGCAATCTGTATTCATCCAAAAGATAATTTGAATGCATGAAATTTTGAGTTTTACAGTTGTCTTGGCTTAAATTCAGAATCCATTTCAAGTGAAGAGTCCTTTTTGATTTAATTGGTCAACAATTATTTTTATCACAGACATTATGTCCCAAAGGGATAATGAACCATTTACAGATTCTAGTGCTTTTGCTCAAATAATTTCATTGGCTTCATGCCAAATCTCTGTAGATTTTAGAATAATTAATAAAATGATATTTTTTTTATTCAATGAAAATAAAAACAAAAAAGTCCATTTTGTAATTTCTCAAATGAAATAAGCAAAATAATAAATTTAAAATGTCTGCTTAAAAGAGACATGTATAGCTTACTGAAACTAATTTTCTACAGAACAGTTTGTTTTTTCCTGCTTGGATATTTCATGCTTAATCTGAAAAGTCTTTAAAAAATTTTATAAAATATTCCTATAAAAATAGCACTTCAGTTACCAATCTGGATAACAGCAGTTATTCACTTGATACAAATCTTTTGGATTAAACAGCTAATTCATTTTTTTTAACTTCAGTTCACCCAATACAAAGCCCACTCAAGGTAGAGGATTACGTAGTCAGATTGGTGTAAGGAAGAGGGAATATATAAGGTTATGTAAGGTAGATATTAGTTGATGGACTATAGATGAAGCAAGAATGGTTGTAATGACCTTTCATATCAGGAAAAAAAAAAACATTTCATGCATTTACTGTTTATGTACAGTGTAACCCAGATATAAGAGAAATTTTCTCTGGTCCCAAATTAGAGCCTGTGTTAATGTATATAAATTAGACCAAACCCGGATATAAGAGACTTCTTCTCCGGTCCCGATAACTCTCTTATATCCGGGTTACACTATATATACTATAGATAGCCATATTTTTTCTAACTGACACCTGGATTAACATGAACTGCAGCAGAAATCTTCATTTCTGAGATTTAGAACCATCTGGAACAGTGATAAGCCCTATGGGATAAACTAACCCCACCAAAAAAAATATTGCAGCTAAAATGTAGTGATAAAAAGATAGCAATGAATACCCTCTATGAAATAGAGAAAATAGGGTGGGAGAAATAAGAATTACAGTTTTTAAGAATTACTCAATGACAATAAGTCAATAAAGAAGTTCAAGTAAAAAAAATTTTTTATATATTTTAGGAAATTGGAAATATTGCATTATCAACTTCCTAATCTTCAAATTCAATTCTTTAACCACTGATTGTTGTTACATGATTTTATTGACAATTGAATATTTAATTTCTTACAGCCATATAGCATTGAAACACCAGTTCTTAAATAATCACCTAAGTGAAGCAACAGTGATCCTGTTCAGTACCTAGATAGGTAGCCGCTTGAGAATACCGGGTGCTGTAAGCTTTGATATGTAGGTGGTGTAGTAGATAATGACTCAGAATTGGAAATAGGAGAGATGAATTCCAGTTCTAGTTGAGGTTGTTATATTCACTTACATGCTTGAGAAAGGCATGAATCCACCTCTTCTTTCCCAAGCTATGGGTTAATAATTAAGACTTCTATCAGTAAATCATTATTATCTCCAAAAGAATTCAATCTAAAAAATATATTCTCTTTAAATAACCTACAAAAGGGTTAATAAGCCTTAAAAAAAATAATCAATCAATTCTAATGCAAAACTAAAAATGAGGTTGTTAAATGATTTATATCTGGGAATTTGATTAATATAACCTTACCAAATTTAAACCAGAAATATTTATGATTATTCCAAAGCTTAGTGCAGGCAGCTAGCACCACTATCTTTTGTCTTACACAAGAAACTAACGTAAGATGTATTGGAAATCTAACAGGACATGAGTACAAATTAATTTTTCTCATCATAATAAAATGGGTGAAAGAGAATATTATTAGAGATAAGAGATTTTATTTTATTATTGAAAAGGTCTAAAGAAACTGAAGAATCAATAAGAGAAAACTGAAGAAAAAAAAAGATATTGTGGTTTAGCTTAACATCGAATAAAGATTTTCTCAACTAGAGGAATTAACATTTGAACCACATGTTTATTGTGCTTTAAAAATCTGTAGTCTCTCTCTCACACTCTGTCTCCTCAATTATAATAACATTTACAAATAAACCAGATCAGTTCTTCAACTCTCATTTCCTCCAGTATTTATGATGGGTTTATTTATTTTGTGTCTAATTTTCCACTCCATTAAATCATTTTTTTTTTTTTATTTTGTGTCTAATTTTCCACTCCATTAAATCATTTTTTTTTTTTTTATTTTGTTGTTTAATTTTACTTGCAAAGCATAGATTTTATCCTGCCACTGCAAGTGACTCAGATGAATGAATAATAGTATGGTTGAATTTTGCAGTTGTGTTGTCATATCCTGCTATGGCAACAAAAAATAACCATGACTGAAATTAAGTAATGCAGTAAAGTAACCTTGAAAAACAATTCAGTGGAAAGGAAAGTAGTGAATAATGCAATGTGTTAAAAGTTAAAAAAAAGTTTCTCTCTTTAGAAACCTACCAATTCTTTCTGAGAATAAACCAGAGCCAATTAAAAGATAGTTCTTTTCAATATCCATCAACTAAGCTGCTTCTAAGCTCATTAGCATTGTCAGTTATGGTTTTGTGAGAAGGCTGTTAAATCATCTAATTTAAAATAGTTGCTCTTCTTGACCAAATCTATTCTAGTTTAGTTAACTCTATCTAAACATTCACAGATTATTAATGAAGCTTTCTGTCATTGCCAACCAACAAACTTCTCATTAAGTATCAAATATCAGCTAAGTTTACAAAAAATGACTTTCTTAATAAGACAATAATATATAAAATAAATTACCTAGTCATGTTTTACTTTGGAAAAATTCAAAAGAGAACAATATCTTTCTTTTAAGACAAGCAGAATGAATGAACAATACAGGTTTGTCTGGTTGTTTTTATTGTAATTTTAACTGAATCTGTAATCATTAACTGCTGAAATAAAAAGCTGGTGGAATTAAGCAGTTTGTGACTTTAAAATATAAAGAATTTCAAAAGAAAAAGGATTTGATTGAAAGAATTCAAAGGAATTATTGCACTGTAAAAGGGCAAAAAACATGAGCAGCTGATAAGGGTTCTTAATTCGGAAAAAGATACCTTTTCTTTTTTTACTCATCACTATTTTAATGAGAAAGGATGCTACAATATGGGAAGTGAACTAAAGGAAGATAAATCGCCTTGCACATAATCAATCTATCCATATTAAGAGACACGCCCAAATTGCATGTGCAATTGAAAAAAAACTAAAAGAGCACTTCTCGCATAGAGAAAAAAATTCTTATAAGCCTTCAGTTAGTGTGATGAATTTGAACCTCACTCAGAGCTCCGTTAGAGGTTGCATGGTAGCAGACTCACAGAAATTACAGTTAAATACATGTACATACATATATATACGATAAATATCTATTTTTATATTTTTACAGAACATTAAATATTCTCATAATTTTAACCCTATTACTACTGCTACTACTAAGTAGCAAAGTTTCTAAGCCTGGAAACATATGTACCAGTTTCTTCAGCAACCATTACAGTTATATACCTAATGCATTTTTTAAACAAAGAAATATTTATCTATAATGCATGCAAACACATTTATTTATATCATAGTGAAATAGAATAACAAAGTTTGTCTTCCAAAAGATAATAAGTATCTGGGGATGATATCCGCAAACTTCAATGATCACATCTTTCTAAATATCTGACTTTATATGCTTATTTATTCAAAATTTGATACATTACATAGAAAATGCTGTCGATGTTGTTGTAACTACAGAGGGTTACTGAATAAGGAATAATGAAAACGGAGGTTGGAAATGAAATGGTAATCTTCATAACATCAACAAAATACTGCTAGTGGTGGACTACTTAGATAGCATATTACCCCCACTTACAATAGTGCCCAGTATATTTATGAGGATTGGGACATACCCATTAGTGTTCATAGGTACAGTATATAACAGATGTTTAATTAAAAATAAAAAATCAGTCTGGAGATGGAGAAATAAGAAAAAGAAATTCAAGATTATCAGGTAAAACGTTTATCTGGGAAAGGCTAGAAAACATTGTCCAATGCAGCATAAGATAGGGTACAAATAAAATAATTCATTGAATGAAGATATAGACATCATAAAACTGTTTGAAATGGTTACTTCCTCAGTAATACACATAAAGAAGGTAAGAACAATAGTGACTATAATAGTTGGACTGTTCAATTAACTCATAATCAGTAATCGAGCCTAGAATTTACCAATTAATTAGTCTTTGGCTATTTATAGCATTTGCCAATTGTTGTTCATAATCATTGTTATTTGTTTATTATATCACAGAAATTTCATCCCTAGTATAAGAATCATCTGTTATCTTGGATATGGAAATAATTTAAGTAATATTTTGCTACTGCTAAGTACATTGGTTCACTATATCGTGATAGACAATTTTTCTCACCTGAAGCTATCTCACATATTTATAAGTCTACCAATTGTCCTTGCTTTGAATATTGTTGCCAAATACAATCTGGTGCTCATGCTATATATTTAGAGATCCTTGATAAAATCCAAAGAGTCCGTAAAGTCATCTGTCCTGAATCTCTGATTCAGTCACTTTCTCAACATCATAATATAGCTTCCCTGTACTTTTTCTATAAGTACTTTTTCTGTAATTGTTCTGATGAACTTTCCTCTTTCGTACCTAGACTTTATGAATTTAAATGCAGTACTAGATTGGCGACAAGTTCTCATCATTTTAGATTTGAAATGGATAAATTTAATCGTAAGTTCTATGCTAACAGTTTTTTTTCTTGCTTGTGGAACTCTCTACCAGTTTCTTGGTTTTGAGTCAACTTTGATCTTATTTAAATGCAATCATTATCTTCAAACTTCTTATTGCCTATTCTTTTATTATCCTCAATCCTTAATAATGTTTTCTTTTTCTTATATACTTTCACACTCAGTAACCCCCTGCATCTTACAAGCTTTGTTGCCTTGCTGAAAGTGAAATGATTTTTTTAAATGTTTTTGGTTTCTTTGCAACTTTTTGAGAATAATTACTAATTATCAAGTGATTAATTGAAGCAACCCTACTATCACTCTATCTACAGATACACCAATCTATTAGTGTTTTCATATCTATCTATCCAGGTTGTACCATTTAATAATCTGATCATCAATAATTGGTCAAATCAGCATTTGCTGATTAATAGGTAATCAGATTTTATATTTTTACCAATTAACTAGTTTTCATATTCGGTCATCATTGTTTATTATATAGCTGAAATTTCATCTCTCATTACCTTAGATATCAAATTAAATTCAATTATATTCTGATAGTTTCCGATGTATTTTTTTGGCTAATCTATATAGAGAGTAATCAAATTATTGATTATCAACTGATTAATTGGTGAAAACATAGACTTGAAGAAACAAGTGTAAATAAATCAGTGTATAATAATGATAGTTGTTCATCTAAGAAATTCACACTGAAAATGCACACATTAATTTTAAAAACTTTTATAAAAATCTAAAATTATGATCTAGTTTCAGCAGTGACACAAACAAAATCAGAATATTTAAAGATAGGCTCCCTGTCTGATGGGGCTGCAAATGAAATCGTTTTGTTTTTTTTTTTGTTTTACAATGATGTTCACCCTATATGAGGTAGAGTAAGAAGCACAGTTTATAGGGATATGTGGGGAAGATAACAATTGACCCCAGACTTGAACAGTTTAGTGATCCTTTTAGGTGTCAGTTCCATAAAGCAGCAGGTCGAGGAAAGAAGCTGCTCAAATGGAACATGAATATGAAGCAATAAGTTTACTACAGTGGGTGTGGCATTGCATGTCTTAGCTATGAAGGTTATACCTGGAGAAATTAAGGAATGATGTATAGAAATTTGCATATATTGCAGGATGTAAAATAAGTCATCACCTTCCTCAACACAGAGATGCTTTTGAAATATCTAAAAAAATCTGAAAATCAGGCAAATGAGATGTTTTGAATTTGCTGCTATGTTGCTATTCAACCAATGAACAAAAAGCAAACACAAATAGATATGAATTGTAAATGACTGAAAATATTTCCTTAATCATTTCCTATTGAATCACTAAATTTTTCTTTTCTTTTATGTAGATACCAATAAAAATCTCATTAATTGAACTAATTAGTCGAGTTGAAAGATGAGTGCAGACTGGTAAATTCCCATAAATTAAGAGCAGATTAATGCTTAATTTATTTCTTAATTTCATGTAAAATTGATTTTACAGCTTCTGTAGTTTTTTTTTTTTTTTTTAGATAATCATTGCATCAGACTGTAATGAATTTTTTGATTCCTCCTCCTCTGGAGGAAATACATCACATTATTAAACATTTAAAAAAAAAAAAAAAACAAGAGAGAAAAAAAAATATAAATACAGCCTCTTCACAGTGATTAGCAATATTGGTATTTTAGAAGTAAAAACTTTGACAATTACTCAATTTCTAAATTGATTACCAACATTATATTCTACAGCAACTATAATGTACTTTAATATTTTTAGCACTCTTGATTAGTCTGAAAAAGATAAAAGTGAAAATGTGATATTTATTAAGCTATATAATTTCTGGTAATTATTTAACTTTTACACTTGTTATTTATAATAAAATGGAGAAGAGAAATATTCCCGTCTCATAATTTAGAATGATTAACACATGACAATAATATATTTATGATTTTTAGTTGATGGCATATCTTACTGTATCTTTTTTTTTTTTTTTTTTTTACTGTTTTAAAACTCACTTAATCTAGAAGAATGTCTTACAGAAATTTTTCTCAAGAAACAAATAGTTTCCAGCAAACAGTCATCTTCTATATGCCAGATGCCTTCAAAATATGGGTGATCATGGCTCTCCACAATTTTCTGTCCTATGTTGCTCTTAGTAAATTTTGTCTTTTTGCTCTTTCTCCTAGCACCTGTTTTTTCAACTATTTGCACAAGTTCATTAGGTAGGTTATTCACTGCTTTCATCTATCCCTCTTGCCATTAATATGTCCTGTCAGTGTCAAATTTTCTAAGCCATACTTCCTCCTTTTGTTTCCTTTTTTCTCAAAAAACCAGTATTTCCCAGCAAGCATTTTTTAAAATGATACTCTTACATTTTTCCAGCAATCTTATAGCAAACAGTCTTCTATGTGCCAGGTCACTTCAGGACATTGGCGATCATGACTCTCCACAATTTCCTGTCCTTTGTAAATTATGGGCTTACAGCCACATCACATTGATACACTGGTTCCTATAGGATCACCAAAGTTAAGTAACATCAAGCCTGGTCAGTACCTAGATGGGTGAGCACTTGGGAATACCAGGTGCTGTAAGCTTGGATGTGCAGGTGGTGTAATGGATAATAGCTCAGAATTGTTCATCAGAGAGCCAAGTTCCAAATTCCGTTGTGTTTGTTATATTCACTTATGTGCAAATACCTTTGCAAAAGGCATAAATCCACCTCTTCTCCCCACAGCAGTGGGTTAATTAGTAAAACTTGTATTGCTAAACCATTATTATCTCAAAAAAATATTCTTACAATCTAAAAATAGTTTCTGGCTTTAAATAACCTGTAGAAGTTTTGATAAGACATAGAAAACAAATCAATCAAATTAAATCTTAGTAAATTTTGTCTTTTAGCTATTTCTCTTAATACTTGTTCTGCCAACCATTTACACAGGTTTTTTTTTAGATAGGTTATCCACTGTTCTGCCTTTAATATGTCCTGTGAGTATCATATTTTCTAAGCCCTCTTTCCTCATAAAAGTGTCCGTTTTATTTCCATTTTCTCGAAAACCTTGTCATGGCTCACATGTTGTTCTCAGTCCATGGTTTTCTCAGCATCCTTCTGTAGAACCACATTTCTATTGCCTCGAGTCTTTTCTTCATCTGTCAGGAGATTGTTCAGTATTCACTGTCATATTGAAGGACTGATATTACATAACTATTAAGTAGTATTTTCCTGCTTTTTATTATTTTGCTTAGCTTTTGAAAGGCATTTTTTGCCATCCCACTGCATCTTTGGATTTCGGTGTTCGGTTAAAGATGTTCCAAGATATTTAAATTTTTGTACTTTGGCATCTCCAATTTGTAATTCTCATGTTGGGATATGGAGATGACAATATTGATAGCAGGTACAGAATGAAGGTAGTAAAAGAAAGCAAGAATAAAGGACCAAACAACTGTAAAAACAGAATGTCTGGTTGTCAGCAAGAAGAGCAAATGGTCTCTAGTTTTTAAGTGTTATAACATTTTTTTTATCTACAAATGTTAATGTAGCAAACAACCTCATACAATATCACAAAATCTAAGCAAGATTGAGTTCATTTATATACTTTTACTTTATGTGCCATGTCTCCTCAGAATGTCGTCATTCATGGTCCTCCACAATTTCCTGTCCTTTATAGCTCTTAATAAATTTTCTTTTTGTTCATTTTTTCCAAACCCTGTTCCACCATCCATTTACTCAAGTTCACTGTGTGTTTTATGCATTGTTTTTCTCTATCCCTCTTGCATGCAATCTGCCCTGTGCATATCACATTTTCCAAGTCTCCTTTCCTCATTATGTTCCCTGGAAATTTCAACTGTCTCTTCCTGATATGAAATAGAATTTGAATTTTTCTTTCCATTTTCTCTAAAACTTTCTTGTTGCGGTCCATGGTATCCTCAGCATACTTCTGTAGAACAACATTTTTGTTGCTTCAAGTTTCTTCTTCATCTTTGAAGCATTCAATACCGTACAGGAAGACAAATATCATATAACACTTCAGTACTCTTGTCTTTGTTTCTAACAAGGTTTTCCTGTTTCTTAATACTCTGCTTAGCTTTCAAAAAGCAACTTTATCTATACTATTGCACTTCTCTGTTAAAACACTTCTCAGGTATTTAAATTTTTTTTTACGTGTTTCATTTTGGTATCTCCAATTTGTAATTTGTATTTTGTTTTGGTTTATTTTGTTTTATGGCATATCAACCTCAATAGTTTAATACTGACAAGATTTTTTTTTGTTGAGTCAAGTCTATTTCTGGTAATATTTATTTTTTAAAAAATGTATTGTTTTTATTTATACTATAACATTTACTTTTAAATTTTCAAACCCAAAATAACGAGAAGAACTAATTTTTAAAATTTTTTAGGAGATATTCGCACAGTATTATATGTAGTAAGGATTTTACAAGTATGCAAACTATGCAGGAACAAACTTTAAATGATTTGCATGATGTTAATTACTTGCTCGTACTCAAGTCTGCAAAATAATGAAGAAAATGTGGAATCTATTGGATTTGAGAAATGCACAAATGTATTGATTAGCTGAAAGTAGAAATCTATAATTGTGTTAAATGGGAGCAGATGTATATAATTTCCATGAGAAATAAGATCCAATAAAAAAATAAGCTACACTGAAAATTAGTAAGGATAATGTAGACTGGATTATAGCAAAACGAATGAGGTGTGGTAAATTTTACAAGAATATAAACATAATGAAAATACAAGTATTAAATCATGAACTCTATATCTCCTTTCTGAATTAATTTTATATAAACTATGTGAGATCCATCTTTAGTAGATGGATCCTACTACTGGCAAATGTGTATATCATTTTTTTTTTTTTTATAGCTAGGGAGTTCTGCACAGATAATTGTGGCCATTGTGAAAGAAAGGTGGCTTTATTGGATTTTCTGACATGACTCTGAATCCAATTCTGCAGAGGTTAAACCATTTGTTCTTGACTCACTCAATGCATCTTTCTGATCAATATTCAAACTGGGACTCTTCCTCACCTCCTATGCATTGGCTATTGCAAACCAATTTTCCCCTTCACACCTAGTAATAGCTTTATACCTTCTTTTGGCAATTTTCTAATCAAGTTGCTCTTTCCCTGACACTTTTCCCTCCTTCACCATTTTTAAGAAGAGTTATTACAGAGATGCCATTCTTTTCCATTTACACTTGGCAAAGAATGATTCTGTTCAATAAGTTTCAACTGAACACTTTGTCATGAAATAAAATAAAAATTCATTAACACTGACTGTTACACAAGACCTAGATAACAAATGAAGCTTAATTTTAGGAAGAATTTAATTTGAAAACACTATTCTTCTCAACAAAATTACTGGAAAAAAAACATTCTGCTTTTGACATATGAATATATGAACTATAATTAAGTTCAGTTTTTTTTTATTTCTGAAAGCTACCAATCTTTAATCTTCTTTTCTGTAATGAGAGAAGATATTTTTTGTTTCATGCATACAACTTATGCCATTAAATAAGATCATTTTTGTTTAAATTTGTACAAGGAAATTAAATTTCTGATATTGATTATTCAAATTATTCTAAATGATTCAATTTGATGGTAGACCTCAATACCTATAAAGTTACACAGAAAACACAAATTTAAAATGAGAAATTCTAAGAATTAGCAAGTATAGCCAATTAACTCGAGCACAAATCAAAAGCAAAGAAAATCTTTTTTCAAGACTGTCAAAATACAGATAATTTCTACCAATAAAAGCTAATAAATCTTTAGACTTAAGTTTATGCATTCTAATGTAGTTGTTAATCTCATATATTCCCATCAAGACTAGCTTAGACCAGCGGTCTCCAACCAATGGGCTATGGACCATTTGGTACTAGCCCACACAGAATAGAAACTTTTTTTTTCCCATTTTATTGACTATCATGATGTTTATTGTTTTAGTTATGTGTGTGACCATGGAAAAATTGTCTGTCATGACAGCAGTCTGTGGCACAAAAAGGTTGGGGACCGCTGGCTTAGATCAACTGAATTTCCAGTTATATTCTTTAATGTACTGGATTTGTAATATAAATGACTATTCTCATAAAACTGTCTCTTTTATTGCTAGGAATGATAAAACAATAAATGGCAAAATATTATTAATAAATTCCTTACAAAAAATTGGCTCATTTCTGTTCCTTTAAATAATGAACTATTTCACAATAAATACTAAAATATTAGTTCATTAACAAAGAAAGAAGTATGTGCTGGTAGCATAATGGTTATTAGCACTGAAAATACTCAAACTACTCCATAACATTTCCCAAGAATTCATGACAATTTTTGAATGTTAATAATATAATAACAAAATGGTCTGTGGAGAGCCGTGATCATCTATGTCCTGAAGTAATAAGACATTTAAAAGAACAGGCAAAAAAGATAATCTTAATGCAAAAGACTTTAAGAGTAAAAGGCCATTTTAAGCTGCTAGTTCTGTTACAGCCAGAAATATATTTCACAGTAGATTGAAAACTTGTAAAGAAAGATTTGGCCAACTTGTTTTTAAATGAAAGAAAGGAAGATAAGCAAGGAAAAGAAAATGATTTAATTTATAAAGATCATAAGTTTAATCTGATCAGGAAATGTATTTCCATTTACGCTGATGATTTACATAACTTTAATAACCAGGGTATTAGGTAAATCTGTCTTTATATTGTTTTTCTTTTTCATGAAACAGCTTTGATGTCTGCAAACAAAATATACTAACCGAATCAGAAACAAGAACATTAGGAAAAGAGATTGACCGAAAAAAAAGTGAAAGCAAGAGAAAAGTTGTACTGAAGTCTAAACCATTTTCTTCCTCTTACACTGCCATTTGCTGATGGAGTTGAAACAGAAATGAGATGTTATCTTTGCATTACAAGACAGACATATTGTCAAAGTAATCTCTCACAAAGACTATTTACAAACTGTCATGCTTCTTTCAAATATGATCCATTTATGAGATTTGTAGTGCCAAAAAATTCCATTGAAAGTAACCATGGAGAAAAAAAACAAAAAACTTTGGAAATAAAATTGGGCGGGGGCATCAATATCATTTAATACAACTGAAAGAGAGAAACACTGTATAAAATTGTTTTCTTTTATTTAAATAAAATGACTCAATGTTTTTATTCATATTTTCATAACTAAATACCGATATGTATGTAGATATTTACATCATCATCATCCCCTTGATTATTGTATTCGTGGTGGGTGGGGGGTGTCTGAATGCAGAAGCCACGCTGAATCTCCTTCACAACGGTCTGTCAATGACAGCCATCAGCAATTCTGGTATGGTCATACTTGTCAATTGTTTGACATTGCCCAACCAGCTTTTGTGTTGGTGTCCTCTCCTACATCAACCTTTAACAGTGCTTTACATGATGGTCTTACACTGGCTGTCATACCCACAAAACTTTCGACCTCATTAAAAAAGGGGTGAAAGTTTTGTAGGCTGCCAGGAACCTCTTCTCGCCACTGTCAAATGGAGAAAAATGGTGTGCTTACATATTTATATTTAAATTTCAGAATATATAAATAACTAAACATGGACTGATGCTGAAAAGTTCTTGGTCTGACCCAAATGATTAAATATCAGTCGTTGTTTAGGACGAGCTTCTTTGTCCAGTCAAGATTATTTTAGCACCTTCTCAGATGTGTATACGTGTACATTTGTTTTTATTTAAAACATAACTACATCTCCTGTAAGAACTCTGGCCAGGAGATTGGAGGTTTTGAGAGGTGTGGAACCACCTCTTAATTACTGCTGTTCCCAGACCCACCCTGACCCAACGTGGTAGCACCTGTTAGGGTCCAAACAAATAGTGAACCCTGAAACAAAAACAAAACACTATGAAAGTACAAAATTACGTTTTTATAGTAAAAATAACAGCAATACTTTTTTTATATAAGAAGAATTACCAATAACACCTATTTTTAGTAAAATTACCAACAATATATTTTATCTGTAGTTGAAGGCATGCTAATACATTCAAAATATTGACATTTTAGCATTAAATAACTCATAGAAGTTGATATGCCAAAAAAAAAAAACCCAACATGAAAGAAATTTCATGACATTAATCTCTATAATATCCTAAAATTTCTTAAAGAAATCAAACTGTATTCCAAAATATAACTACAAAATAAAACACACATATTGCTGCCTCTAGTAATTATGCCCACACAAACATATATATGCACAAAAAGCTGAGTATCATCTACCATGTAACCAAATGTGAAAGCAGAATAACATATATCATCTGTTTTATTACTTCAAAGTTCCCAAGAAAATTAAATTTTGACATTAAATGACCCATAAGAAGTTTATATGTCATTATGTGTGTGTTTGTGTGTTAATAGATATATTTATTTTTATATTTAAAACTCAAATTGCATTTTCATTATACATAATTATTATTAGTAGCAGCAATCAATGTACGTCAACTGAAGGACAAAGCATTTTCTCCAAGTCTTTCTGTATTGTCATGTCTTACTAGCAAACCCATCTATCTCATATCTTTATTTTCTGTTTGTTTTTTTCCTACCATGTTTGCTATCATTTGGACATCAGACAGCCAACGTTTTGCTCATTTTGTTAATCCCTTATTTCTATTTATCCTGTGGTTGCCAAGAACAGTACCTACTTCCTTTTCCCATAGGCTCATGGCCATACACATCCTTACAAGACAGCAGACTTTCAACTAACTCAATATATCAATATGTGTGTGTCAGAGAGGTACTGAAAAGTTCTCAGGTGAACCAAGAATAGATTCTAAAATCTATTTTTTTCATATTTTGGGAAGTGGGTTGTGATAAGCATTATAAATTTAATTTGTTTGTTTTATGCTAATGTTGCATTGATGGGACATGGCACTAGCAAGAAAGAAATGTTAGCTTGTGATTATTTTACTGGATAAGGGTGCATAATGAGAAAAGAGGGCTTAGAAAATTTGATACTCACAAGACAGATAGACAGCAAGAGGGACAGAAGAAAACAATGCATAACTCACTGAGTGAGCTTGAGAAAATTGATGGCAAAACAAAGTTTAAGACAGATAAGAAAAATCAAGAAAAGACAGGAAATTGTACAAAGCCATATTTGCCAATGTTCTGAATTAACATGGTATATAGAAGAAAACCAATTACAGTCAGCAACAAAAAACATAATCCTTTTTATACTATAATATTATATAATTATTGGCTCCTGAAGGTTGTTTGTAAGAGTAACATCTTTTAGTAATGGGTAGCAGCTCGGATTGAGGAATCGGAGAGCTAAGTTCAAATTCAACTCGAATCCGTTACATTAACTTACATGCTAATACCTTTGGGAAAGGTATGAATCCTCTTCTTCTTCTCTCCCCCCCCAGCTATGTGTAAATAGCAAGACAGACTTGGTTGGATGACAACTGGTCTACTGCAGAAAGAAATAGCAACCTACTGCAGGAAAAAAATCTGTCTCGAAAGATACATGATTGCCTAAGTGTGTTTCACGCATGGCACATGACTGACTCAAGTCCTCACTTATCCACTCTGTTCTCCATCAAACATTGTGACATGACAGTGATCAGATAGTTTTTCAAGATATCTGTTACTAGGGATGAAGTTGAAGATGGAATGGATTCATGCCTTTCCAAAGAGCATTGGTGTTCTGGTTCAGCATGTGTCAGTTTGGTTGGAGTAAGATTGTTTGTTACAGTCGATTTCTTCTCCAAATATGATGCGAGTAAAGAATCTTTATGGTTCTTTTCTCTTTCAAAAATCTCAACATATCAATGACAAAATGTTTTGTGAAGATATTTGGCAATGGGACAAGAATTGGACTCATGCCTTTCAAAAGACTTTTAATGTGAAGTGAAATTCAAACTGTTCAAGGTTTCCATTTTCTCGGCTGTGGATCAATATTTTATTCTGTACTACTATGATAAACACCAATATGTATATCTTATAGTCAGTATATAGTGAAATTTTAATATCAGAATTCAGTTAATAATGTGTTAGGTTACAGAATTATTGATCTACTCTTGTCTAATTTTTTTATTATAATTTAATATTGTTAATATTAAATACAAATAAAATTTAGATTTGACAGATTTTTACCATAAAAAAAGATGAGTGCCAAAACATGTGACAGTCTCTCACCTCTCAGACTGATATCACATCAGATACAAGTATCCATGAATAGGCAGATGCTTTTTTTTTTTTTTTTTTTTTTTTTAATTCTTTCTCATAGGATTTTTAAAATGAAATCCTGTCATTTGATGACATGCCAATATCAATTAACAAACACTTCTCTTATCAGAACCACATATTTGAAAGAAATTTCACAGACATAAGCCAATTACTGGGAAAAAAACACCTTTTCAGGCTTTCAGAATGTGTTTTTTGATAATAAAAAAAATAGTGAGAATCACTTCTAACTGAAATGCTTTTAAGAAAGCACAAATGAAAAGTAATATCTCTCTGTCTTACAACTCTCCACCCTCAAAGCTAGATGCAAAGATTTCCGGTTTTTATCAGATATGTTGCTATTCTGATTTATAAAACTGAAATTTGAAAAAAAAAGAAACATTTTCAAAACAGAATTCAAGCAAAAAAAAGAAATTATCCCAAATGGCCTTTGAAAAATATTTTCTTTTGCAATTTATATACAGCTAAAATTCAACATGAGAATATTATTTTACCACCCTAAAATCTAAACACAGAGATGTATTTTTAGTGAAATAAAAAAAAAAATTGTTTATTATTTTTTATACTGTTTGCTTTTGTTTTAAATTCTTCACAAACTTCAATCTTGATTAGCACTTATTTTTTCTTTTCAATCACTTTTTAAATGTTTCCTGTAAAATACACCAAATATATGTTTATAACCTATGAACAATTCAAAAGTTATCAGATATGTGTTCAGCAAATAAATGAGTCAGCGCTCTGATGCCACTTTGGGCTATTTGCCATTTCAGATCATACCAACACATCTCTGTATGCCAAATTATTAAAAGCCAGGAGTTTTGCCAATGACTTGTTTATGGACAAATGGACAATCAAGAATATCCCACAAAAATTTTGTGGGTCATCATTTTTTAAATCATAACAAAAAGCGCAGTATAAGCTGCAGCTAGTCTTTTGTGAAAATAGATTAACAAATATACTGACATGAGTATTAAAAATGTGGTGGAAACAATCTTTTCCACCCATGACTTTTTGTATTGTTTCATACATAGGAATAAACACATCACCTAAAAGTTGAGAGTAAATTTTCAGTTACATTTGTTTCAAATTCTCTTATTTTTCTTTTTTACAACCTTCTCTTTGTTATTTGCAAAATTAAATCCATGGATCTTATACTTTAAATTATTTTTGAATAATCACAAATACAGATTTTAGATTTTTATAGTTACAGCAACTATTGTTAAGAGTGTATGTGTGTGCATATGTCTATATATATATATATATATATATATATATATATATATAATACAATATGAATTAAGATTATGAAAATGATCATTAACCTAATGTAATCTTAATTCCTATCGTATGAAATATGTTGTCCTGTTTAATTAAACATTGAGCTCTACATGTGAATCAGTTTTAATATTTATTATTGTTTTAATAGGATTCACTTGGATTATATATATATATATATATATATATATATATATATAGATGAATTTTTATTATTACTCATTATTTTTAGTGGATACCCATATTTAAGTAGATGTTCAATTCAGGCCAGTAGACAAAAATATACTGTTTAATAAATAAACAGACCATCTACTAAAATATGGGTATTGACTAAAAATAACATTTAACTAATAAGATATATATATATATATATATATATATATATATATATATATATATAAAAATTGCTGTAAATCTATGACAATGTTTATATATTCCATGAATTGTTTGGACTCTTTTACCTGCAGCATTTCAGCTAATCCATTCTCCAAACATCTTCCATATGTAAAGGTTACATTTGCCACAAATTATTTCTGTTAAACATCCTTTTCTAGTTTACTCTACACACAAAAAGATATCACTCATTCTATGCATTTTGTACAGATGCCACAGAATAGATTTTTGAAACATTGTAGTAACAAAATGAATGGAACCCAAACAACTCTTTGAATGATAATTGACAGACTGGGATATTTATACATATTGTCAGATTATATTTTAAGTAAGCTTTGTTCATTTTCTATATTTCTTTGTAAACAAAAAAGAATAAAAATATTTCCTTTCAATCTATCTTATAATTTATCTTTGTTTGTTTGGATAGTTACTTTGTAAATTTGGCCCAAGTTCTGGATTTAAAACAATCTGTCAAATGTCAGAAGTGAGAGGATGAAGATTTCAAACAGAACAACAAGTAAGTTAGTTTGATATTCACTTCTTTCCTACTTTTAAATAGATTTTATCTTGATAACTCAACCATAACAGAATTTTGTTTTGCAATGTATTTTGTTTGTTTGATAATCTGTATATGTTTGTGTCTGTCAAAAGCATGTTTTTCAACATTCATCAAGTACTGAATAGACAAATGATTTTTTTGTAACAATGATAAATCAGCGTTCAAAGAACATTTGGAATTAAATCAATTAAAAAAAAAAGATTAGCAAAGTACTGTGTGTATTTCAAAGAATCTGGGATTCAAATGTTTTTATGATTTTCTACAATACTTTTTGTCAGATTAAAAAACAATAACTGCTAAATTAATAAGTAATATATTATTCATGTGTATTCTTTGCATCTGTATGTCTTTTCTAGAAAGTGCTTAAATTTTAAAATGGTTCATGCTAGAAATGTACAACTGCAAACATTGGTTAACTGATTTTTTTTACAAGGGTTGGCTGAAAAGTTCATAGGCTAACCAAAATACTCTCATGGAATGCGATTAAATGAGATTTATTTTTAGACATAGTCCTCCCTGCAGGTACCTAGAAAGAAACAATGCCGTTATTAATAAGCAAAGTTGAAATTAATGCACACAAGATTTCACAGCTCTAGAATCACTCCTTCATAATCAGCCTATGAACTTTTCATGCTACCCTCTTAAATGTTTAAAGATGAACTTTATACTTTTATTACGATTTTTATTATGAGATTTGTCATTTAATTTTTGTATAAAGTTATTTTTTAACAACTGAAATGTTTTAGGATTTAAGATTAAACTACCAATAAGTGAGAATACTAACAGTTTCTTTAAAAACCTTTGCCATATAAAATGTGAAATGACTATTTCCTGCAAAACTAAGGGATAAAGTGACATAAAGAGTTACAAATTGACAATGGCTCCTGGCCCTGACAACTGGGCTCCTGGCCCTGACAACTGGGCTCCTGGCCCTGACAACTGGGCTCCTGGCCCTGACAACTGGCCTCCAAAACCATACTTTTATGATAAACAGATAAAATAGCCTTTGCAGAGTTTATAAACTGGTATTTAATTTCCCAAATTTTGAATCTAAACTTTGCTTAGATCATTCAATGAATGAATAGAGGAAATAAGAGCAAGTAGACTAATCGTTTATATGTACAAAGGCATCTAATCTGAATTCCCTTGGATTAGTTTATAGAACAAACATCTCTTAAAGAATGCTCAGTCTTCATTCTACAACACAAAGTAATTTCTACTGGCAGGAACTATCATATTCTATCAACAATGTAAAATCTTATGATAAGCCATGAACATTCCAGTAGATCATAGAAATTTCCTTGTGGATTACTAAGTTCAGAAAAGAAAAATAATGACTCGTAGATGTGAAATGGGTTTGACATTGTAAATGAAAAGAAGTCATCTCATCTGTGGATGAGACGATTATCAATTCATTATGAGTTAATTGACAAAATATGGACAAATTAACACATTAGACCATCCCAGATTATTAAAATGGAAGGCAGTGGGTATAGAAATCAACTGATAGAGATATAGAGTATTGAATTGAGATTAACAGACAAATACAGATGGAAATAGTTGAGTGTTGAGATGCAGTGAGATAGATAGAATGTCAGCAGTAAATGAATAGGATAGATAGATACAAATTGAACTGGGTAGATTGATAGATACAAATCAAGAGGGATAGATAGATTGTTAGGGAGAAATCGAATGAGATAGAGAGTAACAGATACAGAGGGATAGGTACAAATAGCATGAGAAAGAGACAGCTGTTTGATGCATTTATGTAATTTTTTCACTTAAGAACAAATTCACTCTCCTCCATTTGACATGGTGTGTATAATAGGTAAATTGACAAGCAGACAAACAAATTTATTAATACTGATCAACCAGAAATAAGAATGAATCTTTTGCTCTAATACATATATAGCAAAGTTTTTAAGTTCACTTTCTGAAACTGTAGATGACAAACCCCACAGATATAAAATAAATTGAAAGAAATAATAAATGAAGATATATATTCTTGAATATTAAAGAAGTTTCAGATTACAAGTAAAACATAGTTTTCTTCATCAGTCTTTCTAGCTGTCTTTTTTGTTTGTTTTTCAGAAATATTAGCAAATCATATGCAACAGTGAAATACAGATGTTATAAAGTATCTTTATCAGATAAATGTTGTTTTCTTTTCAAAGAGGATTACAGCTAACAAGGAATTGAATTTTGTCAATCACTTATTGTTACGAATCAGGAACGTGTTTTCTAACCAATCAGAAAAGAGGAAAACAACTAAAAATTTAAGGTAAAAGTAAATACTCCTACTAATCATGGCTGAGAGCACTTTATTGAACAAAAGTATAAAATAATAATAATTTATTACTAATACTATTATGACAAAAATGAAAAGAAATATTACAGTGAGAACTAATCTGAATTTTGGACATTACATAAAATCCAATAAATACTATAATGGTAGTATAAATAATGTTAGCAGAATTCAAATACCATTTTAATTTCATACACTTACTGAAGAATTATGAATAAAATGGAACAAGACTTTTTTTTTTTTTTTCCAAAACATGAACCCTTAATCTTTCTAAATTTGATTCCTGTCTATATATGATAGATATTTTCCTTAGATAGCAATAAGCATTGAAATCTTGGAGTAACTCTATGGATTTCGCTCTGCAGATTATAAATACAAACTTCCTTAGTGATTTAAAATAAATGTGGTATTTCAATTGGTAAATGTCCAAAGATTTATCTGTCATAAAAAAAGATAAAGATGAAATCTGCCTTACCTTTAAGATGACAGATTGTTAAGACATAATGAAAATAAAAAATAATCATTGTTCTAAGTCCAATGATGAATGGGAAAGTTTATAATCGCATATTATTTTGCTTCAATAGAACTGGGATCAGCCTACATACTGTAAATCTAGCAGATTATAAGTATGATGCAATCATTTGCTCAGTTGAGATCAGTCTTCTTTATTCTTTACTTATTATCCAAGCATTTTTTGAATTCTTAGTCTTTGATATACTTTTGTATTTGATATTTATATCATTTGGTATATCTGTCAATGAACTAGCTACCAATGCTACTTGTAAAATAACGGATTCATAAGTTTTGTTGATTCTAAGTGAAGAACATAAATAAAAATAATAATTTGCTACTAATGATATTATAATAAAAACAATAATAATTTGCTACTAATGATATTATAATAAAAACAAATATTACAGTGAGCGATGATAGAATGAAGGATTGATATTAAGGTTTGATGTGATTTTCTGCAAAACTATTGAGCTCTTGTAATAGCATCTATTACATTTAATCAGGTTTCCCTGGGATAAAATGATATGTTTCAGCCTCATCAAGAACTTTTATTTCTGATATGATGTTTGCTCACTGCTGTAAAGTGACAGCCTGAGCAAAATTTCAATAAAAGGCAGCTAAAAAAGTAAACAACGTAAATACTAGTGAAAATTGATCATAATAACGGTAGACAATAAGCAGTTCACCTAAACACCTTTTTTTGAGGCAATTTGAGAGTTATAAATAGTTTGCTCAATTTTACTATGATCAGTTACTTTTCCTGTGAGTCTACATTATACATATTTAAATTAACTTACTCACTTTCATAAACATTTTCAGAGTTTTTAATTTTCTTATAAACAAAATTATTAAATTCAAAACTTTCAGGTATATTTTCCCATTGTTGGTCACATAAACAACATATAATTATCATACTTGATATTGTTTTGCTTTTTACCTTGTAATATTCAATTCATATTGTGAGTGAATGTTTTGGCATACATAAACAAATATTTACTTTACTTTGTTTCTTTGTACACAGATCACTGGCAACTTTCATGAGTAAACATTAGAACTTTTAAATATTCCTAACAATTTATGCTGTTCATTAAATAGAAATTTGTTCTTTTTACCTCAGGCTCATCTTCTTCAATTTCCGTTTCTCTACGTATCTGACTGAAATTGTTCTTCAAATAATTTCCAATTTCACACACTTAACAAGATGATGATCTGCTACTAAAGTAATGCTTTCCTGAATTTATCACCCACTTGCCAAGACAGGAAAAGAAGAAACAGAATAGCCACTTTCATGTTACCATTTCTTGCATTAATTTGAGGACATTACTTGCTTTGTGTATAGTATAAATCATGAACATAACAAAATTAAAAAAAAAATAAAAATTTCTTTCAAAGTAATACTGAAATAACAAATAGAAGAACAGAAATACCAGGATCAATTGGCACCATTCTGTGACATTCCCAATATTTTCTTTTGGCCTAATTTATACTATTTTAGATTTTATTTCTATTTTTTTTATTCTTTTCGGGGTTTTTTTCTTTGTTTTGCTTTCATACCATTTTTCTGTATTCAGCATTTCACACTCCTTAAATATTTATAAATTAGCATTTGAATAAAAAGTTATGTATACACAATAACCAAGTGACTATACAAGAAATATGAACTGTTATTATTCAAAACGAGACTCCAAATATTGCTGCATTTTTATGGCAAACAAAGAACTAAAGGAGAAAAACAAATAAAGATGGAGGCTGCAGAAGATTGTAATGCCACAACTGATAAATCATTTTCATTGACAATTTCTGCATTGAGTTTTTTCCAAGCAAGCAAGCAAACTTTAAACAAATTATATTTTCGTTTGATTGGGTTGGCACTAGGGTAATTTGGTAGTACCCATTTTTTTCCCAAATATGATGTCTCAAGAATTCTTGACCTCACAGTTCTCTTTTCTAACACCAGTAACAAGATATTTTCCCAAGAGACTTTTTCATGATAGAGTGTATGAGAAGTGAATTCATGCTTTCTCCAACAGTATTAATACAAAGTGACATAAGTAGTATATATAAGTAGGAACCTGGAATTTGCTGATACTGTTTTCTGTGCTGAAATCAATGTTTCAGTTCATTTAAAACAAAACTTACATGAGATAAAACACAAGTTTTAGCTGTAACTGATTCAGATAAAAGTTAAATTGATATTGTTTGTATGAAATTTAATCTAGAGTTAAATGCAATACCAGAATCATTTTAGCAAGTAAAATATTACATAATATTATTTAAAATATATATATATATATATATATATATAAAGTAAAATTAGACAATTGTGTGCCCATAGCTTCCCTCTGTCTCTTCTACAAGTATTTTCATGGCAGCTGTTCTTTTGCTGGTTCCCAGACTGCATGAATTTAAGCAAGATACTAGGCTGGCATCTCAGTCCCACCCTTTCACTGTAGAAACAGTTAAATGTAACCATCTCTTCTACAGTTAAATGTAACCATCTCTACAGCTTTTTCTCCCACACTTCCAATCTGTGGAACTCCCTTATCCTTGCTTACTTCCCCGATGACTATAATCTTTAAATATTCAAGTTTAATGTCAATTGACATCTGACACCCTGATCTTGTTCCCCCGTTCTTCTCTGTATCCTTTCCTCAAACATGCCTCTTTACACTTGTTCTCAATCCTCTGTAACCCCTTGTGTACTAGTGGCACTCCCACCTTGCTTGAGGTGAATTGTTTTAAAAAATATTCTTTCTTCTTAGCTTACTTTGCCACAAGGTAAAAATGAAGAGAGAAGATTGTATTGTACCAGTCTTTCAAGTGGAGATGACTTACCTACCCATCTACTATTAAACTAATAAATCAAGCTATTTTGGACATTCATGAGTATATCACACCATCCTACATGGTCTTGCATCAAAGTTAGGAGGTTACTATGGTGGCATCCTGAGTCTTTACATAATTGATTAATTTAGAGTGTTTCTGGTTGAACAACACATCTTACACCATAGTGACAAAGAAGAGGTGACACATTTCTACTATTAAAAGCAGCATTTAAAAACCATGATATCAAGCCCAGTTTGAACACTAGCACTGAAAGAAATACCCAATTATTTTAAACACCAAGCAGTTTGTGTGTATGTATGTATATATATATATATATATATGACAAATGGAAAACGTTTCATTAAAAATAGCTTTGATTACACATTTTGCCATTCAAGGCTTCATCAGATCCCAAAAGAAAAGAAAGAAATGTTTATATGTTTGCTTAAATAATGAATCTGAGGAAGCCTTGAATTGTGAAATGTGTAATCAAATCTATTTTTAATGAAACGCTTTCCATTTGTCAAATTTCTTACAAATTTTGTCAGGATTCTGTATCCTATTTTAAAAACAAACACACACACATACAGATATATATATATATATATATATATATATATATATATATATAATATCATTATCATACTAAAAATTCAGGCAGCCTGGTTGAAAAACGAATGACAAACTTGTCTAGTTTCAATATTAAATCCCCTTACATGAACATTCCTGCAAACAAATCTTTAAATCTTAAAAAAAATGACATCTATCACAAAAATAAAAATAAATATCTCTGTACCAATAAAAATCTAATGTCTCATCACCAATCAATACTATTTTAAATCTTACAATTTCTATAAACAAATACTTATACTAGCAAATGCCTTTCTTTGCAAAACTTTCTTTCTGTTTTACTGTTTAAAAAAAAACAAATGCCTTTTCTATAAAAAACAACAGAAACCAGATTGCATCAACATTAAGACAAGCATACATCTGGAGAAGACAATAATTTACTTAAACGTTTAAAGGCCCTTTTGAAGTACATATGATCCTCAAGAGCTTCTTCAATGAATTAATAATTTAATAGCTGTATATTTGATTGTTGGTAGATTTTGCTTTGTGGCATATCAAACTGCATGGGTTATTTAATGCCAAAGTCTAAGTCTTTTGAACACAATTTTATGGTTTCGACTAAATATATTTCAAACATAACTGTATGCCTTCAAGTACAGCTATTAGGTTGGTGCAAAAATAAGGACGTAATAATGTCGTTTTTTGACGTATTTTTTTAATGTCAAAAAACGGCATTATTATGTCATTATTTTTGCACCAACCTAATAAAATTTATTTTTTGCCATTCTGTGATGAAATGTATTCATGGTAATTTTACTATATATCACTGTCACTTCATATATATATATATATATATATATATATATATAGCTGGTGTTTTTACTGTAAAAATGTATTTTTATATTTTCATAGTATTTTGTTTTTGTTAGGAGATTCCCTAT
Source organism: Acanthosepion lycidas (assembly GCA_963932145.1). Classification (NCBI taxonomy): domain Eukaryota; kingdom Metazoa; phylum Mollusca; class Cephalopoda; order Sepiida; family Sepiidae; genus Acanthosepion; species Acanthosepion lycidas. Next base: position 58,215,711 of record OZ010594.1, on the reverse strand, counting down.
TTGCCCATAGCTTGGACCGTAACAGATGCAACCACACTCCTCAAAATCTCCGATCTCCCAATCAGAGACCTTGCTGCTGGATATAACGTCGTACCCAGGATGACTTTATAGTTGAAATCTGTCTTATTTTTTTGCAGTTCTGTCTAAAGTACACTGGACAATTAGTTTTTTTTTTTTTAATATATGACAGAATAGATTTCAGTTACTGGCTGAATCTTGACTATTTTTAATAACAATTCATATAATTTGTATGCACAGACTGACTTCAGAAGGATCTCTCATTGTGCAATAATGATTTTCAATATCAAATTTTCTTTGTTTTGAAAAAGAACTATGATTGTGGATAGATTTTCTGAAATATGTTTGTAATGTTTGGATAAATAAATTTGAAATGAATTCATGAAAACATAGTTCCATGAATTTGGTTTCTGCACTAGTTCTTCTTTGATAGGCTGAAAGAGGAATTTGGTTTGATTCTAACTCTTTAACTCATTGGACAGCATTGAGATTTTAGTTATAAGAATAATCTTATCCAAAAATGTAATTTCAATAGAAAGTCAAAGAGACTTCAAATTTGTAATGGACATTACTTTAGTGACATGCAGAAAAATTATTAAATTATATTAGTATTGATGATATATTTTCATGACTTAAAATCTGTTAGATATATTTTGGTATTTACTTCTATGACTCCATGCATGCAATTCTAATAAATCAGTTCTATTCAAACTTCAGTTATCTATAGTAACTTGATATTTTTCTTCAACTTTAGCTGAGAGGAATAGTTTGGTACAAGAGTAAGATTACCAGTTTCTTGCTGGGTTTAAACTTATTAAATACATCACAGCAAACCAAAAATAAGCAAATTCCCATCTGGCTTCTTAGTCAACTTTGATCTTCAAAAGTTCAAATGCAGTGTCATTATCTTCTGTATTAATTCTTGTTCTTTTATTGTTCTCTCTCCTTAATAATGCTTTTTATCATATTCTCTAACACTCCATAACCTCTTGTGTCTTAGTGGGTTTATTGCCTTGCTTGGGTGAAATGATTAAAAAAAAATGTAAATATAAAAACGGTCATGGTTTTGAATACTCTTGCAGAAATGTAATGATAGGAAGTCTTCAGTGCTCTAATAACTTTTACCAATAAAAGAATTCCAAATACATAATACTAAATTTATTCTGTCTCTGACACATTTTGATTTTTACGGATGTTGATGTTATTCTAGGGTCCTTTTTCTTTGTTCAAACCTGTGAATTTGTTTTGCTTATGCTAAGTCTCACAAAATCACTATATAAAATTCACTATTTTTTTGTCAATGTTGAGCATGTTAAAATTATTCAACTTTTTAACTAGAAAAATCTCAAAAAATTTTTTAAAAGTTAAAAATTGCTGCAAAACATTGATTTATTTAAGATGGAATGATCTCTTATAATATGTCTCTAATTTGTATTTAGATACATTGTATTTATTTTCAATTTTTTTAGTTGAATTGTTCACTATTTGCATATGATCCATTATTGTACATAGTTAGGTTACAATAAAACTTGTATTTTATGTGAATAACAGCTTATTAAAATTGAGATATTGTAGATTCCAGTGGACACAGGACCCTTGAACTGGCCCGGCAAATATGATACCATAAACTTTCATTAATCTCTTTGAATTCTTTTGTGCTTATCACAATAGAGATGAAGATATAATCAAAGAAAAATCACTGTGGACAGCTATGAATTTAACTACCCTCAAGTATTGTCCAACTTAGAATGGCAAATTCAATTTCCAAATTAAAAATCCAAGACAAGCAACTTATCATGCTGTTATTTCCAGCAGCAACAATAACAACAAAATGACTGAGACTAGTTTGCATCAAAAAAAAGCTTTAAATAACATTGTTTCTAAAACAGCAGATATTTTTCTTTTTTCTCAGTTTCACAAATTAGATCATTTATGGGCTTCCATTGAAAACAAACTCAATTATCATTGCCCATTCATGCCTGACAAATTGCTATAATTTGTTTGGCAATAGAATTATATATCAAAGTAGTATTTAAATACTGAATTCAATAAAGAGAAAATGTACCATAATTTGTAGTAGAAATAAAGACATTTTCATATCTGGGTCTTTTCTGTGTTTGTAAATTGTGAATTAAGAAAAGGCTGGCAGACTGCTATGTATTATCTGATCTCATAGATGGCGGTGAATTTTTGTGACAAATAAAGAAAAGTCTTGAAGTGAGGGATATGTGGCTCTACCTGTGAATGTTGAAAATATTATGAACAGAACGTATGACAAATGAGGACATTTTAAAAAGAATAGAGACCACAGAGAAAAAAACAACCAGAAATTCACAGCTGAAATTTTGGAGGCACATAATGAGAAATGAAAGTTTAGATAATTTAATACTCACAGAGTGTATCTAAACTAGAGGAAAGCAATGAGTAAACTACTTGAGAAGTTTGTGGTACTTCTCAATCCACTTACTCAAAGACAAGGTGTCATAAAGAAGCAATTACTGAAAGTGACAAAAAACAAAACTAGAGAGAACTATTATTGTCATGACATATAATACTACATATATACATTAGAGTCATGAAAAAATGACTGAATCCAAGGTGCCAAGTCAGGCCAAAGAATCTGCTTAGTTATTGGTATGGACCTATCAACTCGGCTTCAGTCACTTTCCGACTGCCCTGTGCTATTTCAAAGAAATATTTTCACAGCAAGCGAGCTTTCCTTTTAGGTCTTCAACTTCATGAATTGCTTTACTAGATTGGCAGATAGGTCTCATCATTTTACTGTTGAAATTCAATAAATACTATAAAGGTAGTATAAATATGCTAGCAGAATTCAAATACCATTTTAATTTCATACACTTACTGAGGAATTATGAATGAAATGGAACAAATCTTTTTTTTTCTTTTTTTTTTTCACAGCATGAACCTTAATCTTTCTAGATTTGATTCCTCTCTATATATGATAGATATTTTCCTGAGATAAAAATGAACATTGAAATCTTGGAGTAATTCTGTGGATTTAGCACTGTAGATTATAAATACAAACTTCCTTAGTGATTTTTTTAAAAAAATGTGGTATTGCAATTGGTAAATGTCCAAACATTTATCTGCCATAAAAAAAAAGATAAAGATGAAATTTGCCTTACCTTTAAGATGACAAATCAGTAAAACATAATGAAAATAAAAAATAATCATTGTTCTAAGTCCAATGATAAATGAGGAAGTTTATAATCACATATTATTTTGCTACAGTAGAACTGGGATCAGCCTACATACCATAAATCTAGCAGATTATAAGTATGATGCAATCATTTGCTCAGTTGAGATCAGTCTTCTTTATCCATTACTTATTATCCAAGCATTTTTGCTTCTTTTTTCAATTCTTAATCTTAGATATACTTTCGTATTTGGCATTTATATCATTTGATATATCTGTCAATGAACTAGCTACCAATGTTACATATAAAATAATGGATTCATGAATTTTGTTGACAAAATCCTCTCTTCTATTAAATATTTATTTTTGTGACGGACAAGATATGACAAAAATCTTTCTCAGAGACTTGTTTTATTGTCATAATTCATTGGATCAAAATAAGTATTAACACTTTTTAATCATATACAAAATTTTAAAAAATAGAGAAAAATAAAATTAATGTAATGTATAACCAAGTGAATAGTAAGCCATTTTAATTTCATGAGGCAGTACAAATGATTTTATGTTATCTTGTTGCACAAATAATGACTGCAAAATTACTAATATGAAATAAAATCTGTTTCAGCACAAAAAATTAAAGATGAAATTGTTTGTTTATGCTATTTACATGTTGACTAATGTCCTCATCTTTGTTATTATTATAAATTGGCATATAAGTTATGTAAATAATGATAATTTCTTATTTGAAAATTCAGATAAACATAACAAGCCCACAATGGTATTTATATATATGACAACTGGCTGAAAAGTTTTCTAGGCTGATGAGTTGTTGTATTCTGGTAACTTGCATGTCTTTTAGTCTACCAACTGGTGTGTCTACTTGCATTTATATCTTGATCAGCCTATGAACCTTCCAGTCAACCCTTATATATAAAGTGAACATAGAAGTCAACACTGTTGCCTCTATGCTGACTTCTATGTTCACTTTTATATTTACACACACTCTATCTCTGATATTGAGCACTTTATCCCATAAATATAGAACATCTTAAGACTATATTTCTTTATATGATGTGTGTGCGTGTGAATCATTATATTTTCTAAAGTTTAAAACCAACTTTTAAAAAGTTTAAAAGTTGCCATTTTTCAATCTTCTGTCTTAATCTTTGATCAACTTTTCAAGAACATGAAGAACTTTGATATCACTTCTGCTGCATAATCAAAAACATGAAAAGTGCACAAAATAAAGGTCACTGGCATGGGGCCAGATGTGAGTGCAGGTCAAGCAGACAAAAACTCACTTCTTTAGCTGATGACTTTCAAACCCTCCATCAGACCCCAACAGAAAAATCAATGCTTTCTTTCACTTCAACATTTTCAACTTCCTTTTGTGAGATCCACTGAACTTTCATGGTATTTAAGATCAACTCTTTAACAAGTACTTCCTAAAATACCAAAAATCTTGCTGTGAAAGAAATGACTTCAATTAAACATTGTTGAAATTAGCAATTTTTAAAGATAAAAATAGTTTTAAAATTTTTTTTAATAAATTTTATTTGCATCAAATATTGCTGTCATATTGATCTGGTGCTTCTGCATTGTATTAAGAGATTCTTGATAAAATACAAAAAAGAACCTGAAATGTTATTGGTCCTAATCTGACATCTCAGCTTCATTTACTTTCACACTACCATAATGTAACTTCCTTATATATATTTATATGGTAATTGTTTTGATAAGCTAGATCTAACCATAAGTCCTAAGCTAACACTTTCTTCTCTAGCACTTTTCACTTCCAGGTTCTCAATTTTCAGTCAACTTTGATCTTCAAAAATTCAAATGCAATGTCCATCATTATCTTCTGTCTATTTAATTCTTGTATTTTTTATTGTTCTGTCTTAATTTTATTCTCACACACTCAATAACCCCTTGCATTTTAGTAGTCTTATTACTTTGAGGTAACATGATTTAAAAAATGAAATAAATATGAATCATAAAACAAGAGAAATAAGAAATATTTTTCAGTAACATTTCTTCTACAATTATTTGGGCTCTTCTTTCTATTCACCTGATCTGATTTCATTAATTTTAAATATTAAAACTGTTGAAGTAAATCTAATTTTTTAAAACAAATGAATTTTTTTAAATAATTCAAGTATAATGTTTGCCTTTTGTTGAGTTACCCCACTTACTTTCCTAAAAAAAAAAACTGTCACTAGGGGATGCTTTCTAAGCCTATAAATAGGGAGTAACATTTTCTATCATTTTCTTTTTCCTAGTTCACAAAGGGACAGTAAGATGTAGGTCTCATGTAGATAAGAACACTGCCACTGAGATATGTTCGCTTCTCTTGGTCTTGTGTTGAATTTTGAACTCTCTCTCTCACACTCAACTGTACATACACATGCTTGTTACACTTACTTCCGTACAAACACCTTCACTAGTTTAAATGTTTTTTTTTCATTCATGTTCATTGATTTGTAACATGTAACAAGATTCTACTGTCTATGTATACCCTTGTTTTGTTAATACTTACTTATCATTTGTTTATATATATAGTTTTGTTGCTACTTTGTTATTTTATTACTCAGACTCACATTCAGAGTCCACTATTTTTGTTGTGGGATAAATATACCAGGAGACATGTGTTTCCCAACTTAAACAAAACCAGCATATTTCCACAACACTATTCCATTTTTTTTTTTAAATAAACCAGTATGAAGAAGGGAAAAACAACAAAAATTAACAGGGAAAATGCTTTGGGTTAATTTTTCTGTTGTGTTGCTAAAAGAAAACATGCCAATTTAATATTTCAATAAAACTTTTAATTGCTATTTCTATTATTTCTAATATTAGCTTTTTTATATTCTACACACATTTTGTTGAAGCGTTTTAGCAATAAATAAACCTAGTCTGTATACATGGTAAAGTATATAAAAGCTGAATTCCTGACTATTCCACATAAATATACAACATGAAGATACTCAAAGAACCTCTTAACTGAGATGATAGTGAAAACAAAATAAGTAAAGATAAGAATATTATCATAATTAAATTTTGACACATGTTCCACTTGCAATCAGGATGAAACATTTTCTTATCCTCAACAAATTACAAATGTCAGGGGATCCTTCCAGTGGTATATTCCAACTTGGTTTAATCCATACATAAAATGGCATACATATGCAACTTGTATGCACTGAGGTATTTGTTTTTCCTTTGTAGATTCCATATAAAATAAGATCCATTCAAACCTAAATATATATCCATTTGCAACTTGTAATGACCTTTCAGTTGGATCTCCATTTCTGCCAAATGTCTCTGTTTTTCTATTATTTCCCATTAAAGACTGGATCCATAGCTGTATGTGTCAGCATCTTTTTAAGATTCCATAGAAATATTGGTCAGAAAATATAATCCGTAAATTGATGTCCATATCCATTATACTGGTAGGTGTTTATATGTATATAAATACATATTTAGATACAACATAAATTATTCCAATGTTTGATGTTTCTGGAAACACTTGAATATAAGAGAGATCCTCAGAAATGCACCTTGTTTTATAAAAGTCACAGATATACAAACAATATAAAGGTGTTTCAGGTTTTGCTGTTTTCTGGACTTAGTCCATTTGAAATATCTTGATATTTACAAAGCACAAAAAGATAATTTTTATTATACTGGAGATATTCCATTTGTTTTTTTTCTCACTTGAAAGTATGTTAAGTGTGACTTGTAAAAATGTTTTTTTTTATGCTTTTACTAATAAGCATAAAATATTCTTTCACTTTCAACATCAATAAATTGAAAACGTTATGGCTGACAAAAGTAATTATTAAAAGAATAGAGTATATAAACTCAAAGGACAAGACTTGTGCATGTTTCCTACACATTGTGGATGGTTTAGAAAATTAAGACAGACAGACATGAAGGAAGACAAAAAAAAAATGAGTTAGTACAGACAAAAGGACAAGAATAAACATAAGTAGACAAATATTAATGAGTTCAGATAGATAAACAAATAGGTAAGAAGGCATTAGATATAAACAAGCTGTGAAAGAGTGAAATGGGCTGTCAGAAAAAAAAGTGGATCAAAGGCCAGATATTTAAGAAGTAGTTTTCAGTTATACGTTTTTATTAATCTAAGATCAAGTTTTATACCAACAAAGCTTAAGAAGGCTGAAATATCAATTTAAATAGAGGTTAGCTGATAGTTATTATTGATTAACTGATTTACTATAAAATTGATTACCAATTTAAAATATGGAAAAAGAATTAGTTGAATTGAGCTAAATATATAGCCAAGTTAAAAATATATGTTATTGGCTTCAACTAAACTCTTCTTCAAATAAATACAACTTTATGAATTACTTCCCAAAACTATTAAAGCACTGGTAATAAACTGATTTAGTTGAATGGCAGAAGAGGACTTAAAATGCCATACCATATACAGAAAGAATGCTTCCTAAGAGCAGGAAAAACTTTTCAGTTCATCCTTAATTATATATTCTGTAAATCATTTTAAAAATACATAGATACAAATGACAATTTTACTTTCTAATTGCTTATCACTGATAACAATTCAACAATACTAGATTGATGATAAGACTGCATCATTTTACAGTTAAAATGGCCAGATGCAGCATAAGTTCTATACTAACAGTTTCTTCTCTCACACTTCTCACTTGTGGAACTTTCTTCTAGTGTCTTCTATCAACGATGATCTTCAAAAATTTAAATACAATGTCACTCATCATCATCTATCTTTTTGAATCCTCTTCTTTTATTTTCCTCTCTTCTTATTAACAATTTCTCAATTTCTTTCATTCTTGATAGCCCCTTGCATCTTAGTGGCTTCATTGCCTTGCTTGTGGGTGAAATGATTAAAAAATAATAATAATAATTTAAATAAAGCTCAATTTTAGGAGGATATTCAAAATAGGTTACCCAGAACCTAAATAAATTCTGTTACATATAAGATAAAAACTGACAAAAGGAATATACTGAAGTAACATTTATATATTATTTTTAATTGCTGTTAGTAATAATAAAAAACAAGGCCATTCAGATAAAAACTTTTACAAACTTTATGAATTATATCTTAATGACTTGAGAGAGAAAGGTAGCCATAGAATTTTTTTAAGCATAGTTACCAGGCTTTGTGTTCATTTTTGTCCTCTGTATTTAAGCCATATATATCTTGCCGCAGAAAAGGAGAGAAAATAAAGAGAAGTTATTGAGGTGTGCTCAATATAAATATCCCTTTGGTGTTATCCTTACAACTGGACACTAAATCATTGCTCTTTCCTCTCATTTTTCCCTTTAGTTTGTCTTATAAGTGCTACAGGCATGCGTTTGAATAACTGACAATAATGACCATTACCAAAAAATTTACAAGGTGCTAAATATCTATCTATCTATCTGTGTGTGTGTGTGTGTATATATATATATATATATATATATGTATGTATGTATGTCCTTATGTTTGTGAGTGTCAATCTATGTATGCATGACTATATAAATTATTATAAAAAGGAGGAGAACATGATGTGAACTACAGGATTTATATTCAGCCAACCTAGGGGAGATTTATGAGGAAACTTTAGGTACACACTAATTCATGCTTTTATGCTGCATTTCGAATAAAACTCTATCATGAAACTAAACGGCTTCTTTCAATGATTTGTTTTCTTTTATATTCAGTTATTTATGGCTAGAATTCACCAAAAACCAGTACGACCACTTATTCATTACTGTTCTCCAAATCTCCAGGGAAGTAAGGAGAATCAAGTCACAGGAGTAAAAAAATTGGTTCAGATTGAACTCAAAAAGAATGTACATTTTTCTGTTGATTCAGCAAAATATTAATTTATGAGATAAAGAAATAATGATAAGGTAAGTAGATATATTTTTTGGAGAATATAAAACTGAGGTAACCAAAAAGAATGAAAAAGAGCACAAAATGAATCCTTGCTATTTCTAAGGCTTTGAAAGAAATGAGATCTCTGTGAGGAATTATGCCATGTTTTTTATACACACACTAGAGTTATCCTGTATCATAATTCAATTAACTTTTGTTAAAAATTAACGAAGAAGCATTTAATTTAGCTTCTTTTTTTTTGTTTTAAATGTCATCCCACAACAGGAAATTTCTAAAATTGTATATAAGTATAATAGTACTATGACTTTCTGGAGCCTTCTAGAACTTGTTTTTGTTGATTTGTAAGTTTGTATGTTATGCTATAGCTATAAAATGTTAAATGTGTTAAAAAAAAATGTATAAGTACTATCCAGTTACATCATAAGGAAATTGAAATATAAAGCTTCTGCAAGTTTTTAATCTTTGTTTATTTGTAAGGTTTTGTGTTGTGCAAAAAACTATTAAATGTGTTAAAAATACATAAGAAATATCCAGTTCCATCATAAGCAAATTGAAAAATAAAGCTTTTGAAATATTTTCATTTTTTTTTTTTTTTTTTTTTGCCCTTATTATGTATATGGTAAAAATCAAATTTTCAGTTTGGGGGTGACCTTTTTCAAGAACTAAAATAAATTAATGGCTTTTTCATTACTTTTGAACAAAAATCCATTAATTTATGGTTCAGGAAGATAGGGTTACAAAAAATATCACAACCCTAATACACACATATTTATGAGGGTTGCTTGGAAAGTAATAGTTCCTATTTTATTATGTTGTCCACAATGTCATAGGTAGATTTTGGTGTTATGGCTGTAGAGTTTAAACCTTCCTGCCAATAACTCACAATATATTTTCCCTATTACAGATATCAGCTGAGCAGCACTCTGATAAAATGGCATCTGACATAAAAATGCAAATGACATAGAAATGTCATTGAATTCCTCTAGGCAGAAAAAATACATTCAACATTATTGATGCAAACTAAAATATCTATGAAGACCAAACATAGGATGTGAGCACGGTTAAGTGGTGGGTAATATATTTCAGCTGTGGCAACATTGTATGCAACAAGCTACATTCCAAATATGGCATGCAGGCTCATTTTCATCACTAGCAAATGACACATAGCCAATGGTGGCAACTATGTGAGAATATAGTTTTTTTGTAGCTCTATCCAAGAGTGTCATTCTACTCCCTGTGAATTGCCTACCTCTCTGTAGCAAACTTTCCTGATGACATAGTAGAGATAAAATTTTCCCCTATTTTAAACTTTATAAATAAAATAATTCATTTATATCTAAAATTATTTTTAGTTCCAAGAATATTTTAGCTCACAAATAAATGGTTAATAATTAACAAATTGCATTGTACTTATAAAATATCAAATAACTTAAATGCTGACAGTTTTTGACAGCACAGTTAAATTATTATATAATAAAGTGACCATGATCTTCGTTATTTGTTTACATAAAAGTTACAGTGGAAAACAATTTATATAGGTTTTAACCCCATCTCTTCACTTTATTTTCTTTTTGAAAATAAATTTGAGAATTCAGGGAATAACTTTGGTATTCTTAGAATTATCTGTGTACAGAATATTCTTAATAAGATCCAAGTGCAATCCAGTTCATTTGTCTAAAATATAATCAATTTTAATAAATGGTAACCTTTCATGACCATTTTCTTAGAATATTTTTCTTTCTTGCTTTATTCCATTATTACTGTAGCAAAATGTATGACATTCAAAAAGTCTTTGATTTAAATTCCTTGGTAATGTATAAAGTGTCACCAAATATAAGGCATTTCGGTCAAAAGTTCTGTGACTGAAATTCAAATGACTACATTTAAATTGTGGAAATTAATTATTTTGTCTCTCTCCTGTATTCTAAAAACATTTTGTAAAACATTTAATCTAAAAAATCCAGAGATATTTTAAACAATGGTGGAAAGCAGCACATAACCTACTTAATAACCTTATGTAAATGGTTGGCGGAACAGGGATTAGGAGAGATAGTGAAAAGAAAATATTTACTAAGAGGTATGGAGGATAAGAAACTGTGAAGAGCCATGATCACCCACATCCTGAAAGTAGCAACAGCATCTTACTAATCAAACTCTGCACTAATCTTCAACTCACTGGACTGTTCATGAGCCTCTTAAAACAAAGCTTAAATAAACAGATATTATTTAGAATCTTTTGGGATTTTGCCTCAAAGTTTTACATTTTAAATCTAAATATTTATTAAAAATATTGACTTAGATATTACTTTGATCTGAAAGAAACTTGAGAGTTCATTCAGTGCCAAGGAAAATATTTGGAAAGGAGGAAGAGGCTTGGTTATCTCCCTGTTTTCCAAATTGATACTCGTATTGGATACATTATCAGATACCTTTTTACTCATAAAGCTTTTCTCTGGAAAACCAATTAAGAAATGTTCTTTTTGTTGGTTTCCTATATTTGCTTTCTGATTTCCTATCAACAATTTCTTTTACAGCAAATCAATACAAGTTCTTCTAGTTTCTACTTTTAAAAATTATTCTTTTTGAAAGAATTCTTCAAACAAATCATTTTATTTATACTTTTTTTTCTTTTTGTTTAAGTGAAAATATTTGCAAAAAGAAAGATTAAGAAAAGATACAATATATAATGAATATCTATAAATATATCTAATCACTTGTTTTCATTTTATCCAAAACTTTTTTTTTTTTTTATGAATCTGGAGTTTTTCTTCTTTGATTCATCAAAGAAAGAAATATATTGAAGAATGCTTATAGATCCAATTAAATGAATTCAGTGCTCCCTTATAGAATTTAGAAAGTTTTCATTCCAAAATTACACAGCATCCTTTTTGTACAGTTACCTTGTTTCATTCAGTATGGATATGAATTCTTTCAATATCATTTATCTGTCGTTAAATATCTAGGCTTTTTCATGCCTCACAGATTTTCCAACTGAATGTCTCCCACCAATACTGATGAAATAATATCCTGAGTGAACAATGAAGCAAATCTATCTCAAGTATACTTTTGATAGACACCGAAACTAAAATAGACTTTTTGCATTATCACAGGAGCAGTTTGTATTTACAGTGATGTTCATCTTGTACAAAACCCGAAAGCCACTTGAAGTAGAAGGTTACAGAATAAGAGGTACCACCCCAAGTAAGGTGATAATGCCACCAAGATGCAAGGGGTTACCTGAGGTGGAAGAGAAGGAAAAGACTTTAGAGGGAACTAGAAATGCAATCCTAAATAGAAATGGATAAACCTCTATTCTTCTTCAAAAGAGCAGGAAGCAACATGAAATGGAAGATAGACAAACCTATCTACTCCTATTGAAGAAAAAAAATGTAAATAACAGTTCAAAGTTTTAGGCATAGATGTTAGGAGTATAGAATTTAAGTATACTTTAGAAAGAAATAGAAACCCAATCCTAAACAAGAAACAAGTGATAAAGCTCTACTCATGTTTAAAAGATGAAGGAGGAGTGTGAACCGGACGATAGGCAAACCTATCTACTACTATTATACTTGTAAAATTGTTGATGTGCTTATTTTAAAAAAAAAAAAAAAAAAAAAAATTTCTCAGTTTTCTCCAAAACAAAGTAACTCGCTTGATACTTTCTTTAAAAGTTTTCAGTGGGAATGATTAAATGCAGCAAATAATAAAGAATCCTTTTAAAAGGAAAGAAAAGTGAAAGCCATATAAACCTGAACTTTAAGTAAGAATAAACTGAATATAATATAACTAAGTTTCAGTTTAAACTTCACAAGACAAATTCACAATAGGGGAAAAAAAAGACTTTAAAACCAATACCTATTCAAATAAGCATATTTAACTAGCTTTAAACTGACATAAAGAAACCAGTTTAAGTGAATCAAAGGCTTTTTTGCTAAAGATGAATCGCTAAGCTAAAATAAAATGTTACTCTTGATAAAATTTTATTCAATATCAGAATAAGTCTAACATCTCTGCCCTCAGTTGAGAGGAATAAAGCTGTGACAGATGCTGTCTTATTGTATTGGCAGACATTTTAATAATGCAGCAAAAGAAATCGGAGAACAGTGGTATTTATGAACTTGTGTGTAATTCATAAAAAGTAAACTAAAAAAAGAAAAGAAAAAAAAATGTATGATCCTAAATGTTGAAAATTCTCAGTAAAGATCCTACAGTTTTAGTGGTGAGAAAGTTAGCATTTTACACTAAAGGTAATATCAGAAGTATTGTGTGCACAACACAGCAGTGTGCAAAGGGTACAACAACCCCAGGCATCCATATTGGGAGGGCATCCAATCAAAGAGTAATGTAAAAATGTAGTTCATATTTAACTTGAATAAAGTGTTTATTTCATGTTTCATCTATTTTTACATATTTAAAATGTCTTCTTACATTTCTTTGTAGTAGTCCCTAGAAGCCACACAACTTGAGTCTTACGGGAATACAATCAAGGAGTTGGCCCCCAAGCATTACCAAACCTCTGAACATCACTGGCACAACACATTGATATAGATATATATATATAGCGTTATGAACAAGTATATTATTATAGAGATGCTTTTTAACATTTTACACTCTATAGGCAACATCATCCACTAAACAAAAAGTTTGTTCTTTCACTGGAGCTGAGTAATTGCTGAATGGTAATGTGTTTTGCTGTTATGTCTTGCTATGATTGACAGAGCAGCCAGTGCTACTACCAGTTGAAATTGATAAAATCTTTATCTTAAAACAATTTTTCAGAAAAATAAGTTTCTCAGGTTCACTAATTGTTATTGCTCTTTCCATTATTGATGAGGTTTCCTTCCTAACCTTTTGTTTGAATTAGTGTGGAATATCAACATCTTGATTATTTTCTTTTTGAGCTACATTTTATTTGTTTTCTTTGGTGCCTTAATTACTTTGTGATTCTGTAGCACAATTCCACAAGTTTTAAGGAATGATGGTCCTCACTAAGAGCTACAGGCTTCATTCACTAGAAGCCATTTTAATCATTGATTTTAGAAAGTGGTTGTAGACAGCTATATATTTCTGAACAAGTTTGGCCGCATGCATGACATCCATATGAAAGTCGCAATCTGACAAAGGTATTTAAAAAAAACTTTTAATTGTACAGAACTGACCAGGTACTAAATAATTGCTTAAGGAGTTTTACTATATCATATTTTAAATTCTGGATACGTAATTTTAATTATTATTAAAATCTGGATATCTATATCCATAGTTTATTGATTTAATACATAACACACACACACACACACACACACACACATATATATATATATATATATATATATATATATATATATATATATATATATATATATATATATGCCTTCTTTGAAGTCTGTTAGACAGTGCTAGTCAATGATAATTTTGAATTAAAAGTTATCCCTCTCAGACTTCTTATGTGTTTTAGAGCCCAGTCAACCTTATAAATTATATCCATGGCTTGCTGGAGATGGATTCATGCATTGGCCAAAGGCCTGAGAATAGATGAAATGCTCCAACCTCAACTTGAATTCTGCTTTTGATACCCCAATAACTGTATGCTACCTGGCATGAGTGGGTTGAAATCAGGGTCAACTCTGGAAGTCTGAAGCACGTCTGATATACACACACATACACACATATATATATATATATATATAACTAGCGTTGCCTGTGCTTGATTCAAAAATCGTACAACTCATACAGCAATCGCTATCACTTAAAATATTTTTGCCCTTCCTTGCCTCTAAAGGAGTGCCCTTTGACGTGTTGATGTTGCTACATGCCTTACTTCTTGACTATCTCACACTGCAAATTTTTTCTAAGCTCTATACTAAACATTAAATCTGTAACGAAAAAGAAAACTAAACAAAATGATCAGCTTTAAAAAAGCTTTTTTCACACCCAACCCAGTTCTGTGGAATCAGAATCAACATTGAGTTTAAACAAGTGAATGAGCCAATTGGAGTAAAGTGCCTTGCAGATTTAAATTTTTCCCACTTGTGACAAATGCAGCTATCAATTTTTTTTGCATGCTAGTTAACCTTTGTCTCAGTCAGCTGTTGGCTCTCATGCTGGTCAATAGAATCTTCCTGCTTATTCGGGGCAGCCAGCTATTGGCTCCCACTCTGGCCAGTAGAAAATGGCTGCAAACTACATGAAAACTGCCTTAGAAGCAAGGAAAAATTGATTATTTCCACTATCGATGGGAGTTGGGAAATGCAAAGTTGGTCTTGGCCTTTCTACTAACTTGGAGCATGTGCACGTAAATTTTGGTGCAAATCCATCGAAAATTGAAGCCATGCATTCATTACACACACACACACACACACACACACATCCTGCCTTTTATAGATAGAGATTATAAATATACATAAATGTTTGTGTGTATTAGGTATGTGCAAAAAATTCCAATTCCCTCTATTTTTAGAAAATTAAAGTAAATACACAGAAGAAAACCATTTATTTAAAAAAGTAAATAAATGTTATAAAATTTTGTTCTCTATATTTATCTTTATCTCTGTCTCTCTCTCTATATATATACACACACACACTTCTCTAGAGCAGTAGTTCTCAACTGGGATGCATGTAACATTACTGGGGTACATTTTAAAATGGTTTATTAGTTATTTTATTAGTGTAAATATGTCCATGCAATTTAGTTGTTAAATACAAGTTTATTTTCATTATACTAGTTTTACTTCAAAATAAAGCATATACTATTTCTATATTAGAATTCCTAGACTTATCTTAAAAAAAAAGGTAACTTTTTTTACTTGAATAGGGCCCACTAAAAAAAACATTAAGAGTAAAAGTGGTCTATGAGTTAAAATGTTGAATCACTGGCCTAGAGTAAAGGGTTAGTAGTTTCCATTACAGTTTCAATACTTGCTGATTAATAAACGTGTAAACTTGTGTTAAATCAAACCCAATTATTAAAGGCCTTGTAGTAGCTGATACAATTTTGCATTTCCTTACATTCATTTTACCTTCTTCCACACTGAACTACTAAGACCACCCACATTTACAATTTTATACATACTATATATATATATATATATATTCTCTGTAAATATTACATGTCACTAAAATTAAACTTTGCAAAATAAACAAATCTCAGGTTGAAGTACTCTGAACATAACTCTAACTAATAATTAATTTGTAATTTCACTCCAAATTTGTTCAGTTAATTTGTATTATTTTTCATTTCATAATTCTTTTGTAACCCAAGAAATCATTATTCCACTTAATTTTCCTTTTAGACACCATTTAAACAAATTAATTCTACTACTTTTCAATCAAGCTCTCTCTGTAAACAAGTATTTTGGATGATATCATAACTAAAGCTGTTGTTATTCCATTATTTATCTGTATTCCATTATTTATCTGTATTCCATTAATGTCAATTGGCAATTATTTTCATATTTAATGTCTGACCATACAGAAATATATATCTGCAAGTAGTCACAAAATAATTGTATAATAGTGTTAAGTAAATAAAACAGAATAAATCAATGTTCATTTAAATTTTCTTTTCACATTGTATGGATGTTTTTTTTTTTATGCTGGGTATATGCATGTGAACACACACATGTAATAAAGTTCTTTTTCAGTTCAGCTAATCAGTTGTGTTCTGACATATTCCCAAGTAAATAAGATACAAATAGAGTCAATGTTTCCATAAACAAACATATGATTTATGAGCATTTTGCTTTCTGCCAGAAATGAAATTTGTAAATGTTTCAATTATGAAATCCAAATCCAGGCCCTGCACACCCCTGTTGTAGGAACCACTCCCTGATTGACCATGTTTTCACGGGTGTAGCCATACTCACCATGCTTGGTCAATTGCATGTTGGTGAAGTTAATTAACCTATAATTGGGGTGGATAGCCACTGACTCTGAAAAATTCTTCCACCTTTTAATTATGATATAAAAATTATATTTTTGTATTATGGTAATACTCGTTTGCCAATGCTACCAAAAGAGGAAGCTGTAACTGATTTTGTAATTGCACTTATAAAAGATCAACAACTTTATTGCACTGTATTTTCTTCCTAAATATTACACTGAACAAATAAGATTCTATTCACCCCAGAATAATTATAATTTGTATATCAGAAGTGTCTAATAAATACATATAGGAAATTCAACCATCACTATAAAATGAACTTTTATGATAAAAAAGTACTACATACAATATATATATATATATATATATATATAAGCACACACACAGAGGGTGTGGCAAAAAATACCTCTCAAAAACACTGCCTACATAATGGTATGACATTAGATAGATGAAGCCAACATTGCCACTAATATCTTACCATTATGTGGGAGGTATTTCTGCCACACCCTATATATATATATATATATATATATATATATATATATATATATATATATATATATATATGCGTGTGTGTGTGATGTGATGGGTAAATTGTTGCCATTTTTACTTTTGCATATGTGCCTTGTTTGTGTCAGATCTTGTCAAATGCATAGTATAGTAGAGTCAGTTGGGCACCATCTGTGATAAAAAGAGCACCATGACGCAATTCACTCTGACAGAAATTTGGAAACAACATGCTGTACAGCTTGGCATTTATGCCTGAAGCTACAATACAAACATTTCAGTATTTGGGTGTCAATCTGAGGGCTGTTCAGAGGATTCAGAAAGAGTTAGATGAATTTAGTGGTGATTATGAAGGTACAGCTGCTTGGAAAACTCACTCTGTTCTGATAAGAAAAAACTCCTAAATTTGTTGGTGTGGGCTTCAGAATCAACATGGGGGCCTACATCAAGTGCTTTGTGGAGGTCATGCTGCCCTGGCTTAAGAGGGTGGCTTCTGGAAGACTGTGTCTGGCAACAGGACTCTGCACCATGACACAAGCAAGAGAACTCAGTCATGACTGTCTTACAATCTATGTAACAACATCACTCCCCAGACTGCAACTGCTTTGATTATTATGCATGGGGTGCAGTTGAGCAAGGGATCAACAAAACTCCTTGTAACACCAAAGATGAACTGAAGGCAAGGAATATGGCAGCATTCACTAAATTAAACAAGGAGACTGTCCAGAAGAGATTAGGAGGTTAGTAAGTATTCTGAAGGCTGAGGTTGAAGACAATAGCGATTTTTATTAAATAATTTTACTCTTTAGCATTTCAAGATATTTATGTGCAATTTTTCACTTATAAATATATTTAGAAATTTGTTAATACCTATCAGTTATGTAAATTATAGAAATATCATAACCAAAGAAAAGAGTACTGAACTTTTACATAGTATCAGTTCTCCTATATGGAAGTGAATGCTGAACAATCTCATCACATGATGAAGAGACTTCAAGCAACAGAAATGTGTTTCTACAGAAGGATGCTGAGAATACTATGGACTAAACATGTCAGCAGCAATGAAGTTCTAGAGACAATGGCAACAAAAAGGATACTTATGCTTGACACGAGGATGAGATTGGGATTTCTGGGGCATATAATAAGGAAAGAGGGCTTGAAAGATTTGTTACTCACTGGTCAGATTCGAAGGTAAAAGGGCCAGAGGAAAGCAACGCACAACCTTCCTGGCAAGCCTGAGTGAATGGAAGGCAGAGCTGGGTTTGGGAAAGATGGCAAAAAGGCAAAAATTATTAAGAGCTACAAAAGTATTAAGAGCTTCCTTGCTAAGTTTTATCAGAATTCAGCTGATGGGTTCTAACTTCTTCAGGTATTCAAACAGCTAAAATGTATCCACATGTGCGAATACACATGCATGCAGTTCATGAAATAATAAAAACTAGTATAGTTCCTGTCAAAAATGACAGTGTTATTTACATACTGATTGACATTTCTGTCTAGGATCTGAGCATCTGTGCACTCTGCATCAGATCAGTGTTGTTTCTTTCCACTAAGGATCAAAATGTAGTATCTATACACATTGCATCAGTTCAAAGTGTTGTTTCTTGGTTTTTCCACTAAGGACAAAAATGTAGTATCTGTGCACTCTGCAAAAAGTGTTTTACACATATGATATGTGGGGGTGCTCAGCCTTCCCCTCCAAAAATCTGATATCTGGAAAGAAATCTTTATTGTTCTGAGAACTTTCCAACACTCATATATGTGTGTGTTAAGTGTCTGTCTGTTCATTTCCATGACAGAACTGAAAAAAAGCTAAGGAGCAAAAGGGAAAGAAAGAAATTGGGAAAGGATGAATACAAAAGAAAGACAACTTTGTTGTCTTGAGTTTTCATAACTCCTTTACCTTTTGAATCATTTAAAGACGTTGAAGCTTTATTCACTATTTTCTTTTTTTAGTGAGATGCACGTTACATAGGTAAAAATATATGAAGAACTCATTTAAAACTTTCAGACAATATGTATTAAAATATGGTTCAAAAGTTTAATACTTAGCTAAGTCAGAAAATAAAGTATATTCTAGAAGAGGGATTATTTAAACGATTTACATTAATTTCATGTATTCAAGTTCTCTGTGAAATGGAGGTTACTTATTCAGACAAGATTAAAATAAAACTAAAAGATAATCTAGATAGAGGTGTATCCTATAATTTAATGCTTTATGATGATATGTGAATAAATGACAATTACTTGAAACCTTAAAAATAAGTTGCTAAAATTTTATCATTTGAAGCGCCAAATGAATAATGAAGTAAAAGCAGGAAAGAAAGTTGATAAAAGGGGATGAAATTTCAAAGAGGGTAGGAAAGAAACTGGTGGCAAAATTAACAAAAAAGGATGGAGGCAGGAGACTAAACAAAGGTGGGTGGTAATTTCTCCAGTTGGGTGAGGATCTCTTCATCCTTTCATTATAAAAACAAGTAAAGGATGAAAAGTGAACATCGGAAGTGTTTGGGGTTTTTTTCTTTAAAAAGAAAAAAAAAAGCATACAAAGAAATTCAGTCTGGGTGTCAGTCTATCCATCTGCCATGAAGTAGGGGTCTGATATCTTGGGAGACAAAAGATGTCAATAAAATGACAAAGGATATGGGTTCATGATTATGATGCAGTCAGGGATTTGAATTACAGGGTCCTTTGGTGTTTGGTGTAATCAAAATTTAATGTTTAAAAAGATTAGCACTAGTCAATGTTTCTTTCTGTTTATATTTTTCTATCTAAATTTTTGATTTAATTCATACACAAGGTGTATTCTATTGAATCAATCAAATTAGGATTTAAGGCTAAATGTTGGCTCAGAGCTAGAGTACTTCAAGGTATAAACTTTTATTTCTTTTTTTTTTTTTACTACTAATTTGTTTAGCCAAACAAGTGAAATGATGTCAGTCCACATGAGCACCCACATATAGCATATTAGGCTAAGATTGGTAAATAACTATCCCTGAAAAGACAATAAGAAAGCATAGGACAGAGACCAAAACATTAAAGTTTGATTTGTTTTGAGGTAAAAACAATGAAAACAATTTTACCCTTTTCAGAAAGCTGATTTTGAACTTATAAATTTTCAATTTATGACTAATAGGAGCAGAACAGGTTTTTGGAATAAGGAAATTATTTAATCATAGATGTAAAGAATATGAAATTAAAAAGAAACCATGCTTGTTAACAATCTGAGAAAATGACTAATTCCTGTTAAATGAAACTTTTTTTATGAAGATACTTAAAATTATGTATGTAAGTATGTGCATTATGTATGTGTGTATAGAAATAGGAGTGTATGTGTGTATATATATATGTGTGAATATATATGTGTGTGTGTGCATTATGTATGTGTTATATATATATAACAGCTGCTAATATATAAACATGAATATTTATACATTTTATATATATATATATATATATATATATATATATATATATATATATATATATATATATATAAATTGATAGAGTTGTAGAAGAATTATCGAAAGTTTAGAAAAATAACTTTTGCTTTTACAGTTCTGTAGTTTTGGGTGAAGAAGAAACTTGATACAACTTGAAAAAACATCAGACAATAGTTTAATGACAAAGTTAAAACAGTACAAATAACTAAAGGGAAGATGAAAACTTGATAAATTCTGTGAAAAAGTAACAAGATTTTATCAATATATTTTAAATGGATAATTCAATAAGATGTAATAGCAATGATATGATTGAATTAATAAATCAGGTTATGAAATATGTTGCAGTTTTCAATTCAGCTAAGTACACCCTACCTTATGCCCAGGGTGATATGTTCCAAGACCTCTCCAGCAAGTGCATGAAACCAAGGATTGTACTGAATACAGTATCTACTGTTTTTATCCTACACAGATTAACTTTCAATAAAGTTTAATTTATAAATTAGGTCCAATAAGAGATTAACAAGAATAACTAATCATAGAAAAGAGTTATAAAAGTTATATTATGTTCCTGAAGATATATTTTACTGTAGAACTTAGTAACACCAGCATGTGCTTTTTTCTTTCCTTAAGTCAAGAACTTCCATTTTTCACTTAATGAATTCCATTATGTTTTTTTCTTTTGGATATTTGAATTGATAACATCACTATTCTGGTACTTTTGGGAACATTATTAAGTAAAATTGATGAAATAAGTGAAGCATGGTAAACTAGTTTTAATACTAGTGAAATTTTGCACAATACTATTTCACAAACTTTTACTGATCAGCATCAAGTAAGGTATCTGATCGTGCTACAGCGAACTTTCATTTAAAGAAATATTGCATGATAATTTCTTTTTTTGTGTGTGTGTGTTTGTGAGTAGAAGAACTAGTCAAATATGAGTAAGAAAAATACCATTGACGTATCCAATATATTTGAAAAATTGGCCACAGGTGGAGTTGACCCACTGGCAACTTTAACTTCTCTTTGAAGGTGAAGGTAAGAATGACAGCTTCCATATTGCTCATAAATCTGTCACTCTATCTACATTTAAAGGTACTATTAACCTTTATACTGTTTTCAGGTATATAAGAACAACAGAAGATATTTTAATTCAAGTGGTTCAGTGATATTAGTATAGCTCAAGTAAGCAATATACAATGTGAGAGAAGAAATAAGATGAAAGTGTTTTCACTGCTTTTCAGTTATTTCCTTAAATATGCTATGTACTGCTACTATGAGTCATAAAAACACTGATAACTATGAAACTCTCATCATCATAATTATATATGCAGAGATAAACAGATAATTGCTACTATAAATGGTTTGATTACAAGAGTTTTCTTTAAATTGAATTACCTTCCAAGAATGATAAACAAGGCATAATGGTATAAAAATAAGACAAAATTCTGACAATCAAAATAAATCTTCATTTTCTCTCTTATAAAATTATACAGCCTTAGATTAAAAGTTTGGGGGGTCAGTCTGTCATGTTTATGCTTCCCATTACTTGAAAACATACTTTGTAATCGTAATCTAAAGGTGTCGCCAGAAGCAGAGGAAAAATCCTTAAGTCTGAAATACATCTCCGTCTAAACTCTGAAATTTTATTTACTTATTATTTTTCTCCCCAGTAGGAGTAGGTTCGCCTATAGCCCGGTTCATACACCTCCTTGGTCTTTTGAACAGGAGTAGAGGTTTATCCATTCTTCAACTCTGTACTTCTAACATCTCCTCTGAACTCTGAAATTTCATATTATTTTTTTCCTCAACAGGAGTAGATGGCTTCGCCTGTCATCCGGTTAAATACTCCTCTCCGGTCTTTTGAACAGGAGTAGAGGTTTTCCCTTGTTTTCTGTTTAGGATTGGGTTTCCGGTTCCTCCTAAAGTCTTTCCATCCTCTTTCACTTCCAATTACCCTCTTTGCGTCTTAGTGGCACTATTGCCTTGCTTCGGGTAAATTGATTTATATATATATAATGTAATGAGTTACACAAATCCATCACTGTTGTATAATAAGATTGATTAAAAAAACGAAAACAACTAAAAATGTCAGCACAGAAGTCAGTTAACTAAAGAAAGGATATTTTTAATCATTAGATGACGATAATGACGAGAAATAATATGAAAACTATTATTAAACTACTGCAAAAGTGAGGAAAAGAATTGGAACACTTACAAAAACATTCCCACAATGAACAAGAAAACTCTGCCGGTAATGAGAAACAAGAAGAAATTTATTAAAGCAGCAAAAATCTAAAAAAAAAAAACTATTAAAAAACGGTTTAAAATATAATTCTACAGATAAAAAACCAAGCATTGACACATTTCTTTAGCTGTACGAGTCACCGCCTATGAAATGATTGAATTGAAATGTTAATTTTATTTTGTATTAATTTCAATTAATCTTTCTCATCTACATACAGGAATGTGTACGGACGAGGGAATATTTTCCTGATCAACTCAAATTGATTTATTTCAGACTCAGAGAATATAACTTGACAGATAAGCATTTAAAGGAAGAGATAAAGACTAGAGAGAGAGAGATTACAATATATAGTTTGAGATTTGGAAAGCAGTTACTGTTATTTTTAGTTATTTCGATCAAATTCAAATATATTGTGTGGCACTATGAATGATGATTGCAATAAAAATAAGAGTAAAAGACTACAATTAGAAAAAACAGATACATGAACTGAGGGCTTGAAATTGGAAAACGATAATTAATTAGAAAAATTCCTAAATGCCACTTGTCACGGATTCCTTTTAAAAAATAAACTAAAAGCTAGGTAAAAATTAACCTTGAACTAAAGCATTTGCTTGTTGATGTGAAAAATTTATTTAACAAACTCATGATAAAAATAGCCAATCGGAAAAGAGATAATGCAATGTGATTATTTTTATTGTAATTTATTTATCATTTCTTTTTTATTTGGTTCTTGACATTTGGAAGAAAATGGTTTAGTCAAGCATTTATGATTTTATTTGTTTTTCAAGAGCATTTTTTTTCTCTAAAAAGTAGATGTTATGGATGCTTACAGATTGCTGTGACAAAAAAGAGTTTTAGGTGGAGAGAAACTTTAGGGATTTTAATAATAAACTTTTACAAGTAAAGTAAATTATATTGCAATTGAATTGACTAATAAATTCTTTGCTTCATACTCTGTCCCCACGTCAGCTCAGTTATCCTAGCAAGGCAATCTGATTTTGTATGTGTTGTATTTGTGGAGACAAACAAAAAAAAAGTGTTAATAAGACAGTTATACACACACACGCGCGCATTAATATACATATATACTCGTGTGTATATCTTCAGTGGTAAATATGAGTTAGACTGTACATGAAACTTACGCAGCCATGCACACAAACAAATGTATATTTTTATTTTCTGTTTTGTGATAGGAGTCAGCAAATATGTCTATATAATTAAATTACGGATTTATTTTAAACACATTTTTACTTCAAACGTTGTTTTAGTGGATATTCGTGTTTGAAATTTATGGCTCGTTTAGGTCTGTATGTGTTACTAAATTAAATAAATTAAATATATGTCCACACCCCATATGTGTGTGTGTGTGTGTGTGTGTACACTATCTATTTATTTTAATAGCATACATGCAGACATATTTATTGATGTCTGTATGTGTGTTATTAAGTAAATGTATTTTATTCTGATGTGCGCCCTCCATGTGTGTGTACAATACATCAAATTGAAATACTGAATAGTGAATACATACATTTATTTAACACACATCCAAACACACACACACATAAAACTAACACACAAGTCTATTATCATTGATACATATTCGCTTACAGCTAAGGGCAACAACAGACTCGTAAAATGATGAAAGATATAAATTCTTTAAAACATACACAAACGTCTATTTTAAATCAATATCTTGTCACGGTTTCCTGATATAGCTTATCAGTTTCATAACATAAAACTCAACAATAAATATTCTCGTGAAGACCGTCTCTAAACTCTAAAAAGAATGATCTATTGATAAATTCATAAAGAAATATAGCTAGAGAATAGAGATTGCAATATGAATGTGGTTTATCTGAGCTTAGAAGTACAAGAATGTATCGAGTGCTGAGAATGAATGAAGATCGTGTTGCGTCAGTTTTCCAATTAAAAAAAAACCCTACCTTGAAAGTCAACATTGGAAACACTAGCTTTTCAAAGCTTGGTTACTGGAGTAGTAGTGTCAGAATAAACAACCTCAGCCACCAAGTACACTATTGAGTGAGACTGAGATTCATCTGAATAAACTTTAGGTTGATAAACGGCTTTTAAAACATTGACACTCGCAAATAATAAAATACCCCCAACCATTCTTATTTTTTAGCTTTTAGAAAAGAAACACACAACCATTTTAACGTCTAATTTTTGCACCAACTGTACAAAAAAATGTAAGAAATTGCATCAAGGAAAATCGAAATCCTTTGTTGCCAAAAGGGGGAAAAAAAATGTGTATAATACTTGGAGCAGCTGAAGTGAGGTACGTAGACGAGTGAGTAACCACTGCTATATTTCTATAGTTCTTGGTAGCCACCAAAATGTATGCCGACGTGACAATAAGTGTGAAAAATCCATGCATACGAATATTTTTACAGAAACGCAGGGGGATAAAAATCATCTGTCTGGTGACGTTTCTTGTCGGAGAGGTGAGAAAGTTCTATGGCTCACAAGTTGTTTTAAAAAAAAAGACCTTTTAATCCTTATTTTAAAAAAATAATAATTTTTGAATATACATAACTTAAGCAATCTCTTCCATAGTCAAGATTTTTAAGATGTTTTTTTAAAATTTAGAACAAAACAAGTGAACTTGTTCATTTTTCCCACCCTGTTCATTTTGAATCAACACAAACTGAGTCGATCCTGTTCCATTGGCTCGAAGCTACATTCACCGCTAAGTAAAGTGAGTAGCACTAAAGTAGCAGTCCCAGTTATTGTTGTGGTTTGTGGTAAAATCAATTCCGACGTCTTTAACTTACCACTTTTAAGTTATTGTTCGAGACAAACTTCAAATTCTAAA
This sequence comes from Acanthosepion lycidas, assembly GCA_963932145.1. Classification (NCBI taxonomy): domain Eukaryota; kingdom Metazoa; phylum Mollusca; class Cephalopoda; order Sepiida; family Sepiidae; genus Acanthosepion; species Acanthosepion lycidas. The sequence continues at coordinate 58,189,742 of OZ010594.1, read as the reverse complement.
ATTGGATCAATGTAGTTTCTTTTTTTTTTTTTTTTCTTTTATTCATATTAGGGAACTTTTGTAGATTTTAGAGATGTTTTCTAAGGTGTCAGAAACAATACCAATCTTTTGACTTTTGACTTTGAGCATGCTACCTGCTCTAAAAACCAGCATTTTAAAAAATTTAAATAAAAAGCTTACCTATACTAAAGTTAAATACCGAGTACTGATTCGAAATTGTGATAGATAAATAATCTAATGATTGATCATAAACTGTTCGGAAAAAAGACTCTCAACTCAATGCATAGTTCGTTTTTTAATGGTTTCTTTTTCATATTGGTACTCCCCCCCCCCAATTGCAACTATGAAGATTAGTACAATTACAAAAACCTACCCGCTCTTTTTCTTTATTTCGCTTGGGGAAGGTCTGTATTGTCTGCGTATCCAACATCAGCGATATTAGATGTGCATTTTTGTATAACAAAAATCGATCCAGTATATATCTTCTTTACCTACTTTATTGTTTATATGCCATTTATTCAATTACCTTAAGAATGAAACCGTTCAACTGGTAACTTTGGAAATGGTGTGTACTTCATGATGTTTTCCTTAGACTTTCCAAGCAACATTTTTTTTTCAGCTAACACGGCGGGTTTGCCAATAAATGTGTTACTACTGGAAATCAGAGCTGATGACATTTTTAGTCCAATGTTCTACCAATGAACTATATAGTGATGTACATATGTACTACAGCTTGTCGAAATATTTCATCTACACAGCGACAGTTACCATTAAGGGAAATTTATTTTCTATGACCAAAATTTGTCAAAACTCAAGTAAGAAAAATCTGTCATCTGACAGTGATGAGAATAAGAAAAAAAAAGTAACTAGCAGTTCGACATGTGGAGGTCCCTGAGTTGTTCGGGTAGATATATGCTGTAGGTAGTTAGGGAGGGGCATAACACAGCTGATGTCGGGGAGATTGTCGTTGGGTATCCACTCAGGCGTTATGCCTACCACTATTTTTTCTACTTAACTTATGATTTCGAATGCAAATAAAGTTTTCCTTGTCGTTTTAGTCAAATGTTCTCTTTGTAAAACAGGTGTTTCTCTAAAGAAAGCTTACACGTGAAAAAAAAAATAGACGTGCCTACTCCCTTCTTGGGTTTAAATTTACAAACATAAACAATAAACATTGAGTTTGAGAACATTTCTCGACATAACCTTCAATATGATCATTTTCACTTTCTTCACTTTTTTCTTTTACTTTACAGATCAGATCGAGTTAATTTCTCGCACTTCATGTCCGCCCTAGTGCTTCTTTTTCTTTTTTCTTTGTGTGCGTTGGGTTGAATGGTGGGGTCATATACAGTAGTGTTGTAGTTTAGGATTATTAATTACACATCATACTCAGAATTATTTATTTCCAGGTAAGTTACATAATTGTTTTAACTATTCAAAAACTCTTATTTTAACTATGTTTAAAATTATATATGCAGAAAATGATTTCATTGGAACATTCATTCATTCGGGGGGGGGGGGTGAAAATGTTATTTTTTTAAAGTAAAAAAATAAAAATATACATGAATGAAATGGATTTCAACTGATTTAGACGAGAGACTAGTGATCTTTTTTTTATCCATTAGGAAAAAAAGATTATTTTTTTTTTTTTTTTTGTCGTTTTAAGACTATGTCTTGGATATTTTGGGGTTCAGAGAGAGAGAGAGTAGTAGTAGTAGTATTCATTGAATTAAGAAATACTTTTCTTTAGCTAGTTGTTACGGATTAAAAATTATTAAAATATCAAATAAAATGAAACTTATTCTCTGAGTTGAAAACACTAATTTTCAGATTTAAAACATGTTGACTTTTTTAGTCTTTGATGAAGCAGAAAGTTTGGGGTTTGCGTTCGGTTTGTTTGTGCGTGTTTATGTCACTTTAACCAAGAACTGAAGACGTTTAGGAGATTTTTTTTAATGAAATAGAGAAAGAGAGACATGTGCTATTATTGTTTTACTTTTTTTTCATTTTTTTAATTTTTTAAAAAAATGGTACTAGTTAAGAAAATACGAGTAGAAACGAAAGTAGGAAAACTTGAGAAAAAAATATGAATGAATGAATGAGATGAGAGAATACTTGAATGAACAGAAAACTGAATGAAAGACAAGTGAGAAAGAAAGATGTGGACTGATGTGCTCGAGAGACGGACAGGAAAAACATGAAGGACAACAGAAGAAGAAAAAAATCAGATTTAAAAAAAAAAAAAAATCAAAGGGGAAAAATCTAAATTTAAAAAAAAAAAAGTGACAGATACCTTTACCTGGAGAAGGTTTCCTCCTATAGAACGTAGCGTAAATACACTGCATTAAAATAACAAAAAGCCAGAGATATAAGGTAAGTCCGAAGTGCCTGATCCAGAGGTGCTTCATACTTGTAACGCTAAACAAACACCACCAGCCACCACACACACATACGCACCCCCGACGTCCGTCCGTCGTCCGTCCCTCGCCGTTCGTTTCTTTTTTATGTCCGTAATTCCCACCTCCTTCTCTCTCTTTCTCTCTCCGTTGCCTTTTTTTTTTTTTTTTTTTTTTTCCTGTACAAAGAACTTACTTCCAGTTCTAAGTGTTACCAGGTCCACTGGCTGGGCAATTCCGTTTCACGAGCATTTGCTACTGCTGCCCCCGCTGCTGTCTCATCAGTTTCATCTTCTAGAGTTTCTGCCTCTTTCTTTCTTTCTTTCTTTCTTTCTTTTTCCCCCCTGTGCGTTGTACTTGTTGTTTGACTAGAGAGAGATTATTTCTCCCTTTTCTTCATACTTTTTACTTTTTTTTTTTTTATCTTTACCACTTTTTTTTTTTTTTTACTTCTTGACTTTTTCTTTCGTTTAGTTTTCTTTTCTCCCTTTCTGTCCCTACCCTCCCCCTTCTCTTCTTACTTTCCCTCTCTTTCTCTCACTTGGTCTCTCTCTGTCTTCTGTGTTTTCTTTTCCTCCTACCGCCCAATAATGATACAGAGCATGGATCATTGTATCACACCATCATTGCGGAACCGACAAGAAGAAGGACAAAAAGAAGAAAAGGGAGTAGAAGGAGGAGGTCATATATGTATATATAAATTATATATATATATATAAAAACAGAAACACACACATACACACACGCACGCACTCGACACGAACAAGAACTGCGTTTGGTTGTCAGATTATTAGTAGTATTAATCGTGATGAAGTAGTCGTAGCAGTAGTCGAAGCATCACTGACACCAGTTTCCCAATACATCATCATCATCATCCTTATTGATAACTTGGCAAAAAGCAGAGGGAGGAAGCAGTTGCAATAGTCCCGTAATTCGTTCCTCTAGTCATAGTTGTCGGCTTTTACTAATGATGCTCGTAGTAATAGTAGTACTGGTGGTAATGACAAAGAGAGAGATACTGCCGAGGTTGCAGCGGAGTCTCCATCATCATACTCGCAGCAGCAGAGGCAGCAACGGCGACACAAGACGCGCTTGGCTTTTGGGAAGATAAAGAAGGGAGTGCTCTCCACGCACCTACACACGTTCGGATCTGTTAGGTCGTTCTTCAAACACGCGCTTTTCATACCCCTGCAGTCACCTATGGAAACTTTCACTTATTGTTATATCATTTTTCTATTCTTTTTCTCATTTTTTTTTTTTTTATTTTTTTTTGTAATTATTATTTTTACTGACAACAACATTCCAAAAAGGGAGCCGTACGTATCTCTTTAAATCCGGATTTGCAATTGATTTGTAATCACCTGGTATCAAGTAAACGTTACAAAACAAAATCAGGATTTATACAGCCTATGCATTTTTGTTTAAAAAAAAAAAAAGAGAGAAAAAAAAGAACAAATATTCATTAAAAAGAAAAGGATATGAAATGAATAGTAAAAATGTGGATTTTTTTTTTTGCATTTAAAAATGGATTATTTTTCTACAAGAAGAGAAATGCGTACAAACATTTCTACTTTTTTCGATGGTTTTATTGCAGCTTTATGTAAAACAAAATGCTGGGCTTAATTTTATTTTGGCTTTAATATATAAATGAAGAGATTTTCACGTTTTTTTTTTTTTTTGTTTTTTTTTCCATGTTTTAACAATTAAAAAACAACCACCCTGTGTAATTTTAAATCAAAAACCGTGTCAAGTAGCTGGAATTAAACTACGAGACGCTGATTGTCATTTGGTTAATTCAGAGATGTTTTTTTTTTACATTTATGAAACTAACAGTGAGTTTGAGTCAAGAAAGGCACTGATTTCCACACTTGACAATTTTGATGAATCAAGTTTCGTTATGTCAATTCGACATGACACTGAGTTTTTTATCTGAACATTAGAAACGATGACGGTGGCGATTAAATAAATGCAGTTAATTTCTCTTTCGCAAGGAATAATTCACACAAGGTGTTACTGTTAACTTTTTCTTTTTTCCCCAAAATATATTCTAGAAATACCATTCGAGTTTTGTTTTTGTTTTTTTGTTTTTTTGTTTTTTCACTTGATAAACTAAAAGTTTAGGTTTCCACGCTTTTAGTTTCAAAAAAGCAACAAGAGAAGCTACGGACTTGACTAGTTCATAAAAAAGTGCCATTATTGTTGAAACTTGAAAGTGAATAACGTTACTTTGAACAGACATACCGTTTTGGGGTTTTTTTTAAGCAGAAGAAACACTAAGCTAAACTAAACATGTAGGGCATTTGAAAGAAAATAGTAAGGATTGGAATCCATGAGGTTCCACGAATTAACCATAAGAATGTCTATGGCAGATGGATGATTTAAATCATAAATGTGATGTATCGAAATGCCAAGTGGCAGAATGGGCAGAGAAGTCGTACTTTGCTAAACAGACGCGCAGCTGCACACGCACAAACACACATTGCGCAGGTGTCACTTTTTTGTGCTAACGAAACAGAATGGATTTAAAAAATGTAGACTAGACACCTTATTGAGTAGAAAATGAATCATTTTTTACAGAACACTTATCGAAAATTTAAAGTAAACTCTAAAAAGTTTTTGACCATCAGGAGATTGAAAAGGGCCCGCATCCATTAAATCGGTGCATTATGGGTTTTTACTTTATTATTTTTAGTACCGTAAAAAAAAGTTATCGGCAAAATATATATATTCTTTTTGTCTAATCAATGTGTAAGTCCACAGTGGTTCCGAACATAAGTTGTACACACAAAAATGTGGGTGAATATTTTGGGGAGCTAATTTAGAATGTCGATGAAAAAAAGAGAAATAAAAAGCAATTCATTGTTAACGATTCTTACGTGATTTCTTCTAAAAATCTTCAGGTGTATTGAGATGCTTATTTTGTTTTTTTTAGCTGTCAAATTGGGACATAAACGGGAACTACTACAATACTGATTTTAAAAAAGAAATAAATTCCGATCACAAAATGATGAAAGAATAATAAAAAAAAAAAAAAACATAGTGTTTTTTTTTTGCTTTTGGTTTGAGATAAATAAAAAAAAATGTTAAGAAATTACTCTATATTTCAAACATTATTTCAGATTAGGAAAAGTACGCCAGGCTTACGTGGAAAATCAGCATTCGAAACCATTTCTTTGTATTTGAACACTATTGTTTAGCGTTACTTCAAGTTCAATCAATACTGTTGGCGGCTAATAACACAACCTACTGAGCAGACGGTTTCATGTGAAATTTCTTGTTGATACAAGTTATGGATTGACAGAGAGGAGCACTTGCTTTACAATATAAAAACCTTTTTTTTTATTTTTTTTATTTTTTTTTTTTTTGAATAACACTTATCGAAAGGGCCGGCGCGTACTTCCCATAATCTCCCTGGCCGGGTGGGGAATCTGATTAAGGGCCACTGGTAGTGCTTTGTGACCCTCGCTGTTTTATCAATATTTGCTTTTTTCTATCGACATTTACATATGTTAGAAATTAAACTAAGCACAACTGACTAAAGGATGAAAAATTTTCGCGAAATTTTGCATCATTCTTTTTCTTTTTAACAGTAAGGTTCACCCTGTACAAAACCGGTGGGGGGCACTCGAGGTCGAGGGTTTTTCTTTTTTTTCTTTTTCTTAAAATCCCTGAATTTGTTTTGCCATGCTAAATGTCAAGAAAACACATATAAAAATCATTATGTTGAATGTGTTTATTCAACTTTTTAACAAGAAAAATCTCAAGCTGATGTTAAAAATTGTCGCAAAACATTGTTGATTTACTTAAGAATTAAGATGGAATCTCTCCCTAATTTGTATTTAGAGATACATTGTTTCGAGTTGAATTATCCACCCATATTGCATTTGTTCTATTTATATTGTACATAATTAAGTTACAATAAGATCTGTATTTTATGAAATACTATCTTGAAAATTTAGATGCAGTATAGCGGGGTCCTGTTTCATAGATTCGGGAGGCACGAGAGACCCTTGCACCGGCCTGCTTATTAAAAAAAAAAAAAAAATTCTGTACAAAGGCTAGTCTTCATCACTTTGAGATTTATTTATAAACACACATGTTTGAATATGTCTTTTTTGCATTAGAAGTCACATTTTTATTAGAATACTGATATATGTGTGAACTGTGAACCAACCAGTAAACTTTAGAAATTCACAAACACACGAACTCTTCAAGATATAAAAGTAAAACACACACTCAGAGGTGGGAATGCACTATAGTAGTTATCCCACACGCATGCGTTGAAGCATTGCGTAGAACTTCAGACAATACTGACATTTTGCTTGTAAATTTGCGATTAATTTTTATATACATGCAACATAATTATGCCATCTTTCAAATGAAACAACTAATAAAAAACAAAGTGTATTAGTGCATTAATTTCTGTTAAGGATATCAATTTAAATTAAGAATGTTGAATTTTTTAACAATTTCAAGAATATAAATTTCTTTCGTTACCAATTAAGTAGTGTCTCTAATACAGAAATTAACCAATGTGTGGGTAATTAGTGTTTGCTAATAAAAGAAAAAACAACAAAAGATAATTCAAACTAAACACCATGAAAAAATATGCAAAACTAACTTTGGAATTTGCAAGTATTTATCATTACCTAAAGTTTATCCCGGGCGTTAAACTTTTGTTTGACATTCAATTTACGATTAATAAGCGATATGTGGGTTTAAATATGACTATCATTTTCCTCTGTCTATATTTCTGAGATAAGGGATTGTAACTATTTACATTTTTACATCGTTCGGAACTTCGGACTGTTGTCCTCATTTTTATTGTCATATTCACGGCGTTCCGGCCGTTGTACGTTCCGGCCTTCTTCAGGTGATATACGTTGGAATTTCGAACCGAACCAAGGACACATTTTTATCCAATGTACCATGATGGTACATTGGATAAAAATGTTGACTGAGTAATCCAAAAAGTAACTTGACCCAAGCAGTTGTGAGTTCAATACTTGGCCACAGCAGAGGGAACAAAAACTTGGAAAGTCGAGTTACTAAACTTAAAGGAAATTAACTGAAACTGTGATATCCAAAAAGGCATGGCACATGGAATTAGAAAAATTTACCCCGTAGTCGAAATAAAATGTTTCCGTTGGAAATTCCAACGTATATCACCGGAAGAAGGTTGGAGCGTAAAACGTCGTGAATATGATAACAAAGACGAGGACAACAGTTGAGTAAACCATGTAATCGCTTTCCTTTATGATTATTCTGGATTAAAAATTGTATAACTGAAAAAAGTTTTCTATTTAACCCAGACAATTGAGGAACAAGAAAGTGCCATATAAAAATAAAATGTTTGTTATTCGTTAAGTACGGTCGAAAAAGTAATTTGTTTTTTACTTATTTTTATAGGAAGTGCATTTGATAGAATCTTCAAATAAAAATACTGTTAGACCAGAGGAACGTAACGTTAAACAAACTACATTTACAAATATTATTCCACTTGACACAAACTTGAATAACAGTTATTTTAATTTGTATAATTGCCTTTAGAAATAGAATTGAAGACATTTATTTTTTAACCAAGTACAACACAACATATGCCACTGAAATTATTTTCAAAAAGTTGCTGAAAGTTGCTTTTCGTCTCAACCAATGTTTTAAAAAAATATCCAAATTTTGGTCGCTTGATTTTGGAGCAATAAATCGGGTTCGATAAGTGTTGAAATTTGCCAAAACAAATATATGAAATTATAAATTTTGATACTTGGTATTTTCCCTATCGTGAGGAATATTCGGTTGGTTCAAAAGATGACTCTCTAGTCTTGTTTAATTGAATGAGTACATATTTTAAAAATTAGTGAGAAATTATTAAACAACAAAAGCAAAAAAACCCTGTTTCCATGTATATTTTACACTACAGTCATTAATTTAAAAAGGAAATAATACTTTTGATATATAGCTATTTCATAAATAAAAACTGTAATCTCATTGGTTCGGTGTGATGAGAATTCTATGGGATGTTCTACCACCAGATTATTAATTTGTTATAATTATCGGGAAATTTTGGTTTTATTTCCAGAGCTCTAAAAATCCCTTAAAATTTTCAAAAATTGTCATAATTCCGTGCAAATTTACTTACTGAACTCGAATTAACAATTAAATCAAGAAGAAACCTTACCGTTTTGGAGTTTTCGACAAGAAAAAAATCGGATTTCTTGTTGGTCATTCGTCCCCCATTACTGCCATCACGATTACTGATTCACTGCGTAGTACTTACGCAGGCGTAATCAGAAAATTTGGCTTATTTACTTCTTTTACAGACTTTCTTTGCAGAAAATCACTACGCACTACCGTAAAGAAATGTATTTTTTTTTTTTTTGTAAGTGTAGTTTTATTTATAACAAAAACAAATTAAATAATACAACAGAACCTTTTTCCGTTTCGAATGGCAATGACAAATTAAAAGAATAAATTAAATAATAAAAATAAAGCATTTTTATATTTTAAAATTGAAAAAATAATATTAGCGCTCGGGGAACAAAACCAAAATTTACCAAATTATCTATGTTCCATGTCCATTCAAGACCTGAGCGATTTTAGCTCTCCAAAACTTCCAGTTTTTTGTTGCTCTCAGTAATATTTGTTCTTTTGCAACTCCTCTTCGTCTTCGTAGTATTTCTTCCTCCATCCATTTGCTCAAACTTTGAAATAGTTTGTTTTTTTCCTTTCTTGTGCTTCTCTTATCTTCAATGGGCCAGGTTAGTATTCACTTCTCCAAGCCTACTTGTCTTCCAAAAATGTCAACACTCTTTCCGTTTGTTAAGCAGCAGTTTCTTTACAGTTGCTATTCTTCTTAAACGTCATTATTTCTCATATCCTTTCTTTATTATATTCTTAACATTCATCAATAGAACCACATCTCCATTGCTACAAGTCTTTCTTTATCTGTTCATTCGCTGCCATATAGGATAGGCGACATTACCTTATACTCCAATACTATTTTCTTTGTTTTTAAAGACATTTTTTTTTATTATTCTTAAATTCTTTAGCCAGTTTCTGGAAAATATTTTTCACTATTCCTATGAGATTTTGGATTTGTGTTTGTTATTAACCATATAGTTAAATTTCCACATCTTAAGTTTTACATTTCTGATATGTAACTTAAGCTTTGGGTTGCCCCTTTTGCTGACTGATATATTCTGTCCTCTTCCAGTTAAATGTTCATCAATTTATGATTCTTTCATGACATTGTTTAAAAATTTCGTCTCCGTCTCCCCTGAGAATATCAACAGTGTATTGTCAAGATAACATCCACTAATGGGAAATCCTGTTAGGATTTTAATTCTATAAGAATCATCTTGTTATACACGTTAAGTAAATTAAACTCATTCTTGATGTACGCCTCTTGATAAATTTATACTTTCATTTAACTCTTTCATTATCTGCATGCAATTTGTTTGTTCCCAGTACATTATGGATCATTTGAATATTTTTATCTAATTATCAAGATTTCCTAACATTTCTCCATGTCATACTTTATCAGTTGCTTTTGTGTTCATCTAGAAAACACAGGTGAAGATCATTCCATACTTTTACTGCTCAATCTGATAGAATTCCGATCATAAAAATTGCATTTCTTGTTCTAGTGCCTTCAACAAAATCACAATTTTCTTATTCTATTTCTTTTCTAATTCTGCTACAATCTCTATTCATTAGAATTCACATTATTATGTTAGTTATTTAGATCATCGAGTAGATTTTTCGGTAAATATTGGTTTTGTTACCCGTGCGCTAATATCCCTTAATTTTTTTCCAAAATAGTCATAATTCCGTTCAAATGTACATACTGAACTCGAATTAACAATTAAATTATGAAGAAACCTTACCGTTTTGAAGTTATCGACAATAAAAAATCGGACTTCTTGTTGGTCATTCGTCCCCCATTACTGCTATTACTGAATCTCGATTCAATGCAGGATACCTACGACGGCGTAATAAGAAAATTTGGCCTATTTACTTCTTTTACAGACTTTCCTTGCAGAAAATCACTACGCGCGGGTAACAAAACCAATATTTACCGATTTTTCAATGGCGTTTGCAACCATTTGTTGCTGGCTTCTTTGACAATGCTATGAAGATTTATCTGTTGAGGCCCTCGTACCTTTTTCTTTTATGTACCGTGTCCTTTCAGGACATGAACGATTATGGTTCTCCACAATTTTTTGTCCTTTGTAGCAGTTAATTAAGTTTTTTTCTTTCTACTGTTATCATATATTTTGTTTATCATTTCAGCAACTTTATCATGCTTTGTTTCTCTTCACACTGACCACTATTGACCAAATCCCAAACTTTAGTATTATGAGTTTTTCTGTCTTTATATACTGTAGATTTTTCTCCGCTGTTGTCATGAAAGAGCTTTCCTATTTCATCAATGTAGTACCTTTACTTTTTCCAGAAAAGAACATTTTCTTTAGATTTTATACATCCTGCAGAAAAGCAAGTTTTCTGCTCAGTTATTTGTCTTCACATTTCCTTTATACATCTATGTTCTGCATATTTTTTATCTCTGCATATTTATCATTAAATATTTCTGCTTGTGCATGCTTGCACTTATTTCTGTAGTTGTTGTTTAATCCCATATATTCTGCATAATTTCTTGTCCTTATTGACTATCTTCTTTTCTTCGTTCAAGAATTTTGTCGGAGTTACCTCCTCCTTTAGTTCGTTAACTCTTTCACCAGGGTTCTCTCTTCGCGGCTATAAATAGTCGCTGACCCTTCGCCTCTTCCTCTTTTCCCCTCAGGCCTTTGGGCCGACACCTCGAGGTAAATCTCTCTTTTTCCTCAGGCTTTTAGCCTTACCACCTCGAAAATGTAAGCGCTCTCAGGGATAGCGTTTCCCAGATGCTGGGAACACGCTAAGCACAATACACGCACATATAGAATATTCACACACACACACACACACTTTGTAACTGTTTCCATGTAACTTGTTATTAATATATATTTTTGTATACATATATTATCGGTCTTGTGTTTCTTTTTCTTTGCCTTCTTCTTTGGACTTAATTAAAGTCCATCTTTCTCATGTAGTATCTGAACCCACATGTGTTCTTCTACGTCTACTCAACATCACAGCCACGGTCCACTACAATTTCACTTGTCATCGACTTCTGTTCTTTTGTATTTCATTGGGATGACATTTTTATTGTTGTCACAGGTACTTCCCTTAAGGGGTTCAACTTTTAGTTTCTTGCCGATTACAAAGTTTCTTATTCGTTCATGAATTCAATTTTTTGACCTTGATTGAAAATGGAGTCTCTTTGAATTTTCATATTTGCAATTTAGCCACGACTATGGACTTTAGTTTTTATAGGTTTTACCTTACTTAGTTTCTGACTAGAAAGTGATCAATCTTGATGTCATTGAGTATGTTTTTGTGTGCAAAACTGAAAAATTCATTTTTAATGGTTAAGTCTCTTTTAATTATGTATTACTTTTACTTTTCCCATTATAATTATTCTCGCAGTAGATTTTACACATCCTGCAGAAAAGCACATTTTAAGTTCAGCTATTTGTTTTTCTTTTTCTTACTTATATTTACTTCTGCTGTTGTTGTTTAATCCATATATTATACACCCTTTCTTGTCATTATTGACTCTCTTCTTTTCTTTGTTCAAGAATTTCATTTCTCATCGACTTTTTTCTTTCCATCGGATAATGTGTTTGCTGTAGCGGGTAATTTTAAGTTCCTGGCCAGTTACAAAGTTTCATATTTATTATTAAATACATTTTTTTTTTTTTTTTTTTTTGTCTTGGTTGCAAATGGAGACTCTTTGGTATTTCATATCTGAAATTTGGGCATTGCTTTGGGCTTCTTTAATTTTTATAGTTTTACCCTTACTTAGCATATGCTAGTGGTTGGATATGCTTTTGTTCTGTGCATAAAACTGATTCTAAATTTATTTTTTTAATTGTTAAGTAGTTTGTCTGATTTTAATGTTTCCTGCTAGGCTTTTCCAAGTCCACAATCATTTTGGTTGTTCTTCAAAACAACCGTTTCTTATTACTTGGCCATTTGCTTTATACCAATAAACTTATTTTTCTCGGTACTAATTGCATGATCCAAGTCCATATTTACTAATTATTTCCCTATCTTTTTCCCTTCTTACTTTTGCATCTCATCATAATGATAATTTCTGTGAGTTGCTTCGATATGTTGGCTAAATGATCGTAGATAAAAAAAAACAAAGAGAAATGGAGTAAAAGAAAGCTGTAAAATCCATTCTATTTCCAGCTGCTACAACAATTCTAGTACCTACACACGAACACAAGAATATATTTTCTATGATGTGCAGTCAGTCAACGAACAAACAAACAAGTGAACAGGGCCAATAATGGGCACTTGCTTCTCTCCGCATTTTAGTTTTCTACTCGCTGGTTTCATCAGGCAAACGAATGCAAATCTCTAAAAAGTCTTATAAAACAAAAAAGTTTTGCTTTTTTTGTGCATGTTTCTTGTCTTTTTTTTTTTTTTTTTTTTTTTTGTTATAAAAGTAGAATAGAGAAATAACAATAGCGTGTGTTAAAAAAGCAGCTAGTGTGGTGAGAGTGTGAAAAAGAGAAGGATAGGAGAAGAAGATTATTGATTATGCAGATCGAATGCAAGTGAACGAAGACAGAAGATGAGCAGACTGGTGGATTGATTGATAGAAGATTGAAGAATCAAAAGAAATGAATGTACTGGCGACAAGGAAAAGAAGAGACTTGAAAACGTAATACATGCACAGTGAAAATTCTTCTGTGTAAAAGTAATTTTTCTGAGCTGTTTTTTTTTTATCATGAAATATCAAAAAGAAAAAAAGAGGGGTGAAAATTATTATTCAAGCTGTAGGCGCAATTTTCTTTGAGACAATTTTGATGAAACTTGGGGGGGGGAATTGCATATCGTAGATGTTTAATCATTTATACAACTGAATGAATGATTCTCATCGACATGCATTCACACTCTGCGAGAGAAAAAGAGAAAAACTTTTTTTTTCGTTTGTTTTTAGGAGATATAACATATATAAAAATTGATGGTAGTGCAATATATATATTACTCTCTAAAAATATTTTTTTGAGTATCTGTCGATATATTTCTGAGATGAGGTATTGTAATTATTTACAAATTTTACATTATTTACATTGTTCGGACTATTGTCCTCCTCATTTTTATTGCCACATTCACAATATGGCAATTTATAAGCACAACAGGCCGAACAGTGTAAATTATGTAAATAATTTTGAATATGTTAAAGTTACTTAAGTATGGCTCTAATTTGGGACCATAGAAAATTTCTCTTATATCCGGGTTACACTGTATGTCTTTTTATTTTGTGGAAGGTGAACCATACAAAACTTTGCTGTTTTCATGTTTAAGTTTAAGTCATACATTTTTTTTTTTTTTTTTTTGCTAACAAGTATGTATATTGTAGAACGATATGAAGTTTCTATTAAATTAAATACATCATCAGAGAAAATAAATATGTGGATCTCTTTTAATGACTTCATACATTTTTAACTTTAACGATGAATCTCTCTCTACTAACTATCCATAAACTCTAGTCTAAACATATAAATACTATCTTTCTACTACTAAACATATCTACTAAAAATCTACCTACACAAAATAAACCAAACCCGGATATAAGAAACTTCTCCGGTCCCGACAACTCTCTTATTATAAGAGTCTTATATCCGGGTTACACTGTATAAAAATTCATTCACTTTTCCCATTGATTAGACTTAGAATAAAGTCAAAAATTTTATTTTTTAAGTAATTACGTGTACTGTAGATTATTTATTTTTTCTGTCTTAAAGTTCTTTATCTTTGATAGGAAGACTAAAATAAATACTTGTAAATGAAAATTAACATAAATTTTAATCTGTTGCCAAGACAATAAAAGGTTACTTTTTTCCATTCCATAATAATTGCTTAAAAAATAGAGCTAATTACATGAAATTTATTTATTTATTTCTGATATATACATGGAATTACTAAATACTATTTTTTTCTAATCTGTCTAGTGACAAACAAAAGTAATCACCCTAAACTATTCACAGAATTTATTCTAAATATATTAACCAACCTGTAAGATTTTAGTAAAAATTAATTCAATTTCATGAGGGTATATCTGTCTAAACTAAAGTTAGCTATCTCTGTCAGCTTAATCTTTTTCCGTTTTTTTTTTTGTTTTTTTTTTATGAAATAAATATAAACATTAATTTTCAAAAGATAAATGTTAAAAAGGAAGTCAAGTATTTCAAAAGTTTTATTAATCTGATTGTACAGGGTCTGGCAGAAATACCTGCCACATAATGGTAAGACATTATTAGTGTCTTCATCAAGCTAAAACGTAGTACCATTAAGGAGGTATTTCTGCCGGATCCTGTAGAGAGCGTAAAAAAAATGACGTTCGACCGATATACCAACTTACCGATTTTGAAAAAAAAATGCGTTATCAATTAACTAAAAATTAATTCAAATGTGTAGTGTACTACTTTGATTCAAAATGTACAGCCATCTTTTTTTTCCTTTTACATAGAACAGCTTTTTACAGATTTCAACAAAATAAGTGTGTGTGTGTGTATCAAAATTCAAAACACAGTATACTCTCTTCACAGCTCAGCAGTCCTGACACACAGACACACACACACACACACACACTTACTGTGTCTTTCATAATTTCTATTAAAAGCGAATAACATGTAGATACCAACTACAGCAGACATGGAGTTTGAAAGGGACATACAAAGCAAGATACCAGCACATGAGTTTGAATATGCCACAGACAACTATGTTACCAGCTACCCACCCGACTGTTAAATAACAAAATGTTTGTTAATAACGCCTTCTGTTTTACTGTAGAATTGAGAAATGGTGTGAACATTTTATCAGAAACAGATATCTTCTTTTTTTTTTTAATTAAAAATAAATTATTTTTCAAAAATTACAAAACAGGAAAAAAAAAATTAAGATTTTTTTTTTTTAACTTCAAAGACTCTGATGTGAGATTGATAAGTTAAAAAAAAAAAAAAAAGAATTTGGAAACGCTTTGCTTTTTATCATAAATACTTTCTCATAAAAAAAAACATTTTTCCTTTTGGTGACGTTAACAACACTCACTTCTTAAAGTAACCTCTGCTATGGAAAATTAGCTAGCTACTCAAGATTCACACACAATTTATTTTCTTTTTAACCAGAAAGTGGGTTGGTAGCCAAAAATATCCTAAAACAAATTAAGTAATTATATCTCTTAACTTTTTACATGACTCACATAAATTCACATTTCACAGACACACACACACAGACACACAGAGTTGTGTAGAGAACAATCTAATTTGGATACCAAATGGTTATTAAGCTGTAATCTAGTTACACTGTTCAGTGAGTTTGATACTTGCTGAGTGCTAAAAATGTGTGGCCTTGTGTCATACTAAAATAAGCATGCTAAATAACAATTGTTTATGTCTCAATATTAATCTTTACTCCCTTATAGAACGTTTTAATTGATTTTTATTTTATTAATGAAGGATAGTTTGCAAGAAATTATTTGCAATAAAAATAAACCTGGAATGTATGCATGTAGAGGGAGTTACACCACCAAATGAACATGCTTAAAGACAGATATGGATACACATGAGCAATTACTTGGGTACAACTGCTGTAGGTTTATATGAAGATAAACATTAATATAGACTACTCAGAAATATTTTCAATTAAATGTTTTGTTTCTTCTGACAAAGTAGGAGTAATTTACTAAACTTAGTCTGGCACAAGGCCATTTGAGAAAAAAACCTAATTCCTTAAAAATCAGCATTTGACATTTTGACCTGAGTGTGACACCAATGGAAATAATAATAATATTGGGTTGACTGTGGTCGAGAATATAGTCTCTATAATCTTGTCAATGGCTGCTTTTTCTTATTTTTTTAATCATTTCACCCCCCCCCCCAGCAAGGCAATAAAGCCACTAAGGTGAAAAGGGTTATTGATTGTTACAGAATGAAAAAAAAAACACTTTTAAGGAGAGAGAACATTAAAAGAAAAAGAATTAAGAAGACAGAAGATAACAATTGACAGTGCATTTAAATTTTTAAAGATTAAAATTGAATGGGAAGCAAGAAGCTGAAAGAGACTTCCACAAGCAAAAAGTGTCATAGAACAAACTGTTACCACAGAACTTACATCTAGCCATTTCAACTGTAAACTGATGTAAACTTGCCGTCAGTCTAGTATTGCGCTTAAATTTGTAAACATTTAGGTACCATAGAGGTTTGAATTCAGAATTGTTCTCTTTCCTATGGTTGCCACCAAAAGCTAAAGAGCCCAGTCTGCCCCTTACTTAACCCATAGCTAGGAGAAGAAATTGATTCATACCTTTTCTAGTGGTATTTGTGTGATAGTCAATGAACAAACTCAGCTGGAATTTGAATTCAGAAATAGGCAACTCCAAGAAATCCTGATATTTATTAAGCTGAGCTGAGTCTGGCACAAGAGCACAAATATAGGAAACCTTCTGAGGAACAAACAGCAATTATTAAAGTCTAGCATGTTAATTATTGCTAGTATCCAATGTATATATGTATATTGAGAGTCTCTCACTCACTCACTCACACACTATATGACAAGTGGACGGAGTAATTGCTGGAGTCAGGATGCTAAAGTTAACACCAATCATCTAAGTGACAAACTTTATATGTGTATTAATTATATATATATATATATATATATATATATATATATATATAATAGCTTAATCACTGCCCTATTTAACAATCAGAATTTTCGGACACGCATGTCCTTTCTCAAAAATTAAATCGAGTTTGACTTTTTGAAAGGAAATGGGGATGTTTTGTGCATATATAGATTTATTTTTTATATTAAATGATTGTAAAAAATAGTGGATAAGTCTAGGATAAAGGGTACAAAATTATTTCAGCTAGTATGCTTTTCCAAATTCATCTTGGATAGAAAAATTGTGTTGCGCCAATGAGAAGCATTTGTCTACTCTAAAAATCAGCATTCAGAAACTTAGTTTTGTACCTTAGCCAAAAGACTGACAGTACCTCAGCCAACAAGCAGGTCAAGAATGGCAATTGCAGATATTTACTACATTTAACTTTCAGTGACCAAATAGGAAGTAAGACTGTGTTGCATCAAACTTCAAAGTAGGAAGGGCCTGATTTTCTTGAAAACCAGCATTTGAAATTTTGGCAGCTAGTCAAATTTACTGGTCCATTTACTACACCTGGTAAACAGAGCCAGATTAATAACTTAAGAGGACCCTGGTTTAATTTGGGGGCCTCTTCATTACTTTGTTCCCTCTCTGTGTCTATAAAAATAGATATATTTTTATGATTTTTGGGTGTAAAACATGAAACACTTCAACTAAAATTTTGAATGATTTTGGAACTCATCCAATTTATTTTATTAGCAAGGGGCTTCAAGGTGTCCCATCAAATTTAAAAGATCCACTCCAAATAGAGGGGCCCAAATAATTTAAATTGTTTCAAATTAGTTCAAAGGAGCCCCATCAAATCTGAAAATAAACAAATCTCTTCTATTCTTATATCTTTACATTTTTTAGTTTTATCATAGCCCCATACTAGATCATATGTAAATCCAGCACTGGTAAGCCACTTGACGCTGTCAGGCCTTGAAATATGAATTGTATTTAGCAATCACTTAAAGATTAAAACAACAAATTTAACTTCTATAAAATAAATAAAGGGAAGTATTTCCCAAACAAATGTATGGAGTTCATTTTTGCTTTTGCAGTTTAAAATCTTTGGAAGAAAAAATGTTAGCTAGAAAGTGGAAACAAATACTATGTTTTATTGTGAAAAACAGAAAATGACCTGAAAAATGATTTCTCTGACATTGTTAGAGATTTATTACAAAATCATTAAATTCTCTTTGCATCATTGGTCCTGATCTTGCATCTCAGCTTCAGTCACTTTCCCACCATCGTAAAGTTGGCTCTCTGTGACTTTTCTATAAATACTTACATCGTAATAGTTCAGATGAGCTCTTCGCTATGATACCTAGACTTTATGAATATAAGAGCAGTACTAGATTGGCAACAAGGTTTCATCAAAATAGAGTTGAGTTGGCTGGATGTAACCATAAGTTCTATATTAATTTATTTTCTTGCTCATGGAAATCTTTTCTGGCTCCATGTTTTCCAGCCAACTTTAATCTTCAGTTGCTATCTACTGTCCTCTTGATTACTCTCCTTCTGTACTCTTTAGTGATGGTTTTGTTTTCTAATTCTTATACACCCAGTAACCCCTTCTGTTTGAGTGGCTTAACTGACTTGCTTGGGTGAAGTTGATTAATATATATAGTACAGGTAATAAGTCTGTTGGTATATAATCCAAGTGGATCCTAATATAAGGCTAACATATTGATGTTAGTTGAGATAGACTAGCTATACTCATGAGGTAATTTTTGATTTCTCTGTTATGTGATTAATATACACACACACACATATATATACATACATATGTATCAAAAATACTTTTACAAAATTTTGAGTTGGGTTCCTGACATCAAAACAAGTAAAATGTCCATATAAACATGTTCAAAAGGCCATCATTGTATGTCAGCACAACAACTCATAACAAATGTTCAAAATGTCCTCCACTTGCTTCTACACATGCATGCACCTGTCAGAGTGGCAGACGCTTTCAAATATCTCACATAGGTCTTGCAGGCCCCTGTTACACATTGATGAAGCATCTCTGCATTATTAATGTCTCCTGCATAAACCAATTGTTTTAGATAAAATCCAAAGGATTTGCATCAAGGGAATGTGCAGGCTATGGAACCAGTTCTCCTCTACCTATCCATTTTTATGGTAGATGCCAGCCACTGAATTGCGAACATTATGTCTAAAATGTGCTGGAGCCCCATCATGTATGGACAACATGCACCTTTGTATTAGCAGGGGTGCATCCTCTAGCAGGTCTGTAAATGTGTTAAAAATAAAGTCCCTGAAGACATTTCCTGTAAGATGTGCTGGGGGAACATATAGAGCTACCATATATATATATATATATATATATATATATATATATATATATATAAAGAGAGAGAGATATGATAAAATGTCTGATATGAAACATTCAAACTAAGTATATAAGATGGTAATTGTAAAACATTCTATATTAGATAACAAAAATTGTATTTTACCAAAAAACAATTGACAAGGGTATTTCTGGAAGATGACTTTTTAAGACAAATAGCTTCAAATATAGATAAGTGAATATATATATATATATATATATATAGGAACAATTTTTGTATATTAAGTATTAAAATTAGAAATATCCAAAGCTTACTTGAAGCCAAGAAAATAAAAGCCATATATTAACAATTCAGTCTGATTTGAATAATGACTTATTACATTGTTATGGTAACACAATGTAATTTTTCACTTATAGGTATCAAATAATAGTATAACGATTGAATATCCATTATGAAAAAACAATGAGACCAAGTTGTGTAACTGATCATGATAAAGTCACTTTGTTTTAAAGATGATGATTACCAGTTTTCCTACATTTTATTATTGGTGATTATCATAAAACATTGGATCAATGAACTGCATATGTTCTCTCATGGTTGAATAGTTTATTGACCCAGAGATTTGTGAAGGAAAACAATATGATGAAATATAACACTGAATAAAAAACGAGTCTCATGCACATATGGTAATATATATATATATATATATATATATATATAACATACTTTGTTCTCAGAGAGACCTTTAAACGACTAAAACATACACAAATCTATATATACATATATACACATGACCCACATGGAGAATAATATATCATGTGTATCTGCAGAGTGTAAGGAGAAACCAAAAGGATGGGTCTTACATATAATATGGAGGTTCTTCTGTTTCTGGAGAAGCCATGTTTAGGGCGCCAGATTCAAACATACTAGAGTCATCTACTATGTCCCAGGTGAGGACGTATACCATGAACAGGAAACAGTGAGTTTTGGGTTTTCTCAAATTGAGAATGTGAGCTGAAGTTTCTTTCTATATCTGGGAAACATCGTGGACTTGGAAGCTGCTGGGAGAGGCAGATTTAGCCTCTGCCGGGCTCCTTGGCCCAGACTACAAAAAGCAACTACTCAGTTTGGCTGCTGTAAAGAAACTGAATGATTGGCCACTCTTGACACTGTATGAAGTGTCATCAGTAAGCAGCCATCACATGACCCATATGACTTATCTCCACCAAAGACACACATAAAGACATAATGCAGCACCTATCTCATACATACATACACATTTACAGACAGACTTGCTCAATAGATGCTTAATTTGAGAAATACATTTGGATGCACATAAATATGTAAATAGAAATATATTCACAAATATCAATCTACAAGGGAAGAAGACATTTTTTAAAAATATTTTGGGAGACCTTTATTTTGAAGTTACTCAAATGCTTTAAATTAGACACATGCACACATATATAACATATATACATAGACATATATAACACACACACACACACACATACATACATACATATATAGACATATATAACACGCACACACACACACATTTTATATATTATATATATATATGCCAAAATGGGAAAAAATTTCTATGTCACACATTTCATTGTTTAGGTCTTCAATGGACGAAAGTGATGCTTACATTGATGTGATTACACATACACATGAAGGAGAGGAGACACTGAAATTTTAAATTTGAATTTAATTTTGTTTTTCTTTTTAAATATAGTCTTGCTGATTTCATTTA
The DNA here is from genome assembly GCA_963932145.1 of Acanthosepion lycidas. Lineage (NCBI taxonomy): Eukaryota > Metazoa > Mollusca > Cephalopoda > Sepiida > Sepiidae > Acanthosepion > Acanthosepion lycidas. Next base: position 58,168,514 of record OZ010594.1, on the reverse strand, counting down.
ATTTCTTTTTATTTATGCCTTTATCCCTTTTTTTATTAAATATCACACATTGTGATAATAGAACTGCTGAGAAAGATGCAATTAAATTTTCTTAAAATTATATTGACATATAAAAAAATTATACATTGTTTATATATATATATATATATATATATAATGTGTGTGTGTGTGTATGTATGCACACAAACTCACAAGTCAACCTGACTGAGGGTTTGAGTGGGCTGGCCTTGTTCAAACTGTTGATCAAACTAGGTAACATGCTCTCTCCCAGAAAATATAACTACGGTCCACTCAGCATAGTTGCAGTATAAGTCACAGGTGGGTTCTGTGGGTGTTGAACAAACACAGACAAGCCTGAGCAGGTGTCTGTAATGGGGATTAGCTAGCCTCCCTAATAGTCTGGCATCCTCGGATTTGAATGGCTGCACCATTAAATTATATATATATATATATATATATATATATATATATATATATATATATATATGTGTCTGTGTGTTCTTGGCATTTATCATATATTGCACATTATTTTGTATTGTAATCATAGCTCAGCAAAAGAAAACTTCCTTTTTTATTTTTTGTTGGTTTTCTGGTGAGAACCAAGTAAAATATAGGATCCCCAAATAATGTCAGCATTTATCATTATTTTACACTTTGACTTTTTGTCCAGTACAAAATTTTAAAAGTAACATCTCATCTTGCTATTGAGGAAATGCACCAACAGTCAATTGTGTAAAAAAAAAAAATCAAGATATTGAAGTTTGTATTTTAATATTAATTCTTATTTTAGGATCAGATTCAGCTGCTTTTATACATTTGTAGGATTGTCTAAAGAAAGATAGATAAATATTTACTTATCTCAGCACAGTGCCACAATAGCAAGGTGCTCCCTGATAATTAATCTTACTATGCTAGCCGTGATTTGCAAGACTAATTTACTAAAAATCTATCAACAGTAGGCACCTTGAAATTATTTACATGGGTGGAACCATTTACTGATTTTTATCTGGTACTAAAGATTGAACTCACTTCAAACACACTGGTCTGCTAGATATGCTTTTTATATATATATATATATATATATATTTCCCATGATTCCCCTTGAACACTCACATCTGCTCAAAGTATATCCATTCCATAATATATGGCATCATTTGTTTTATATACATACATATATATATATATATAACTGTGTATATGGGCAACAATCCCACTTTTATACAAGTTTTATTGAAGATGACTATGTAGAGCTTTATAAATATGTATCTATAGGGATGGGAATTAATTTTTTTTATTTTCCAAACATGGTCAGCATATTCACTAAAAAAAAAAACATTCTTGATAATGGCTAATAGAATAGCTGAGTGCTCAAATATATAGAACATTCTGACAGTTTGTCGAGAAAAGAAAATACTTATATGAATGCAAGAAAATTGAATAAAAAGCTTAATCTTAGTACTTTGTCAGTAGTCTTCAATAAAACTTATATGTATCTATGTATTTATCTATGTACGATTGATTGATATGCCTGCAATCATATAAAACTATTTTGAAACCAGATAGAATAACTGGTGTCAAAATTGAATTTATTTTTCAATATACACAGTATCTCACATTAGCAACTTCATGTTCAATAAATAAAATGAATACTTAATTGTAGATGAAGGCTAAAAAGTTTGTTCCTTCCAGATGTAAACAAATGAAATTTGTATGAGATGTACTTAGGAATTATGAAATTCAAATGAATAACCACATTGCATGTTAGATGCTTTAGAATGTGTCATAATACTGATTGGTGGATAGAGATGTTTAATAACTTCAGAACCTATAAAAGGTATAAACAACTCTGGTTACTGAAAAAATCATTAGCAGATATCACTGAAATGTAAAATAAATTAATTGAAGATCTTGGATGACTGCCAAGCAGATCTGATACAGTCAACTTGAAGGCTTTATCTTGCCAATCTGTGTTTCTTATGAAGAGTGAAGTTAGAAAAAAAAAATGTGTCAAGTTATGAAATTTTTAGACATTATGGCATTATATCCATTTATGAAAAGCACAAGATATCAGGGTCCTAAATCAAGTACCAAAACAAGTCAGACCAGTCACTAGGCATCCTTTAAAAAAACCATATGATAAATCAAATGAAATAACAACAGAATGAACAGCCTTATTTTTCAACTAATCTATTATAAAAATCCATTTTTGTCAAGCTATGAAATTTCTAGGCATTATGGCTGAGGAATTGTTGAAAAGCAAAAGCACAAGGTGTTGAATCAAATAGCTAAACATATAAGAATTCTTTTAAATGATATCCATGGAAAATTGAATGAAATGGGTTACATAATACATGGAAACCAATTTCTCAATCATTCTCTTCAATGGAAAATGTGATGATACTTTCAGTGGGCCAGACAAATGGAGCAAAGGCTGAGTGGCTTCTAAGTGGGAACCGCTCTTTCAGGTTAAGGCATCAACAAGGTAAGGTGACAGTATATTTGGATGGAATTATTTGTGATGAATTAGTCGACCTATGGCAATTTCTAACTAGTGTTAAAGTAGTGATTCAGACATTCATTGAGGTTTTTTTATGATAAACCTGGAGAGATGGTTCAAAAAAAAGCCCCCCAAAATGATAATGATTTCTATGCATGACAATGCTCTGTCATATTTAGCAAGGAAAACCTATATAAAAAGACATGACTTTATTTGCCACATTATTGTAAATATTTTAACTTCCTATCCTCCTTTTTCTTCCTATTTCAATACCTTACCTTACCTATTAACTTGTTCAGCCCTTTTAAGGAAATTTTTCTAGATCAGTCTATTTATTTTCACTATTGGCTCATCATTTATTTCTTCCTTCTTTACTTTCTTTTCCTTTCTCTCTTCTTTTTTCTTCTCTTAATTTTTTTCTTTTTTCGTTCTTCTTCCTCCTCTTATTTTTTCTTCCTTTTTTTTCTCTTCTTTATCCCAGTATATCTGTCTGGATGGATTGGTTCCATTTCTTAAAAATATTCAGTCTGAAGAGATGAATATAATAATATTCATGAAATAACTTATAACTGATATGGATTTTTAAGGTGTTTTCTTAATTTATCATTATATATATATATATATATATATATATATATATATATATATATATATATATTAGTTTGGTGCAAAAATAATGTCGTTTTCTCACATTGTAACATATTTGAGAAAACGACATTATTTTTTCACCAACCTAATATATATATATATATATATATAAAGACATCTATTTGATGAAGTGGCCAGTTTGTTCACTCAACTGGAGCCCAATTGATAACTTGTGGAATATTCAGAAGTGACAGATTTATATTTGGTGATGGAAATTCACCAGCAAAGATTAACTTTGGATTACTATTCTTCATTTAGTTTCATAAAAACAAATATAACAGCTCACAAAATCAATGGATGCATATCTTCTAAAACTAGTGTCATCTTTATAATGTTGTTTAGAAAGACTCCAGAAAGACATATTTATGCATGGTCATTTGTATGTTGCATGCTTAAATCCTAAGAATTTATTCTTCACTATTACAAAGGAAAAGGAAAAAAAAGAAATTTCTTGAAAAAATATTGTTCATTTTATTTTTTAAACATTGTTATTGAGGTCAATTGAATTGTTTTTAAGAGTATTTAATGATTATCATTTTGTATGCGACTTCATTTGTGTACAAAAAAAGTATAACCTGCCACTGAAGGTGACTATGAACAATAGCATGTTTGAATTTCATAGATGTGTTGTCATATCCTGCTATGGAAACAGAAAACAACTTTGAGTGAAATTAACAGTAAGGATACTGCAATTGAGGGACCTTGAAAAAGAATGCAGTGGAAAGGGAAGTAATATTAATAATGCAGCATGCTGTTCAGAATTGTACCCCCTTTTATAGGGGAAATGACTAAATAGTCCAGATCGTTTTTAGACCACTTAGCCACAAAAGACTTTCATAGTGAATTAAGGTTCATTTACCCTGATGAAGGAAAGCATGTCACTCATTAAGATATTTCAAAGCCTTTATTTGCTAATTTTATTTTTGTATTTGAAATTTAAACCAAGTTATTTCTAAGGAATTGATGGATTTTTATTTATAATCCAACTGTATTTCTTATTACTACTATTTTGTAGATACATGTGTGTTGAGTACAGTGTAATTGACGTCTACTATCCAGACTCTTTAACAAGAAAATGTACCCTTAAAATGTACTGAAATATATATAAGTGTGGTAAAAATAGATATGTTCAGAAATACAAATTATGAAAGCAATTCTATATACATTGTCTAGAAAATCTCAGGCAATGGTTTCGACATTATTTTTCTATCTTCACTGATTTGCAGCTTACTTCCAATTCACAGAAAAGACAACTTGCTATGTTTCCCCAGATGCATCTGTTGTAGCAATTGCTATTTCCTCACTCAGGTTGGATTTCCATTTTTTTACATTCTGTCTTTTAGTTATCCTTGTCCTGTTTTCATTCCTTTATTTATTTACTTATTTTCTTTCTTTCATCAAGAACCATATTTAACATTCACAATCCCTCATACAGTTATCCACAGGATGAAACCATCTGCTTTTGCTGAGTTGCCAATACATCAAAAGTCTTTCTAGAAAAGCCCCAGAACAATGTATATGATGAGTTCAGACACCTAGTGGGCAATATCTGTGGCTCATATACAAAAATATGTACATGCTTACAGTTTATAACTAGTTTACACATTCCGTAAAAAAATGGTTATGGATTTTGCTAAATCATTTCTAGTAAGTCTAGAAATATATTTTTCCACTTAATAATTCAGGATGTTGAAATAGAAATAATGGCATATTTTATTATCATATGATATAACTAGTTTAATATTTAAATGTTTTAATATCATATGATATAACTAGTTTACCCAACATCCTGGGTATGCCGATAAACTACATCCGCATCCTGGGTATGACAATAAACTATGTCCAACAACAAGGCTTCAGATAATGTTTTCGGAACAATAATGTTGCCAGCTATACGTTTTTGAAACAATAATGTTGCCAGCTATACGTTTTTGAAACAATAATGTTGCCATATATATATATATATATATATATACCTTAATTTGGCATTAAATGACCCACAGTGGTTGATATGCCATAAAACCCAACCAACCTAGTTTACCCATGCTGTAAAAAATGGTTATGGATTTTGTTAAATCATTACTCGAAACTCTTGAAATATATTTTTCCAGTTAATAATTTAAGATGTAGAAATAAAAATAATGGCATATTTTGTTAAATTCTCATTAATATCATATGTTGTCCGAGTGGAATGATGGATAGTGGATCAGAAATAGAATTTGAAAGTTGATTTTGAATTCCAGTCAGTTTTGTTAGATTCCCTTACATAGAAATACCTTTGGGAAAGATATGAATCCATTTCTTCCAACCAGATATGTTAAATAATAAAATTTATGCTGAAAAAAATCATTGCTGTTCTCAAAAAAATTTCACAGACAAAAATGAAGAATTATTCTAATAATCCAAAATATGTTTCGGCATTAAATAACTCACAAAGGATTGATAAGCCATAAAAACCCCAAATCAATCAATAATTAGTATCAGAAAGTTTTCACATAAATCTTTAAATATATTTTTTTCAATTATTATATTAATATATAGTCATTCTGGATGTGATCAGTTTATTAGTGTGTAATAATAGGAAACCTATTCCCTATTTATGTCCAGAAGAATTTGATATTGATACAAGATTACATCTTTATTAATATTAGGTTTTCACATTGGATATTTTAAATATATTTTTTTCTAATTTATATATATATATTATTTATATATATATATATATATATATATATATATATATATATATATATATATATATATATATAATATATTATATATATATAATATATTATATATATGTAATATATAATATATAATATATATTAATTTATGTTATAAATTTTTTTTTTCTTTAAAAATAAATAATTATAATATATATTATATATATAATATATTATATATATTATATATATAATATATTATATATATAATATATATTATATATATATATTATATTATATATATTATATATATATATTATATATATAATATATATTATATATATATATTATAATATATATTATATATATAATATATATTATATATATATATTATATATATATATTATATATATTATATATATTATATATATATATATATATATAGTAAATCTGAAGGCAATAGTTTTATTACTTTATAACAATAGAAAATTGATATCCAGTTGAAGTTGATATTAATACAAGTTTACAGATGCTGTCAAAAATGACAGCATATTTTGTTATCTCCTTACTATTATTAGGTTTTCACATGTGTGTCTTTAAAGATAATTTTTTTTTAAATTATTATAAGTCTACTCTGCTTTTTCACAGTCAGTTTTTTCATTACCAGGCTTTGCTGTGACAAAGAAACTTCCACCAGCCATCACCAAATCAAGGGGGACAACTCTAGTTAATAGTCTTAGATTTAAAAATGTTTCTTGAGCTGCAGGTATTTATCTTATATTGTCTACGAGGTTATCAGCACTCTCAGAAAATAATGACAATGTTAAAATAATTTTAAATTTCAATGGTTATTTTTTTCTATGTGACTAAGTGAGGATTTTTATCTATTCAATTAAGTCGATAGCCATATGTAAGAAAGGATTTTGTTTTAAATCATTAAAACTAAAAACCAAAGGTAATCAACACAAAAAATAAAAAGCAATATGTTAGCAGCCCAATCAGTCCTACTTACTGATGAGATATTCCGTTATTATGATATACAACAACAAGGTATTTCATTACAAAGCACAGTCATTCAGGCTTCATGAACAATATATAAAGCAAAAAACTAATTAACAAAAATTCGAGTAACAGATAACAAGGACATTTAAGAGCATGTTGAAAAGATTCCCAATCATTTATAAATATATTTATTCTGAATGGATAAACAGGAAGTAAAATAAGTCAAAACCATTTCCTTGGGTTACAGTATAAATACATAGTCACAAATATAGAGATATTAGTAAAAATTAGAAATCATTTAGTTAAAAAAAGTAATGTTATTAACTCTCTTTTTATTATTAAAACAGATAATCGGAATATAAAATTGTTATACACTGTTTCAAATTAGACCTCGTTCTGATTCACTCCAAAGCAAAATTAAAAATAAAACAATCATTCTCTGTGCAGGTGCTCACAAAAAATTCCTCAAAAATATAAAATAAAATTTAAATGTTGAACCCAATGTTGCCACAAAAGCAAATGAATGGTAAAAAACATTTAGTCATGTATCCACCCTAACTGTTTAAAAGGACCTGCTCAGCAACACTCAAGACAGTACACAGGCACTTCACAGAGTTCACCAGCTGCCCCTTGGTCAAGTAACCCAACATAGTCTTCAATACCAGATTTTCATATGACCAACCCTCCCATTTCACCTCCTTCACCCACAAAAGAGACATTCTGCCTTGATCCATTATACTGGCAATACAGATTTTAACATATCTTGGCTCCTTTCCTACTTATCATCAATACCTGCTTGTTTTCATTTTTTACTCTTGCAACCATGCACAGTATATAACAAAATTAATATTATATTCAATCCTGGGCATGATTATAACCTACATCCAGCAGCAAGGCTTCTGATGGGGAGATTGGAAGTTTTGAAGAGTGTGGAGCCACCTCTTAATTGCTGTTATTCCAAGGTCCATCCTGACCCAGGGTGGTAGCACCTGTTAGGGTTCAAGCTATGGGCAAATAGTGAACCCCTAAACAAAAATAAAACCCTATGAAAGTACAACAGTACCAGCAATACATTTTTATATAAAAAAATCACCAATAATACATTTTATAGCAAAATGACCAAGAATAGATTTTATATGTAGTTGAAGGCATACAATTGCATTCAAAATATATTTAGTTGATGCCATAAAATTATTAAAAATATTTAGATTTCAGCATTAAATAACTAATAGAGGTTAATATGACACTAAACTAATTCAACCAAACAACCAACATGAAAGAACTCTTTCATGAAATTAATTCATATAATATCATAAAATTTCTTGAAGAAATCAAACTATATTCTAAAATATAACTTCAATAAAACTATAACATATCATCACTTCTCATAATTATGTCCACACAAATATGTACATACACAAAAGCTGAGTATCATCTATCAGGTATTCAAGTGTGAGAGCAGAATAACATATATCATATTTTTATTACTTCAAGGATCCCAAGAAAATGGAATTTCAGTAAATACACATACACCCACATATAAAACACCTGACAAATTCGAACACACAATGAATATACATATTGTTTTCATGAGTATATGTAAGAAAATATATTACAAATATAAGTGTATGCCCATGTATGTAATCAACAGTGTACAAATATGTAAAAGAAACAATCATATATATATATATATATATATATATAATTAGGAAAAAACTTACAAATCCATATTCGGTAATAAATTTATTTTGATGAATATAGGTATATTCATCTCATCAGACCAAGTAAATTTTCTGAAAAAATTTTTCAGAAAATGTAGTCTGGCTGATGAGATGAATATACCTATATTCATCAAAATAAATTTATTGCTGAATATGGATTTTTAGGGTTTTTTTCCTAATTATTATTATTATTTGTTCTGTATCATACATTGAGCTCTCTTTGGAATAATCCCGAGCAAATTACAATTTGGTATTATATTCATGAATGTTTATGTTGGTTTCAATCCCAGGAATGACTGCTAAAATCACCTCCCTCTCCAATAGACAGATCCTTCAAATGCATGCAGGGATTTCTGCCTAACCAATTGAAATGGATGACTTCTTAGTCTCATTCGCCATGTTTTTGTTCTTTCCTTTTTAAGTTGTTTTTGTTTTTACATTTTTGTAAGTATCTTTTTATTTAAAAAGAATGTTGATTTTTTTCTTTTCATTTTGTGAGGAAAATCCTGAGGAGAGATTTAGGATTAGATTAACAAATAAAAACATTAGTTTTTTTTTCTCTTCCCTTTGTTTTTTTTCATTTAGTAACAGTGTAACTTGTAAAAAAAAAAAAAAACAACTTCAAAAAGAAACGACAAAACATTTACTGGAAACTTTGTTAATTCTGTTTGTTAGCATTTTTACCAATTACACTTAACCATGGCCAAATACATTACAGTTTATAAAATTAACACAATATGTACACATGTACACAATTTTATATATTTAATCAAAAATAGACATATAAAATTTGTCAATTTTTTCTACTCACATTCAAGTATACATTCTTCTGACTGTGATATATACACACACACACACACACACACATTCTGTTACTGATATGTATTAGCTTTTGAGGCTTATCATAGCTAAAACATAAGAAAAAAAAACATTTCCAGGTAAAATTTTACTTATAAAATCTAGAGAGAAATAAACTCATCTATTATTAGAAATGCAGACTATGTTGGTAATATATCAAAATAATCCCTTTTTGAACATTTTCAAGAATCCAATTTGAAGAACATAACAGCATGTTTCTCAAAGTTATTTCCTATGTTTATACCTAGGGGTAAATGTCAGTGTATATAGAGGTATTCCCACTGATATGTTAATATATTTTTATATATAATTCAAGAGATAAGTAATTTATCAAAATAGCTAAACTCTCGTAATTATTAATCCAATATGATTTACTTATCATCATGTAAAACGTTCATTATATATCATGATCTGTCAATGAATTTATATACCTCACTTGCATTTATTTTAACATCAAATGGAGATTCTATTCTTAAAAAGTCATATAATATAACACATTCAACATTATAGATAAAAAAATGGTAACTTTTATGTGTATGAAGGTGTCAGGTTTTATATGTGGGTGCATGTGTATTTGCTGGGTATCCAGAAACTGTATAGATATTTTTTTTCATTTTTGATAGAAATCTGTTTAGATGATTGTTTAATTAACAGTGGCTGAGCATCCAGCAAAGATCAATTTCGCTACAACAGGTGACTAAAGTAGCTATTTAGTAAATTTTGCTTAGTCTGTCACAAGGCTTTGCTCATGTGACTCTCAGTGGGGAGTGAACTCACTTTGTTAGTAAATTGGTATTTGAGACAAGCCTGTAATGCCATTGACGATTACTCTTGTAAATGGATGAAAAAAGTCTGTTTGAATAAAGAAATCTTGTATAGCATTAATAAAGAAAGAAGAAACTGTAAATAAAATCTAGAGCAGAGGTGTCCAAACTTTTTTCAAAGAGGGCCAGATTTGATGAGGTGAGTATGTGTGAGGGCCAACTATTCTACTTGGCATTCTTTGGACTATTAAAATTAAATGCAAGTGAATTATCTTATGAAAATTTGATTGCAAATGGCATATTTTTATTTTTTTACATGGGTGACAAATACATTTAAACAGGTCTTAACAAAATCACTCAGCCTGTCATATCTGAAAGCCCATATAAGAAGTAAAATATGTCAGAGAAAAAAAGAACTGTATAAAAATTTTATTTTATTATTTGTAAAAAAATGTTAAAGATCCATGTATAATCATCTAAGTTGTTTTTTTTTATATACACGTTTTGAGAAAAGTGTATTCTTGAAAGGTGCCAGACAGTTTGCGTGTTAAATTTTGTGTATTTTTTATGGCCTTTTAGGCTCAAGTGGCAAACCTCCAAAATTGTTTGAATTGTAAGAAGGGTTTGGGATTTATTTTTTAGAATACTTGGAGAAGGTATTTTTTTTTATATATATATTGGCCAATAACAAACAAGTTGGTTGTCCAATGTCAAATTTTGGCTGGAGCCAATATCACGGTCACTTTTTCAATAAAAAGGACTGCCATCAGTGACAGGTAGGGTCAGAGGGTAGAAGAAAGGATCAGAGAACAGGTAGAGGGAGATCAGAGGGCTGAGAGAAGAAGAGAAGAGACAAGGATGAGAACAGACAGTGCTTAGCACCCATTCTTCAAAGGAAAGTCCAGTCAGAGGTAGGAAATCTGACCTGACAGATACAAGGTAGATTCTTACAACTGAAGATGTCATACCCAAGAACAAACAAGTGAACTTTATCACACAAAATCCTCCAAGCTAAGACGTCCTGTTTCTGCATACTGTTAAGTGAGTGCTATTTGAAGAATTCCTGCCTTGTGCCATATTGTTAAATCCTTTTCTCTATTTTTTGAAGGGAATCATTTTACACATGAATCCGTTTCTTAAACTAATTGTGAAATATTCTTTTTCTTGTTTCTGTAGGTAATCTCTTTTTTCGTTACCCCATGAAAGTTTTATCCTGCCCAAAGAGGCAGACTAAAGGAAACTTTTGTGCAACCCTTGTTTTGTACTTATCAAAGTTAATCTTAAGCTCTTCATGTCACAGTTTAACTGTTATCTCCTCTACATAACGTCACAGGCTGCACTTTTTACCGCTTCCTGTTAGACTCATACAACCGCATCCTTCAGTAACCCTCTACCTTGAGTGGCACTTCGGCCTTGTATTGGGTAAAGATTAGTAAATCAGTAAAAAAGATAAAATATTAAGTTTATTTTATATATATTGGGCTTTCCTTGCTAGTTAAAGTTGTCATTAATTTTCTACCAGTGCTAGAAATTGAGTTGGAAGCCCAGGTAAAAAGCTGAAGATAAATGCTGATTTTCAAGACAGGCATATTTTTACAATACAAACTTTATTTCTTTTTGGATCTATTTTGCTTTGTACTTGGCTAAAAAAGACTTAGTAGTTATATAAATTTATATGTGCATTTGTATATGCACGTAAACTAATATGCCTTAATTACAGTATAAGAGCAAAATATTTTCTATCAGTGCAATGTATTCTCAGCTGCAATGCTTTAATGTCAGCTGTATGTATTGAATTTGTTTCTATTCATTGTGACAAGCTGTTGGACACTTTAAGAGCTGTTGACAATGCTGGCATTTGTCTGACAGATTTACTTCATTTATTGATGCTGAACAGCATAGAAATATCTTCGGCATCATATACTTTCTCTACAAGAGACACATTGTGCTGAGTTACTTTTGATAAAGAAGAGGATATGTGGCAGTTGTTGACTATTTACCCCCTTCCTTATTTATGCAGCAAATTTACCTTTGCTAATTAAAACACTCCATTCCATGTATTTGATTCCTTTTGAAAATGATAGGCCTAAATTTATTATCATATAAAGAAAAGGGAGGTATGGTGGAGTAATGGATAGTGGCTCAGATTGAGGAATCAAAGAGCTGAGTTCAAATTCCAGTTGGATCCATTATGTTCACTTATATGCTAATACTCTTGGGAAAGATATGAATCCTCTTCTTCTCCCCCTACCTATGGGTAAATAGCAGGACAGACTGGGTTCTATAACCTTTAGTGGCAACCAGTCTAGGAGAAGGAAAAATACTGAATTGAAAACCATCCTTGAAAGGGTTGGGCTCCGTCAGGCTATCTTGCCCAAGAAACACCACTTCTACTGTGGCTGCAATATACATAGTGCCACTACGACATTACAGGTGATGAAAAGAAAATATAATGGGAAATACATATTTCCTTGGTTTTTACTCTTTTCTCTCTTTTGGCATGTATATATATATATATATATATGTGGAGAAAAAATCCAGTAGACAGTATGTAAGCAAATATGTAAGATTTATATCCATTTATATTTGCTTACATATACATATATATATATATATATATATATATATATATATATATAGAACACACTCTGACTATGATGAGCATTGTTACAAGAAAATCTGGAGTTGTTCAAAGAGATAAGTTCTTTGACTATTTAACAATTCATCGTCATTCTACTTACACTATTTATATTTTGAATATTTGTTATTATCACAATGTTTTGGTAACTTTGTGATAATATTAAAAAATAAAAATAGGAGACTATAGGAATAATAGTGCAAATATAAATAGTGTAAATAATGCTCATTCCACTGATATTGTCATTCAAGTTATCTGCTGAGTAGTTTTTGGGCAAAAAATCTGCTGCTAAAAATGTTAATTTTTAGTAATTTTATATATTTTAAGAGGTGCTGCTAATTATATATACACACACACATATATATATATATATATATATTAGGTTGGTGCAAAAATAATGTCGTTTTCTCACCTATGTTAATACATCAAAAAAACGATATTATTTTTGCACCAAACTAATACATATATGCGTGTGTGTGTGTATATTTTAATTGGTGTCACCCCAAGCAAGGCAGTACAGCCACTAACACACAAGGGATTACAAGCTGTTAAGGAATTAGGAATGAAAATGTTAGTAATGAGGAGAAAGAGAAAAATAACAATCAGGAGAACAGTAGATAACAATTGGCAGTGCATTTAAATTTTTTGCAGATTAAAGTTGGCTGGAAATCATGGTGCCAATAGGAAGTTCCACAGGCAAGACGTGTGAGAAAAGAAACAATTAGCAGAGAAGTTATGCCAACATTTAGCTAGGCCAACTGTAAATTAAGGCAAACTCACTGCCAGTTTAGCATTGCACTTAATTTCATACAGTCTAGGTACCATAGTGAAGAGATCATCCAAACAATTACCATGAAAGTATTTATATAAAAGGCACAGAGAAGCAACTTTACAGTGGTGGACTGAAACCAAACTACCAGATTAGGACCAATAGTATTACTGATTCTTCTTTGGATCTTATCAAGGAGCTCCAAGTAAATAGCAGGGGCACCATACCATATATGGCTGCAATATTCTAAGCATGGGCAAATGATAGACTTATAGTTATATATTACGAAATGGACAGAGTCCGACAATTTATTTATTAAAGACATTTTCTTTTTTTATGTTTAACGTTCTTTTTATAGATACAAGTATTTAAGTAAATGCTCTGTTTATAATAAACAGTATTAAATAACATTTACCGGCCTGAATGCCTGAGAAATTTTCATAGAAAATATTCGTCCTTGGACAGGATTCGAACCTGCATCCTATATGGAACCGTCATTTACGCTGACATGCCTAACCGATCGGCCACCAAGGATGCAGGTTCGAATCCTGTCCAAGGACGAATATTTTTTAAAAACTCTGATGAAAATTTCTCGGACATTCAGGCCGGTAAATGTTATTTAATACTGTTTATTATAAACAGAGCATTTACTTAAATACTTGTATCTATAAAAAGAACGTTAAACATAAAAAAAAAAAAAACTTATGTTTTGGAGAGAAGAATTGTCTTGCTCAACACAGTGAACCGACTTTCTTAGCAGCTGACCTAGTATTGGATTCAATATAATCTTTCCACTTCATGTCAGCTGAGAACAATAGCCTGAGAAGGTGCAATGTATCACTTACTTGGAGGATAGCATCAGCCTTGCAATGAGGGTTCTCTCAGATGATTAATAGAGAGAAGTTTAGTTTTAGAGGCATTAAAATTGACAAACCATCTTTTGCCTCAGTTAACAATGGTCTTGAGGTCGTTTGGTACATCACTTGACATTTTGACCCTATCGGACTGATCCGCCTTACTATCAAGGCAAGGAGTAAATGGTAGTGTCATCAGCGAGTTAGCCAATTTTAGAGCTGCTGTTATCAGTAAGTTCATTAATGAAGATTAAAAACAGTGTAGGATCAAGAATGGAGCTCTGGAGGACACCCACTTTAGTAAGAAAGGATGTAGATGAGTGGCCATTCAGGATAACTTTCATTTCATGATTTGATAGGAACTGCTGAATCAGCTCAAAAATGTGCCTGGAGATATTGTAACTTTTCAGCTTGTGGAGAAGACCTGAATGACAGACCTTGTCCAAGGCTTTCAAGATGTCCAATGCTACAGCCCAGGTTTCACCGTTTTTATCTAGAGCACAATAGACTCTTTCGACAATTATCATTACTACATCAGCAGTTGATCTGGAGAAACAAAAGCTGTATTACTTGTCTAAGAAAAGGCCTTTCAAATTAGGGTTAGGTGTTTTTTTTGGTTATACTTTTTTTTAAAAAAAAGAATGAAGTTAAAGTTTATTTGGGTTAGGTGTTTTTTTTTCTTTTGTTATTCTTTTATTTGAAACTTAACTTTCCTCTTATTAAGTACAAAAAAAATCGCTTTACGGAAGTGTGTACTAATTTCTGAAAGAAAGTTGTTCAGCAGTGACTGACGCTCGGGTGTTAAAATGAAAATTTACCGCTATTGTGTCTAATTTACTGCAGTGTTGGAAAGAGGGGTAGTGATAAAGGAAAAAGAGATAGCTAAAGGAGTTTAGTAGCAAAAGATAGAAGAAGCATATGAAGAATAGCTGGTAGCCTTGAAAGACAGTTCCCTGGCCATCGGAAGATTATCCCAGATTTAAGCACCAAGGAAATGCATGTGAATGCTGGTATCTTTTCAGCAAAGGGGAAGATAGACGAGTTGAAAATATAGATTAAATCCAATAGAATATTTGAATAAGGAACAAGAGGAAATTTTTATAATTGTTTGCTATTTATTCAGCTTCATTAGAAATTTTGAGAGGGGAATCATTCGGAGTTATACTTCTGTTTTTAAATTCTATCATTTTTTTTTTTTTTTTTGTTATAATAATTTAGATAAAATGGAAACAAAAAGGACACTTATATGTAACATCTGAAAGAGACAGTTGAAGTTTCTGGGGGCATCATGAGGAAAGAAGGCTTGGAAAATTTGACACTAACAGGACATATTGAAGGCAACACGGACAGAAGAAATTAGTGGATAACCTATCTAACAAACATGTGCAAATAGTTGTCAGGAAATGGATCAGGAAATATGGTAAAGTGACAAACTCTACTGAGAGTGAGAAAGGATAGGAAGTTGTGGAGAACCATGATAGCCCACGTCCTGAAGGGACATGATACATAGAAGAAAAGAATTGATTTGTGTGTGTATACTGATATTAGTATCTGTGTCAATTTCAAAATTCTCTTTTATTTATATTGGTTGTATAGAATGCCATGTATGTCTTAATTTAAGTGTGCATTAAAAATTTTTAATATTTAAATGTGTAATATTAGGCTATATCATCTTGGATCTATACCATCATATGCATTTTGTATTCATCAAGTATATGTTTGAAAAAAGCAGGTGATATAAAAAAAAAAGAGGATATTTATTGTATGTTGATTATTTATTAATATTCCTTCTAAGTATTTTCTACATAATAGGTTGTGATCACTTTTTACTAAGGTAGCAATTTGAAAATCAAAACAATATCAGATTTATGAAATTTTCTACTTGTTCTTTATTCAATCATATATATGATGATGGCTGTTTACTCGATTTCAAACAATGGCATTGCTTGATCTATTCTTAAATATAGGCAGCCCGGATGTGGATTAATAACATTCCTATCATAATGAAAAATAAAAAAAATATCATATATAAATATAAATGGGGACATGGAGGTCAACACTGAGCAGCAAAAGTGTTTCATGCTTGAATGGAATCTTCAAAGGCCACATTAAATGAAATATCATTCACCACAGGAAATGCTAGCTTGAAGTGCATATGATACATTTAATCTACGCATATATTAATGGAAAAAGGAAAAAAATATCCAAATAAATAAATAAAATAATACAATAAAAAAAATAAAATTATAAAATAAAGAAAAAAAGAGTGTTCTTTTTTTGCGTAGCCTTGTTCCTCATAACTGTAACACATGACATCATCATTGACTATTTCAAATTTCCAGCTTCCCAAAGAATACCAGGATGTAGACAAAGAGATTTTAACAACCACACAAACACCACATGACAGTGATGGTTGAAATTACTTAAACAAAAATAAAATAAGAACTTTGGATAGTTTATCTACAACTTCAAGCACAATATTTCACACCTTATTCAAAAATTGGAAAAATACAATAAAAATGAAATAGACAGACCTTGTGATTTTTTAATCAAACATATACATAAAAATCATATAAAAATTTAATGTACACACAAATGATATATATATATATATATATATATATACACGCACACACACAAATCATACATATGACAATGGCTGACCTCTTGTATTCGAGGATATCAATCTACTAGGGCAGCTAGCTAATCACTATTGCAGATGTTTGCTCATGGGCATGTGTTCATATATACATATACACACATATAAATCATATATATATACGCATTAAAAATCATATATATATAGTGGACTCTCCCATCGAATTCAATGTACAAGGGTAAAGCAGCTGAGTTCCTAGGAACTGACAGCCAAAACCCCAGCACATATGATTTGCTTATAGCAGTGAAGGCTTTTTGCAGAACCAACCACACTTTTTGAAGAACCAAATACATTGATCTGATGCACTACATACCATAATGTCCCCAAACAACACTCCGCAGGTTTTGAATTCAGAGTTGTCCTTCTCCTAGACCAGTTGCCATCCAAGGCTATAGAACCCAGCCTGTCTTGCTATTTACTCATAGCTGGAGGGAGAAGAAGAGAATTAATACCTTTCCCAAGAGTATTAGCATGTAAGTAAATGTAATGGATTTGACTGGAATTCGAACTCGGTTTTTCAATTCCTCAATCCAAACCACTATCCATGACTCCACCATGTCTCATATATATATATAGTGCACTGTTTGTAATAAAATAGTACTCAGTGTAAAATGCTAACAATAAATATACATTAATGGCAAGGAACATAACATATTTATTATTAGTATAACTATACATATACACACATACATATTCAGGGAGAATATGTGTGTGTGCAGATATTTGTCTGTTTACATATATGAGTATTCATCCATGTATATCTATTTATAAGGCTTGAGCGAGGAAAATTTGCTCTGTCGATAGTGTATCCCATAGGTGCACTAAAAGAAGATTATCAGCATGTTCCTGATATTTGTGGCTACTTTTATTGAACTGGTTTTATTTTTGGCTAAATTCTATACCTTTTTTCTCACTTGATATGCTATGTACAAATAAGGAAAAAAATAAGTAGCCATTTTTCTTATTTAAAAGGGAAAAATATTACTTAAGAATAATTTTTAACTTGAAATAACTTTGAGTAGCCATGTTCAAGTATAGAGGCATAACATTAAAGATCTTGCTTTCTGGTTATTTTTTTATATAGCAAGAAGGGTATGAGTTACCAAGTACTATATTCTGAAGAACTTGGAAGGAGAGAGAAAGTGTATGTAGGTATGTATCTATGTGCCTGCCTGTGTATGTGCATGTATCGGTATGAGGATATATCAATAGGTTCATAGTCTGATGATATTAATTTAATTTTTACTGTAAAATATTCAATCTGTATGATTAATGGAAAAGCCCTGGCTTAAGGGCATTGACAAGAATGGTGATTATGTTGAAAATGATGAAAAGTGCTGATATAAAAGTAAACCGAGAAAATAAACAGTTAATTGCTGATATCCCCTGACAAGTGGATGGAATGATTGCTGGGGGGGTTCATCTACAAAACACTAGATTAAGGGTTTGGAAGGTAACACCAATCAGATGAGTAACAAATTTTATATTAGTATTAATTCTAATATATATATGTATGTATGTATGTATGTATGTATGTGTGTATATATATATATATACACACACACACACACACACATCCATATAAATATATACTTTTAATACTTTTAATTTTATTTTTTGGTGGACATCCATACTTCAGTACACACTCTGTTTATTCTAAATTGTATATTTATTTTCATCTACCTGCCTGCATATTCCAAAAATCATATTAAAAAGAAAAAAAAAAAAAAACTCTTCAACAAGATTTGAACCTGTGCATCCTTTATGAAGTTATACCAATTTCTACTGTGTTTGTAAAGAGACATGATGTCTGGCTTTGTCCAGATGCTTTTCATTGATTGCTGTCTAATTGGAAAGAGTACATGACTGAATTCAATGCCCAATTTCCCAGAAAGAGCTTGTAATACATGATACCTTCCCAACCCCACTAGTTACACAACATCCATTTCTTCAAATGCTGACTGACATTTAGAGTGGTTAATGGTGTCTCCTCCTGTATGGCAGCGATGAAGAAAAGACGTGAAGCAGCAGAAATGTGGTTCTACAAAAAGATACTGAGGATACTATGAGCCAAACGTGTGTAACAACAAAGTTTTGGAAAGAATGAAAACAAAAAGGAAACTTATACTGAACATCAGGATGAGATAGTTAAGGTTTCTGGGCTATGTAATAAGGAATGAGGGCTTGGCAAACCTGATACTCACAGGACAGATTGAGGGGAAAAAGGGACAGAGGAAAGCAGCATGTAAATTACTTGATGAGCTTGAGCAAATGGATGGTAGAACAGGATTTGGGAGAAATAACAAAAAGACAAAACTTATTAAGAGCTACAATGGACAGGAAGATGAGGAGGGCTATAACTGCCTACGTCCTGAAGGGACATAGCACATAAAAGAAGAAAAAGAATGATGGCTCATTTCATTTTCTCCAAAAGCCTTTTCACTCTGCATTGTTGTAAATAATTCATTTTTTTATTGGCTGTAATTGTTCTTTTTTAAAATGGGTTGTTTTTGCTGCATTCGAGCAGAGAATCACAACTTCTCCAAACTTGAGATAATTATATTTTTGTCAGTAATTTTTCATGGATAATGCATGAGAAAGCGTCACTAAAAAGCAAGCATTAAATGGCAATTCTAAATGCAGTGGATTTTGGCAAGGAAACCTACACATTGGTTTATTTTGCCTCAGCGACTGGAACAAGGTTTTTGTGTGTGTGTGTGTGTGTGTGTTTATAAGAATAAAGCTAATGAATCAGAATTTGATGAGCAAGATGTTATTACAGTCCGACATGATAAGGCTGGTATATTTGGTTTAGATGAAAAATAGGAATGCTTAATCTCATATGGAAAATACAACATAAGAACAAAAAACAAATCTTGATGAAGGATTAAAAAACAAACAAGCCTAACATATTAGAATATCTAAATTCTTCACTAATGAATAACAGCTTCCCTTTTAGTCAATGGAAGGAAGAGTTTCAGAGCCCAATTCATCATCTGAAGATCAAATAAAAGCAAAAGTTAAAACCTATACCAAGAAATACTAACTGTATGAAAGGATTAGAACAGAATCATATCACAAACTCCATTCACCCACTTGTTTAAATATATACATAGGTTTTCATAGGGCAAAAAGCAAAGAAACGAATGCTTAGATGGAAACCCTAGCAATAAGTTAACTCTAGGAAATTATAGCAATATTTCATTTTTTAAAAGTTAACTAGAGAATTTGCTCTGTATATTTTCATAATTGAACCAAATATGAGAATTTTTTTAGAAGGGCTTCTTAGTTAGGTTGAAAAAATATATATAATGTGTGTGTGTGTGTGGATAAAGACAAAAGAAAAACTTAGCCAATGTGTTTCATAATCTGATGGACTTTATCAAGGAAAATGTAAGGATTTTATTTTTTCAACAGGTATTTATAAACAAAAGTACAAACGCTGTTCTATTATTTAAGATATATAATAGATAAACAAAACCCAAACTATATATATATATATATATATGTATTAATTTCATTATTTACAAAAAAATTATTCACTTTTATTTATTAGACATTAAATAATGTCACTTAGCATCCCCCCATAATTTGCGTACATGTTTCAGTTGTTAGCCTGATGTATATTCATGAACATTCTTAAATTTTTAAAAACTAACATTTTTACTTTTGTTTATAAATTCTTGTAGTTAAATAAAATCCTTTGGTTTGATAAAGGACAAAATGTGTTGGTTAAGTTTTCCTTTTTTCTTTATTCATATTGTCTTTTAACAGATATATTTTTTGTTATATCTGAATTTTTATTACACAAAGACAAAATCTATATCATGTATATTTAAGGTTGGATCAATAAAATCATAGCCTGACATAGTTATTAGTTGAATTTTGATCTGAAATTTTAATTCTACAATGCTTGATATATATGATTCATGGAGAAACATTGGGTAAAGTGCCTTGATGAAGGAGATTAAAAGAAAAAGTGGGAAAAAGAAAGTCAAAGAGAAACAATAAGAGAGAGAAGAAAACAAAATTCTTGGAGAAAAAAATGTATCCCGCTTGAAATAAATAAATAAAACACTTTGGTTGGGATGGGTGGTGGGATTAACAAACTAGGATTGGGAAGGGGGATGTTAGATGAACAGACAGACAGACAGACAAGAAATAAGAAAAATTAAGAAGTGAGATCTAGAGAGACTGACTGTTGGAGATAAAATGAGAAAAAGCACCACAGAGAAAGATGAATCTGAAAAAGAGAGACAAAAACAGAGAGAGGGAAAAAAAACAAGAACAAAGAGAGACAGATTTTGTTATATTAATGATCAGATAGAGAAAAATAGTGAGAATGATGTAGTCTTCAATAAATTTTGTCTGGGGAAAAAAATTACTGCACTATCCACGTCAACAAAATGCAAAACTTAAGCTGACTTATCAAACAGAAAATGCCATTATTTGCATAAACGATAAATGATTGATGAAGCTGCATATGATGGTGGTGGTTGTCGGGTGAGGAATGTCAGTCTAGCTGATCAATACCAAAACCCAAGACAAAATTTTTCAATTCACAAATCTTGTTATGTCAACAGAGGACTTGAAAAGGAACTGAAGCCTCCTCTCAGTTTGCATATGTAGAAATTTATTGAACAAATATTTTTTTTTCTCTTGTATAGGGAAGTGTTAGGGAAGAGAATAGTTTAAAGAAGAAAGTAGTTTAAAAATATAGAAAAACAACCTTGCTAAGAATTTATCTAATTTTTGAGTTGGCTCCAATTTGGTGCAAAACGCTTATGAGTTTTATTTCCTTTATGAGATTTGCATACAGCCGATTTGCATATACCTAAAAGTGGATCTCATGATGAGCTGAAACCAAGAAAAAAATATTTCAAGGGTCAGTTTACTATTTTATTATTTTGTGAGAAATTGAAAATTAGAAACTTTAACAGCGGAGAGAAAGAAAGAAAAAGAGAGCGTTTGCAAACAGAACACTTTCTGATAAAGTATCATATCAATCATTTAAGTAAGATGCTCTGCAGGGTTAGAAAAATAAACTAAAATTAAATATTTTCAATTTGAAGTAATTGCAGAAATCTAAAATTTATTCACCAAAAACAAAAAGAAATTTCAAGAGATTAAAATTTCTCACCAGTACAAGATATGACAAATTTGTCTATGAGATTTGCAGGATTTATATGAGTTATTCTTTGGAGGCACAAACTGAAATCAATAAGCTTTGATCAATACACAAGAAAGACAAGCCTTATTTGTGATACCAATCGTATTTGCATCCAATTTAGATGACTTAATCTTTGGAAGTACAAATCATTGAAATCACTCAACTGAGTCTGACCATAACAAAAAACAGTCTTATCTCTGACAACAAGCACAATTTAAGTTACCTGTTCTTTGGAAGCAGGAATTATTGAATTTAGCTTGACAAAATAAAAGCTATAACTGTCACCATTCCTATTTATGGCAAACTTGGATGATTGTTTGCTGGAAGCACTAACTATTAATAACTTATTTATTTTCTAATTTGCATAAACATATGCTACTTTGCTTTTCTTTTAAGTTGCTTAATCTATAGATTTATTGGATATTTATCAGTAACAAGTATCAATGACCAAAATTCTGACATTTATTGTTTTCTTTTTTTAAACATATTAACAACTTCATTTTTTTTGTTTTTGTCATAACATTTTGGTTGATATGTTCTTCAAATGTAAGGCCAAAGAACATTACCAAAATGTTATGGTAAAAACAACAAATTTATACATACCAGTCTGGATAATGTGCAGTATAATGAGAAACTTCATGTAAATAATTACTAAGCTTTGTTTAATGTGGCACAGAATCAAATCAATATAAAAGTTGAGTATGAAGACTTTGTTGTGTGCACAAAACGAGAGCATTTCCTGCATTAAATAATCAACTTGTGTCACATTTTACACTAGCTGGGTAGGGAATTAATACTCTGGAATTCAAAATTAAATCTCAACTTTGCTTTAACACAGACTTGAATGCTGAACAGTAGTACCAGCATGAATGCACCTCCCTCAGCTCCCAATATATTTATCAAATAGTTTCTCATTTGTTTCCAGTGGTATATCATTTTATGTGCCTTGTCCCTTTATTATATGGATGATCAGAACTCTCCATGACTTCCTATTCTTCATAGTACTAAGTAGTGTTTGTTTTATTACTGCTTCTCACAAAGTCTGTTCTATCATCCATTTACACAAGCTTGTTATGTAGGTTAGTTACTATTTCATTCTGACCTTCAATATGTCCTTTGAGTGTCAAATTCTCCAAGCTCTCTTTCCACATTATATGTCTCTCAATCTTTCTGATTCTAAGTATAAGTGTCTTTTCTATTACCATTTACTTTAAAACCACTTTGTTGAACACACATGTTCCATCCACAGTATTTGCAGCATTTTGCTGTAGAGCCTCATCTCAGTTACCTTAAATTCCCTCTTCAGCTGTGAGGAAATTTTCCATCATTCGTTACTATATAGTAAGACTGATATTATATAACAGTTCAGCATAAACTGCTAGTTTTATCATCCCTGCCTCCTGACAGAGCCTTCTTTTCAAATCAAAAGCCTCTTTCACACCACTGTTATTCTTCTAATGAACCTCATCTGTGCAGCACCGGTACTCAGTTCTAATAATAAGCAACTCATTCCTGTGTGCAATTGCATAACAAAGATGCTTGAAGCAAAATAAAATTTTAATGAATATCTCTTGGTAATGAAATGCGAGAATCATTTTTCTTTTGCTGTTTTGATATCCAATGCCATCATTTGCAGAAAGAAAGATTCTGTTTTAAATAAGCATTACATGAATAATCTAAACAAATTAACAAATGCCCAAACTTGATCCCATTCTAAGAAGATTAACGTCATAAAATTTTGTAATTTCTGATTTAAAATATCAAATAGCCCATGCATATGATGGTGGTGGTTGTCAAAAGGTATAACTATAATTACCAATTATTACCTGTTTATATATAACTGTTTTGAGGTTTGAGTGTGTTATATATATGTGTGTGTGTGTGTGTGTGTAATATTAATAGAAACCAATTTAAAGGCACTTGATTTTAAATGAATGTTTTTTTCTATACTGTATTGCCTTAAAACCAGAATTTTTTCCCCTCATGGGGAATTGAAATATGAAGCTTTTCCAGCCTTGTATTAAGCTTAAATCATCTTATCATTAAAACTATACTTATTCTTTTTGTATTGAACTTAAAAAAATGAAAGGAAAAGAAGCTGCTCTTAATTAGGCTTCCTGAATATGAATAGATACAGTTCATATACAAAATCATTTCCACTGGTGAAGGTTGTATGTATGCATGAAAGAGATCTTTAAATTGTAATTTAAAAGAAAAGGACATGACTGTGTTTAAAGAATCATTTGTACATGTGTATATGTATGCAGGAAGAAGTAATTTTGAAACTGACTCCAGAGAAAAATGTGATAAAATCTCCTTGGGGGATTTAAAAATTACGAGATGTCATCTCCATGAAATATTTTATTTCTAAGTAATTGAAAAGACTTAAAAATTTATTTTCTCATTTTAAGTTTGCCATTTCTTTCTTTGTAGTTTTCAAAAGAAACACAAAGAAAAGCTGAAGCAAAAGAGAAAAGAAATTGTAATCTTTATAACTGTCACTTTCTTTTAAAAGATAATTTATAGAAGAATTTTTAGTTTATTATATGCCTTTCAACTTGGACAAGTATCCTCATATTTCAGCCATTGTAACTTCTGTACTTCTTCAGCTGATTGTTGTATTTGGCAGCCTTCTCAGAATCCTTGGATTAAGTAGTGTAAAAAGATACAAATAACTGATACAATGGCAAAATAGTTTAAAGAGATATAACCAATAAGGGGTATTTCTGGAGTGATTCTTTTATGGTTTATCAACTGATTGTGGGTTATTTAAAGCTGAAACTTATTTGGGATTCTTGGATGTTGCTTACAGTAGTCATCTGAGTAGTGACCAGGTTCAACACTCTAAGCATGAGAAATGAAATGAAAATGGTATATATATATATATATATATATATATATATATATATATATATATATATAATAGATTAAGTGAAGTGTTGAGTTCAAAATTCTGAGTAAGTTACCAAGTATGATTAAAGGTGAAGGTTAGTTTGTGCAATGGCCATAATATTGTGAGTATAGCAACCAAGAAAGTGTTGAGTTCAAAATTCTGAGGAGGTTACCAAGTATGATAAAAGGTCAGCTTGTGCAATGGCCATAATATTTTGAGTATAGCAACAAAGATGTGCATACTCCTCTGAATACAAAGTAATATAATAATAATAATAATAAAAAAAGTTCTTACATTGCAGAAGTTGTTAACATAAAGAAATTAACTTATCATAAAACTGAATATTTAATTATTCCACTTTAAACTTCTTGATTTTGTTTCTGTATTATTGAAATTTTTTATATGATTACTCTTCTCAGAGGTTTTCAAAATAGAGGATCTTAAAATTTTCTTTTACTTTAAAATCAAGATTATAGTTTTTTTTCTTTCTTTTTGTCTTTCTCATTACAGCATATTAAAAATTTGTATATCTATCTCAGAAAGCAGATGGTGTGTCTAAATAAAGCTTCATTAAATCATTTTTATTTTACAACATTTTTATGCTTTTATCTTTGACATTTTAATTAACCCATATAATTAATCTTTGTGCCAGTAAAAAGACAAATATGACAGTCCATTCATTTGGAAATTCTAATGACGGACTAGACTTTTGACATGGTGGTTGGTGTCTATCTTCATCTTTTTACTATTTATCACTTCCATCTTCATCCATACATTTTAATTCTATTAACTTCGTTAAAATGGCTTTTCTTCAATTTGGTTCTGTTTTTTGATTTTATGCATCTACAACTATAACTAAACAGAGAAATTCTTTGGCATCCATGATATTCAGAGAATAATAGTGTTAACTTTTCTTTTTTTTTTTTACATTAAGATTCACTCTGTATAAGGCCCTAGGGCCACTCGAGGTAGAGAGTTACATTAAGGGGTAGTTTATATGAATAGGTGGGGAAGATAATGGCTAACTCTAAACTTGAACAGGTTCAGAGTATAGTGATCAGAGAAACATCGTCTTACTATTGAAATATTAACAAAATATCCTGATGTTTATCCTAATGGAATTCAGAAGAAAATATCTGCTGTTTATTTCTGTAAATAATTCTATAATAATACAACTGAAAAAAAAAGTGTCCCATCTTTAAAATCTTACTTTTTATTTGATCTAAAGAGTAGTGTTTATTACATATTTCATGAACATATTAATCTAAAAAAAATATTTGAAAAATTGTTTTCACAAAAGTCAGATATGAAATGATTAACCACGCTGATCAGAAAAGTTAAAAATAGAGAAGACTAACTTTTCTGAGTTTCGAGCACTTATTGATACAATCCAAGTTTTAATGCTGAAAAAAACAATGTAATTCTCTCAAGATTTTCCTGCGTTACAATTTGGGAGACTGTCTTGCATGCCACCAAATTTCCTGATTATATGAAATGTTTATCATTCACAAAATCTAATTGGGAGATTCAAATAATATTTTAAGCTTTTACAGAATTAATTTATGATTAGTATAAATTAGAAAAGATATTTGTTTGCATAGAAAATACACTGGTTAATTACACAGAAAATCCAGCTGGCATCGCCGTTGCTGGACTTTGCCAAGATTTTGTGAAAGTATCACAAAGTTTTATAATTGTATTTATCAAAGATAGTGAGTAGGGATAGAAGAAAGAAGTTGGATTCTTGCCAGAAAAGTCTCCATACTTCTTAGCTACACAGGCAGGAAACAGGAGGAATAATGATCAGTTGAGAAATGAGATGACTTGTATCAACGATTTCAGACAGGAGTTACCAACATTAAAGTCAGTCACACTAGCAAGATTGAGGCCTCACAGAAACAACTCAGGAATATGCATCAAAGTTAATGTATAACTCTGGAAACTTTCAAAGACTGAAATTACTTGACGGGGAACTTAGTCAAAACAGGCTGGTGATCAAGAAACTTGAGGTCTAAAAAACAAATTTAGGATATTAATATCTGCCTATATCTCAGAGATGAGGTATTATGATTACTTGCATTATTTACATTATTCAGACTGTTATCCTCATCTTCATTGCCATATTCACAACATTTTGACCATTGTACTCTCTGGCCTTCTTCAGGTGATTGGAATTTCAAACTGAATCCTTTATTAGACAGTAACAGATTTTCCTTTTGTAGTCTCTACATGGCACATGGAATTAGAACAATCTACTCCAGTGGATTAAATAAAGGGTTTGGTTTGAAATTCCAATCACCTGAAGAAGGCCAGAGCATACAATGGCTGAAATGTTGTTAATATGGCAATGAAGATAAGTATAACAATCCAAATAATGTAAGGATATTAAGCTAAAAAAACATTTCATTTGTAATCAACTTAGTATTTATCAAAAACTGTGAAAACTTAAATTGAAATATAATCTGTAAATTCAAGTTGTTAAGAAGACCACAGCAAGAATACCTGTTACTGTCTAAGAAAAACTGTTGGTTTTGGAGAGAAAAAAATTGCAGATATATTTAATAATGTTGGTTGAATCCCAAAGCAAGTTTAATGCTCTGCAAAATTGTTTTTAACAAGGATCATTGTTTTTCTCTGTGTGTGTAAATGTTTTTATTTCTTTTATTTTTAGCTGATATATTCTTTAGCCTTTATTTTCAGTTGAAATATTTTTCAGGCTCTAAATTAAATTGTGAGGCTTTGGAACAAAGAAATATCTTCAAAAGAAACTGTAACTGTCATCCTCTGCCATAGGAGTTTGCTATGACATGTAGCACTGCAACAGAAAATAGTTATTATCTATAACCTCACTGTACTTCTTTTCAACTTACACCCAACTGTTTTTGCTAAATTGTAATCAGGTAAAAATGCAATAAAAAAATCGATATAAAAATAATTGAAATAATGAAAATGTTTAATCACAGAACATTAACTTTGGTAATGTTATTATAAACCAATCTTAACAAAATTTGTTTCAAAGTTTCTTTTCAAAATGTAGAGTTTTGTTAGATAAGGAAATTCAGTGGAAGTTTCACAAAAGAAAATTGCTTGAAGTAGAGATGTTCATAAGTGTAGGAAAGTAAGAGGATACTAAAATGCTTGTGTTCCCTCCCATGAAAGATTGCTAAATCATGTAGCTTTTGCTATTTTTCCTGCAATTGACCTTGTCAGATGGCAAAATAAAATTATGACACCAAGTACAAATATTAACAATATTTGTTCATAGTTATCCATGATAACATGGTTATCAGAGAGTTTCAATGGAATACATTTATTGAAATGAACTTGATTATGTTACTCTTTCAAAGTTTTTAATGATATTTTAACAGAAAGGATCAAGTTTTATTTATTAATTTTTATTGAAGTTTGAAGGAATGTGTGGAAGATGTAGTGGCTTCGTAGGGGTGATCAGAGAGCTGATTTAGAATTCTCATTAAGTTTGTTGCATTCACTTATGTCCAAGTAGCATTGGAAGAGACATGAATCCATATCTTCCTCCTAGCTATGGGTTAAATAGTAGGACTTGTATCCAGAGAAATTATTGTCAGTCCCAAAAAAATTCTCAGTGCAATATTCACTCCAAAAAAAATTATTATTCTTACAATCCAAATTATGTTCTGACTTTAAACTGTTGACAAGCTGTAAAAAAATCAGTCACTTATATAAGTTTGAATTGGCTTCCAGTTCAAATATAATGTCGTCAGAAAACTTATATCAGTTTCAAGGGATGAAAAGTTCAGCTCTCTAATCAATATAAGGTCAGTAGAATTAAGTGTAATCAAACTAGAATAAGAAATTGGGGGTGGGGGTGGGAATATAAAAAGAAATCCCAAGCTGACCTAAACAGAAAAAAATGTTGTTTTTTTTTTTTTTTTTTTTTTTTTGGTAATGCCAACATAGAACACACATATAGAAGAGAAAAAATATGGGTTAAAGTTGAACGTTCTGTTGAAAATATTTAGTATGTAGATATATGTGCATAAGTTATTAATTGTGGACAAATGCTGCCAAAATTCTATTGGAGATCTTTGTGCATTTTATTTTATTTTGATTTTTATTTATTTTTTTTTTAGTGACAACAGTAGCAGCACCAGTAGAGTCAGTATGAAAAATTTGATAAATAATATTTATAATGAAATATGAGAAAAATGTAGACAAAAAAAAATACTGCTGTTTAATATTACATTGCTTACTTAATACAGAAGTTGCTGTTAAGAAAATAGGAAGTTGCCAAAAAGTATATTCCACTGAACCAATCATATTTACCCAATTTGCATAAAAATGTCTGTATGTCTGTATACTCCTGAGCAAAAATAAAAATATGGACCAGGTCCAAAATGACAAAATATTAAGCTTTTAATGGTCTTAACAACAAATCATTGGTAAGGAAATAAACAAGAATTGAACATATAGATAATAGTATAAAAATATTTCTTTTAGATTTCTGTAAATGTTTTAGCTTTGTGGCTAAAACTACAGATATAAAGAAAAGTCAGTGTTGGTTTAAACTGTTGTGTAGTTGAAAAATGTTTCCCTGTTTGTGTCTAATATTTGATCTAATATTCTCTATAGGGTTCAAAGCTTAACTCTGACCAGACGAAAACATAAACCTGATAGACTTGTTCTCAAACCATATTTCAGTGGTCTTTGAATTGTTTTATTGAAAAATAATTGATTGTTACATATTTGTTTTTAGAAAACAATTTTTCAATTGCTGAAGCAAGAATTTTTGTAGTATTCTCTTGTATTACAAAGCTCAATTTGACATTTTGGGTTCAACTAAATTCTTAAGTGATGAATGTAGAGCTACATTGAATGGACCAGATGAATGAAGTAGAAACTTGGTGCTTCATAGAAATTGTCAACCAACACAACTTATAAAACATGTGCGGGGAGGTGGAGTAATGTTTTGGGCTCATATTGTATACAGTAAAATTGTAAACCCCTTTAAAGTTGATTATGATACCAATGGAAATGTAGAGGATTATTTCAAGTTCTTGGATTAGAAATTCTTTTGAGTGGTACAGGTCACAACAAGAATGAGTTAAGCTAACAAGTATATTTATGCAAAACAAAAAAACCTGTACGGATACAATCAGTCATTGTCTCCCTTTCATTGGGATAGTAATGAGGATCACAAGACAGCTGGTGAATGATAGTGACAAAGACCAGTTGTGATGTAGAGCCCAGAAAAAAAGAGGTCCCTAGTCCACAGCAGTAGGTCTTAAAGAAAAAAAAAACACATCGGCTCATCGGGTTCATAGAGAAATGTTTTCCTTTTTCACACACTGTTTGTTGTTGCATATATGTTAGAATTTCTCTACATGGGACGTGTATATGTCTATATATCTAACTTTGTGTACAACATAACATTATAAAACTCTCTCTGAGAACAAAGCATGTTTGTCATTCTTTCTCCATTCAGCTATTCTGTTATGTCTGTGAAGTTTAATCCAGGAGAAAACTTCTGATCCATCTTTAAAATAATGGACATAAGAATGGGTAAGCAAAAAACTAGGAATCAGTCAAAAATACATGTAATGTCAAATTCAAAAGTAAAAATTGAACAAAATCAATAGCTGAAAGATTGAGGAAGGTTATAGGATATCAAAGAGCCTATATTAATATATAAGATAATAATTTATTCAGATATATGGAATATTGGATTAATCATTGGGTTTCTATGGCCTATATCTTTTAGTTTATTTATAAACAAAACTTTGTTGCACTTTGTATAATAAAACCTGACACCTGAAAAACCAGACCTGATCAATATTTTTAATAAAGATACATATGGGAAACAATGAATATGCATGACAATATATTGCTTATGACTGATGAAGGTTATAGAATGTCAAGATACCAATTTAAAGATGTAAAATAATAAAATAATAATTTATTCAGCAATATTGGATATCATGTTGATCAAATATGTCTTTACTGTTAGGATTTATTTGTAAAATAAAGATTTGCAATTTTTCTTTATGGATAATAAAATCTGACACCAACAAAACAAGTCATTATCAGTTATTTTAATAAGGATATTAGAAACTGAAACGGACACTTATAAATAGCATCAGAAAGAGTCAGTTGAAATTTCTATGGCTCATAATGAAAAAAGTGGGCTTGGAAAAGTTGATACTCACAGGACTGATTGAAAACAAGAGGAAAACAATGCATAACCTACCTAGCAAGATTGAGTGAATGGATGACAACAGCAGGTTTAGGAGAGATAACAAAAAAACAACTTTCATTAAGAGCTCCAGGAAATTGTGGAGAGCAAGGATCACCAACACAACACATTGAAAAAGTATTATATAAGGGTCTTCTGAGAATAATCTTAGAAAATTTGACATGCACAAGACATTGAAGGCAGTAGGGACAGAGGAAAATTGGATTACTTAATGAACTTGAATAAGTGGGTCGCAGAACAGAGTGAGAGGGATAATAAAGACAAACATTGCTAAGAACTATAAAAGATAGGAAGTTGTGGAGAGCAATGATTGCCCACATCTTTATAATTGTCATGCCAGTTTTGAAGCTGAAAATATAACATCCACAAAAAGATGAATCATTTACAAAGTAGCTTTTATTTATAACATAGTAGAATTTTCTTTGTACTATAAAAATTAAATTGATTTTAAAACCCGTGATTAGGCACTTAAGAGATTTTCAATCTCTTTATTTACAATATAAAAGTGGCTTAATATGAAAAACATTTTCTACTGCCATTATTAATGTTTATTTTCACTTCACAGTAAAATATATATTTTCTAGTTCTACTATTCAGAAACTTTTAAATGTGAATTATTGTATTTTAGAATCATTCAAAGATAACATCCTGTTAAAAATTAATAGCAACCTTTATTCTGAATTCTTTTTTGTAATCAAGTCTGTACATTTGAAATGTTATTGTATAAAGGTAAGGAATTTAGACATTATTTTCTTACATTCTCCCAGTATGTTATTGAGTTCTTTAAAATATTTTTAATGACATCCTTAAGTCATAATATAATGATACACTGAAAGTAAAATATTTCCTTCGTATTTGTTATCTCACCTTTTTATTTAACTCCGGAAAAAATACAAGATTCATCAGTGAATTTCAGTATTTCAATAAATCAGATTGCAGTTTGCTGAAACTGTGTGTATTATTTTTACAATAATAGACTATACCATCTACAGAACAAATATGAAATTTATCCATCCATTGTTTGGCATCTTCAACCCTGAAAACAGAATTCAATAAAATAATTTGCTAATGCCTCAAAGTCAAAATGTTTGGTCTTTTATGACTTGAATTCCTTGAATTCTCTATTTTTCCTGTACACATTTTTTGTCAAAATTTACCTTTAATTTATTAAAAGCTTTTCTTTTGATTCGAGTTTTTCTATAGGCACCAGGAAAAGAAATAGAATAAATTGGGATTTTTCTAAAAACCAAAGAAAAGAATAAATTTGTTTAAAAAGGGAACAGTAGACCAAGTGTCGAACAAAAGAGTGACAACACAAATTTTTTAAAAAATAGAAAAAAAAAGAGTAAATTACAAGAATAAATGCTTAAACTGGGTTGTTAAAAAAAGTCAATTTGAGATGGGAAAGTTGACCAAAAAATATTGAAAAATTTGGATAAAAAAAAAAATAGATGGACAAGGATTTGGAAAGTTTTAGAAAAATTGAGAGTGAAAAAAATAAGAGAATCAGAAGGAGAAAGCGAATGAAAGAAAAGATGGAAGAGAAGAAAAAAGAAAAATAAGAAAAAGAAAGTGAAGAAAAGAAAAAGTGAAAAATTAACAAAATTATAAGAAGTAAAAGTAGAAAAGAAAAGACAAGAAAGGAAGGAAACAAAAAAAAGAGGAGGAAGCAAAAGGAAAAAACAAATAAAAAAAACAAAAATAAGAAAAAGAAAAGTGAACAGATGAAAAATGAAGAAAAAAAAGGAGGAGAAGAATAGAGCAAAAGAGGAGAAGAATGAAGAAAAATAACGAAGGAGGAGAAGAAGAATGAAGAAAAAGAATGAAAGACAAGAAAAGTAAAAAAGCTGAGAAGAAGAATGAATGAATAGAGCAAAAGAGGAGAAGAAGAATGAAGAAAAAGAATGAAAGATAAAAGAAAAAAGCTGAGAAGAAGAATGAATAGAGCAAAAGAAGAGAAGAAGAATGTAGAAAAATAACAAAGGAGGAGGAGGAGAAGAATGAAGAAAACGAGCAAAAGAGGAGGAAGAGAAGAATGAAGAAAGAGAATGAAAGAGAAGAATGAAGATGGAGAATGTAAGACAAGAAAAGAAGAGGAGGAGAATGAAGAAGAACAACAACAGAGGAGAAAAAGAAGAATGTAATGAAAATGAAGAGAAAAAAAAAAGAAACATATTCCAAAGAAACTGGAAGACCAACAAAGAATATTATATATTACAATTCAAAGTATGTCTGAAGAGAGAACTTAGTGTGTGATCATCTTTAATGATCCTTTAAGAGTTTCTGTTGCCCAAGGTGCAATCTTAGTTATCAAAATGTATGTGGGGGTGTATGTATTACACAGCAACCATACTGAACCTATCACCAATATTCCATTTTATTTCTTTTTTTCTGAAATGTACACACCCAAATAAAACTGAAGAAATATATGATACATTTATGGTTGTAAGTGTAACTACAATAGAAATAGACTGAAAATAATATTTGTATATGCGGATGTATGCCTGTTGGAGAAATGTTCATATTAATATGCATATGTGCACAATTTAATATAAAAGATAATCATCTGCATTTATAGGTATGCATAAATTTGTGTATAAAATAATTTTTTCAGTTCTAATATAAAAGATGACTATATATTTCCATTTGCGTGTCCAGTGGTGAACATGTATATATTTCATATAGGATTTGATGGATGAAATATCTTTTATCTTTTTTTCTTAAATCTTTCTTTTATAATAAAGAGAAATACTCTTGCATCAGTATTTCTCTATGTAAAGTCAAATGCATGTAAGATTACTGCATGTAAAAGTTTCAAAAGAATGAAAGGAACAGGTTTCAAATTAATGAAATTTCTAACAGATATATCATTCTCGAATAAAGTCACTTGACTGTTTTTCTTTTTTTTTTTGATTCCTATTCCTCATCGTATATTAAATATAGTGTATAGAAAGTATCTTCATTTCTACATTATGTATAAATCTAAAGAGACCTATGTTTTTTTTTGTTTTTATGAGAACATGTAAATATATCAAACAAAGAAAATATACATATACATTTTCTCAAATAGATGATATTGTGGAGGTAGTATTTTGTGCATATTTAATATTAAAATAAATTGATAGACAAAATCAATCTCAAGAAATCTTTCTTTTTCCCCTCAATATCTGCACTGTTAATCTCCAAACAAATATGTCACTTAAAGTAAAGATGTGTTTGCATATATTCAACCATACTGGCACCTATATTTGCTGTATTAAAATAAAGGATTTCACTTTAATTAGAATATTATAAAAACTGAAAAATTAATTATAGATACCTGTGACGTTTTTAAAAGAAATATATTTATATAAGGAAGTAATGAAAAGTTTTCAGCCAGACCATCTTCCCAAAATATAATCAAATAAACATCAGATTTTGGGGAAAAGGTTACTTGGTCTGGGTGAGAATTTTTCTGCATCCCCTCATGTGTATGGATACACATATATATACAGAAACACACACACACACACACATAAAGAGTCATGTAGAGAACAATCTAATTTGGATACCAAATGGTTACATTGTTCAGTGAGTTTGATGCTTACTTTTATATATATATATATATATATATATATATATATATAATGTTTTTAATTTAATGGCTCCCCACATATTCCTTTCATTTACTATCTGTAAATTGCTATAACTTCTTGGGAAAGAGAGTGGAGTGGTTTCATGTTGCCTGCTCTAAAGTATTTTAAATTTCAGTGTTTTCTTTGTCCTAAACTGAGATCTATACAATTCACTCATTCGAAGCCACTTTTAACCATTGCTTCTAGAAAATGTTTATATACAACCAACAGTGTAGATATCTCGGAATGAGTTTTGGGCTAAACATGGCAACCATATAAAATTCTTGGTCTTATAGGACTATTTAAGAAAATGACACTAGCTTTTATTTTAATGTTTTGGTTTTGTAGCAACTTGCAGTATTGGGTGAAACTACACTTAGCACAGCCTAATCTATGCACAATTTCCTTATCTCCAGTACTAAATTTGTTACAGTTGATCCATACACTGATATGATATTATAAATACTAACATGTTTATAAATACTAAGTTAATTTTATTTTTCTTTCCCTCACTAAAATATTTTCTCTATTTGATGTTTTTCTGTAAATAAGTCTTGTATAAAGACATAACATTAAATTTTCGAATAAATATTTTATTTTTTATTTTTCTCTTTTAAATATATTGATTTTAAGCAATAGTAAAATTCTGCTGCTTATTTTAAAATGATTGTACTGTCTGCAAAACAGAACTATCTATCAGTCTCGTATTTAATTGTTTGATTATGTAGTGGATGAAAAAGGTAATGTATAAAGAAAATAAAAAATAGAAATATCATTTATCTGCTTGTAGAGAGTTTTTGTTTTTAAAAAGAATTGAAAGTCTTTTCCTATGGTAAATCGAATACAAATCTGTCAGGTTTACATGCAAGTTATTTCTCTCAATCTCTTTCAATGTACATATTCAAAGTAGTTGGTCTTTGCATAAAACACTGAATAGATGATCAGAGAAAACAAAGAAAATTAATTGTTGAATTTGTAAAATGCAAATATCAGGTGAAAAATGCTGAATAGGTTTCATCTTAGAAACATAAAAGTGAAATAAAGACATTGCTTTCATTTTGACATTTTAAATAATTAAAAAAAAAATTTATTGGAGATAGCCAAGGCAGTAGTTGTTGGCTGAGGCAAAAATACATTTCAAAACACAATTCTAAACATGTTACTCTTGTTAAATAATAATTTAACAGACTTGAATTTTTAGGGGTAATGGTATCTCTTCTCGGACTTCCTGAAGTTGACCTTTGGGTCAGATGAAAGACAAAACAAGGTCAGGTGAATATAGTAGGTTAAGACAGAACAGACCAACCAAGTCCTAAAATTTTTCCTCTGTTAGCCTTGCTCTATATGGCTTTGCATTGTCATTGAAGAGAACAACATTTTTCCTTTTAACAAGTGCAGAACACTTTTCGGACAAATGTTTATGGACATGTAGCAGCCATTTGACATATAAATGTACATTTAGAGTTTTCATTGTGCTTTATGAACTCTAAATGATTCATACTCTGATGATCCCATGACATACTCAATGTTACCTTTCTTATAAAGAGTTCAGCATTTGAGGTCTGTATCAAGATTTATTCTTACCAGTATATAGCCTTTGGCACTGAAAATTATAGTATATTAGTATACTCCAAATTTCTTAACTGATTCTTATATGATTGGTAGTTAGGATGATATATTTTTTTCACAATTGATTCCACAAAACAGAAGTTACTTATGACTGAACACAACTGGTATTTAAATGAGGACATTCAGTATGTATTTAGTATTAATGTTCAAACTATATGTATTTTTTATATTTTTTATTGTTTTTCCATCATATTTTTATTAGAAAAAAATTTCTTCTTACATGTAAGTTTAAAGCATTAGTCAAAACATTCCCACAAAGACATTTCATTGAAATGAAAAGACTGATTTTTCTTCAATGAACAAGAATTTTAATTGAATTTTAATTGGACTAGAAGGCACTTGATGGAAAGGAAAAGACAGATTTTCATCACAAAGCTATGTTAAAAGATTTCTTTTCAAGAATGCATTGACCACATAACATTTTATTATTTTCTGAATGTTACATTTATATACATTAACTTTCAAATTGTACATATATTAATAAAGACCAAAAGGAAAACTTATCTTAGGCTTGTTTTGTCCTCTGATGGACTTTATCAAAGCAAATGTAAGGATTTTATTTTGCAATAAGTAACTATGCACAGAAGTAAAAATATTATTTTTTCAGAATTTTTAAAATTAAGAAATTCTGAAAAGCCAACAACATTTTTACTTCCATGAATAAATACTTGATGCAAAATAAAATATATATATATTCAAGTATGTTTCATTATATAATATAGACTTATTATGTCTTTTTATTTTTATAATAATTCTTTATAATTTTCAAATTATCTTCTTGATGATAAGCTGAAATTCATCAAAGAAGGCACTGTACTTTGGGTTAATCCAAGTACTTTCGATCTCCTCTGAGATGATCTTCAGGGGGGAATTATGAAAACAAACTTGTGAACACATGTGAAGATGCTCAATTATAATTATTTTAAAATTAACCGTTGTGATTATGATGTTTTGTAAACAAACATTCCCAATGCAAGGGGGATAACCAGAGATAGTAAACTGCAATATGGGGTTAATTGTTAGTCAACTCAAATGCATTTTAAAACATTGCTACTATGCTCATAATAAATTTTGTTCAGTGTTGGTTGGTTGCTTTTGATATAGATGACCTCGAGAATTTGAAGTTTTTGTTTATTATTTATATTGGTGTTGTCAACAAGTATTTTTCTGTATTGTGAAGGTGGACAGGAATGTGTCTTTAAATGATGCGTGACAGAACTTATATCTCATAAAAGGAGTGTAAGACTTTTTGCTAATGTTAGAAAGGATTACTAAATAGACATATGTCCATATTATTTAAAGAAACATGTTTGAATGAAGATATACTGCATATATATATATGATGCTAGCTATTAATACTAGCAAAATTGTAATTCAATGTATATCAAATATAACAGAATTTCTGCTAATAAAATTCTCAATATGAAACTCGAGTAATAATTATTATTGAAATAGAAGTAAAATAAGTAAATAAGTATTGAATGTTTTTACTTCTATTTTAATAATATATGTATGTATGCATGGGAAAGTACTGATAGATAATAATGCCACAGTGATATTAATGATAATGAAAAACTCACTATCACATAGCATTAGTCTGAAAAGAAAATTGTTTGACATTTCAAATTAACTGAGTTACTCTCATAAAAAAAATGATAAGATATCAACAAAGTTTCATGATTCATGTTGTGGCAATCTTCAGGTGCACAGTTAACCCATGGGTTGGATTATGTCTGGAAGTAAAGTTATGCACTTTAGAATACCTCCTAGAGTTCAGACTAGTGAATAAAAGTCAGAATTATTTTCCAAGTGTAAGCATGAGTAAGTACTTGCCCTGCTACCTACACCATGACTAAAATGGAACTTAAACTTACATTTCTTCTTAATTCATCTTACTACCATATATATATATATATATATATATATATATATATATATATATAGAGACAAAGGAAAAACAATCTTCATTGAAGCAATTTATTTTCTTGATAAAGTCTATCAGATGATGAAACATACTAGGTAAATAATAGTTTTCCTTTTGTCTTTATTCATATTGCT
This sequence comes from Acanthosepion lycidas, assembly GCA_963932145.1. NCBI lineage: Eukaryota > Metazoa > Mollusca > Cephalopoda > Sepiida > Sepiidae > Acanthosepion > Acanthosepion lycidas. The sequence continues at coordinate 58,129,845 of OZ010594.1, read as the reverse complement.
TTTTGACAGATATGTATTTTTTTTATTTATATCTGAATTTTTACACACACACACACACATAAGGTGGACACTCAGAATATATCTTTTACCAATCTTGTAAACCAAATTTCTTTAAGAATATAAAACACTTCAGGGATATCACCATGGCTTTGGTAGTTGCTTATTTCCAACTTGTGTTACTGTTCAATCCCAAGTAAATAAAGCAGGATTTTAATGATGATTTTCAAGGCAGACCTTTCTTCCTTGGAAAATTGGTATGACAAAATTTTTCTACATATCTATTTAACCTTGTTTAAACTTATGCCAGACCACATTAAGCTTATTAAATATCAATATATAAGTTTTCATTTCTTTATGAACTTTTACAGAGCTTCCATTATGAAAGAAAATGTGCTTAAAGTGCTACCTTTGACAGTCGCTTTCCACTGTGTGCCTGCTCTTTGCATTATAAAATTTGACAAGCGCAGTTAATTTGCCCCAAATTCACCACACCCATAAACCTCATCAGAATGGTCAGCAGACTTTGGCATGTGTCTGTAGCTTTGAGCAAATACTTACTCAGTGCCACCTCCTATTAATCTGTTTGAAGTGAAATGAGGAAGCAGGAGTTGGGAGGGGTGAAGAAGAAACACAGTGTGATGCTCTTATTTGAAATGATTTGATGATTACAAACACTAATTCTATTGCCTTAACTGATTCGGTTGCCACTGTGAGAAAGAGAAAATGCATTTGGTTATTCTTATGCATTCAAAAACATGGTTGATTAACTGTAGGGATCCAACATTGCCATGGAAAGTTGAAATCTATCCGGCTTAAATCTACACTGTTTACTTACCGAAAATAAACCCTTAACATTCTGCTTATCTCAGTGACATGGGTTTCAGTCCAGTTGATAAGAAATGCCAGGTGCAATTCACTTATTTCATTGACTGTGATTGTCTTTGCTCTCTGTCAAAAAGGAAATCTGCCGTAAAGCAAAGCAAAATCACTATGGTAGTAAGGGAGATAACTTTCTTTACTGTAGAGGACATTTTGAATCAGGCATCAGGTCGAGCATGAAAAATAATGAGTGCATGGTCAAGCTGAATATGAAAACTCTAACCCTTGATTATGTCAGTCTGATTATCCATGTATCAAGCCTGAAGGAAAAGCATGGGAAAATAATGCTCTTGATCCACAGGCATCAGTCAGCCAGAAACAAAGTTACTCACATTTCAAAATGCTTGCATGCAAATTATTGATACTGAATTTCTTAATCCTAATCATATTCATTTTGCTTGCCTCCAACAAAATTCAACAGAATTTCTAAAATTGTTCTTATCCTTCTTGCTTTCTTTAATTCCTGAATTACACTTTCAGTTTATCTTCCAGTGTTGAATCCATGAAGTGATAGACAGAATAATATACAAAGTAATATTTTGTGTTTATATAAGGTTAACTTGTATGTGAGTTGCACATTTTTATTTAAAGAAACAGAATTTTTGAATCATTTCAACTCAAGCAAGGCAGTAAAGCCAGTAAGATGCAAGGGTCAGTGAGTTTGAAAGAATCTGAGAAAACATTATTGAAGAGAAAGGACAATAAAAGAACAGTATTCAAGGAGACAGAAAATCATGATTAATTTAGCATCTAAATTTTTGAAGATTGAAATTGACAGGAGTGCAAGAATCTGGAATAGAGTTTCACAAGTGTGAAGTGTGAGAGCATAGAACTTACAGTTCCATATAGTAATTTCAAGAATAAAATGATGAAACATAGTTGCCAATTTATTACTAAGATTAAATTTGTGATGTCAAGGTACCAAAGCGGAAAGCTCATCAGAACAATTGCCATGAAAATATTTATTAAAAAAGCATATGGACGCTGCATTCAGGTGGAGTGAAATTGACTGAAGCCAAGATGCCAAGTCAGGACCAATAACATGGCAGATTCTTCTTTAGATTTGATCAAGAATCTCTAGATACATAACAGAAGCATCAGAACAGATATGGCAGCAATATTCAATGCTTGAATGAGTAAAGTTGTAAGAGAGATTTTTGCAAGAATAATTATCTAGAACAATTTAAAGAAGAAATATTTAATAGATTTAATGGAAGAAATTATCAATTTTTTGTTTTGCATTGTCTTTTTGTTCATATTAAAAAGAAAGCTATTTTAAAAATGAGTGCTTTCAAATTAAACTATAGAATATTATCTTATGTCATCTACTTTTATGCATTGACTCCCCTGAGTATGTGAGCAATCATGGCTCTCCACAATTCCTCTCCTTTGTAGCTCTTAGCAATGTTTACATTTTTACTATCATTCCCATGACAGACAAGGAAAATTTAATTAATTTTTTATTTAGATTTTAAGCATTCTTACAGTTTTCCCTTTGGTGGGAGTAAGGAAGTGCAAAAATTGTCCATTTCCTCAAATGTTTTTGTCCACTTCTTTAGCCCGTTTGTTTTAGGTGTTTTTAAGTTCTCTTCATATTTGACTGTATTTAACTTTATTTTTCTGTTGTTTTGAATACTAGTAGGAGTGTAGAGTACAGCTAGAATATATATATATATATATATATATATATATATATATATGAATGTTAAACAATTTTCCAACTAATAAAAAGAAAATTGACTCAACAGACAGAAATGTGGTTCTATAGAAGGGTGCCATGGATAGGACATGTGAGGAACAAAAAAAAACATTCTTTGTTAAGATCAAAGAGAGTTGAAATTGCTGGAACAGAAAATGTAGAAATCAGGCTTGGAGAATTTGAAACAAACAGGCAAGTTGGGCAGAAAGAAATAGCAAGTAATCTACATAATGAGCTTGTGTAATGAATGCCAATACAGGTTACTGGGATAGATAGAGGATAACTATTGTTGAGGGCCTACAAAGGATAGGAAGTTGTGGAGAGCTATGATTGTCCATGTCCTTGAGATACAAGGCACATAAAAAAATAATTTCAGATAGAAATGGTTACAGTGTACATTTTATATATATTGATAAACATATAATTGTGAGTGAATCTATAAGTTTATAGGGTGCCACAAAATAATTATGAACTGAAATTTTTACTGTATAATGTTTGATCTATATAACCTATGATGAAGCTTTAGGTTAAGTACATTGACAGGGGAGGAAATAATTTTTGATGTGTAAAATAAATACTTTTTTCATCATTATACTATAGTGTCTTCTCCAAATAATTATTCAACTTCTACAGCAACACTATCCTAAGGGATCTGGAGATACTACCAGGAATTATTATCAGTGAGTGTAATCTTAACAATATAAGATATGCAGGTGACACTGTGTTGATGACTGACATGGGAAGAAAACTACGGGACTTTCTAGACAGGGTAGTAGAAGAAAATGAGGAAAAAAGGACAAACTATCAATTGCAAGAAGACAGAAAGCATGGCCATCAGCAAGAGAAAAAAGTGAAAGATGTAAGTTACAAATTTGAGAGGTCAACATCAAGCAAGTACAGAAGTTTAAATATCTGGGATGTGCTTTAACAGAGGATGGAAAATGCGACACTGAAATCTAATCATGCATTGGACGAGCGAAAGATACCCTTTTAGTAAAGTGTCAAGAAACAGAAAAAAAAACATTCATTAGAAATAAAGAAAAGAAGGCTGGATTGCTATGTGATATCCATCGTTTTATATGATAATGAATGCATGTATAAGGAAAAAACTAGCGGCAGTAAAAATGTGGTTCTACAGAAGGATACGGTAAATTCTATGGATGAAGAGAGTAAGTCTTTAAGAAAATGGCAACAAAAAGAAAACTTTTATACTCAGAATCAGGAAAAGATAGCTCAAATTCTTTGGATACATAATGAAGAAGGTGGGCTTGGAAAACTTTACCCCCACATTGAGGGCAAGAGAGCAAGCCACCTACTTGATAAACTTGTGTGAATAGGTGGTGTGAGTGTTAGCAAAGGGAGAAAACTTCTGAGAGACTCAAGGGATAAGAAGTTATGGAGTGCCATAATCACCCATGTCATTAAAGGATGCAACACATAGAAGAAGTATGACTACTACATTTTATCTTTTATGAAGTGATAGGACATAATAATATTTAGAATAATAATGTTTGTCAAGAGAAATTGAGAATATTTTTGAATATTATATTTATATATATATATATATAAATAATGAATCATTTCAGTAAAACTATGGAAACAACTAGAGAAATAAGTAACTCTTGTATTTGGCAATAACTAATCAGTTTAAATCCAAAAATATAAATTCTTCTAAAAGGAACTCATAAATTCTTGAGAATCTTTTAGTTTGACACAATGAAATGAAATACTATCTTATTATCTATATATATATATATATATATATATATATATATATATATATATATATATATATATCCCTTGAAACCATATAAACAAGAAATTGGATCCACTATTCTTTGTTCTATATTAATATTTATTAACTTGTGTTTTAAATTCAAATCTCTTGTTAAATGGAAAGTGCTTAATTATCCTATGCCTATCACAGTCAGATACATTGTGCAGATAATGAATCATTTCCAATATTGGGTGGTTTAATGAATAAGCAGCTTGAAATGAGAAATCATAGAGTGGAGTTTGAATTCCAGTCAGGTTCATTACATTGACTTAAGTGCAAATACTGTTGAGAAAGCTATAAATTCATTTCTTCTCTGGGTGTTGGTTAAATAGTACAACTTGTATCTGGAAATATCACTACTATTTTCAAAATATTGTTAACACAATGATCACTCACAAAAATAATTATTTTTACAATCCAAAATATGTTTTGGTTTCACAAAGTGTTGATAAACTGTTAAAAAAATTAAATAAAAAAACAAAAATCCTATGTAAAGTGTGAATCACAAACAAATAGAAAAAATATCAAATAAATGTTCAGGCAAATTAATTCTTTACCTTTTTTTAATGCTTGTTCCTTCCAAACGTCAGCAATCATGGCTCTTCACACACCCCTTTTTTTCTTTACTATCTGTGGATTAACATGACTTTTTAAGAAAGATAGTAGAGTGGTTTCCAATTGCATTCTCCACAATTCTGAGGTGTCATTCTCTCAGTCTGTTTACCACTCAAGCAAGTTCAGTCTATCCCACAATTTAACCCTTGGCTGGAGGAAGAAGTAGATTAATGACTTTTTCAAGGATCTGGGTGTAAAAGTGAATGCAACTGACTAGTCCAAAATTTGAATTGAACCCCTTGATTCCATGTTGCTAAGTTACACTACTCACACATCTGATTTAAACTATATTAAAAAAAAAATTATTTTAAAAAGAAAATTACAAAAAATATATATATTATGCCAGAAATTATCATTCCATAATATCATTTGGTAAAAGTTTGGGATTTATTTGGTGAGATATTTTCAAAATTTGACAAATAGTGTAACTTATTTTTAGATAATAAAAATCAATTTAAACCTTTTCCCATTAGTCAGTCTCTTTCCATCAACAAATAAAGATTAGAAATTTAGCAATCGAAATTCTTGGATAAATGTCCAGCATGAATAACGATATCTGCCTCAGTGTCTGCAAATTGATTCTACTCCATTTTTATTTTCATCTTATGATTTCTGCCAATATTTTGCTTTCAAATAACTTTTGATTATCTGTACAACATCCTTCCTGGCCTCACAAAAGTGTTAAATGAATCTTCCTGCCAATCAATAATGACATGACCCACTCGTACTATCCAAGGAAATAACTTGATTTTATTGTGCAATAAGGCTTTGTTTGTTGCAGATATCTCAAGGTCTTCATTGTCCAGCCTTCTCAATGAAAAGCTGTTGGGTCGATATTCTGATGCAGCCAAATCTGGACTTTCTAAAGATTGTGATTAGCCTAAATATTACATTTAAAAAATGCTTTGTTCATTTACTTTTAACACTGATACTTCAAATCAAAACTATTTTTGCTTCCCTAAAGACTGAATTATGTTCTGCTATGCGCTCAAACATGTTTTTCTTGCTTGTCATGTATTTTGTAACCAAATAATACCATTTTTTTATTTCACTGAAAACAGAATAGGCACATTGTTTTGAATTTGTCATTCTCTTAGAAATTTTTTGTTCTACACATATTGAAATGGAAGCCATTTTGAAAATGAGTGCTTTTAAATTAAGCCATAGAAAATTACCTTATACACATAAGTAAAAATTAGAAATTTATATGAAAAATTCCTGTTGTTATATACAGATTAATATTTGATATATATTCATTTTAGGAAGAAATGATCATACTGTACATAAATATACCACATTTATATATATATATATATATATATATATATATATATATATAATAAGAACATAAAAATTAAAAAACTTACAAAATATTCCATATCCATCATATTTAATGAAACATTTATAAAAGAAGAATTGCTGCCCAAATATACAATATGTAAAATGAAAGTGAATCTATAATGATGCAATGTAATTTTGATCTGAAATTTTTGTTATATAATATTTATTCATTATCTCTGGAGAAGCATTAGTTTAAGCGCATTGACAAGGAAGGAGATAATATGTAAAATAAATACTTTTTTATCCTTAGACTATGAAATTAATGGATTTTTTTAATTGAGTCACCAATGAAGGCTAAAAAGCTTTTGTCTATTGGCACACCAACCAGTTTTTAATTCACTGTTGTCTTTCTTCTTGACTGGATGCTTCTATCTGCCCATTACTACAATCATCAATGGCTTTTGAATAGTTTTGTCTTTCCAGTTTCACTTAGAGAGCTTAGGTCAAACCACAGTATGGTTTCAGAGTATTTCATGACAGTACTGCTCATTGGTATCATCTCTCTGGACTGATATTAGCAAGAAGTCAACATCTTAACGAAATGACCATGTGAGATTTGAAACCTGGGTCTCATGGTCAGAATACAAACACTTGAACCATTCAGCCACTTCTATATTTCTTAAATTTTCCTACTCTCAACAGTATATATAAAACCAAGCAATACAGCAACAATATCCCATTGCCAAAAACAGAAATTTCTCTTTTGCATACAACAAAAGTATTGATTACACAATGATTGATTCAAGGTACATGAAATGCTTTCAAAAAGAAGATAATGATTAATTTCATTTCAGATGTTCACTTTCAGACAAGCTCCAATATAAATTAAATATAAATTATTTTTAAATCAATGATTTCTAATGACACCAATTCATTTACATATTTTCATTTTGATATTACCTGTATTACTAAATAGAAATAAAGTAGGTGTGGTTATGTTATAATAGGTTATACAAATAATGATATTCGGATTTCAAAACAATTCAACAAAAAACATTTACTTTACTGTTGAAGAAATTGAATTTCATTCTAATCACCTTGAGAGACTAGCATATCGATATCAGAGTGCTATACAAACTATGCTGACATTGTTTTCTTTCTGTTGCACAATATGTGAGCTTTATGTGAAAAGACAGTTCTAAAAAGGGTTTAAAAACTCTAGTGTTTTTAAAGAGAAAAAATTCTCATCTTTGTTTCCTAGAATCAGCCAATGTTGCTACTACTGTTAATTGATATGTAAAATTACATGAGCTTGGAATTGATACAAAACAATTTCTCCATTGTTAAATCTTTGTATTCAGTTCCCTCCTCTATTTCTGTTCTCTTCCCCAGATTCATTGTACACAGCACCAACTAAAGTAGCCACCATTAGAACTTATTTTTCAAGAGATTCTTAAGGAAGGCTTCAGGCTATTTTACAAACATACACTGTAAGGAACTGTTTTACCTTTTATTTGTTTTATTTAAAGTTTTCCTATTTTTGTTGTCCTTGAAAACCTCTTCTGGTACACACACACATACATTAGGGAATGTATAAACTGAGTTTTGTCATATCCAATACTAGCTGTTCATTACGAATGATGAAGTAGAACAATTACCAAAATGATCACTTGAGTTTTAACCAATATATATTCCAAATATTAATTTGAAATATAACCAAAAAATAATTACTTTATTTCCTCAGTGTCCATTGATTTAAAAATACTCAATACTAAAGTTATTTTAGAGTTATTTTATTTTGCTATACCTTTTCTGAGTTAACAGGTTCTCAAATGATCACTGAAGTTAAGTAATACCGAGCTTGTTCAGTACGTAGATGGGTGACTAGCATGTAAACAACAAGGAAGTTTTCCGAAAACTGGAAACAAGAAAGACACTTAGAATCATAGAGAAATAGTTCAAATTTTGGGGGCACATAACAAGAAAATCAAGTTTGGAGAATTTGTCACTCATAGGACATATTGAAGATAGGATGGTCAGATGGAAATTGTGAGTAATTTACTTAACAATGATTATATAAACGGATGGTAGAACAAGGATTGCAAAGCATACTAAAAATAAAAACAAACACTGCTAAAAGCTTCAAAGGATAGGAATTTGTGGTAAGCCATGATTACCCATGTCCTAAAGGGACATTGCACTTAAATGAAGATAGTAGATGTTGAAGTTTTCCAACTGCTAATAATACTTGCAAATATAAGAGTAGATCCCACAAATGTCGTGTCAGATAAGTAACGACAGCAATGACTTAAGGGAAAAGGACAAATGATGATGATGATGATGAAGCTTTGCAATTTGACTATTTTGTCTATAATCCACTGCAACAACCAACCAGTCTTTAATCACTGTAATGGAAGAATCAGTGATGTACATGTAAAGTATCATGTTTACTCTATACATCAATTTTCTATCCTCCCTTCTTCAACCTAGTTCAGGCAAAAGCCTGCCAAGAAACTTGGGTACTGGATGAGCAGAGTGGGGCAAGAATGACAGCAATAACCTTGTTATAGGAGAGACTGAAACCACTGAGGCTGGATGTTATTTATGTTAGTACGACCAGAGTATAGATTGCCAAGGCGTATGTCCCTCTCCTTCTTCGTATTCTTCTTCTTAAGAAATAACATTAAAGTGGTGAGTGGGGCGACTTTTAAGATATGTGAGGGGGAAAATCAATAGAGGTCCTTTTGCATTCACAACTAAGTCAAGCCAGTTCTTTCCCTTGCTATAACAAGATTTCTGTAGCCCAACATTCTGACGTGGCTAAATTTTCCTTTTTTTTTTTTTCTGAAGAGATAACCTCACCCTCTTTGAGCAAACAACATTAGATCAGCCCTACCCCTTTCTTCAAGTTGCGTTAAAGGTTTCTTCAAAGGATATGCCAAGGTCATTTACAAGGGTTGATCTTTTACATTTGTCATGTAAGCCTTCTTAAAATTCAACACCTCAAATTTCCATTTCAAAAATACATAGAAAACAAATATATGAAGGCAATCAAGTTTTCTGCTCCTCAGTCTTAAGAAACAGAAAAATATCAAGAGAATGAAAGAAAAAAGAAGCTGAAATGTTAGTTCACCTATAGGGCAGTGATGTTGGTAATCTTCTCACAGATGAAGAAGAGACTTTAGGCAACAGAAATATAGTTCTCCAGAAGGATGCTGAGAATTCCATAGACTGAACATGTCAGTAACAAAAATGTTTTGGGGAAAATGGAAAGAAAAAGTAAACTTATACAGAGAATCAGAAAGAGACAATTAAAATTTCTAGAGCACATAATGAGGAAAGAGGGCTTGGAGAATGTGATGCTCAAAGGACATGATGAAGGCAAGAAGAACAAAGGAAAGCAGCAAATAATGTACCTAATAAGCATGTGTAAAGGGATTAGAAGTGACAGCAAAAAGAAAACAAGGTTAAGAGCTACAAAGGACAGGAAGTTGTGGAAAGCCATGGTTGCCCATCTCCTGAAGGGAAAGGCATATAGAAGAAGATTTCTTGCAAGGTTATGACAAAACAATTTTTCTTTTAACAATATTAATGAACAACTTTGGAAAATCAAAAGAAGTTAACAAAGATTATTTTCCCAGTTTCAATTTATTTTGATAAAAATACCTGTTGCTTTGCTGACAGATAATGCAAATTTGAAATTTAAATTGTCAATCCATCTAAAATATTATATTTATTAATAGGAATAGAGAGGTTTGCTTATTGTCTGGTTTACACTCCACCATGGCCTTTTGAACAGGAGTAGAGGTTTATCCCTTAATTCCTGTTTAGGATGGGGTTTTTAGTTCCGTCTAAAGTCTTTTTCTCTTTCACTTCCAGTAAACCCTTGTGTCTTAGTGACATTATTGCTTTACTTGGGGTGAATTGATTAGAAAGAAAAATATGTTCAGTTTAAATATAGATGGAATCATGAAAAAGACTTCAAAAGGTTGTACATTTTATAATTTTTTCCTCTTACCCAGGATTTGTTGCCAGATTTTTATAATGCCCATTTGTAGGAGAGAGTTTGTAAATCACAGATGCAATAATAGTAATGCCTTTGAACAATACTTTGTCAGACACTGCTAATTCCCATATATTTTTTTTATTTATTTTTTTTTTTTCCTATACCAGACATGTGATCTAATTATTTTAAGATGAGGTTGACTGTGCATGTTCTTTGGCAATCTATGTTCAAAATGTCGGCAGTGGTATTTTATTCCTATATGGCACAAATAGAAAGGGAAATTCAACTTTGCTGTATGTTTAAGATGTCAATTTCAGTTGCCTGCCTGTAATAACTTTCTTTTTTTTTCTTATTATCTATGGTGAACCTGCATTTATAATCAATTTTTCAAACAGCTTCAATCAAACAATTGAGATCTGTACTTTTCTAAGTTCTCACTGAATTATATTTCATTAATTTCAGGAATTTTATGCTAAGATGGTACACACTTATTTTTTAACTTTCATTATATAATCTAGAAAAAAAAACTTATTTAAGTTCTTTTTTATGCATATATATATATATATATATATATATATATATAAGCATTTATTTCAACTGGGTAAAATCTAATCTATAATAAAAATTATACTTTTTAAGAGTAATTTTATTACTTCTTCATTTCAGACAAGACAGTATATGAAATGCATGACAAAAATATGGTGCTATGATAATTTCTTTTTCATTATGAAAAATGAAAGTAAAACTAAAATCAATTGGAGTTAAATCTATTTAAAAGTTGGTAGCTCAGAATTACAATTTAATGTTATCTTTTATCTTGCACTAATTTAATTTTTCTTTTTTTTTAAACTTTTCACAAAATTAATTATTAAGAGATCAAAAAGCATCAAACATAATCAGTAAAACACTTTCAAAATGCTCGCAAGTACACAAACAAATTTGAAAAATCATCATCGTCGTCTGTAAGTTGTTTTAGTTCTTGTTTTTGTAGAAAATGAACAAACACCTTTCTTTGCCCATGTGTAATGAAAATTGCATACTCTATTGTAGAATGCAAATTCTCTATGCAGCATTTATTTATAACTAATTTTTCTGTATTTCCTGATATGATGGGATGTTTGTCTATTTTTAATTTGAAAAATTATCAATATCTCAAAAATTTACGTATAAAGTTGTTGAAATGTGAAGCATTCTAAAAATCAATATTTAATTATTTTGTGCTAATTATCTAAACTTTTCTTGATCTTTTGTTATTCTAATAAAACACAAAGGAGATTGTGACCTTCCAAAGCAAAGGGTGAAATTTCACTGAAAAACAAATATTCTGATGAATATAAATTGATTAATTCAAGTTTAGGATCATTAACTAAATTAAGCCTTTCCTTATTGGAACATTCTTTCTTGCTGTCTTTGCCTTCATTCTTTCCCTCATTGTCAACAAGTGTGAAATTAATTAACTTGTTGAACAGTCATTTTGTTAAAGAATATTAAATACTTGATTTTACGAAAAATATAGGATTAAACATTTTAGAATTTCTATGGTGTGTTCTTAATTTTCAAGGTTACTTGTGAAAGAATAGTCATGAAAAATGATAGTGATTAATAAGGTTGAAAATAATCAGAACTCACTGATCAATGAAAAGTTAGAATTTGTGAATTCTGATTTCAGTAAGCTGGTAAGGAATAAAATTATATTTGCTTTTGTTTAGAAAAAAAAAAAAAAATTCCAAACCAAAAACAGAAATTACATCAAGTGTGCACATCTGTTGAGTACTATTCTGAGAAAAACAGATGTTCAAGATTAAAGTGTTACTACAAGCAAAAAATAAATCTGGAACCTTCTTTAACTTGAATAAATATAATTTAGACTAGTGATTCCCAAACTATAGTACAATGGTGAATTGTAACTCTGTGCACAAAAAAAACAAAATGTATACTAAGGGGAAAAATTAATAAGTGAAAGTTTTTTTCATAATTTTTAATTATCTATATAATATTGTATGTATGTATGTATGTTCCCAGGATACAGTTTAAATGGTACATAATATCCCAATTTAAAAGTATATTGTACCTTGAACTCCTGATAAGTGCAGTGCCAAATTTCATTAAAATTAGATAAGGTGTTCTTCAGCTATGGCCGTTTTTCTATTTTTTGAGTATTTTTAATAGGAAATACAGTATTTTTTTCAATACATTTTCTTATATCAATCCGCGAATATAAACAAACACTTGCATATTATATTCCAACTATTATGTATATGAAAAATAATAAATTGGTGTAATACACTATAAAAACATTAATCATTATTAAATTCTAAATATATATAACACAATATATTTATACAATTCACTGTACTACATTAAAACTTTTTTTATAAACAAATATCTCAGAGGCTTGACAAGTACTTGATAGGTGACAATGCTATATGGGTGTGTCACTGTAAAATGTAATCTGTATGGCTGGAAAATTGACTTGATGGTAAATAAATAAATAGATGCATTCTGGTTTGATGCCATTACGTATTTTAAAATAAAGGTGAGGAAGAAACAAGAATGTGTAATAAAAAATATAATTATCATTGCATATATCTAAGTAATATTTTATAATGTGAGAAATAATAATTATTAAAATAATGTGTATATTAAGTACAAATTAAAATATGTGTAATTAATGATAATATTGTTACCTCAGCATTTTGTATCATGAACTGCTTTTAAAAAGAAACCAACAGGTTTATGGGTGGTCTAGTATAAACTATTTTAGTGAACAATGTTTTTGTAGTCAGCTGATTAGAGGTAATTTAAATGGTGTTGACAGTTATAAATCACATTCATAGTCTGTAGATAAACTTTAATTTACTGAAAACAAAAGTTCTAATCATCTACTACAGTTTAATGCCTTCCATAAGTTAAAAGGCACCAATATTCAGAGAGCTTAAAACTAGGTTATTTATTTTAGTTCATCATTTTACTTACTATTGTTTAAGCTACATGGCAATAATTGTAAGTCTATTATATATAAAAATTTGTTGAAAATTAACAACAGTGCCTTTTTATAGCCATCTGTCACTTATTGCTAACGAAGGCCATTTTTACATTTTCATAATTAGCAAAGTAATCATTCTAAGTAACATGATTAATCGAAATAAGTGCTGTGTAATTTTCTGCATAAACTAAAATGTATAATTATCTTTTTATAGATACATTTTTGAATATATAACCAAAATGCATAAAAAATGTTGTTACTTCAAAAATGCACTTCAATCAAAAAGTATGAGAGATACTGATTTATCCTGTAGTTTTATAAATATAATATTAATTTTTTTCATCAAATAATAACATATGACTGCATCTACATACAGGAATATTATTCCTCTAGAAATTTTAGAATGTGTGAAATAAGTGATTACTACAGATGATTTTTAAATGAAATATTTTTATGCAACCTTTTGCAAATCATTCATTTTTTATCTTGATTTTAATTCAGTTTCATCTTTATTTCAAATTAAGAAAAACTTCCTTCTTGCTGTAGGTCATTTTTTAAAGGGAAAAGTTATTTAGCTGGCACAAATTAAAATATGTATTTTGGTAAGAACAATAACAGAACTTTATAATTCTTTGAAACATTGACTTAAAAAAAAAAGCACTGAAAAAATAATTCAATTTTTTGATATGCATTTTTTTCATCTGAATTTTAACATAGAATGGTGATTTGGAAGTTATGATAAGAAAACACAACAGAAGGTTCCTTAGAAATAAAGTAAAGTGTGCTGAATTGATGCTGAACAATCTCACCACAGATGAAGAGGAAAAAGGAGGCAAAAGAAATATGGTTCTCCTAGAACTAAAAGAATATTGAGAATTCCATGGATGGAGTCAGTAAGCAATAAGGAAATCTTAAAGAAAATGTTAACAAAAAGAACACTTATACTCAGAATCAGAAAGAGATAGCTGAAATTTCTTGTGCACACTGAGGGAAGAGAGCTTGGAAAACTAAACTTTCACAGAGCATATTGAGGGCATGGGAGATATCTGAAGGCAATGGGCCACCTACCTGACAAGCTTGTGTGAACAGATGGTGGAACAGGGAGTGGCAGGCTTGGTAAAAGCAGAAACACTGTTAAGGCCCATTAAGGAAATGAAAATGTAGAGAGCCATGACTGACCATGTCCTTTCAGGACATGACACATGGAAGAAAAAGATAACCAAATAGGATGTACTGGAAACTGTTACTCATTGGCTGCAATTAAAGATGGGAAGGAAAGTGAACAGAATATGTTTTGGTCTGTTACTTTCATTTATTAGCTGGAGGTGAGATTAGCCATGGCCTCTCAGTTTAGGAAGATAACTTCAGTCAGTTATCTGTCATGCATGATACATGCTTAGGCGATCATATATCTTTCGATACATGACTGATGAGGCAGATTTTTTCCCACAGTTGCCATTTCTTTCAGCTGTAGACCAGTTGTCACCCAAGGCTACAGAACTGGTCAGTCCTGCTATTTACCCATAACTGGAGGGAGAAGAAAAGGATTCATACCTTTCCCAAGTGTATTAGCATGTAAGTGAATGTAATGGATTTGACTGGAATTCAAACTTGGCTCTCTGATTTGTCAATCTGAGCTGATATCCATTACTCCACTGTGCCTCCTATAGATAAATTAAGTCTAATAAAATAAAGCTATTTATTTGGACAACGAACACAATCAAGAGTTAGTCAAGAGTAATCCACTCAGGGTGTTGCCAGCTAAGTTGTTTAGTCATCTGACCCAGCAGAAGGGCCTATATCAGCTACAGAAGCAGGGAAAGACACAGAGCATGAATGTGGCACTGACAATCTGACCAAACTTGTTATCCATGCATTTTATTAGTATCCATTTCAGGTTTTTAAAAATAAATAGGTCTCACTTTCTAGGTGTATTTTCTACACAATATATTTGCATTGCTTTGTGCCCACTCTCTCACAAAGCACATTTTTTGCTGATATCCCTTCCTGTTCAGATGCACTTGAATTTCTAAGAAGATGCTTGCTGAAGCCACCAGCGGTATTCCATCCAGTTAACCAGCAACAACTGCCATGTTTTATGACTTTCCAGGTCTTGATTGCATAAGACTTTTCTATGTCTGGAACAGTAAATGTTCACCAACCCTATTCTTCATATGTGCATCAATGACTTGGACATTCTTATACTCTTGATATAAATATTTGTAACGTGCAACTTTTTATTATCTCTGCAGTTTTTAACAAGATAAAGAGATAATTTGAACCATTTCTCTGCTTTCTGAGGATCAGATAAAATACAGATAAATATTTTTTTATCATAATACTTTCAGATTTTCTCTCAGGAGGAAAAGATACAGCTTTTATCAGGTGCAAATTAAATTAGCTCAGTATATGAAAAAAATCTAATAAAATCTCTTTCTTTTTCTGTTAATTACACTAGTAATTAAAAAGAAGAGATGTGTAAGTAGTATAATGCTTACTAATATTAAAAGTTGGATTGGTCAGCTTAATTCAAATTACATTCTAGTCTGCTGCATTACTTTCACTCTAATGCCCCCTGGGAAAATTATAGAAACCATGTCCCCCTCACCAGTATAGACTTGGTTGGCAGCCAAACAAAGAGATGATAACACTGAATTCAAAACTCTGGAGAAGGCAATAGGAAATCAGGCTTTCTTTGAAAAGTCTTGGAAATTCACAAGTTAAAAGGACAGAACTATATGGTGCCTTGATGACTTCCATCTTGAATGAACATGGAATTAAAAAATATTAAAAAGTAAATCCCTCCACTTTTAAACTTTCCTTGGGTTAATTCCTGACTGATTTTAATCTAGAAAGTCATCTATTTTCACAAATTTTAAGTGTTTTTAGGCACAACTACCCATTCTCCAGAAAAGATGTGTAAATTCCCCATATGGAACCAGGGCTGGATTTAGATGAAGAGAGGCTCTAGGCTATTCCACTTGTAAGGCCCCTCCAAATCCCCCATTCTCACAAGTAAAGGAAAATGAAAGAGTGTTAAATTAAACAATTCAAGTAAATCTGAGGATGATGATGGGAGTTTAAAATTACTGAAGGATTATTTAGAGTTTACAATGTGTTATGACAACATGTGTAAAAAAGGCCTATGACTGTCAAAAATATTATACACATTAGCTGGAAGCACCTAGATTTAGAGGCTCTAGGCTTTAGCCTACAGATAAATCTAGCACTGTATAGAGCTGTTAATATTTTTCTTGCCTCTCCTGAATGAAAATGTAAATGCCAGAAAAAAATCAACTTAAAAATTTTATCTAATCAACATTATACTTGAATGAATAGTTAGGCTTTCTTAAAATAAAAAAAATATTTAACCATGTTTCATAAAAGAAAAATTTTAACAAATTGGTGACTTCTATATCACATAAAATTCAAGAATCCTTCTACTTTGTGATCAGTCTACAAGACTATATATACATATTTAACAAATAGGTGACTTCTATATCACATAAAATTCAAGAATCCTTCTACTTTGTGATCAGTCTACAAGACATGTATATATATATATATATATATATATATATATATATAAAACAATGTTCTAGAAGAGAATTCCGGTTGATGGATGTTCTTTGCTTTGAATTCACACAACTAAAGAAACAAAAAAAGAAGATATTTAAAAAAAAAAAAATCAAAATGATAGCAGCATAAAAGTTACACAGAGTTCAAACTGTCTTTGCTTTGTTCTTGGGTTATCAAAATGTCTTTGTTATTTTTCTGACAGTTGAAACAAGTGAGAGATAAAGCTGACATTATGCAATTGTAGGCCATTAATGCTACTGTCTCTGACATGAACACTACGACCAGTATTATGATTGCAACATATAAAAAAAACTAAGTCTTGATGTTACAGTTTGAAACACAGTAACCAGTCTCAAGTATTGCTTTTCCTCCAGAAATGAGGAAAACAGACGAAAAGTTATGTTAGCATTGGGTTTTATTTATCATTAATGATCTTGTTGGAGTCAGTGAAATGGAGAGGTCCTGCTCTAAAAATATTCCATCTTTCTATTCATAAAAAACAAAATCCTTAACAACAAAAAGTAAAAAAAAAATGGAAGAAATAAACTGATTCCTATATTGAGTTATAGCATCCATATTGATTAGGCGCATCAGTGTTGGTCTATTTGTTATCTTCCTGTTATTTTATGTGCTCTGCTTCAATCTTGGCTTAAATTTCATATATTCTTCTTTCATTTTATGGCCTGAATAAGTCTTTTATGCAAAAGCATAAAAAATGCAACAGAAAAATTGATTACTCATTCTTGCCATGGTAACCAATAACAAACAAAAGACTGTCTTTTAAAGATCCCTCCCCCTTGTACGAGCTTCCATAATCATATTTGTTGTGTTTGAATTTAGTCAGATACTTGATTACCCGTTCAGCAACTGGAGTGCAGGAAAAGCCCACTGGTTGCAACATAGGTCTAATGACCTGAGAACAATAATTCAGTCATTGGCAAGGGTCATTGTCAGTGTCATATAAGTAATTTACAAATCAGAACCCAAACTACTCAAGGAGATATTTACTTGTGTCTTTGAAAAAATCTGAACTCTATGTAGAATACTGTAAAAGCAAAAGTGTAGTGCATTTCAAAGAAGGATACATGATAGGATTCATTGTTTTTGTTTCATAAATATCTGTCTGAGAAAACTACATAATGGGTAACTATTTGTGTGTGTGTGCATTCACTAAGATGAAAATGTCTAGAAAGTTCCTTTAATCGGTAGTTCATCCACAGTAAATTTGCGTCTAAGTTCTTACAATGCTTCACCATTCTTGACTGATTTTCTGTTGTAGCAATGTGGAATATTTAATAACAGAGATAATGGAAAGAAAAAGAATATAGATGAATTTGACGAAATTGAAAAAAAATTATTTCCTAATTTTTAAACTCCCTCAGTGATATTGACCACTTTCCACTAAGTACTGCACATATAAAGTATGTATATATATGTTTTGAACAATAAAAAATATCAAAAAATTAAAATTTTCAGACACACTGGTTTGTATATTAATATTTTTTGTTTTATTATTTCAATTAGATTCCTCAACTAGTTCATATATATAATGTGGTCGCCTGATGATTGAGGGGACATGAAAGTTAAATAGAGGTCTGAACTTTGTCTCTTTTGAGATGTGATACTGTGAAGCATTTTTGCTCTCTCCTAAAAATCCCTGCATTGATCACTGTTGTTTACACTTTAGGTGTCTGCCTTTTGGGGTTTTTTTCTTAGTTTTTTTATTTTCTGATTTTTGTGTGGGTTTTCTTAATTTTTGTTGTTAGTAAATTTTAGGTTTCATTGTTTTCTATTTGAGTTTACATTTGGTCACCTTGTAGGATTTCCGTGAAAATTGTCTGTGCATATATATGTGAAAATATCAATCAAATTTTAGACTCTGTATTTTATCTGACATATTACACCGAGCTTTATGTTTGTTGCTATATAGTGCAATTATTTTACTATTAGAAATATCCATAGAAATGGTTCTATGATGATAAAATATTTGTAGAAGTTCCCCTATGACATCATTAAATATTAGCGCTTAATAACTTTAACAAAATATTGCAATAATAATCATAACTATGAATGCTGGCCATTATTTTTAGAAGTAAGGTGCTAGAAAATGAAAAGATTTAAAATTAACCTCTTTTTCCATTAAATGCTTCTATCTTCCCTTTCTTTCTTTCATTTTCTCACAGAAACCAAATAGCTTCTTTGATATGTTTTTCCATCTTTCTATACAAGCAAAATGGAATAGTCTATTATTTATGAAGGTCTTGGCAGGAGATGTTAAACAGATCTATCTTCTTTTTTTTTCATTTTCTCAGGGAAAACCAAGCAACAGCTCTGACATGCCTTTTCAGTCTTTCCCCACAATCAAAATGGAATCATCCATTATCTATGAGACAGGGTGTAACGGTCATGTTAATTAAGGGATGGAGATGCAAAATTATAATATTTACATATCTGTATATATATATATATATATATATATATATATGCAAACATACTTTCCTACTAATTTTCATGTATAAAAACCCAATAGTTGAATTTAGAACAGAACTGTTAGACAACCCACACAGATGAATTGATTATAGTGATGGAAGCTTGTATAGAACTAGCCTCACTTTTCAGAAGAACTGATAGTAGGGAAATGATGTACAGTGTGCCACAAAATCTCCAAACAGCTCACCTCAGGTTTGAATTCAGAGTTTCCCATCTCCTCAGTTGTCTGCCAACCAAAGCAAGAGTGCATTATTAGAACTAATTTTCTTTCATTCCCAGTAATCTATGCATGTTAGTGCCATTATCACCTTGCTTGGACTGAAATCATTAAAAAAAATAAAGGTTGAATTTGGCTTGCCAATTTCACTTTTTCTTACTCTACCCAGACATACATCCATTCATACAAATACAGGGTGTAATACTTTTACAAATTTTGAGGGTAGATTCCTGACACCAGAACAAAGACAAAAATCCATGTATACATATGTCTGCAAATTCTTCATTTTTGAGTTACCAAGTTTAAAGAAAGTTTATAGTAGATGGTGCAGTATTACCTTATAGACAAGGTTAGATTTATCATTTGTGCACATTTATGGCTAGTCTGTCTACAACGTTTAGCATGTGTAGTAGTGAGTTATTTGGGAATTGTTTGATTTAACAATGGCAGGATATGCGTATCATGAGTAAACAGATATGATTTTTACATATGACTGCAAATGGTAATGGACACAGAGGAACTAACGTTTAAAATAAAGTAAAAGCTTAAAATATAAAATAAACTGAGGGCTCAATGCCAAAGTCAACAGAGCCTAAATATAATATTATCAATACTGAAATCTGCTACTCAGTTTCATATAACAACAATGATCAGGTTAAAGTGCTCAATATTAAGGATAGAGCATATATAAATATAAAAGTGGACATTGAAGTCAACACCCAGAGGCAAAAAGTCTGCTTCATGTTAAATGCATGAAACAAACTCTCACATCTGGGTGTTGCTTTTAATGTATGTGTGTGTGTGTGTGTGTGTGTATATATATATATATATATATATATATATATATATATATATATATATATATATATACACATACATATACACACACACACACAAGTATAGGATTAGTCTATAGAGAATAAATTCCAATAACCCTTTATTCTACATTCAACACCATCACTTGATAAGACACCAAAAGTGTTGAAACAAAATGGCTATTTTTATAGTGATTTTATAACATATTTATGTCATAATTTTCAAATAAATAATTATATATATATATATATATATATATATATATATATATATATATATATATATATTATAAAAATATTTTTTTTCAGATTCTTACAATAAAATCAAGAAACCCAAAACTAAATATGTTATTTTTCATATTAGTAATTGGAATACAGTGCAACCTCAGTTCTCAAACGTCTCACATGTTGAACAAATTGGTTTTCAAACAGAAAATACAATATCAAAATGCCTCGGTTCTCAAACATTGCCGAACCAAGTTAACCCAAACGGAATCATTTCTGAGTCAACCGCTGTGTTGTATACATTCATGTGTTGTGTTGTGCTATGCTTTTTTTTTTTCCAACTGTGACTTTTTTCTCTACATTGATTCCTACTGGAAAAATAGATTCAGTTTACAAACAGCCTTCAGGAATGAATTAAATTCCTGAACTAAGGTTCCAATGCATTTCCAATCTGATTGATACATATAGCTCAGTGAATAATTTCACTCACATATCATTTTTACATTATATCATTATAATGCAATAACATAATAATGTTGAAAGTATTTTAAAATTAAAAAACAAACAAACACGTTCCACAGTTTTTCCCTGATAATCACAATGTTATAAGTGAAAGCATTAAATTACAAACATTTAGACAATATTTTCATTCACAGAATCTAGACAGATGGTCTCTTGAATGTAAACAAGTTTCAAGAGACATTTATTCTGTATTGTCATCAATCAAAATTGCATCTTTTGATATATATTGAGTGAAGGTATTTCAGTGATGTTGTCATGCTACAACTTCAAGTCAAGAAAAAATTAAAAAAACATTTGTGCATATGTCAGAAAAGTTTTTTTGTCTATCATCAGTTCATCGTAGAACAATCTGTCATGAAATAACTAAGTGTATGAAACATGACTGATATTTTAAATACTAAATTTTACTGATGTATTATAAAGAATAATAAAAACATTATTTTTATTTGATGATTTAAAAGAAAACAAATTCATTATAAATCAGTAGATTATAATTTGTACTGATAATTTTGTTTATTGTTTTTTTTTTTTTATAATGTGAAGGATGTGTGGATGGTGTAATTGAATAGTGAGAAATTGGATAGCCAAGTTCAAATACCAACCAGGTTTGTTACATTTACTTAGGTGCAAATACCATTGGGAAACATATCAATCAGTCTATTCCCCTCAAGCTATCTCAAAAAATGGTAATGCAATATTCACTTGCAAAAAAAAAGATAAAATTATTCTGAGATTCCCAAAATATCTGTTGCCTTTAAATAACCCACAAATGGTTGATAAACCATAAATAAAAAAATGTTACACAACGCATCAGAAAAAAAAAAAAAGATGAAATGCGGGAAAATACATTCTATAAGGAATATCAAAACTATCAAAGACAGAAGAACAACAGCTAAAACAATTTTTTTCTCATTTTGTAATCCATTATTCAACAATTTTTTTTTTTCACTTTTTAAAAAGTTTTAAGAGATTTTGCCTTAATTTCTGGGATGAGGAGTTATTAATATTTACATTTAGACATACCCTTATCTTTATTGCTATTTTTTGCCTCAATTTCTGAAATGAGAACTTAACATTATTTACATTTCAACTAATATCCTTACCTTTGTATTTATCTTCTGTTTGAATTTCTGAGGACTTTACATTATTTACATTTCAACTAATGTCTTTATATCAGTTTTTACTACTGTAAAGTTTTGGCTGTTGTGCTCTCCAGTCTTTCTCAAGTGTCTGTTGATCTGGGTAACCATCTAAGAATTTTTAAATGTACTTTTTATTTGATCTCTGAGGGATATCTTGTCTCATTCTTTTTTTAGTACTTCTCAAGTATTTTTCACACCATTTCTACTGAGTCACTATACTACCAAGTCCAGGAATCAAATCTACAATTGCTATGCCACCAAACTCACCAACCAATGCTTTAATCTACTAGGCTAAAAGACTAGGTAATAATTACTGAAATATGAAGATGTGTAAGTCACTTTAGATTATACATAGTTATTCGGTGTATATTTATGAATTTTGGGATCTTTTCTCTTATGGGTCTTCACCAAAATAACTCATAATTTTCATACAATGGCTTTTAATTTTAATTTATTGAAATAAAATGTAATTATTCGTTTTTGAACAAATGCTAAATGTTCAAAAAAAAAAAGGCAAGATATTTATAAAACAAGAAATAATTTTACTCCTTCATATGATCCCCACTATTTTATTTTAGTGAACATAAGTTAAAAATATAAAGAAATGTGTAATATATTTTACCTTTCAAGTTAGCCAAAAGGCTTGTCATAGGAATTTAAAAAAGACTTCTACCATTTAAAACCTTCATATAACATATTTTAATATATGTATTAGAAAAATACATACTGGTAAATTTCTTTTGAGGTGGTTGCGGGGAATCTAATTGATTAGTTTTCGCTTGTTAAACAAAAACCAATTAAAGAAACACTATGTTGCTGGATTGACTCCATTAAGAAAATTTCCATAAGAAAAGCATTTTATTGACAATAGAACAAGAAAAAAAGTTTCAGAGAAAGACAATCCTTTCACAAAATAAAAGGTACAAATTATGAAAATTCTTAGCTTGATTTTTTCTATAAAAATCCCTAAATACAAGGAACATTTCAAAGTACAAAAAAAAAAAAAAAAATTATAATAATTGTATTTTTTCCCCAGAAAAGCAATATCAAAGATCATTAAATATTGTCACTGAAAGAGATTTGGCAAAAAATCAATCAAGATTACTAAACAGCATATAAGAACAAAAATCAATATGGATGACAAAATAAGGAATTTTGTTGCTGCATGTGGTGAATGGATCAGTGGAAGAATCTGAATTGACAGAAAGAGAAATAGTTGCAAGCAGGAAAACATATTAAATATATCATCACTAAACATTAAACAAAAAATATGACAAACATAGACATTAATATACAGAGTGCAGCAGAAATACCTCCCACATAATGGTAAGATATTAGCTAGATGAAGACATCATTGTCACTAATGCCTTGCCATCATGTGGGTGGAAATTCTGTCACATGCTGTAGAATAAATTGGAGTAAATAAATTCATAATCAGCACAAAATTGTCTTTTCTGTTATAAAATATATAAAATCAGACAATGTTTAAAATGAAATATACTTTCGAAAGAATTATGAAAAAAAGAAACTCACAATTCTATTTGAATATGTCTCATTAAAGTATTTCCTATTTAATATTTGGTAGCTTAGTTTTCTTTTCAGTAAGGTTTCCTTACATAATATCTATCATTGTATATGTATTCATGTTTTAAATAAACCTGTGTTTTAAGATTTTGTAACTGCTTACAGGCTCCATATAGACTTAAAAACAAAGTGCAAAGATATTGTAGAAAGATACTAAAGCTGAAGTATCTACAAAAGAATGCTATAATAAAAAAAACAAAAAAAACATTTCAAGTCTAGAAGGAAGTATCTCTTCTTTGAATCTGAAAGTGAGGTTCCATCTTATGCTGTAGGCATGACAAACAGATTTCATCTGTTCAGGAGAAAAGAATAGACAAATATACTTTTAATTCAAACTCTATTCATAACGAGAAAGAATGACAAAAATTTTATCTTATTTTCAATATCTGATCCACATATATATGTATGTATATATGACTTGATAATCTGATTATCCATGGAATATACTTATACAATAAATACATACTGATTAAATTACAAATGCAGCTCATATTGACAGCCAAAGCATGAACTCATAATCAAAACCTACTCAAATTATAAAATAAATGTAAAAATAAGTTTTCTTCAAGACAAATGTAGACCAAAGAATAGACGTTCATAAATCAAGTTTGATATTTACTTCTATAAACAGTGGTAAATTTTACTGTCAAACTAGAGGTCCCCTATAATATTGGATTCAGATATCCAAATAGAAGTGGATGGCAAATGAATTTATCTGAGTCTAAAGTGTCTGATGTTTTTATGACAAACAGTAAAGTCTACAGAGTAAGATCTAAGTAGCAATCCACAGGACCAAAAGAGAATAAAATAGAGAAATGAAAACATTTGGGAACAAGTGACACTTGCTTGGAAATTAGTAAGTTCCAGTTTCAGCCATAGTTAGAATGGGCAGAGACTTCTGATACAGCCAGTGGGTAAGTTATATAAGATAGGCAGAAGGGTGGTAGAAAAGATTCCTTGTTGGCCAAAGGGAGGAGCTTATCCTTTAGTTTGTCATCACAAACTAAATCTGACTCCTCCTGATATCCTCTACCTTTAAAAGAGCTTAGGTCAAAAATGGAGTACTTCTGCTGCTTAGTTGTCGTTTTCTAGTCCATTTTAGAGTCCAAAAGCATTTCTTTGTCCTTGTGGGTAATGAATTATTTCTACCTAGCAACCACTTTCCCACAGAAGAAACATTGCAAGCCTCTTGCTATTTCCATGGAAAGTGTTTAAATGAACTACTTTCTTTAGTTCCACCAATTCTAACCTTCATGTCTAAACCCTGCTATGCTTCACACACATTATAGTGAACCACCTTCATGTTTCACTCAAGCGGCTTCTTCTCGTGAACCCCTGCTTTGTGAAACTGACTCCCAAGAAAATACTTCCTGAATTACTAAAATCTTAACCTATTCAAGTCTAGGGTTAGTTGTTATCTTACCCATATATCTCCATAATCTGTGCCTTTTACTCTGTAACCTCAAGTGTCTATTCAACCTTTCTGTTATTTCTCCTAAGCTCTATTCTGCCATCCATTTACTCAAGTTTATTATGTATGTAATGAATTGTTTTCATTTGTCTCTCTTGCCCTTTATCTGCCCTATTAATATCAGATTTTTCAAGCCCTCCTTCCTCATCATGTGCCCCTGAAAATATAAAAAAACTGGATAAACATTTTTATTTCTAAACACAGTGTTAATTTCCTTTCGTTTTTCCTTGTGAACATGTATTTTCTGGCTTGTGCACATGCTGGCATGGATGAGACATGAGATGATTTGACTATTTTTTGAAAAACTCAGAGAGAGGGATACATTGTATGTTTACATTATCACAGATTTTATTAGGTTTAAATATTATTCCAACTATAGCTTTCAAGAGATCCCAAAATTTGAAGTATCCATACAATTTAATATGACCTATTTGAAATATTTGAGGAAGTGAGATTTATCTAAGATAAATATTAGATTTATGTTATGTAGGAATAAAGTGTCACTGCCGACACTTGAATTTGAACACAGATCACCAGTGAGCAAACACAAGCGATTCCATTATTGAATTAAGTAGACCACGTGACCATAGAGGAAACACATATATGGAAGATAGCGTGATATTTAATTGATTGCTATTCTAATCTTTCCTCTATTACTATATGGACTGCTATTCTCTACTCCATTCACTATACTATTTCTCTATTCAGATCACTAAACGGTGATTACTTTTCAAGTGAGTATTATTGAGCAAGTACTGTTAGTGCACGTGATATTGTTCTATGGCATACTATAGTTGTATCTGCAATTACAAAGTCTCCACTACAATGAGTATTTGTTGGCATTACAAAAGTGGCAGTGAGTGTTCCTTAACATCACAAAAAATTATTTAATAATGTATGACTGTTTCTTTAATTTTTCACTTTAAATTATCTCTGCTATGTATATTTGTTTATATAGTTATCTCCCTTGAGTTTGCTCACAGGTGATAGTCTTCAGCATGTAGTATGTAGTCACCAATAAACACATGGGGAATTTAATCTGTTTCAGGCTTTTTGCTTATACATATGCATATCTCACATCAAATCATTTCATATTCGAGATTAGCTCCAGAGAACTTTGATAAGACTTTATTTACCATAATTAGGTTGCATAACAATCTCTGGATGCAAAAGATCTAATTTGCTGTAAGAACAAAACTGATTCATTTACTTGTAAAGTGTTTTGTTTCATTTGCTATAGTAGATGCGTAATATTAAGTGCAACAGTAAAAAAAAAAAAAAAAGGAACAGTGAAAAATATTCTCTATTCCACAGCAATCAGAAATATATGAATACCCTCTTCTTATTCAAGCAGATGAACAAAGTATTTAATTTCTAAACATAGCACAATGGCTTTTGGGTTGTTTCTGCTTCTCTACAGCATTCTACCTACTTCTTAATTATATTTTTTTGGATGTGTAACACCTTAATGGTATCCACTGACCACAATCATGTTATGGAAAAGCCCAACCTTCACAAGATACAGGTGTTTTTGTTCACTTTCATTTAACCAAATAGAAAAGAAATAAAAGCCTTTACTCATTTTCTGTCCTGTTTTTGGTGAGTTGATAGCTACTGTTATTCACTTTTGATAATGGGACGAGAACACCTTAACAATGTGTACCTAAAGGCAGTAGAAAGCACACCAATCAAAAGAGAGTAATCAAAAACAAGTGTATTAATCAGAATAAATTAATGACAAGTAAGTTCATCTATCAACTACCTTCATAGAAACACTTGCAATTACAGCGCGCACACACACACACATATATATATATATATATATATATATATATATATAAGCTTTTATCATTATGTACTATTTTCATTTATCTCAAGTTTTCTCAGTTGTTGTTCATTAATCAAAAAGCAGAAGATATTTGAATAGACATCAGATGACAAGCTCAGAGAAAGGAAAAGCTTTTAAATCATTTACAGTGAAAAGTAAGTCAGACTTTAGTTGAGTTCTTTCATATATATATATATATATATATATATATATATATATATATATATATATATGATTTTTTTTTTTTTTTTTTTCTCAAGATTTTTTTCCAAAAATATGACAAAGAGAGGAAAAAAAAACACAACATAATTAAGTGGCCCCTGGGTTATCTGTTCAAAATATAATGATGAGAAATACACTCTTCAAAGATGTTTAAAAAAAAAAATGGAAAATAGAAAGAAAACTGTTAAAGATTTTCATATTTGAATAGTCTCCCCAATTTCTTTTTTTATCATGTCTCAAGATGAAAGAATTTTTTATCTGATGGAAAGTAATGAAATTATATCATTATTATACAAGTATTCCTGCTTGCAGTCGACAGTAAATACCTTCTTTCCTTTCTTTATTTTTTATTTTGTAATTAGGATACTTCTATATTACTTTTATTTCAGAAACTGTTAGTGAAAACACGGCAAGTGTCACTGATAAATCTTTTTCTCTTACTTAGCAATTAGAATGTTATGATTCTTCTTGTAAAGAAATTGTTTCTAAAAAAAAAAAAAAAAGAAGCTCATATTTGAATTACAGAAGAAAACAGAATGATTTTACTTGTCCTGTATCTTCTTCAGCCAGTCAGTAAATAAATAGTTTGTTTATAGCTGGAGAGAAACGATAACACTGGGGGTGAAGGGGAAATCTTTTGTCTGCTATCCAGACAACTGATTCTGTATTAGATTAAATCAAGTACGTTGAGTCTGAGTCGGTGCTCGAAATTGCCATAGCACAGCTGGCTTTTGATATATGCATATAGAATATTTGTGTTCAACACAAATAGTACATTAGTAAATACTATATTTGTGTTGAATGAAAATTTAAATGACAATGAGCAATTAGAAATAAATTGAAATAAACATACTCATTTTATTTGGGATATCTTCTGAATGTTTTGCTCTCTCATGGGTATCCAGCATATTTGGGTGGAACCAATCTTTATACTTCAATTCCATCACAGTTAGAGATTTCTATACACATTTTAGTCTAGTACTCGGTAGCAGGCAAAAAGTTGTTTTTGCTGTCCAGTGTAACTTTGGTTTTAATTTGATCTGTTTAGGTTATAAATATTCTATTTAGTTAAATGTCAATGAATTTCCATTAAAGAAAATAAAAATAAAACTTCTTTTATGTGCTGTGTCCATTCAGAACAGGATGTTATTGATTATTAGGTAGTTAATTTAGTTTTTCATTTCTCTTCCTGGGCTTCTCCATGTTCATATTCATTTTTGGTGTTCTTGGAACCAGGTGTTGGCTACTACCTGACCATTCAGTATGCACCCATTTTTTCTCTGTATTTATTTTGAGTTTTTAGTCTGAATTACCCAACTGCTTCACCATATCTATCCTTTCCTGTGTGATGTTGATGATGATGATGATGATCTTCTTCTTCTATGTGTTCTTCTTTTGTATGTGGGTGATCATGGCTTTCCAAAGTTTTCTCTCCTTTGCAGCTTGTAGTCTTTTTGCTATCTCTCCTAACCTTTGTTCTGTCAACCATTTACACAACCTTGTTAAGTAGGTTATGTGCTGCTTTTCACTATCACCCTTACCTGTCCTGTGAATGTCTAAGCCCTCTTTCCTCATTATGTACCATAGAAATATCAGTTGTCTGTTTCTGATGCTAAGTATAAATCTCCTTTTTGCTTCCATTTTCTCTAAAACCTTGTTCCTCATATGTTCAGTCCATTGTATAAAATTCTGTATTATAAAAGATAATGAACAAGTTTCTGAAGAAGGATTTTAAGAAAAGTCATTATTATCTTAAGATATATATTATCCTGAATTTGATTATTATGTGATGAAGTAATGAAGTAATGTCAGCCAATATTAATTTTTGATTACTATTTTGTCTTAAGCTCATTTTCTTTTACCTTGAAACTATAGTTGTTAGTTGAAAGCAGAAATTGGAAAGAAACAAATGAAATTGTTAAAATTTGTTAAAAGATAAATATTACTGAAAAATGAATAATTATTCTGAGAATTGTTCAGAATAAGATTGGCAATGGTTTGTGCATTTGGTATCATTTCTTTTTTTTAAAATAGAATTTTGCCTTTCTAAACAGATTGCATTTGAAGGTGTCTATAGAATGGATCAGTTGAAACACTGCGGTAACAATGAAAGGATTTGAATAACCCAAACAACTATCGGAATTACAACCTGCAAGTGATCACTACTTTAACAGATCTTGTTTGCTGGCTGAAAATTATTCATCTTCTATGTGAAGTGTCTCTTTATGATGTTGGTGATCACAGCTCTCCACAACTTCATGTCCTTTGCAGCTCTGTCTTTTTGTTATTTCTTCTAAACATTGTTCTGCCAACCGTTGACTCAAGCTCACTAGTTAGGATATCCATTTTTTTCCTCTTGCCTTCAATCTGTCCTCTGAGTACTAAATTTTCCAAGCCCTCTTTCCTCATTATGTGCCCTTGAAATTTCAACTATTTCTGATGTTAAGCATAAATGTGCTTTTTGTCTCCATTTTCTCTAAAACTATATTGTTGTTCATATGTTCAGTCCATGCTAGTATCAGCATCCTTCAGTAGAAGCACATTTCTGTTGCTTCAAGTCTCTTTTTCATCTGAGGAGATTTTTCAGCATTTACGGCCATATAGGAAGACTGATATTACATAACAGTTCAGCACTAATTTCTTTGTTTCTAACAGTTTTCTGTTTCTTAATAATTTACTTAGCTTTTGGAAGGCATCTTATGCTGCTCTAATTTACTGTTGAATTTCAGTGTCACACTGTCTGTCCTCTGTTAAAACACTTCCCAGATATTTAAATTTTAGTACTTGTTTGATCATTGGGAAGAAATTTGTGACATATTTTCAGCATTTCTTTCTCATGGCGAGATTTTTTTTGTTGTAAGGAAATTATTTTGTTCATAAATATTTTATTTCATTTGATATTCTTTCTTCATACTAATGTTTAAATGTAATTATAAGTTTTGATCTTTGAAACTCCAAGTAATTAACACATTCTGCAATATTTTTCACCATCCTCATCTTTATTGTTATAATTATTTATTATTTGTCAGCCAGCACATTCACCAATCATCTTCAGGTAAAAATTGTCTGGGGAATGTTGATTGTTCATTAATTACCTAACATTACAAAATGCGGATTGTGAATAGAAATTAAGTTTTGACAAAAATGAAGATAAAAAAAATGGGACATTAACAAGTTATTATACCTTAAAGTAGAAATAAGAAAAAATAAAGAAATATTATATTTTTTATTTTATAATTAAACAAAACAATATTATTATAATTTAAAGTAGTAAACAAAAACCATGTGTACCTCAAAATTATAACATCTTTAACGAATATCTTTCTCAGTAGATTTTCTCAAATATGTAGCCACCTTTAGATTAATGCACATGTTAAATGAATAAGAAGAGAAACATAATTTGCATAAAAATAATTCAGCAATATTATTGGTCCTGATCTACCATCTAGGCTTCACTTACTTGACCACCGCTGTAAAGTTGCCTTTTCTATAAATAATTTCATGGTAGTTGTTCAGTGAGCTCTTTGCTATGGTACATTGATTTTATTAATTTATGTCCAGCCAATGACATCTCATCAATTTAAAATTAAGTTTTCTATTCTTCCTCTCTTCAATCAATTTGAGGTGTTGACCTCTTTCACTAATAAACCTGAATTTTCCTTAAACCCTCCTCTTGACTCAGCAGGAATATCATTGCCTAACTTCCCACTGAGTACTGTTGAGGGATATGCCTATAACTCATTCTATGATTTCTGCTATCATCTCTAATCTGGATCCCCCACAAAGCATTTGGACCAGGTGTAATAGTCCTTAAGAAATGTACTCCCAAACTGGCTCCTATTTTCTCTAAACAGTGTAATAAATGCTTCACTACCTCTTGTTTCTCTTCCAGCTGGAAACTGTCATCTGTTGTTCCAATTTTTAAGAACTCAGGTGAACCATCCAATCCTTCCAACTATTAGTCTATTAGCCTTCATCTTCTTTTCCAGAAACTACTAGAGGCCCTAATCTATGCTGAATTGGTTACACATCTCACATTGCTGAACCTTTTTTCAGCCAAGCAATACAGCTTTTGTTTCTCCAGGTTAACTGCTGATGAAATGATGTTAATTTCAGAAAGAGTCTATCAAGCTCAAGATAAGAATGGTGAAGTTTGGGTGGTGGTTTGGACATCGTGAAAGCTTTTGACAGGGTTTGGCATACTGGTCTTCTTCACAAATTGAAAAATTATGGTGTCTCCAGACAAATCTTTGAACTGATCCAGTTGTGAAAATGAAAGTCATCCTGAATGGTCACTCTTCTAGAGTTTTTCATACTAATGAAGATGTCACACAAGGCTTTATCGTTAGTTCTACTTAGTTTTTAATTTTCATTAATGACCTTCCCAATGGCATCAGCTCTCAACTTGGTATCTACACTGATGACACAACCATTTACTCCTGTCTCAATAGTAAATCTGATTGGCTCAATAAGGTCAAATTGGCAGCTGATGTCAAAAACGACTTTCAGTCTGTTGTTAACTGGGGCAAAGGATGATTTGTTAATTTTAAACTAAGTTGCTCTCTGTTAGCCATCTGAGAGACCCATTGCTAATACTAATCTCCAGGAGAGTGAATTTTACACCTTCTCAGGCTAACATTAAGTGGAAAGACTATATTAAATCCACTGCTAAGAAAGTTGGTTCACTGTGTCGTGCTAGACATTTTTTCTCTTCAGAATCTATAAGTCTACTATTTGCCCATGCTTAGAATATTGCTGCCACATTTGATCCAGTACTCCTGCTATATATCTAGAGATCCTTGATAAAATCCAAAGAAGAAGAAGAAATATTATTGTTTCTGATCTTATATCTTAAATGAATAAGAGAAACATAATTTGCATAAAAGAAGAATCAGCAATATTATTGGTCTTGATTTGGCATCTCGGCTTCAGTCACTTTCCCACTGCCATAAAGTTGACTCCCTGTACCTTTTCTATAATTATTTTCATGATAATTGTTTGGATGAGCTCTTCACTATGGTACCTAGATTTTATGAATATAAGACACAGTACTAGACTGGCAGTAAGGTCTCATCAATATATAGTTAAATTACCTAGATGTAGCCATAAGTTCTATGCTAACAGTTTCCTTTCTCATACCTCTCGCTTGTGGACTCCTTTCTGGCTCCATGCTTTCCAACCAACTTGAATCTTCAAAAAGTTAAATGCAATGTCAATCACTATCTATTGTCCGGACTCGCTCCATAATGGGGTTTCTGTTTCCTAATTCCTCTACACCCAGTAATCACTTGTGTCTCAGTGACTTTACTGCCTTGCTTAGGGTGAAATTGATTAAAAAAATTATCTCTTTGATTGTCACTGTCAAGAGGTACTTTAACTTCAGGCTCATCTGATTTTTTTTTTTTTTTTAATAAAAACCCTCACATCAAATCCTGTGGCTTGTATCAAGTCATTGGCAACACCTTTTTTCAAGATAGTCTCAGAAGAAGAGAAAACAAAACAACGTTTAAGCTTCAACTTAATTAGGAATAAAAACAAAATTAAAAACATAATTGATTAAATTTATTGAATTGAAAAATTTTCAACCTGAAGGTGAAAATCAAGTTCCATGTTTGTGGGTCTCTAATGACAAGAATTGATTTTTAGATGGGAAAAAAAACCCTGCAATTCACTGTGACAGATTCTTAAAAGACAGATTATTCTGATTTAATTTTTAAAAAAATGTTCTTATTATGATTCTTCATAATCAGATGCATACATTAAAAGTAGAGATTATCTCTTACATTACTGAAATTACTATTTCTTCATTCGTCAAACTGGTAAACACACGAGTGTGCATTAACATATATGAAAATAATTAAAAAAAAATACAACTTTTATTATTAATATTTGACTAGTTTTTCTTTCATTTTTTTCTGTTGCTTTTTTGTCAGAATATGTTTATGGCAAATAAGTAAACAGCACAAATCAGAAACAAGGTATATTCTTTTTGACTTTTCATTGCTTACCTGTTTTAACATGACAGTACCTTAGTGAACTACAGGAAATAAGCTTTGTGGAAATTATCAAGTTATATTTTTTTCTTCTCCAATCTCTATTACTACACTATATTGTTTGTTTACACTAATAGTATTAGATTTAACTGTTTAAAGATGTTTGAATTTCTTAAAAACATGTTGACATTATTATTTTCTATCATTAGTCCTTCTAAAAAGAAAGCAATAAAAATAATATGAAAGTGAGATATCAAATATGGAAAATAATGTTTCACAAATAATTGCTAAGAATCTAAGAATTTTGGACAGTTTAAGACAAAATCATGTATTTTGTTGTGTATTCTGTTGTTTATAAACAGTATTAAAAGTAAGCAAAAATATTGGTAAATAGATCAAAACAAACTCCCCATATAGATTAATTATCAGTCAATAAATTAATAAGGTTCAACTGACTCATCTTTTGATCAACTTCAAAATTTTGCATAAACAATGCTCATCAGAGTCAGATAAATCTTTTGAATTATTAACAGATATCATATTGATATTCTACATAAGAAATGCTGATCATAGACTCCAAACAATTTTTAACTTTGTACTATGATAATATCCATTAAGAATGTGATAATGTTCAGAAACATATTCATTTATACCATTTGTAAAAAAGTAAGTTTTCACTAATATCCAAGAACTGCTACTTTGTAGAACAGATTCTCATATGGATGCTTCCCTGAACGCTATAATCTTAACCTCTTCTAGCATAGGGCTAATTGTTATCTATACCCATAATCTTTAATTCATACTTTCTCTTACATTCATATAAAACACTTCATTCAGTTTGAGTGGCTCTTGAGTCTTGTATTAGGTGAACACTAGTAAAAAAAAAAAAAAAAAAATGACTAGTAAATTTAAAATATTTTTTCTCATTTATTAACATTTTTTTCTCTTTGGTTTACATAATTTTATTATTATAAAATGTTTTTATAAAAATAATAATCATTAAATTTGTTAAACATTTGAACATCAAAATAAGATATAGTTGTCATTTCAAAAACTTTAATTTTGTGTTGAGAAATTCACAAAATTTAGTTAGCATTTAAAAGGATATGAGTGCCAGTTAAAAGAAACTGAATCATTTATGGGTAGATTGTCACTTCTTCTACCAAGGATCAGAATATGTGCACTCAGCTGAGAATCAAAGTGTCACTCTTGACTCCTCTGCCTTGGATCAGAGTGTATGCTTCCGAACCTTTGGGCTGGAATCAAAATGTGGTATCTGTTCTGTTTTGCTCTTTAAGTTATTAGGATAGCTTATTCCTGAGAATTCCAATCACCTAACATCAGACTCTTCTATTACCCTAAATAGGGATAATTAATAGAAATCAATGTCAGCAGGATATTGGTTACAAGAACTGGGCAGTTTTGTTCTTTGCCTGTATGTTTAGCATTTGACATTGCCAAACTTCTGTTACAACCTTGGAGAGATATATAAATACCACTAGAGTTTTGTCACTGTGTATTCTGGGAAATTTCTAAACACATACGCACAAACACATTGTGTTTTACATATTTGAATTTAAAAGTCTTTCATCAGTAATCTCTAACTTACTTTTATTTTGAAAATTTTTGTTACTTGTAATTTTGCAGCAATTCTCTTGTATTTCTTGTTTTTCCTCATTACTAACATTATAACTTATATTTTCTTTGTTGACTTATATCATGTCATCACAATCCTAGCTGAACAATGTCTGGGAACTTTTGGAGTAAAATACTCAATATATCTTATAACATGTTCTGATGTATTATCCAAAATACTTGCATCACTATCTTCCTTGTGTAACTGATCCAGCACAAGATATTCAAATTAGTGGTCAGAATTGACAACACTTGTGAGAGTAAACAACAAATTCTCTTATTACATATAGTCATCTGCTGATGAGGATACCTCCAATTTAAAGTGTAGTCATTATTTCTGGGTTCTATTAAAAGAAAATTATAAGAAATGTCTTATTTTCTCTAACAGAAGTATATGTTGTATATTTATTAATTGAATATTGATAATTATTTTATTAATCAATTTCAGTGCTGCCTTGGCTCTCTTCAATTTCTGTAGTTTCGCTCTAAGGTTACATATCACTGGAAGATGGTTGCTCACACAGACGGCCCTTGGGATTGTTTTACAGTGTAAAACTATGTTCCTGAATATCTTACTAATCATTATATAGTCAATGTTGTTCTTCATTTCTCTTCCTAGGCTTCTCTGTATCCACATACTTCATGGAGGTTCTTGAAACTATGTGTGGTCTACTAATTGATTGTTCACCATGCATAATCGAACCCATTTTTCTCCACATTCATTATGAACTCCTAGTCAAAATTTGAAAATTATTTCACTATCTCTCTCTTTTTCTTAGTCATAATGATTAAACAGAACATTTTTAAGTTGGGTGAAGCACATAAATACACACACAGCACTGACATTTAGCTAGTGCTCACTAGGTAACTAAAGTTGAAAATACATACACATACACACAATATATATATATATATATATATAAATATAAAAGTGAACATAGAAGTCAACACTTAGCCTCTAAGTGTTGACTTCTATGTTCACTTTTATATTTACACACGCTCTATCTCTGATATTGAGCACTTTATTCCATAAATATAGCACACCTTAAGACTATATTTCTTTATATATATATATATATATATATATATGTGTGTGTGTGTAAGTTGTGTATCTTGTAGCAATTCCTTATTAATACATGTTCCATTAAAAATGACTGTCAAAGTGCTTCTGTTAAATCTGTTATTGCATTTTTCTTGTATGTGAAAAAAAAGTTTTCTTTCTATGTGCCATGTTATATTAGTATGCGGTCACTCATGGCTCACCCCAGTTTTCTGTCTTTTGTATCTCTTAATAAAGTTTGTCTACCTCTCTTAATTCCTGTTCTGTCAACCACTTACACAAGTTCATTTGGTAGGTTATGTGCTGCTTTCCTTTGTCCTGTGAATGTCAAATTTTCTAAGCCCTCTTTCTTTATTATGTGCCTTTGAAATTTCTGTTTTCTTTTTGATCCTAAATACAAATATCATCACATTTACTGCCATATCAGCAGACCAACATGACACAAGAGTTCAGTACTCTTTTCTTTGTTTCTACTAAGATGTTCCTAATATTTCTAAAACTGATCTTACACTTTGAATTAGAGAAAAGCAACTCATGTATGGCAGTATTTTACAGTTTTATTTGATTTAACAAAAATCAAAAGTTATCAAGAAATATTTTACTTTTCTAACCTTGAGACTCTTATCCATTCTTTATTTAATTTATAGACAAATATATATATAATTACATGAATCGTTCATACAAAAAACAAATATAGAGGTTAATGATTTAAATGGCGAGAATACATCTTCGCAAACAATTTCAATACGATACACTAACCCTGTATATGAATGATATGATCCCTGTTTATAAATTCCAGTTTCATAAGGTCTTTTTTAGTTTTTACAAGCTTTTGTCTGTTCCTACAGACATCCTCAGGTATGGAAATAGATTTGTTTTTGTGTTTTACTTCTCGGTAATAAGAGGACAATGAGAAGTAAAAACAAGAACAAATCTATTTCCATACCTGAGGATGTTTGTAGGAACAGACGAAAGCTTGTAAAAATTAAAAAGACCTTATGCAACTGGAATTTATAAACAGGGATCATATCATTCATATACAGGTTTGGCGTTAGTGTATCTTATTGAAATTGTTTGCAAAGATGTATTCTCGCCATTTAAATCATTAACCTCTATATTTGTTTTTTGTATGAATGATTCATGTAATTATAAATTAAATTGCACCTATAATCAAAATTAAATATATATATATATATATATATATATATATATATATGTGTGTGTGTGTATTGATTTTCCAAGCAGAGCTTAGATGTGGCACACAGCTGAAATTAGGGGGTACCCAGTGAGGATCGAACTCACTACTCAGTCGTAATTGTTCTAGTGTGCCAAGCTTGCTAACCATTACACCGCCTCGAGGTGCCCCCATATATATATATGTGTGGTGTAGTCCTTTCAAAACATTTTTAAATGATTATTTGTTAAATAAAGGGAAATTATTCAATCAGTGCAAAAATGTAAAAGTTAGAAATTGGCCATGATCACAAAAATATAAAATGATGCTGACAGCAGAAAAAAATCAAGAGTTAATCTTCCTGAAATCATGCACAAGTGATGTATCTGTCAGAAAAGGAATGCTTGAATAGAGCTTGAGAAAGACTGCACGTTTTGCTCTGAGAAAGCAACATGATGCAACTGCAAGTAAAGGAACATATTTTTCCATGTCAGCCATTTTGTTTTTTGTTTCTTACATTTTTCAGCCTCTGCCATCTTTCTGGATTTTTCTGTCATTATTTCCAACTAATTCTGATTGCATCTTATTCATTTTTCCTCACTCATTCCTTTGCTTTTCCTAAACTCTTTCCTAAATTTCTTTTTTGTCTTAAGTTTTTTATTCTTTCAACTTTTTTTCTTTCTTATTTTTCCTTGTTCTTTTTTGTTTTTATTCTTGTTTTTACCTCCCTAAATTGCTTTTATCCTTTTTTTTTTGTATTCATTCATTCTCTCTCTTTCTTGATTTTACTTTTCTTAACATTCTTTTTCTTAACTTTACTTTTCTTTCTCTATTTTTTTTTGTTATTTCTTTCAACGTTTATCTCTTTTTTTCCCCTTTCTCCAGTGATGATACATGTCATATTTCTGCCTTTGAAATAAAGATAACCAACAACTTGAATCCGAGTTCATATTTAGATCTTGACCTTAACAGTGACATTGGAAACTCCATCATCAATATGTCTTTAGTATTTATGGCAGTAAGAAATATGCCAAGAACTTATCAGACAACAGTATCAGATTATTCGTATACGAGTTACAGGTTATTCTTTTGGGATCACATGGAACACATATTTAAATGGCTTTTATCCTTCTTGACAAAGAGTTTCTGCCTCTAAAAATATTTATTATGAGTTCAGTAACAGAGAACTAAATATTAAAAAATTAGAACTTTATTGTAAAACTTTCTTTTCTTTTATCTCCCTTAATCTCAATTTCCATTCATGATTTGTCAATAACAATAACTTTAAAGATACATAATACTTTCACTGATTGTTTCCTGGTTGTAATGACCAATATAGAAAATCAGGAAATTTCTATTTATTGGAAATAAATGACTAAAAACATTCATGAGGATTTCTCATAGGCACCATCATTTTAGTTTTGGTAGGATACTCTGCAGTATAGACTAAATGAAACAAAACATCAATATAATAAAAATATGTCACAAAACAAGATGGATCACATACTACTAAATATCTACACTGGTTTGGAAATACATGGTATTTAGTTTACAAAAACAAAGCTAAGTATTAACATTTCGCAGTATCTTGAAAATTTATATATATATATATATATATATATATATATATGTCAGGCAATGTAAGTTTCAAAAAGACGAGTATATCTACAACAACAAAAGAAGTCTTAAAGAAAACTGATTGATTTGTTTTTTTACAGCTTCTCAACCTTTTGTGAGTTATTTAAAGCTGAAACATATTTTGGACTGTAATGGCAATATTAGCTGTTTCCTTATAATGAAATATTTGGCATTCATTAACTGAACACCCATTTGAAATTTATAAAATCTTTCTCTTAAAACAACTCTTCAGAAAATAGGTTTTTCAAATGCAGTAATTGTTATCACTCTTTCTAGTACTGATGGAGGTTTCTTTCCTAATCTTTTGTTTGAAGCTGTATGGCATGTCAACATCTTCATTATGTCATTATTTTTTCATTGTGTTATATGTACTATTGATTTTATTTGTTGTTGTTGTTGAAAATCCTCAGGTGACATGGTTTCTTAAATTTAATACAATTCTTTGTTTGTGATTCTGTAGCACCAGTCCATAAGATATGATAAAAAAATGTGGTCTTAATTCACTCAAAGCCATTTTTAACCATTGATCTGAAAAAGATCTGTGTAGATGATTCTGAATGGTTTTAGCATTATGCATAACATTCATATAAAACTCTTGAGCTGATGATGCTAGTGAAGAACATGAATCGAGTTTTCAGGTTGAGGTTTTCTTGCAATTTGCATTGTTGAGTAAAACTATTTCTGGTGAAGCCTATTTTATGTTAGATTTTGTTTTCTCTAATTTTTTATAACTGCTCTAAACACTGAGGTTGTCGTACCTCTTACATTTTCAAACTGGATGTTGACTGCTCAATGACCCAAAACATAGTACATAAATATGTTTTCTGCACATCAGCTTTATGCTTTAACCAAAACAAAATTAATAATATATTGGGACCAGTCAGAGCCACTCACACTCAAAAACTTAATTTCAAGCTGACTAAAAACTATATACACCCAAATTCAAACAGACTTACACAAATCAGCATTTGATGTCAATACCAACATGTTGAGAAAGCGAGGCATCACCACATGTCCATTTCACTTTTAATTTCATCACCTGATCTAGCAACAGGTAAAAGTTAACTTTTTTGTATAAATAAATTATACATTTATTTACCCCTACTCAATGTCTTCTTTTGTTTGATGCTTGGGTTTATATTTGCTGAGGCAGAGAAGGAATTAATCTTCACAACAGTAACAACAACAAGGTTCTGTCTTCCAGATTACATATTTCCTCCTCTGCAATAAGGTATTTGAAGTGTTTGGTAAGGTTGTTGCTTACCATACCCTGTATGTTAAGGAAGAACAAAATAGCAAACCTTTGGAAGAAGAAAATAGTTAATATTCTTAAAGACTTTTTTTGTCTTTTCAACAAAAATGCAAAGCTTATTTTATAAAAGAAATGAACATTGTGTACTCATAGTGCAGGGATTACTCTTCTAAAAGGAAAAAAAATGGAGAAATTCTTTTGGAAATGATAAAGCTTTTATTTTATTTCATGACTAAAAGAATACAGAAAAATTCTGAAAAATCTACTACTTTCAGGTATAGTAAAATCAAACTAGTTAATCTATTCTTATTTTAAATTCTTCTTGATCTTATATCTTTAAACTCACATTTTTTTCATCTGTCAATATATGAGACCAGAAACTACTTGAAGATCTCTAAATTTCAAATATTTTATTTTTGTAAAGTCAGAAGATTTTTTAAAAAAATAAACACCCATTTCAATTATTTTCTGACAGCTGAATTATACATGTTTTTTCATTAGTAAGTAATATAAAATAATTATAAATAAATAAATATTATGATAGTCTACGTTTATCATGTACACTTTTGTGTGAAGTGTATTTAAAAGAGAGTCAGATTGTTAATAGAAAATAAATTTGATGTGATACATTTGTCTGTTAAGGTTTCTAAATTTAAAATTGGCTCTAAAAGAACTGCCAGAAATAATTTGGAAAAGGCAAACTATTTGTGATTTCATTTTTCAAATTTAAAAAATATATACATTTTGTATTTATTGTCCAATCAAAAGGGTAATGTCTACCTATGTAAATTTAAAAGTTAAGACTCATCTGTAGTCTCTTCCATGATATATAAGAAGACAGGTCAGTGGATAATTTTAGAAGGAAATGAAATTTTCATTTAGGTGTTAAAATTTTCAACTAGAAGATAGCAACAATTTTGGTAAAGTCAGAAGACATGGAAATTTCTATCTGAAGGCACAAAAATAAGATTCCAGAAGGAAAATCTATTTTTGGTTGTCACCTGTGGATGAGCTGAGCTGTTTCTTACAGAAGAAAAAAATAGAAAAAAGAAGTGAAAC
The DNA here is from genome assembly GCA_963932145.1 of Acanthosepion lycidas. NCBI lineage: Eukaryota > Metazoa > Mollusca > Cephalopoda > Sepiida > Sepiidae > Acanthosepion > Acanthosepion lycidas. Next base: position 58,088,696 of record OZ010594.1, on the reverse strand, counting down.
CTGTGAATAGAATTGTGTTCTAAGGAAGAAAAAAATTGTTAAAAGTCCCAGTCATGCAAGTGAGTTTTCCCAAAGCACCTTTCTATTTTTTCATCTTCCAAATCGGAGAGTGAACCTTTTTTAAAGAATATTTTCAACCTTATTTAAAGATTTTGCATTATCTTCTCAAGGTTTTTTCCATTATCTGAAGATTTTATTGCATATTTTTTAAGACCCCATAATTCTTTATATTTAAATTTGTTATCTTGCCTTGTTTGTAATAAGGTGTACACAAGGAAATTTTTGTGCAAACCTGTTTTCTAAAAATTATAGTTTTTCTTTAAATTTTATGTTTCAGTAATAAATATTTGTTCCTTTCAAATTTCACTTAGTAGTTTCAAGTCTTGTTTGTTTTTGTATGTGCCTTTTTCCTGTAATTGGGATAGAGAGGTCACATTCTCTCTTCCCATTTCCTCCCAGTCCTTTCATAATTTAGAAAAAATGATTTACAGACTAATAAAATGATCATCTGATAAGCAAGTTTTGACTGGCATTTGTATTAAAATGGTTAATGTCTCTTTGTTGTGTGATAATATAATTTTTGTATAGTTGGTTATCATGTTTGCTTGCCTTTGTCAGTGAGTAAAAAGAAAAAGGAAAAAGCTGTATGAAAAGAGGCAGAAAGGCATTACACTGATTCACTGTCTGTGTTTTCTTATAACAATAGGAAGCGATTGCCCGCTTCATCCTGAGAAGGAAACAATACGGAGATAAGAAACACATATGTAACAAATAAAAGTTATTTTTCTAATTCATGATTTTTGTTGTTGCCATTCTTGATAACACATAATTTCTCTTATTTCTATAATGCATTGTCTAATTAGTATCCATTGAAATGTCACAAGTAATAAACACTTTTCAGTTCTTTGAGACTTAGATGTAGAAAGTCTGTTTCTATCAATGCAAAGTGCCTAAAAGCTGTACAAAGGAGAGAGAAGAAAAGAAGCATTAGTCTTGAAAAACAGAAAAAAGATATAATCCAGTGTAAGCCATGCGTATGTATGCACTGAAATTGCAAATTACAAAACATTTTTTTTCTGTTTTCATTTTCCTTGCTTGCCTTTCCCTCAGATTAATTGAATAATTCTTATTTTTGCAACATAATTATTAGTGCAAAACCTCCAGGAATGTTGTTTCACTTTCAGTTGAACATACATGTAGATGAAGGAAATATTTTAGTGAAATATCAACTGATCTGAGCTGTCATATTTTCAGTGCAACAACGAAGGCTATGGATTCTCTCGAAAGCCTGAAGTGTTATGTCATCCAAAGCATGCTTGGATTTTTGCTGATTGGGGAAAAATATATTTGTATTTAGTTCTTCTTGAAGAAACAGAGGTAAATTATCCATGATGAAATGAAAATAGCTCTTTTCAATACGTCAATATCTTTTTCATAACTGCCTTTTGGAAATGTGCTCTCTTAGTTTATAAATTAACGTAAAAAAACTCGTCTCATATGAGTCATCCTTTCCTTGTGTATTTAACAAAATGTCAATTCTATCCTTCTAGAAAAGCTGAGCTATCAACATTTTCTTGACAACTCAATTATATAGAAGACAAGGTTATTTTAGGAGATATGAAATTCAGCAGAATCAAAGTCTCATTCTTTTTTGTTGGTGTAAATACTTCAGAAAATTTATGAAACAAGCAAACATATTTACCTATATTCAAATATCCATGCAGAAATTTCTGTTTGAAATAGTTTAAAAGATAAAATCAGTTCTGCTGAAAAAGAACTTATCTAAAACAGGCAGAATTGATCATGAAATATACCATATCAAATTTACTGAATATTCAGTAATAGAGACGAGGTATGAGTATATTTATTTTGAACTCAGTGTTTGTGTTTTTTAATTTATTTTTGGTTTTGTTTTTTCACAAGCATGACTGAAGATTTAGACCTTGCCGAATATATGCAAGAGTTACCTTCCTTGCATCTAGTCATTCAAGGGAAACAACTTTACATTTCAAGACAGCTAATGTGTTTCATTTTTTTAAAGGAGACATTAAAGCATCTAAATAAAGGTAACGAAAGGTAACGTTGATAATTGAGAATTTTGATATAACAAATTGGTGATGAAACTATAAAATGAACTTATCTCTTGTCAGTTTATAGTATGAGAATTTAATTAGACAAAAATGATTTACTAAAATAAATTCACCTTTAAAATGTTGGATATGAATGATAAAAATAAATTAAATAATTTGCATAATATTGTATAACTGCATAATGTATGAAAAACGGTACAATCTTTGAAAACAGCTCACATAAAAAAAACATAGAATAGCACAATCAGAAAGCTGACTCGGATAAGAAAAAATAATTTGAAAGCATGCTGCTAGTTATATATATATATATATATATATATATATATATATATATATATATATATATATATATATATATATGAAATACAGATTCAGTGAGGTGAATGTGCATGAAATTAGATTTTTCAGAAAGCATCCAGGTTGTAAGTGTTTTTAAAACAATACAAAAAGAAAACAGTTGGAAGAGAGAATGTTTTATAGGTTATTGAGTGATACAACACAATCACTAATTCAATTATCTACATTCTATATACTAGAGGAGATTAAAAAAATAAATAAAGGACTCTATTGTGAATTTTTCATTTTATTTTAAGGTATTGATGTATTTTTTTACCTTTCTTCTCTCTTTTAAGATTCTTAATTCTTTTCAGATTGTGGAATACATGCAAAAAGTATCTCATATTAATCCCGATTTAAAGAAAATATATTGTTTCAACAAAATAGGATATTAACAAAAGTAAACAAATAATAGTAATTGTGATGATTGCTTACAGAAAAAATATAAGGATGAGGACAGTTGGGAGGTAGATAAAGACTAGAGGGTGAAGATGGAGATGACAACATGAAAGCTGATAGTTGAAAGAATGGTAATACTAATGACAGGATAAAAGACTGATGAGCATTATAAAAATTAATAATAATAAACAATAAAGCAATATTAAGAGACATTTTTTTTTCTTTTTTCTTCATGAAGTACATGCCATATATCATTTGCTGACTTACTCTTTTTGGAAATGTCAAAAGTGCATGTTTTTATATATATATTACAGATAGTATGAGGATCATAACAGAAAAGGAGTCAAAGTTATTAAAACTGTGACAACACACAATACAAGAGACTGCTGTATTATATATATATATGTATAGAGTGTGAGAGAGATAGAGAGAGAGAGATCTAATAATGGTAATAATATAGGAAATTTAGCATTCCGGTAAATAAAAATTAATGTACTTACAAGCATTTGAATTGGTAGGGTCCATGGAGGGAACCATAATTTCTGTTGCTGAATTAAAATAATAATAGTTATTTTAAGATCCCTACAAGAGTGAATCCAGTTTTATTTTTTTATTTTGTTTTTTTTTTTTATAAAAATTTGCATGAGAAGAGGGTGGGAAGAGGTAAGAGGAGTGAATAGAGTGTTTGAGAAAAAATATCAACAATATTCTTTGAGGTTCATTCAAAAAAAATCTTTTTTTTCTCCCATGAATGAGTAATGAACATGTGGATAGATAAGATTCAATGAGAAAAAAAAAACAAAAAAAAAACGTACTAAATTCTAACATTTAATAAGTCCCTTCTTTAAGTAATAAAACAGACAAGAAATACATTGTATGTATGTGTGTGTGTGTGCATATATATATATATATATATATATATATATATATATATATTTATATTTATCCTGAATATCACTTATATAATATATAAATTTAGAAACTCAATTCAAAATAATGTTATCAGAAAGTAAAAATAAAATAAAACAGACAAAAAAAAAAATGGAATAACTAATCCATAAGATGATCATGAAAATTAACATTAACCATATGAACTTTAGAATGACTATAAAAAGAATATATTATCCACAGTGTTCATGATCCCAGTGAATAAGAAGCATTGCAATATGTTCAGTATTCTTATCATAAATGACTTTGTGTTGTCATCTCAATTTCGTCCATGAAACAAAGAAAACATCTTCAATTTTAAATTTGATTTTCAAAAGGAAAAAAAAAAGTGAAATTCAGAAAGGACATAATCAAAACATGACTGAATTTATATTAAAAAAAATTCTTTAATTAAAATACCTTTTGCAAAATAATTAATTTGTGTCAACTTCATATCCTTCATTTGGAAAAGAAAATAACCACGAGAAATCATCAACTGAAATACTATTTTTTGTGAAAACAAAATATATATATATATATATATATATATATATATATATATATATATTTCTGATTAGAATACAAACTATTGATTATCTAATCACAATTACTCTTATTGAATCTCTATTTCTAGCAATGCACAGAATATTTAATGGTTAGCTGTTTCAGTAAAGAATAAAAATGATTCTAACTTGAAAACAGTTACTTTGTCTTGAAAGTTAGCATTTTTATCATCACTGCAGTAATTTCTTTTAGAAATTTATTTTAGAAATAATCTGGTTTAGGATTTAATCAATGAAATCAAGCCAGAATTGACTGAAACAATTCACAATACCTGCATCATTTGTGCTTAGAATAATCAAAGGTAACCTGTAATAAAACAGTTTCTCTTTTCAGAAAACTGATCTTTGGTTTGCTTTTAAGTCTACTGTCCAGAAAACAAATGGTGGATACTGCTAAAGTGATCTCAACCTTGTCACATTTTGTGTATATTGTGTACATCTGATGCCAACTAAAAGATCCTTTTATAATCTTGCTTTCTCCTCTTTTAGAACAACTTGTTATAATGTGAAACTGCTAGAAGAAAGAACTTTCAAGTGAAAATATATTCATACTAAAAATTACATTTTAAGAGCCAAGTACATGAATACAAAGTCTATTCTTAAACATGATCTTCTTAAGGTTTGAGCTGAAAACTTTTAAGAATCTATATTTATGAAACTCAAGTGCAAATATAAATACATCCCATAAAAAAGTAATAAATAATTTAAACTGAATTCCAGAAGAAATGATTCTTGCAGTTTTTAAACCTTAGAAACAATTTCAGTAAGAAAATTATAAAAAATGATATAATCGAGATTACTGAAAGGGTCTTGTACTGATCTTATACCCAAAATCTAAACTGTTTTTTAATTTCTTCTTGGCCAAGCAGAGAAATTTCCAGTACCCTTATGAATCTATTCATTTTTTGGAAAAATATTTCCATTCTTCCAGATAATTTTCCAATTACTGTTTTCATCTTTTCAGATTATTGTTTTTAATATAATGTTTCAAACAAAATATTATTTAATTTTTGCATAGTAAAAATTGTTTAGTGAAAGTAGAAATTTAAATTCACAAGCAGGTTAAGTATAGCTGTCTTAAATTCAATGTTGATAATGATAATGGCAATATTAGCAATTCTATTTTAAGGAAATATTCGGCATTCACTGATCAAACAGCCAGTGCTTCTTTCAGTTAAAATTTATAAATTTTTTTGTTTTAAAACAATTTTTCAGGAAAATAGGTTTCCCAAGTCCAGTAGCTATTATCATGCTTTCCAGTATTGATGGGAGTTTCCTTCCTCACCTTTTATTTGAAGTAGTGTAGAATGTCAACATCTTGATTAGATCATTATTTTCTCTTTGAGTTAGATGGGTTATCCATTTTAGTTGCTTCTGTGGTTCAATGTCCTCAAGTGATATGGTTTCTATTACAGTTCTTTTCTTTTACATGTGAAGATAGAAACCTGTCCAATCTTTATCATTGGTATATTTCATTTTTCTTCCTACTAGTGACATAACTGTTATTTGTCATCAAACTCAATTTGGAATTTCCTTTACCTATTCTCTCCATTTTGAATTTAGTTATCTCTCTTATTTCCTGTGTATATTCAACACATATTGACATTACCCTTTTAATGGGAGTTTAGACTAAAAATCTAAGTACATTTGAAAATGATACCCTTTCATTTTTTTTTTTTTTTTTTTTAACTATCAGGTTCCAATACAGACATGAATGTATATTTGTTATTTATACTTCCTTTCTTTCCCAACATGATTTTGTAGAATCCTTTGTTCAAATTCAAAATTTTAGTTCCTGTTTTCTCCTCCACCATATTTATGTTGATATTTTCCCTATCTCTCATTTATTAATATCTCTGATTGTTCTTTGTTGCTGTGTTGACTTTTTGTATATTTGTGGGTGGGAAAGAGATCTACTGACAAAGTACAATTAATAAACATATAAAAGTGTAAAATGTCAAGAAAATTCTGATAATGTAAAAACAAATCAGTTTCTAATGGTACAATCTGATTATTGTTTGAATGCTTGTTCTCTGAAATGACCTTGTCACAATTTGCCTGACTTGATGCTACAACTTTGCTATATCACTTATTTTACATATATATATATATATATATATATATATATATATATATATATATATATATATATATATATATAAAGCTCCTCAGCATCCATTAACTTTCCTGTATTGTTCTCAGGAAAGCAACTTGCATTTTCAACAATAAACAGCTTTTTAATGCAACAATATCTTAATTTTGTGTTTATTTGCAGAAACATGTATAGAGAAATGAATGAAGTGCTTTCATTGATAATTTTCTTTGAAAAGTCTTGAACACATACTCATTTTTTCAGGTAGGCTTGGAATCCATTAATTTTTTGAAACTTCAGATGGATGCTTCATCTCTGACAAAGCTTTAATGAAAGTGAAACATGTTAGATTGATAAACATTTGCTATTTGTTCTTTGTCTTGTCATTCTATTGGATTCCAATCTATATTTGATTCAAACTCCCAACATATCATTTTCAAAGATTTTTTGCCAATAGAATTACCTCTGTTTTGGTAGCAGATATTTCTAAATATTCATTCAGTCAAGAAATGTTAAGATTCATCATTGCTTAACTTTGGTTATAGCTGACTCGAAATTGGCAAAAATGTAAAATTACTGTTAAAGCTAGGTTATGCTAAACTGCATAATAATTTTTTAAACTTTAAATTTGTAGAAGATTTGAATATAAAAAAAAAACATAGAAATTATAAAATGTTCTCAAAATATGTTTATCTTATGACAAGTTTCAAATAGATAATATAATGAGTAAATCTTTCTCTTTTTAGCATAGTCAGTTGGTGTTTATTATAATTTTCCTCTTCCAGGCAATTACCTTTACTTTGGGCCTTTTATCATCTTTATGTTGACATTATTAGCATTTTTGTGCTATTGGCTTGGTGTCTCATGACATATAAATTCTCTGTAATCAAACTGATATTTGGAGTGGGACTGACTAGCCCCATGCCCAACACTGAGGAAGGGTTGGTTTTCTGTGGAGGTTTTCTTTTCCTTAGACGCTAAGTGTTATACTCATTAGTGTCCATAGTTACAGTATATGTCTCAATCCTCATAAATACATTGGACACTGTTGTAAGTCAGGGTAATATGCTCTCTAAGTAGTCCACCACTAGCAGTGGTTTATCTACTTCTTGCCACTGGCGAGAATTGTATTTTGTTGATTACCATTTCATTTTAAACCTCCATTTTGGTTATTCCTCATTCAGTAACCCTTTCTAGTTTACAACACTAGGAAATTCTATTTACTTGGGTTTGGAAATTCCGAGTTTTCTTTCTCCTAGACTGGTTACCAACCAAATCTGAAGAGCCCAGTGTATTTAACTCATAACTGGGTGGGGGTTGAGGGTTTGGAGAAGAGATGGATTCATACTCTTCCCAATGTTATTTGCAAGAAAGTGAATGCTATAAACTCAACTTGAATTCAAACCTGCCTTGCTAATTCCTCATTACAAACCACTAAAAATTACACCACCAGCACGTCCAAAATTACTTAGCATTTACATAAGTATTAAGAGTTTTGCAATGGTTGACAGTAATTTTGCAATCATAAAAACAACATATGATCAGGTTATTTCCTGATGTGTGAAGTTAACATTCTGATGCTAATTAATATTCTATATTTAAGATCAAATGTTCAACTATTCTGTGATTTGTAATTGTAAATTTTCTTAATCCGTTAACTGCAGATTATGGGAATTTCTGTCATTTGCAGTTGAGTCAAGGAATTGTAAATGACAGAAGTTTCTTCCACCATTAATGGATTAAGACAAACATTACAATTTGATGAATGAATTTTATTCTTTGAACAAAATACACTTGATTCATATAAAATGTTATATACTACTTTCTGGATTGTTTGACAATTCTTTAATAACTGAAAACTATTCCATGATACGATGTAATTCCTGAAGTAAGCCCCTGGGTATATCCGGTGCTCACTATATATAGCTACTGATATAGTCTACATAGACAATAGGGAGTGTGGGACATTACAACAAAAAGAGAATGAGAAGACTTTAGGGAGGAGAAAGGGTAATAAGAGAATAGGATTCAGGAAGATAGAAGATGGCGATTGATGTTGAATTTCAAATTTTGAAAATTGTAGGTGGTGGAGAAGCAAGAAACCAGAAGAAAGATGTTCTGTGTAATGATTTCTTTCCTCACACTTCTTCCCCAGGGATCTCTCTTCTGGTTTCTTGCTTCAGGGGGATTACTTTAGGAATTACTAGCCTGCCACCTGATTCCCTGTCTTTCAGTAGTGTATTTTCTTTTACAATAAACCTCTTTTCTTTCATCTGCACGTGTGTTGCTGTTCCCTCACTTGAGTACTACCTTTGTCTGTTTGTAACCTCTTTAAGGATACTCCCAGTAACCCCTTGCATCTTAGTGGCACTATCATCTTGCTTGGGGTGAAATGATTAACAAAAAGAAACAAGAACTAAAAATGCATATATATACATTTTGTATGCGTGTGTGTGTAAACTGAATGACATAAAATTGATGTATTGATTTTACAAATATAAAATTAAGTTTAAAAACAAGTGAATTCAGTCACAAAAAATTATTAACAAGTTTGATGCAGATATTGTACATTTTCAGACCTGGCTTTGATCATTATAAATAATATTCATTTATTCACAATATATTATGATTTCCAAAAAAATTATGAACTTATTTGCCATCTGAACAACTAGAAGTCATAGTCAATATTTGGAGTAGATTTTGCCACCACAACTGTCATGGAAACGGCTTGATGATAGAAAGAAAACAACTTGAAGCCTATCCAACATTTGATTTGGATGTTACCTATATTGGCAGGCAGGGGTTGTTTGTACAGTGATAGTTGTGGTTGCATGAATTCCTGGTTTCTGCTAGAAAATCTTAGTTTCTCATATTTTTCTCTTTGTGATCTTCCATATTATTGGAAAATTATCATAGCCGAACATAATTAATATACTTGGCTTAATGGTTTATCTCATATAACAATTTAACATTAATCTAAATTATATTTAAACTCAAGGATAACTTTTGCAGGGAAAGGTTTGTATTTTTTTTTAAGTCTGTTTTGATCTGGAGTATATCCAGTTTCAAAAGCAACAGAACCACACGCCCTCTTTAGAAGCAAAAATAAAGTAGAGAGGAAGATTCTTCTAAAATACTCTTACAAAATCAGCAATAGACAAAATAGAACTAGAGTTCTGTATTCTTTGAGGTAAGTAAAAAAAAACAAAAAAAAACACAATCACAGAATCACAATTCAAGATCCAAAACATGAACATGGGTAATACAAGAAACATTTAAAACACTGGATTATAAAAGAACAATAATAAAACATCTCTCAAAGAGATCACAGAAGGCAGACCAAACTAGCAATGAATGCAAACACATGCATATCAAACAAATGAATAAATTCAAAAGAAAATGACTAATTTAAAGAATAAATGATCTTTAAGGTTTTTAAGATAAAGTTTATCACTTATTACTAGGAATTAATTCTTTGTATTTTTGTGATTCATTACCAATATTACACATAATTGAACAGCCACATTATTGTTTCTCTTGACTCATAACTATATTTTTTAAATTGTCTTGATTTTGCTTTTACTAATCAGCCTTACTGTTTGCATTACTGACATTTTTTTCTCTGATGGAAGCATTCACATTTCTTTTTGTACATGAACATTATTTTGTCACACCAGTAGTCATTTGTTAGTCTTCGAACTTTCCTAACTTTACAGTTCTACTCATTATTTGATTAATTTTTTTATGTATTCAGCTTCATAGATAATTTACTTATTTCTTGAGAAGTATAATTTTACTGTGTGCTTCTAATGATTTTCTACTGTCTCTGAACCAACATGGCGACTTATTTCTCAGCATTGTTGATTGTCCTATAAAATGTGTGGTTTGTTACTTTCAGTTAATGATTTTGATTGTTCGGCTGTTCTCCTCTGCTAACTTTCCAATGCATGTCATTTCTTTTATTATTATTATTATGTAAAAGCTTGCATGTTAGAGATGAGTTATTAGAGATATAATTTGATTGTCTTTTTTTATTAATTTGTTTGCTTTTTAACCATTCAACAAATATATTACTGTTATTTTTCTTCCTAGTTCTCTTATTATTCATAATTTTATGTAAACCATGATATCATGGGTAGGATTCATGAGAAAAAATATGTCAAAGCTTTCATTACTGCTAATGATTACAAATAGTAAATTCTGTTAATAGGAGAAAAAAACATTTTTTGGAGACTAGGACTGACTGCATTTAAATCTGGTATACATAAGTAAGGTTACTCTATCTTTATTCCATAATCTACCAATTTAGCTTGAGATATTTTTGGTAATAATAAAAAGATTCATGATTGACCATCAAATTTAGCAATTTTTGATGTGACTTTAGTTTGAACAACTTTCAGCACCTCAGTCTTTATACTGTGTAATAAAAATCGCAAAAAAAAAGGTTTTGATTAAGAAGAATTAAAGCAATTATAACTGATAGAATTGTGCTATTATATCTATAATGCAAAAGTATGGTCAATGATTTACTATAGAAATGCACTGAAAATCAAGAAGATAAGCATTCTAAATTAATATAAATGCTATTGACAGACTAAGGCTATACACAAACACACAGCAGAATTACCTCCCACATCTATCTCCCAGAAATATCTCAGACATAATGACAAAACATTAACTAGATGATGACACCATTGCCACTAATTTCTTACCATCATGTGGGAGGTATTTCTATACACCATGTATGTATGTATGTATGTATGTGTGTGTATATATATATATATATATATATATATATATATATATATATATATATATAAGCAAATGTATGGATATAGATCCGACAGTATGAAGAAAAATATATGGAAAAAACAAACAAAAATCCTAATATGCAATTATGCTGTTTTAATGTTAATATAATGTCAACGTCAGACATTTCGGTCTAATAGACCATCTTCAGGACATATTCATAAAACATAATTAACATTAGACCATATTCAATTCAACATGAAAACGACGATGGACATAAGAGCAAGACCAATCCAGACAGATAACTGAAATCTTTTATCTTTCCGACGTTGACATTATATTAACATTAAAACAGCATAATTGCATATTAGGATTTTTGTTTGTTTTTTCCGTATATTTTTCTTTTTATATATATATATATATATATATATATATATATATATATAATCCCAATCATGAGTTCCATAATCCGTTACTCTGTAGCAGTATGGGTGTGTCCAGGGAGAGATATCCTGATGGAGTACATCCCTCTTCAGTCAAAGATGAGAGAATTTCACTCATAGGGGTGTGGGGGGAGAAGAGACAAATTCATGGTTTTCTGAATGTCATTTGTGTGAAAGTGAATGCAACAGATGAATACAGATGTTGAACATATACAGAATAGGATAAGACTAGTCTGTCTCCAATGTTTAATGCATGTAGTAGTGAGTTAACTAAGAAGTGGTTCATTTAACAATGGCAAGATATTCATATCGGGAGCCAGCACATATGTTATTTACATATGGTCGCACAAATGGTAATGGATGTGAGGCTGCATGGCTGTATCAGATTGGGTTTCCAAACCGAAAGCAGCTGAGTCATCCAACCTTTGCTGCTGTTTATCATCGTGTTGCTGAGACAGGATTTGTGGCACCACAAACTATAGATTGGGGAAGACTGAGATCCACTCCGATGCTTGACCATGAAGAACATATTCTACAGGTTGCTAGAGACAGTCCAGGTATTGGCACATGTCAAGTGGCCCTAGCATATTGTACATCTCATAGTGTACTCCATAGAGTGTACTTCAAGAGCAGTTCCTGTATCTGTATCATTTGTAACATGTGCAAGGTCTTTCATTCTATAACCTCTCACTATAGGAGAACTTTTGCCAATGGTTTATTGGACAAACTGCCAATCCGTTGTTTGTCTCTACAGTTTTCTTTATAGATGAGGCAACATTTGGAGATGGAATAACAAATTTACACAACCAAAATCTGTGGGTGAATCAGAATCCCCAAGCTAGACACCAGCATTAATGTGTGGGCTGAAATTGTAGATGACTGTCTGGTAGGTCCATATGTTCTCTCAACACATTTTACCGGAGCTGTCTACAGGAACTTTATTTTGAACACCGTTCCAGATCTGCTAGAAGATGTACCCCTGCTAATATGAAGATGCATGTGGTTCATGCATGATGGGGCTCCAGCGCATTTTACTCACATTGTTCATTATGCATTGGCTGACATCTACCATGAAAGATAGATAGGTAGGGGACAACCTGTTTCATGGCCTGCATGTTCCTTTGACCTCAATCCTTTGGATTTTTATCTGTGGGGCCACCTAAAACAATTGGTCTATGCAGCAGACATTAATTATGCAAAGACATTTCATCAACATATTATGAGGACCTGAGAAACCATTCAACACCAGGGAGTTTTTGAAAGGGTCTGCCAGTCAATGATCCAACATGTGTAGAAGCAAGCAGAAGATATTTTGAACATTTGTTATGAGTTGATGTACAACAATGGCTTTTTGAATTTATGGACATTTTACCTTGTTTTGGTGTGAGGAAGCACCTCCAAAATGTGTTAAAAGTATTTTTGGATTTTATATTTGATTGTATATTTAACAGCATCTATTGCAAACTTTAAACCTAAAAACAAAGGATTTGCAGACATATTTTTATATAGACTTTTGTTTTGGTCTGAGGAACCCACTTGCCGAGTTTGTAATAGTATTTTTGATACATATATATATACATATATATATATATTAAAAAAAACACAATATGAATAAAGACAAAGGAAAATTTTACTTTACCAACACGTTTTGTCCTCTGATTGACTTTATCAAGGCTAATGTAAGGATTTTATTTAACTTGAATTTATAAACATAAATTAAGACATTGTTAGGTTTTTAAAATTTTTAAATTTAAAAACGTCTTAATAATATTTTTGAGCAAACTTGAGTAAGTCAAGGTAAACTACAAAGAGGGCTCAGTGAGGTAATTTAATACTTAATAAATTGAGTAAATGTCATTTTCTTATTTGTTAATACATATTTATTTAGTTACTTTCTTTATTAATGTAAATATTTTAATATGGTGAATTATTTATGTATTCATTTAGTTTAAATAATATGTTTTGATTTAATCATTTTTTTTTAACTTTTAAAAATGTTATGGTCATGTATCTTGGCTTGGGAAAAGAGTAATATTTGAAAAAAGTCTGGGGCAAAGGTTAACATTTTGTAAGATTGAAAAGTAGCACTCTAAAAGACTTTCCATCTCAGTTATTTTTTCTTTTGATAAACATGGCATTATTTAGACCAAAGTTATTGTTGAACTTATTACTATATATGATTAATGCATTTGATAAATTGTTATGTATAAAATCTGTTTTTTTTGTTCATAGATACATTTTGTTTTAATTTCTGAAAGTTTCCCCAATATATTGTAAAGAACAGTTATAACAATTTATTTTGTATATATATATATATATATATATATATATATATATATATATATATATATATATATATGTACAGAGAGAGAGATAAAGATACATATTCTTATATATCAAGAACAATATTGGAAAAATATATGACAGAGTGGAAAAAGTTTTGTGTAAGTAATGCATTTCATCCTTTAGAACTTCAGACTCAATTTGCACACAAATGAGGGATGCTGGGACTTGTAAATTTAAGAAAAAGAAATTTTAATTTTAAATTTCCAGCATCCCTTGTTTGTGTGCATGTCTAATTGCACCAACATAACAAATTTAGTCTGATGAAGTGCAAACCGTGTAACATGAAAACTTTTCCCAATTTGTCATACATTTTTCCCCAACATATATATATATATATATATATATATATATATATATATATATATATATTATATCTGCATGTGTATGTAGGGAGAGAATGAGATGTAAATACACTACAAATGATTTTATAAAAGAAATGCATGAAAACTTAGGTTGAAAGGGATTTTCATTGGTTAGAAATTAAAGTACGCATTACAGGGTTATTATATGTATAATATTTCTTGTGAGTCTAGGTTTGGAGCTAGCCTAGTCTTGGAATACTTAATATTAGTTTTTCATTTGAATTCCAAGATTTTTCCCTAGTTTTATCAATAGACACTAAAACAATTATGAACTTCTAAGCCATCTAAGATCACTTATTAACAAATCATTTTCTTCTTAATGTAATATTTCTCCCCTTGTGGAGCAGATGGCAGCTCAGATGGAGGAATCGGAGAGCCGAGTTTGAATTTCAATCGAATCCATTATATTCACTTACGTGCTAATACCCTTGCTATAGGTCAATAACAGGACAGACCAGGATGGCAACTAGTCTACCACAGAAAGAAATGACAAATCTGCCTCGTCAGTCATGTATCAAAAGATACATGATCATCTAAGCATGTATCACGCTTGCCACATAAATGACTGACTATCCCTCCAAGACCTTGCTCTGCCATCCATTTACATAAGCTTGTTAGGCAGCTTATTTGCTGTTTCCCTTTGCACCTATGCCATAAATATGTCCTGTGAGTGTTAAATTCTCCAAGTTCTCCTCCTTCAGTATGTGTCCCACAAATTTCAGTTATCTCTTTGTGATTCTAAATACAAGTGTCTGTTTTGTTCCCTTTTTCTTAAAACATCTTTGTTGCTCACATGCTTTGCCCATAGTATGGTCTTTATTCTTTTGTAGGATCATATCTCTGTCACTTTAAGTCTCTGTGAGGAAATTGTCCAGCATTCACTGTCATATAGAAGAATTGATACAATATAGCACTATTTTCTTTGTTCCTAATGGAATTCCCCTATCTCTTAATACTTTGTTTAGCCTTTGGAAAGCATTATTTGCTTTTCTAATACACTTTCAGGTCTCTGTACCACATTTTTCATTGACTGTTATGACACTACCTAAAGTGTTAACAAGTCTTACTGAATAAATATCTGCCTCAAGGGAAATTTCTGTCCTTTTAAAACTGTAATTGATGAACCAAACAGAACAATTCAAAACCTCTGGCTTTTCTGAAGATCAAGTCTTTTTCATCTCTACACTATACCGAAAAGACTGATTAATTGAAATTTTAAAATTAGTTTCAGTTATCAATGCAAACTGATTGTATTTTACTTTCTTCTTTAAAATGGAATACTTATTTAGGTCCTTCGGACTGAGAGGCAATTTATAATCATTGGTTTCTTTAGAAACATTTCTCTTGACCAATTAATTCTTTGAACTATTTTAAGGCTAGACATCATTGACCTTCACAGATTCAATTAATGTTCTTCTTTCAATGTAGTGAGTTTTCTATTTTTTTCCTGATGTTCCTTCAATACAAGGTTCAAGAGCCACTCAAGGGAGAGTGTTATTGCATTTTGTTGTATGAGTGTAAGAAAGGGCAAGAAGTGACGTTTATGGAGCTATGCAAGAAAGATAATGACTAACTCTAGACCTGATATATAGATTTATCACCTTGGACCAAAATATATTTGTTTGTTATTTATGTTTTAAATTGCCAAGCAAGATCATCATCACATAACAACTGTTTTTCTTTTTTGTTGGGGCAGGAATAGGATTAATCTCATATAAAGCAAGGTGAGTCTTGTCTGACCTCAGTTTACTTCTCTACTGAAACTTCTAATAATAGAAGGTTGCCATTCAAGACACCTTCCTAGCCTTTTCATATATATATATATATATAAAAGAAAGAAAAATGTATTCATTGTCTTTCTTTACTGGGTGGCATGTGAGTTAATATTTTCCTTCTTAAACTCACAGAAACAGAGTTTATTGTTTTTTGCCATTACCCTCGATCTTTCTTTCCTACCCCTTTTAATATTTAAATTGTATTTTAATCAGAGTTACTTTTTTCCTGCCAGTTTATCTATTATCCTGTGATTCTTTTTAACATTATACTAGTCGGTATCGATTTTTCTGATGAGGTGCTGGCTGAAAAAAAGTTACCTTTTAAAGGTAAAAATATGAAGTTTTATCTGTTTAAAATTATAAGTTCTCTGGTATCAGACATTTATATATATATAATAATTGTTTTTTTAAAAAATATATATATTATCATCACAACACCAAAATTCCCATGTTTCAAAACTGAAACTTCAATTCAAATTCAATGATAAAATTAAACTTAAAATACAAAGTTCTGTTCCATTATCAAGTGATGCTAAGAATAACTTTTTAGAAATTGATTTAATTAATTTATAAGTCCAGAAAAATTTGATATTTTGACATGTTGGGAGTTAAGGAAAATTCAATCTATTTTTCTAAGAACTCTGAATTATAAATCTCATTGTTCTTTTTTATTATATATATATATATATATATATATATATATATATATATTATGAAATGGACAAAGTCCAACAATTATTTTAAGACATTTTTATGTTTATACATTCCTTTTATAGATACAAATATTTAAGTAAATGCTCTGTTTAATTGTTGTTTAATACTGTTTATTATAAACAGAGCATTTACTTAAATATTTGTATCTATAAAAAGAATGTATAAACATAAAAAGGTCTTGAAATATATATATATATATATATATATATATATATATGACATGACAATTATATGTGAAAATGAAGGTGTTTGTGTAGAAGTAAAGAAGGTGTTTTTTAGAAATAAAAAAGAAAGTGTAAAATGGAAAATTTATAAGATGTTTAGAATCAGCAAATGGAATTTACCTCCTGTTCACTAAGATTTTTCCTGAAAGATTTGGGGGATCAGTTTACATTGTAATAAAAGCTCACATTTCTAGTATCAGTTTTCAGTATAAGTAGACCTTTCATCTTCTTCTATTTGCTGCATCCCTTCAGGAAGTTGGGTGATCATGGCTCTCTACAATTTCCTGTCCTTTGTAGATCTTAGTAAATTTTGTTTTTTTGTTATCTCTCCTAAACATTGTTCTGCCATCCATGTACACAAGCTCATTAAGTGATGTTATTTGCTCCAAGCTTCTTCATCTGTGGGGAAACTGTCTCATTTTCATTGCTATATAGGAGGATTGGTATTACATCACAGTTCAGAACTTTGGGTTTTTTTTTATGAAATTTTCCAGTTTCTTAATACTTTGTTTAGATTTCAGAAGGCATTTTTAATTATTTCAATACACCTTCTCCTTCTGTTAAAATACTTTAAAAATAGTTAAATTTCTATGCTATATAGGAGGGTTGATATTACATAACAGTTCAGAACTTTGCTTTTTATGAAATTTTCTCGTTTCTTAATACTTTGTTCAGCTTGTAGAAGGCATTTTTAATTATTCCGATACACATTTCCCTTCTTCTGTTAAAACACTTGACAGTTAAATTTCTATATTTTTACATATATAAACTCCTACATTTACAGGTATGTTAAAACTGTACATAAATTTAATAATGTACGATGGATGTGAAACCTGTGCCATTTATTACTGTTCTTAGAATGAATTCAGTAGGCCTGATGTTCATGACAACTAATAAGCTTTAACAAACAAGCTTTCTAAAATATTCATTCTACACTTAAAATAGAAGGTAAAACATTTTATGAAACTGGCATAGAAAACAAACAAAACAAAATTTTGATGCAGAGAAGAAAGTAAAAGGTGACCTGAAGATTTATTGGTCACAATCTCATTTCTTAATGTAAAAGTATATTTTAATGTAATTAATCAAAAATAAATAAATATAAAAACATTTTCTAAAACTATCAAAACACTTGCAGGTAGCAGCATAATGGTAAGATTTGTTTGTACTATAAAAAGAATCTCTATCTCTCTCTCTTTTATATATTGAATGGAGAGAGTGTGTTGACAAAGAGACCAAAACTGCATGGTGATTGTCAGTGTTTCACCTCAAGTGATCGTCAAACAATGGTCTATGGCTGACAGTGTTGATTTCTATGTCCACACTGTCTATAATTTGCAAATGCTCTGATTCTGATATTGAGCACATTTCTATGTAAATATTGAACACCTTAAACAATTATATATCTTATAAAATCAGTGTGATCATAGAAATCTATACTGCATGATATAGTGTTGATTATTTCTGTCCACACTGTATATAATTTACAAATGCTCTGATTCTGATATTGAGCACTATTCTGCTATAAATGTAGTGAATTTTTAACTATACACACACACACACACATATATATATATATATATATATATATATATATATTACAACAAATTATTCATACAAAAAGTAAATTAGTAAAGTTAATGATATAAAATGGTGAAATCCCTTCGCTAACTGAATTTTAAAGATGCATTAACCTACCAATCACCCAATGAATGTTATGACCCTGTTTTTTTAAAATTATAAACTGTATTAGGTCTTCCTTAAATATGCAAGTACTTTCGACTGTACATTCAGTCATCTTCAGGCATGGAAATTATTTTGTTTTTGGTAAACTTCAGGTAGAATCCAAAACAAAAAATATAAAGTGAATTGATATATGTTTTTTTTAATTTTTTTTAATTGATAATGGATACAAACTTGTGGTGCATGCAGTCACAATGCTCAGGTTGATTTTTTTTTTTTTGGAAGTTTATGGGAGTGCATTTTTTACTAATATGGCAATTTGAGAATTTTTTTGTTGTAAGAGTTTATCAGTCAAGGTGGCATGAACTAAATAGTTCAATAAGTGTATATATATATATATATATATATATATATAGGATTAATGTGAGTAAAAGCGTGTCCCTTAGCTGATTGATGCTACTTTCAGCATCTTGACTCCAGAGTTTCATAGACGGATTTGTTTTTACAATTTAAAAATAATGATCTTAAGCAAGAGTACTTGCAGAAACCCAAAATGTTATTTAAAAATTAGTTTGATTAATTTTCTACAAATGAACTGAAGTAAAAAATTAATATGACTTATAACTCAAAATTAAAAATGTAAAATTGTTCATCTTAGAAGTTATGAAGGGTCCCAATTTTTTTACCTTAATATCAGAAATTTTGGGTTAAATGGGTCAAGCAAAATTTGAGAGCTAATATTATACTTAAAAGATTGTATCATGGTGAAAACAAGCTCATTTTGTTGGGATTTAAACAGACTATGTCATCTTAGAAATGAGTTCATGGTAACAATCTTTACTAAGCTGCATATTAATTAAAACAGCATCAGACTGACTTTGTAAACAAATCTGGAACTAGATTCACTAAGTTTACTCCTGAAACTTTACCTATGAATAGCTATGGCTGCAAAGGACCAGAGGTTTTGAAGTTCTCTTTCCTAAAGATGAGCAATTCTTTTATAATAGCTGACTCCTGTGTTAATTTATGCAAACCTGGGACCACACACTGGATACTCATGCAACAATGTAATTGCAAAACTTTATTCACTTTTGCCATTCCCTTGGACAACATTGGTGGCTTGGAAAAGCTAAATTTACTGTATGGGCAATGGCCTGTCTTCCATAAACTCTGTCCAAGAGGAAAAACTTTTTAGGTGCATATTCATGGTCTCAAGTGATTTATAACACCTAAGAAATATTAATTACTTAGTGGCTTTAAAAATCAACGTTCAGAAAAATGATTATTTATGAAATTTCATCTTGACAAATTGTAAGTAATTTTATTAAATAAATATACTATAAAATTTGAATTTATTCTTCAGTCTAGTTTTCACAAAAGTAAAGAGTTGCCTCTCTTGGAAATTTTTCTCATAGAAATTAGAATGGTACTGGTAATATTAGTGGTTTCCCTCCAAGGAAATATTTGACATTCACTGATTGAGCAGCCAGTACTGCTTTTGGTTGGAATATATAAAATCTTTCTATTAAAACAATTTTTCAGGAAAATAGGTTTCTCAAGTTCAGTGGCATATCTTTCCAGTATTGTGAAGGGTTCTTTTTATTTGAAGTAGATAAGGATGTTAACATTTTCATTATGTTATTATTTTCTCTTCAGGCATAGAAAATATCAAGGCTTTTAGCCATGTGTAATAATATTTTCTTTGAAGGGTTTTGATAATTTTATTAGAAAGAGTCTATTAAAAATTATTTAACTTTTGGTTTTTAACTTTTCTTGTTTCTTTTTTTATCCAATGAATAATTTTTAATTTAATTCCCTTTTACAAAGATTACTTAAAAATAGTCTTTTGCATTTTTCATGTACAAATTACAGTGTGATAAAAAATATTTTTCTAATTTGTAAAAGTCAAACAGTTTTTGCTAAAATATCATATTTTAGTATTCAATATTGAAAAATTGCTGCAGCAACATTTAATCTTTTAAAAATGATTAACTTCAAAATAAAACAATTTTGGTCAAAAATATTAAAAAATATGAAATATGCTTACTTTGTTAATCTATTATTCAAATAAGTAACGGGTACAATATTTTTGTCTCTTATGTAGAATAGCATTAATGAAGCTAACATAAACATAATCTTTTGAAACTGACATTTGTATATTAAAAATGTAATATTTGATTTTATTTGCAATGAGGAAAAATGGCTTGCAACTTCCCAATAAAAAGATGACATTATTTTGATACATACAAATAATATTTAAATTAAATATATTTGTATTTTTTTATGGATTACTTTAAAATTAGAAATTCCAGTTAGTTAACCTTTCCATCATGACTTCTTCAAAATTAAGTTATAAAAGCATTAAATAAATTTTCTTTCTCTTTACATTTTATTATTTGTGCTGAATTTTACTTAAAAATGCCTTGGTTTTTTTCTCTTGTGCAGTATATATTCACAGTGCATCATGGAAAGTGGATACACCTCAGATTTGATAGGCTACACACGTGTTTTTTCATTTAAGATAGAACCTTAAGTTATATATATATAATATTAGGTTGGTGCAAAAATAATGACGTAATAATGTCGTTTTTTGACGTTAAAAAATACGTCAAAAAACGACATTATTACGTCATTATTTTTGCACCAACCTCATGAATGTGAATGTCACTGTGTAACACTTTTTCAACTTTACAACTAGAGGCCGTAGCACATGTCATACCATTTTGGAATCAGATTAACTCTGTGAGCAGACTAATATCATTCTGGGATGGATCAAGACCCACAAACCTGAAGTTTTGAATTTACAAGTTGTCATCACTGTGATTGTTTTCAGTGAATTTTTTTTTATGGTATTTTTTGCAACAAATTTTTTTGTACGATAAGTTTTTATAACTAGGAAATAAATTTGGGAATAATAAAAATAATTGTTTGCACAGAAATTAAGGACCTACATACATCAAATTGTCTTTAAATCAAGTGGTGGCAGAAGAATTGTCATTGAACTTTAAAAAGTTAAGCTTAAATATTAATGCAATACTTAAATGCAGTGATCAATTTTGAGTTCTTATGTTGTTTATTG
Organism: Acanthosepion lycidas; assembly: GCA_963932145.1. NCBI lineage: Eukaryota > Metazoa > Mollusca > Cephalopoda > Sepiida > Sepiidae > Acanthosepion > Acanthosepion lycidas. The sequence continues at coordinate 58,066,914 of OZ010594.1, read as the reverse complement.
TTGCCTATCACATCTACTCTTCTATACCAATTGTGATGAAGGCCTACTCAAGAGCTCTCTGCAGGAGTTTAGTTTAAAAAATTTTAATCTAGTGTATATATATATATATATATTTAAACATGTTTAATTGAATAATATTCACAAGTCCTATCTGTCCAATATTTTATTACCTTTTTCAAATTTCTGAATTTATTGTTTCATATAATTGGGAAATTTACCAAAGTTCATTTTTATTTCTATTTTATTTTTTGGCTGAGTACTTTTAAATGTTACTATGTTTATTTTCAAAGATTGTATTTTGTGTATTTTTATGTAACAGTTTTTGGTTAATTCTAGTGTTCCTACATTTGCTGGAACCAATTTCATCGAGTCATTCAAAGTGACATCATATAAATGGTCAAACTGGATTTTTATATGTACTTTAATTTTTTTTTTTTTTTTTTAAATACAAGTTTCAATATAAAATCCCCTACAGAGAAAGATACCTTATTTAATGTTGGCTGCTTCCAGAATTTTGATGAAGCACTGAGTCTAACAATCTCTTATATCTTGTCCTTTTTTACAATGATATTCACCCTGTACAAGACCCAAGATCCACTCAAGGTAGAGGATTACAGAATAAGAGAAAAAGTTTATGGGGATAAGTGGGGAAGATAACAGTTAAGCCTAGACTTGAATAGTTTAAGATTGTAGTGATCAGGAAGAATATTCTTGGAAGTTGACTCCACAAAGTAGCAGTTCATAGGAAGACGCTACTCGGGTGAAACTCAGATTTCACCAATAGAGTACAAAAGGAATGAGGATGGTTTGCTACAGTGTGTATGGCATGGTGGGTCTTAGCTCTAAAGGTTAGAACTGGTGGAACAAAGAAAAGTAGTTTGTATGAACACTTTCCATGGAAATATCAATAAAGGAGCAAGAGACTTGCAACATTTCATCTGTGGGAAAGGGGTTGTAGGTTGGAAAATAATTCATCACCCAAAAGGACGCAGAGACACTTTTGGACTCCATTGAGATAGGGAAGTGCTGACTGGGCAGCTGCTGCTCATATATGGCAACAGTATTCCATTTTCGACCTGATCTGGCTCTTGTAAAGGTAGAGGATAACAGGAGGAATCAAGTACTTACTGGAGCCATACCAAAAACTGACCATATTCTAAGTATCTTTAGGTAATCATGATCTCCACAGCTTTCTTTTGACTTTTGATTGTCATCACAATATTCAGTGGTTTTCTGATGTTTTCTCCATGGATTTGAATTTAGAATTGTCTTGCTAGGCTGGTTATCCTATCAATGTCAAACTGCCCAATCTGCATGATTTTTTTTGCTTGAGACAAAGAGATGGAGTCATGTCTTACCTCAATACATCAGCATGAAGTGAACACAACAGCCTCAGTTGGAATTTGAACTCAGTCTGCCCAGTCCATTTTCCAACCTAAAAACTATTATGCCACCCTTGCATCAAAGACAATGTGATTAAAATTTCTATTCATAATTATTACCTAAAAAATTATTTAAAAATAAAGTACACTTTGCTTGGGAAAAATGTTTCTGGATATTTTGTTATTTTTTTTAAGAAAGTAAAATAGAACTATTTCCTGGGGGTGGGGGGCTTGATTTTTTTTAAAATATATATCTAAAAGACACCAACACCAACAGCTTGCAAATATAAAAATGATTGTTATATATTACAAAACCTAGAGTTTTTAAGATGCATTCTTAAGAGTTGTTGAGTAAACTTAATGATGATTTGATCTTTCTGAAGTGTAAAAGTTAGGATTTTTTGACAAAGCATTTACAATTGTATGGATGACTGGCTTGTTTATTTATCTCTCATATTCCTTTCTTTGCAGAGAATAATATGTGTAGATAGCATCTATAACTGGAACATGTAGATTGGTGATTTTGTTTGTTTCTTGTTCTCTTACTTTAACAAAAGCAATTGTCATCAAGTGGCAGTTGATAAGTATGAATCCAAATAACTTTGAAAGATCACATCACTTTATTCAGGTGAGTGACATCAGAATGAAAAATAAAATGAATACATGATTACAACAAATAATTCTACATTCATAAGAAAAGTTTTAAAAATCAAGCTTTTGTCTTTTTAAACATAAATAACAAACCAGTCTAAAGTTAACCAGACTAAAAAGCTTTTCTCAATTGATGTCACTTTGCTAAATGATGTGTTCAATAGTTTAATCATACTGACTTGCATGACTAAAGCTATTTGAATGAATTACATTCAGACAATACAGATTTTTTAATCAAAAATTTGTTTTCTGTCTGAGCACAACAGCCAAAACAATGTAATGATACAGAAGGTGATTATTTCCCTTTCATCGAGATAAGTCACTTGGGACACGTGAAGGACCACTTAGTGAAGTCAGTCCATAAAGTGATGAAAGTGGCAGTAAAATCCAATTTGTTTACATCAGCCACCATGTGAGGTTTGTTTCTTTTAACCTTGGCCAAGGGACCCAAGCTGAGGCTAAATCTGTCTTCCCTAGTAGCTTACAAGCAAATGGCGCCACATTTCTCTTTGGGAATATAGCTTTCCAAGATATAGAAAGTAACTCCAGCTTGCAGTCTTCAATTTGGGAAAACCTAAGACTCACTATTTCCCATTTGTGGAATATGTCCTCACCTGGCACATAGATGAATCCAGCCTGTTTGAATATGGAGTCCTAAATATGGCTTCTTCAGACACAGGAGTATCTCCATATGATTAAATAATTATTTAAGGTTGAGAGGGTGATGATTTGGTCTTCAATATGTCCAAAAAGAAAAGAACAAAAGCTGATAAAGTACAATAAAAACATTTTATATTTGTAAATTGTTGACGTGTTTTTATAAAGTACATTTTAAATACTCTTTTGAAGACAAAGTTTTTATGCTACTAGAAATAGGAAAGACTTTTTTGACTTTGACTGAATACTTGATACATTGTCTCCTATTTATAATAAAAGCATGGATCAAGTAGTAAACACAAGGATCCATCCAAATATTTGACAGAAATATCTTAAATTCTGTTTGAAAATGTGTTAATTATATCATATAACATTTGCATTAACTTAATAACTAGAAATGCCTAAAAGTTGAAACTTTGCAGATTAATGATTTGATATATGTTTTAAATGCTGTGTAAATTTTATCTTTCTTTGTAAATTATAAGTTAATTTAAAATAATTTTCACTTAAAAGAGGTTTTTATTCTGTCTGAAATTGATTAATAAATAGAATATGTTCTAATAATGTGTCTACTATAATTGGTTCATTTTACCAAATCATAATTTAAATGTTTTTAAAGTTTTATTTTTGCAAATACTAAATTATAAAATTTATTAATCTTTATCCAATTTTAAAATGAAATTGTTTTTGAATTCAGTACTTTAAACCAATCATATTAACATATTGTGCCAATTGTTTCATAAGATATTTAAAGAGTGTTAAATAGTAGACTAAAAGAAATTATTTTAAAAATTCTGAGTCCATTTCTAACAAAATTTATTCAAGGCAGTGTCTGATTGGTATTTATTTCAAAATAAATAAAAACTACTTTTTTGTATTTGCATGTCCCTAAGATAAAACAATATTTTTCAAAAATTACTTTCTTTCTGATATTTTGTTTCATATTTTACTAATTACTTCAATCAGAACATTTAATGTTGTTTTTGTTTTTTTTAATAGCCAAATTGGGGTTGATGAACATGTTTGTTTAATTAACAAACATGTTCATCAACCCCACAAGCTAATGTCAATTACTGACCATCATGTAACCCTTGTGAATTCATCCTACCAAAAGGGAGATAATCACCATCGGCAAATGTACAATATTATGGGGGTAATATTCAAATATTATTTTATTTAGAAAAAACAATTTTTCCACTGAAGATTTATATATATTTTTGCAATATTTGTCTATATACAAGAAATGGTTTAGTAGATTTTATACTCATGAATAAAACTTTTTTCTTTTTATTTATTGTCTTTGAATCAAGTTTTCCTTAACACTCAGCAGCAGTTTGTTTGCTTATGTTATCAATTAAAATGATATTGCTGTATTTAAGAAACAAGACATGATTGCCCATGGTAGTTAGGATAACGACTAAAAACCCTATGGTCCCAAAAAGGAACACAAAAAACACCACCAGCCTAGACTTTTTTTCCTTCAGATAATATTACAAATAAGGCCCTTTTGATTTGCACTCATCCACACTGCTTGTTTTATCCATATATGTTATAACTTCTCTGTGTGAGACAAATAGTGACAGGTATATACATAATATCTCGTAGGATACAGCAATATATGAAATCTCTTTGAGCACATTGCATATTTGGCATTCATTTCTTTCAGCCGTCTTGGTCCTTCCTTCCATTGTGTTAAGGTGTTGGTATATCCCAGATATGCTAATGTCCATAATGGGGAAGTTGAAACTGGAAATATTCTTTCTTTTTAAGCACTCCAATAATATTATTCAGTGAAAATAAATTCTTTTCACATTTTAATTGGTAAGATTCAGCAAGGAAGGATTTAGTTATTTTTAATTCATTACTTTTCACCGTTACAAAAGTGGGGCAGGGTGCATTAATGGGTTATTGGTATAAATGATACCAGATAACCTGTAATTAATACTATTTTTTTTTTTTTTTAAATATACAGTTAAGACAATATATTTTCAGAAACCTGAAATTATTACCAGATTTTACAGTGGGCATTAAAAGATTGTGTGAAAACATTGTTTACAGAATATTTATAAGTAGCAATTTTCTATTATTTCGTTTTCATATGAAATTACGTTTAACACATTGATTATTGTATGTGTGTCATGTAGTAGAAACAATAATATATTTTATGTATCAACAGATTTGCTAGAAATCGATGACCTCAGTCCTTAAACTACTTTATATGAGTATCTGAATGCTAATTGGTACTCACTGACTAAACTTAACTATCAATTGAAATTTATAAAATCCTTTCATTGAAAGAGTTTTTTTCAGGAAAATAAACTTCTTAAGTCTGCTGCTCTTTCTAGTACTGATGGGAGTTTCCCTTAAAACTTTTTGTTTAAGGTAGTGTGACCAGTCAACATTTTGATTATATTATCAGTTTTCTTTCTACTTACATATGCTACCCATTTTTGTTACTGTCGAATGTGTTAAGTGATGTAGTGTCTGTTATTTCATAAAGCTCGTTGTGATTTTGTAACACCAATCTATAGAGTCTTCTTTAAAACCTCAATGATTCATTTGCTTGAAGACATTTTTTATCATTGTTATGAAAAAAAAAATTATTATCTACAGTTTCAGTATATTTTTTTTCTCTCCACTTTTTTCATTTTAATTACTGAAAGTAAACAGCAAAAATAAACAATTCATAAAGGCTTCAAAACAAGAGTAGGAATGCTGGCAAGTTGTATATGCCAAAGTGAGCCCACAAAATGCTTCTTTAAGAGAACTAAGAAAAAAAAAAAAACTATTACCTTTTTATAAGATCTTTGGTAAGATCGACTCTTCCATCCCACACATAATTTTCATTACACTATATTATTATAATTGTTTTATTATTACTTATTGTTATTAATCTCTTATTATATCTGATAAGAATCTTCTATTCATCACATAACTTTTATTACAGTAAATTATTAGAACAGTTCTGTTTCACTATAAGTTATTATCATTCCTTTCTTATTGTGTGTATTTATAATGTAAGCTTTAACATAAGTATGTATATAAAAACACTTAGTTCCAAATACTATATATACTGTCTGCAATTTATCTGCCTGGGGTCTGGAAACATATCCGCTGGATATGCAGTTACTACTCTCCAGCTTCTAGGCATGCTCTCAGACAATATTGATTAAAAGATTAAAAACTTCCACAGAATATATATATATATATATAATATGGAATTTATATTTAAATTACATAAAATTGCTTTATCACCTAGAAGTATTGCAAAACAGTACAAAGTATTCAAGAGCAAAAAGGTCAGAGTGAATCTAAAATTTATGAGGCAAACTCAAGGCCATGTTTAAGAATGTCTGACCACTGCTGGACATTGCTACTTTCAACATGGAGACCTTAATTTAAGTTGTGGTCAACAGAAAATAGAATGGTGTCATTATCTGTATAAATTCAGAATATTTTGGAATTGTAATACTCAGTAAAGAAAAAAAATGAAAACCAATCTTTGGACAGATCTATAAACAGTGATGGACTTAGAAGTTTGATCAGTATCCATAATAGTGTTATGTTCTTCCCAAAATCAGATCTTCTGATTCACACTACACTATTTTCCACCACTAGAAAGATGTGAACACACCTAATGCCCAAAACTTGACTAAAAATCTGTCAGCTGAGCAAGGTCCTGCACATATCTTCCATTAGCTGAGCAAGGTCCTGCACATATCTTCCATTTACTCACAGCCTTAAAGAAAAAAAAGAAAATTTAGAATTTCCACTCAATAGCACCCACTCCTGCCTAAAGAAAGAAAATTTAAACTAGAGCTGATTTGAGCCTCAAAAAAGACATATGTGAGATGTTTGGCAGTTGAATGGCATCTTGACCCGAGTTCACACACATGACCTCCCATTTCCAAAAGGCATCAGACCAACTCACCAATTCCACTTATCTACCCCAATTTTTCATTTATTGTATTTTATATTAATGCAGTGGTTTAATGTTTTATATTTTTTTGTTTCTTCTTTGTTCTGTCACCATATGCTTAGTAACATGAAAACACATATTTGTATAACAATAATAAGTTGTTTCAGATTGGTTAAAGCATTCTGGAGGCTTAAATTTTAGTCATTTTTTATAAGATTTAAATAGTTAAATCATTATGTTATTTCTGATGATCATTGTTAATTGTTTATTATAACAATTTTTTCATGACTGGTTCTTACAAATATCTATTAAATCATTTTATGCTGTTTTTGAATGATTATATAATATAAAATTGATATAATAATTTAAAAAATTTAACCTGACAGATTTTCCTGATAATGTTAGTGTTGAAATGAGATTTTTTAAAGGGTGCTGGAATGTTAAAATTTATTCACCTTATACCAAAATCTGAACAATGGTTTCATTTATGTAAGTGCTTGTGTGAATTAAGAGTACACAAATATGGAATAGATTTATCCTATAAAAGATTACATTTTCCTGATATAAATGAACAAATTCAAATAATTATACCAAAACATAAAAATTATCTTTTTAAATTTTTGCTGGATATTTTTTCAAAAAGTAGAGTAACAGTTTTATATCAATGAAATTTTCTAATTTCTAAAATTAATTTTAGAGCAAATTTATATAAAAACAGGATTTAAAAAAAGAAAACATTGACATTTACAACATAAATATGGCAAGTTCATGGAAATAGTACTGATGATAGAACATGCTTTGGGTAAAAATCAAATTCTCAAAAAAACAACTACAGAAATCAGGAAGCTTACCATTCTCCTAAGGTACACGGAACACATACATTCAGATACCACAAGATCTATATACAGATATAGCAGTCACATAAGTTTTACTAAACACACACACACATTTATATATATATATATATATATATATATATATATATATACAGAGAGAGAGAGTGTTGCTTGGTAAGTAGCAACCATGCGAGAAAATGATGCTATTTGCCCTCTGAATACAGTAATATTTTGCATTAGCCAGTGTTGCATGCTTGTATAACAATGTACGACACAGACAAAAACATTGCGTCACTATCCTTGAGTTATAAAAACTCTGAAAATAGTTTCTTTTATTCATTTGCTTTCCTAATTTGTTTTGGTAATGGGGCAAATATTTTTTAGCATAAAATATATTATGAAATTTTTGAAGACAGATTTTATTATGAGTAAATATTAAAGACTATCACGAAACATTAAAATGTTGCAGATAATGAAATTTTAAAGAAAATTATGTTGTTATTAATTTTATGATGATGTAAAAAAAAATTAATAGAAAAATGTAAAGTAAATTATTATTAGCATTCCATTTAAAAACAGAAGCAGGCATTAACAAAGAAAAGCAGTTGGTAAACCAATTAATTTTTTTCATTTATTTAATGCCGTGATAGTTTCATCATATCTAGTACATTTCAAATTATTTCTTAGTTAACTACTGTAATCAAAGGCATGTATACTTTTGTTTTTATCATCAATTTTTCAATAGAGAAAGGAATTAAACAGTCTGAATGATTTCTAGAACAAGATGCAATAAATATCAATGACATAATTTTATAATAACAGGGTAGCAAGGCCAGTGTGTACTACCCTAAAACCTTCAATTATGTGGGGTACAACAAGATTTATTAGGGACCCAAGGCAGTGCTTTTTGACTCTTGTTATCTTATCAACATTTGATTTTTTTCTACTTACATTTACATGCATTACAAATTAAACTAAGCACAACTGACTATTAAAGAATGAAAAATATTTGGGGATTTTGATGTCATTCTGGGGCCTATTTTTCGTCCAAATTTATGAATTTATTTTGTTCTTGGTAAGTCTTGAAAACACGCTATATCATAGTCATGAAAAAAAAAACACTACATAAAATTATTTTTATTATATAAAATAAGTCTTGAAAAAACACTATATAAAAATCACTATTTTTTTTCATCCATAATGTTGTGCTAAAATTGTTCAACTTTTTAATAACAAAAATCTCAAGTTGATGTTAAAAATGGCTACAAAACATTGTTGATATATTTAAGATGAAATGATCTATTATGACACAACTTTAATTTGTATTTATTTCCAATTTTTCTCATTGAATTGTTCACCTACATTGCATATGATCCATTATTGTACATAATTAGGTTACAATAAAATTTAAATTTTATATAAATACTACCATATGAAAATTGAGATGTAGTAGAGTGGGACACCAGCCCTGCAGTGTAAAGATTCTCATGAATAATCACAGAATATATGATGTTTTCATATGACTAGAACCAAGTCATATTGAGAGTTTTTTGTTCTTAATAAATAAATGCCAATAATAATTTATCTCATTATTTCAGACATTGTATCACTACTTTTCCAATTCTGTTCTGAAGCCTGAATCAATTGATTAATCAAATTTAAATTTAAAAGGAAACAAACCTGAATTTAAAATAAAAGCTGATTTTGTGTTTATTTTTAAATGAAACATTTTTGGCATCAAAAAAATTTACTCAAACTAATATTATAAGATGGATTTTCTTCATTACTCAAGTAATGAAAATATTATTTTGTTTTATACTGATTAATAAGTAATTTATGTCTAATTTATTTTGATACTTTTTACACTATGAAGTAAATTAGATTAAATTATTTATTCAAAATAATTTTTTAATTTTTAATGAAGATATTTTTTTTCAGCTGGGTTTTGGATAAGAAATCTGATACAAAGTTTTCAAATCCCTGCCCATATTAATTAACTTCCATGTTGTTTTTTAGAAAATAAATAAAAAAAAAACACTTAAAAATTGACAACATGCTTAACTAGACAGAGAAATCCTGCGTCTCCTCATATTTCATCAGTAGATCGGTTTAAAGCTTAAATGAAAGAGACCTGATTCTTGGTAGATTAGATAGTTAAACAAAAGAAAAAGAAAAGAAAGGAGATAGTAACTTTACTGAAATGTCAAATTTGTATAAAAGATTTCAACTGAAGCTAGCTATGACCTTGGGATGTTGGAGTTATCTCCCTTCGATTAAAAAAATTAGAGGATTTTTCAATACCAAACTACTCTTGATTTAAAGGCCAAAATGATGCACACACTGCCGGAATTATATAGTTTTGCCAGGGGCTTGAAGACCAAGGAGAAAAAATCAAGATATAAGGAAATTTGTTTATTTTAAAATGGAATGGGGCTCCTCTGAACTAATTTGAAACAATTTAGTTTCAGGTCTTTTAAACTTTTTAAGTGTTTCATGTTTTACACCAAAAAGCACCATGTAAAATAAAAATATATCATTTTTTTTCTTTTTTTTTTTATAGACAAAGAGGGGTGGAATATACGTAATGATGGGTCCCCAAATTCTATTAGCTCCAGGTGCCTCTTAAGGCCTGAATACACAAAACAAAATTTATACCATTTTGGTAAGCCACTAAAAAGATTTTACTGTTGCTTATAATTTGGACGAGTTTTCCAAAATTAAAAATTGCATGAGACTTGTCAGTTTTCAAAGAATGGTTGACCTCTTTTAAGAAGCATCTAAGTACCATGTAAAAGAATTCAAACTTGGAGAAATATTTATTTTAAAGTGTCATTTTTGGCAAACATTTCTGAAAAGCTAATATACAGAAGTTTTATTTGGAAAATATTAAAATGCTGAATATTATCTTGGTCATCAAATTTTGATTTGGATCATCTTCACTGATTCTTTTCACATTTATTTTAAAATTTTTTCCAAAACGTTTTCCAAGATTTCATTGTTCTGGTGCTACTTCTTATTTTAGTTTTAGTTAAAAGATATTTAGTGATGTAACAACAAAATAAAATCAGATGTAAAATAGAAAATATTTTATTTAAATTTGACATGCTTTGGCTAATAGAGAGAAAGCAATTTTATTTTATGACTTCTTCAGTGACTGATTGTAAAAGATAATTGTTTTATTTGAATATTAAGGATTTGAGTTCTCTGCATTTCAATTAATTTAGAGGAGGAATGAGAAGATGTAAGTAATGGCCAGAAAATACAATAAAAAGATGCGGATGGTGGAAAAAATAAAATGTCTGATTAACTCTTCACTTAATGATTTCAAAAATTTCACTCTGACTTTCATCCCAGCAAATTACTAACATGGTTTGATTTTAAATTACTGGCCACTTCCAATTACTTAAAAAAATATTCTTGATAAAGAAAGTGGAAAGTGATCAGAAACACCATAGATGTGAATTAAACAAAACTGACATGAAACTTGCATCTAAAGAAAAAAAAATACAAAGTGACAAGAAAAACAACTAGTATTCAGTGAATATATATGTATAATATATTTAAAAAAAAAAAAAAACATTGCGTTGAGGACAAACTACATTGACATGTGATCTTCAAACAGAAAACTAAAAACAAGGGGAAAATATACTTCACCTGTTGAGAGAAACCTAACAAACAACCAGTTTAAAAAAAAGACTAGAATTGGTGTGAACAGTAATAGCAGGCTACAATCAAGAGAACATGAAGGTGGCCAGGAGAACATATCACACCTGTGCCAGCACATATTAACGTGCATCTGGAACAAAATATATTTACCTTCTGCGTTTATTTCACGCGTTTTAGCTTTTTCAGTGACTGTATCTGCATTTGAACCCCTCATACCTGTTAGCGGAAAATTACAGGTTAAACTTTGGTGTATTTAAGAGTAGAAATTTTTATTTTTAAAGTTAGAGCATTGAGTTGTTTCTTTCTTTGTTCAATTTTTTTGCTGTATTTCTTACTGGAAACAAATTGGAATAATTTTACTCACTCACATCCACACACTTAGACATATCTAAACGTAAATGCATTAAACTTCAATCTACAGGTATTTTAATTTTTTGTTAGACATCATTTCAGCTGGAATTTTTAAAAAATGTATTTAAAATTTTAATAAGAGATTTTTAGGATTAATTTATTTGGTTTTCTTTCAGACTAAATTTAATACCTTGTAGCATAATGTTTATTGTTTTGAATTTAAATTGAAATACCTTAAATTTATTTCAGTATTAGAGACATCATTCTTTCTGGGTAGAATTTTATACTTTTGGATTTAGATTACAGAATTTGAAAAATTGGCCAAAGAGCAAATATCTATGCATATTTTCTTTTTATAGCTTTTCATCACATTTTTCCTTTCTTAATATAATTGTGTGTGGTCTGTCCAGAAGCATTATATTTAGCCATTTTGAATAGCTTAAGAATTGGTTGTACAGTCTTTATGCAATTTGGTAAGAAATGCTAGGGGTCCTCACTGTGCATGTGTCAACAGACACTCTCCCTTGCAGTTACTTAGTCAATAGTGAAACCCTATTATAAGTGGGCTTGTATATAGCGTAACCAGAACATTACATTCAGATTGACTAATTAAGTAAAGTCGTCATCATCTGCAAAATATACCACTCCCTGCCAAAAGATTTGATTCTTTTTTTTAACTTTTGGTTTTTCCCAAAGTTAAAATTGCTATTGAAAGAGAGGAAACTGTAAACCATGGCCAAGACCAAAGATAATGTGATAAGGCAGCTGATGGCAATCCAAAGAAAGGACTTTGCAAACAATTTGGAAAAGTAGAAGAGGCACTAAGTATGTGAGGTTGCAATGAAAGTACTTTGAAGGGGATTAAGGCAGTATTGTTCTAGGTAAGCTGTTTCATTAAAAGGATGAAAACTATCTGGACAGACCTTTTATTTATATATATATATAATTTCAGATAGAGTGTGTCTGTAAAGGAACAAAATGAATAAAAAGACAAGAGGAAAAATTATTTTTAGTTGACATGTTTCATCCTCTGAAAGACTTTATCAAGGCAAATGTAAGGATTTATTTTGTTGCACATGTTTATATACAAGAGCAAGGATGTCGTTGATTTATAAAGACTTTTAACACAAAATATTAAAAAAATTTCTTGAATATTACTCGCTTATTTTTGTCTTACCAGACTTTGAATTATTGCATTTTTGTCCTCCACATGTTTTGAGTAACCTTTCAACCACCTGATGAATATTTATGAATGTTCTCATATTTAAAGGCTTTGATAAACCAATGACATCCTTGCTCTTGTATATAAACACATGCAACAAACTTAATTCTTACATTTTCCTTTAAAGTGACAAAATATGTCAGCTATGAATAGTTTTTCCTACTGTCTTTTTATTCATATATATAAATGTGATAAGTGAGATATATTTCTTGTTATTGTACTTGCTTATTTATTGATAAGTTAACAGACAAACCAATTCATTCTATTATCGGCTATGTGTGTTCATATCATATACCCTGAAAAATAAACTTATTAAGCAAACACTTGTGTAGAAAAAAATGGATATAAAAACTATCAGAAATACAAAAAATATAGATAGGTTTTTTCTGAAGGCATAGATACTGTATTTTACACTTGTAGGTAAACAGTTATTATAGAATTCAAATAACTCTAAAAAAAAATAGTCTTATTTTTCAAAGTAACTGCTATCCTATATGTCTTAAGAATATATATATATATATATACTGAAACATGTGGGAATGAGCATACAGTTTATACTGTGCATATCTACATACACAGTTAAGCAGTTTTTTTTATTCATCATGCAATATTTGATTATGACCTTCCAAAAAAAATGATACAGAAAAAAAAAATATTTCACTTTTCATTCAGTTATGTGCAATTTCCATGATATTGATAAAAATTGTTGATGGACTATTTGAATGAATGGATTCTTGAAAGCACAAAGTCATGAACAATTTTGTTTTTTCTTTTTGCAAATAAAATAGAAAGAGGAAGAAAAAATAAAAGTAGAAAACAAGAACGTAAATTTAAAAAAAAACATGACAACACCAACAACAAATAAACCAAGCATTTGAAATGGATCTTAGAAGTATTTTCAAAAATTTTCCAAAGAACTTTCTTTTAAATGATATCAGGAAACAGATACAAATTACACATAGTAATGAATATGAATTACAAAAAGGACAAAAAAATATGATTGAAAAAAAAAATACATTTAAGAACTTTTAAAAAATGTTATAATAATTTTATCAGCTGTTCTGATCAATTTTCAATGAAATATCCCATTATGGTAGACCTGATCATTAAAATGTATGAATTTGTTTTTTCAAAATATTCAATAGTACAAGCAAAATATTGTCTGTTTTTAGAAATCTGATTTAGGATGATCTTTCAAAAACATGGCAAGCATCTCAAATAATAAGGAAGAAACAGAATTCATGAATTAATTTGTCAATGAAAATATTTCACTGAAGCCACAAAAGAAAATATAAATTTAGATTGCATTGAAGGGAATGGTAATTTTTAAGTGAGTTGACAAACTGAATGAGAAAATCGTTTCAATGAATTAAGCCAATACTTTTTTATGAATTAGACAATAAATAAATTCAAAACAGTATTAACAAAACAAAAAAAAAAAGACTTAAAGCATTTTTACTAAGATGCAGAAAAAAAAAAACAACCTGTCAAGAAAGACATTGATGATGAGAAAAAAAAATGGGAAAAAATGTGATGTTTGCTTGCAATACATATAATCAAATTGGACAAAAGCTATTTCCACACTGACAACATAATCATTCCAACATAGACTGAATCTTAAATTCATCTCAAGTTGCCTCCAATAATATATAACGGCCATCTTTACAACACTCATTCCTTGACAATCTGTCACTACATCTATTGCCTGATTTTGATTTTATGCTATTAAAAGTCTTTTTATGAGTTTCATATCTTAAAATTTTATAAAAAGAAAAAAAAAAAAACTTTATTTACATTTAGCATCTGTAGTGAATATTTGTGATAGATTTTCTTATAAATTTATCATAATCTTGCATAAATCTAAGACTGTTTTTTGTTCGTTTTTCTTATATATATATATATATATATATATATATATTATATACATATATGTATCAAATGTATATGCATTTAGAAGTTAAGGATATCTGAGATTACACAAATTACTTTATATTTAATATCTTCCTTTTTATTAAATCTAATTATTTAATGTCATTACTTCAATTAAATTAAGTGTCATTGTCTCAGTTTATTGTCTTTGTTTATCAGTTAAATATAATTTATTTAATGATTCAAATTTTTTTTTAAATGTTTTCATTGTTGGAAAATTAGTTGGAAAAATTACTTGGGTTAAATATTTAACAAAATATACTTTCAATAAGTTTGGTATTGACAAGATTTAACATTAAAAAACTGTAACAAAGGAAAAATTTCTATTGACACATTAGGAAATTATTTCATACCATCAAAATGCCTGATTTTATGGCTGCTAAACATTTTTGAATATTTCATACTGAAATTCAAACTAGAGTGCAACAATTTTATTGTGAATATAAACACGCAATTAACTTACTAAAAACTGGAAAATTATTTAATCTATTATTGACATATTGATATAAAAAATGCACAGCATCTTATGATTAGTTAATCTTTGCTCAAAAGTTAAGTGTAATTACTCGCTAATTTTATTTGCAATAGTTTTTAAGTAACTTTTCACTTGCAAATAAATTTTGAAAGTAACCAGTATTTCATTGAGAATATCTGTTAATGTATTTCGTAGATAGATTACCTCCCTTTGATTTTTACTTGACCTTGACAACTGATATCAGTAAAAGTTCTCAATTTGGCCAAGAAGACCTTTTGGAAAAAAACAAAAAAATTTCATATTTGTTCAGATTTTGGGAGGTGGATTGAGTCAAGAACTTCTTAGTAGGTCCTCAAAAAAATCACTGATATAACTATATAATTAAACAACCTGCCATATATGACTTAGAGAGAATGGTACTGACAAGTAAATCTATTTGATTTAATAAATATTATGAAGGACAGAATTTGTTACCTTGAAAATTTACTGTGTCTTCGGATGATTTGATTTTTGATGCAATAAACTTATCAAGTAAAAAGCAAGTTTCTTATGAATTTATTGCTTAGAATTTCAGCAATCAAATTTCTCTGTGATAAAATCTTTTGTCAGTCAGATTTCTTAGCAGTAAAATCTTTTGGCCATCAATGATTTTATCAACATTCATTTTTTTTATAACCAACTATCTTAATGTAAGGAAATCAATTTTTCTTATTTTTTAAAAATTTAAGAACTGGAAGCTCATTGTTAAACTCTCTAGTGATTAAAGAAATAGAAAGTTCACATAAATTTTATGAAGAAAATACAATGTTATATAAATAACTATATAGCTTAATACAGTTATTAACTGAATTAAAATCTGGAATATTCATGTATAATATTTTATCTATGTAATAAATCAAAAATCATTGAGATAAGAGCAATGACAAGGAAGGAGATTATCTTAAAAAATTAAATGTCATTTGTGTTAAATAAATGCTTTTCCCCCACATCATTATTTGGCTACATAATTATTGATGATCATATAGATAATTTTTTGTTCCTATTAAAATATTAATGACAAGAAAATATTTTCTTTTCATTTAAAAAGCAAAAGTAATTTCATCTTCTACTTTAAAAATTACACTTTAAAACGTTTGCTATGAGGATTACCCAAAGAAATGTTCTGGGTTTTTTTTTTTTTTCTTTTTTACATTTTAAAATATAAAACTCATTAGAATTTTTTATTTTTTTAACAAAAAATACAAGCAGTTAAAATTGTGTAGTTAAATTATTTGATTAATTTCACTAACAGTGCATGATTTCCAAAAGGAAGATGCAAGACTCTGACATACAAATGCACATAGATGTCAATGGAATCAAGTCGATAAAAAAAGAAAAGAACCAGAATTGTGACATCTATTTTGATTAATCTGCAAACCACACTTGGAATTTTGGCAACACAATCACTCATCATGCAAAACTTATGCAAATTTTATATTTAAATAATTTTTTTAAAATTCAACAGACAAGGTGTGCCCATTTCATTTTTTATTGCCTTTTTCAAATCAGTGAATAAGACGCACGTCTGAATCAAAATTGCAGGTAAACTGTCCAAAGATAATGTTTTTTTTTCTATTCAAGTACTTTTCATTGTCTCAGTTATTAGTGGATGTGTGGGTGGTGTAACTGATAGTGGCTCAAAATAAAAATAAAAAAATCAGAGGGATGAGTTTATTATATTCATTTACGCACAAATACCCTTGGGGAAGGTATGAATCTATCTCACCCCACCAGCTATGGGTTAAACAGTAAGACTTATATCTGGAAAAATCACTGTTATTCCTAAAATATTTTAATGCACTCACAACAAAAAATAATTCTTCTTACAATTCAAAATATGTTTCATCTTGAAATAACCTACAAAGGGTTGATAAGCTGTAAAACAAACAAACAAATCAAACCTCCATCATTATCAAGAACTGGGTGTTGTCAGTGTGGTAGACAAGATTTTATTGGCTAGATGCTGTCATCTTTTCTTTTTTTTGAACACTAAAATTCAAATATATACCTATTTATTGTATAAGTGATATCATGTGTAAAACAGTTTCCTAACAGCACCAGATGAGAATTTATCAAATATTTATACAAATTTAATATATAATGCACACTTTAAAATGTTATTTTCCCATAATGAAAGTTGAGAAATTGTCTACACATGTCATCATTTATAACACATTTATATTTGAATTCTAAAATTCAAAAATTAAAACAAAAGTCAGGATGTTGGCAATAAAATAGTCTACCACACTAACACAACCCAGTTCTTGATAATGACTGAGAAAGTCAAATGTACTTGAAGAAAAACAGAATAAAACATGAACATGAGTTTATCTGCAATATTTTAATTCAGATAGACAGCACCTTTTTCAAAAATTGGTAAATTGCAATAAAATTTTAAACAGGTAGATCTCATCAGCTGAATTTAACAAAATTTGTTTAACTGCCTAAATATGCCATTTTTATATAGTACATCTTTGTGATTAAAGTGATATAAATAAAATTAATATTAACATACAGTATTTCAAACAATACAAGAGTGATTCTTTTCTCATCATGAATTTATGAAGGCTTGATGAAGAATGAATTTCAAAGCACAAGTTATTTTAAATTGTATGTTTAAAATTTTAAGAATATAAGTTACTTTGTCATTACTGACAAAAGCAAAACATGAAATACTGAAGATTAATATTAATCACTCAAGGCTGCAATAAAAGCAGTCATATTAACTGACCACAAACTAATGTTCACCTAAACTAATCAATCTTGAAGATGATGCCTTGATCTGGTTTTTGTATATCAAAATCTATCAAACGCAACATCAACAAGTAAAAGGTTCAAGCCATAATAAATATTTCCCTTGAGCCATTGCTGCTGTCATATCAAAATGAAGCAGTCGACATTGAAATTTCATTAGAAATCAATAGGAAGTGAAAAGAGTCTAGCATCCAAAAACAACAAACTAACAAAACAGCCAATCAACCTACGAATGAGAAATATCAATAAAAAAAAAAAAAATAGAAAAAAAAAACACTAAAATGTGAGAACATCGATAGATATAGTTATCAAACATAAAAAGAACTGTTCCTTAAATACATACATGTATGTATATATATATATATATATATATATATATATATATATATATATATATAATGTGTGTGTTCAGATGTATTTGGGCAATAGTCCTCATCTAATGTTTTTCATTAAGAATGACTGATAAAGTACTTCTATTAAGTTTCTTGTATATGAACAGTTTTCTTTTTTGAACTTAGTGAGTGTAGAAATTGTCCAAATGATTGTTCATTCTGAATGCTCACTTCTTTCATGTGCCTTTCCCATCAGGAAGTTGGTGATCATGGTTCTCCACAACTTCTTGTTCTTTGTAGCTCTTAACAGTGTTTGCCTTTTTGCTATCTCCCCTAAACCTAGTTCTGCCAAACATTTCACTCAAGTTAGTTACCATATATACTCGAGCATAGTGCAAGTTTTCATGGTCAGTTTTTTATGCAAAAAATAGGGGATCAAACTATACACAGGTATTTTTTTTAAGAAATTAAAAAAAATCATGCATTTTCAGTAACTGTTTGTACTATACACAGGTAAATATTTTATGGAGGATTTAAAATTCATGCAAAAAAATTCAGGGATTGCACTATACATGAAGTCATCTTGTACACGAGTATATATGGTAGTTAGTTTATTTAATGCTTCCCTCTAGCCTTCAACATGTTCTATGAGTATTAAATTTTCCATGCCTTCTTTTCTCATGAAGTATCCTAGAAATTTCAATAATGTCTTTCTGATTCTAAGTAAAAGTGTCTTTTTCATTTCTATTTTCTCTAAAACTTCCTTATTGCTCACATATTCAATCTATGGTATTCTTGACATCCTTCTGTAGAACCACATTTTTGTTGCCTCAAGCAGAGGAGATTGTACAGCATTTACAGCCATAGTGGTCTCAGCTAACCAATTAGCATTGTCAAGGATTTCAGTTGTGCTATTGTAAATGTCATATGTGTTGAAAACACAAATGTGATATGAATCATCAACTTCAAAAAGTATCTAAAAAAAACAAAACAAAAAAAACAAGGGAAGCCCTTACCATAACCCCCACCCACCAAAAACAAACCAAAAAAACATTAACATCAACTATGAATATGGCCATAATACCATTTACAATAATAGCACAACTAAATTAAGGCTAGTAGTTTACCTGAAAGTGCTTAGACAATAAAAGAAAAAAAAATTATTAAAAGCGATGAAGGACAAGGCAATTGTGGTGAGACAGGATCTCCAACATCCTAAATGGACATGACACATAGAGGAAGTTGGAAAAGAAATCTTTTTTCACATACAAGAAAAATGTAATGACAAATTTAACAGAAGTACCATTTCAGTCATTTTTAATCGAACATGTATTAATGAGAGATTGCTGCCCAAATACATAATATATATATATATATATATATATATATGTATGTATGTATTTGGAACTTCAGTTCCTCAGTGAGCACTACCTGAATGCCAGTGCTGTGTGTGTGTTTGTGTGTGTATTTCACCCAACTTAAAAAATGTTCCGTTTAATCTTTGTTGCAAGCACCCATGGGAACAAAGGATATTTACCTGAAGCAGCAATTGTATCACGCATTTTAGGTTTTGCAGTTACCGCTTTTTCGTTTCTATCTCTCACACCTGCCAACGGGGGAGAAATGGTCACAACATAAAAAAATTTTACTAAAAAGAGCAAACTTTTTTTTTTTTTTTTTTTTTTTCCAATTGGAAGAAATGTAAGAATATTCATAATAATAAAAAAAAATTCCTATCAAAATATTTTTTGTGGATAGGGACTTTAATTAAAAATAAATATATGTATGGGGGGTGCTGAAAACTTCTGAGAATACCCCACTTCCCAAAATCAACATTTTGATATTTAATCATTAAAATACTCGTTTTTGGAAGTGAACTGAGTCAAGAAATTTCAACCACTCCCATATGTGTGTGTGTGTGTGTGTGTATATATATATATATATATATATATATATATATGTGTGTGTGTGTGTATTATTTTAGAATAGAAACAAGCCTTTCAAAGTTATTTGGTTTTTATTTTCTAAAATTTTAAAGTATTTACATATTTCTTATATTTTTTAATCTTTTTCCCTAGTATCATCATAGTTATTTTTAACATATTATCTTAACCAATACATTCTTCAGCCCTCTTCAAGTGAATGCAACATGTTTATGAAAAAGGCAAAAAGGGGCATTGACTAAGAACTCATGTGCAAAAAAACAAAAATGAAGATACTCTTTCAAAAGAAATATATGAAAAATTTTTGAAATGTTAAGTAAAATTTGAGGACAAAATTTGTTTAAAATTGGGGTAAGTATAAAATTGACTTTGTTAATTATTATTTTCTAAAAAATGTGTTAATTTTTTAAATTGGGTATGAAATAATCTCTCCACAGTTGAGCTGATTTTTAATGAACATTAAAAATGGTGAAATAAAATGGAGAAAAAATAGAAAGAAATGGAATGAATTAAAAAAAAATCAATCTATTTCATCTATATGAAAGAGATGTAAATAAACATGAAAAAAAAAACAAAAAAAAAACTGGTGATTCATCAATGTAAACATGGACAAACATTTAAAACACAGAAAAGAAAAAAAAAAAGATATGTAATTCCCATAATGTCAAAATATTAGGAAGGATTTCTATACAATAAAAAGTAGCACAAATGTGGAATGGAATCCATTGGGATTTGGAATCTGGACTGCAAGGGAAGTTCCATGTCTCACATAAATAGAAATCAAAGAAGGAAATAAAATGGTGATGAAAAGAGTAACATACAAAAATAAAAAAAAGTGTCTAAATAAAAGCAATGGCATTAGATTCAGACGTTTGTATGACAAAGGCACAATGAAATCTTCAAAAGGGAACAACCAAAGGAAATAGAATGAAATAATGTTTGGGTGTGGTGAAAGAGGGTTTTATATATTTTTCTTCCTTTTTACAAGAGACAAAAAAAAACAAACAAACAAAACAAAACAATGCACATTTTTAAAAGATTAAAGAGTGTCACAAGAGGCAAAACTAATAATCACAGGCAGGGAGAAAAAAATTGTTTTTATTTTTTTTTAAAAATAATCAATTGTGTAATCAGTCATATAAACAAAATAATTTTTTTTTCATTTTCTTTATATTAAAGAGCATAGAAATAAACTACATGAGTCAGTTTAAAAATAACCATATAAAAAAAAAATCCTAATTGGTAAATTAAATCAGAATAACTTCACAATTGTATCATTCCTGCTTAATACAATAAAATTATTACTTGGAGTTATATAGAGCAAGATTTTAAAATTCATCAATTTTATATCTTAAAACTGTTGAAAGTAATCAAGTAAAAATTACCTGTCTAATGCATCTAATCTAAAACACATGATATCTAGACAAATATTATTTACTTTAAGCAAGCTTTTTTATCAATTAAGAGACCATGAAAAATATATTTGAGAATTTACCAATTTACTGTTACAACTGTCTTATAAAATATTTAAAAATAAAAATTTTGATGAAAATTATATCCTTCAAATATACTGCTACTAGAATCAAACTAAAAAAAAAAAGTAACTTTTAAAACAAAGTGTGTGACAGAAATAGCTCCCACATAATAGTAAGACATTAGTAGAGATGGTGTATTCATCGCTACTAATGTCTTACCATTATGTGGGAGGTATTTCTTGTCACACACTATCTTGTACTTATTGCAGAAAAGAGAAAAGAAAGCAAGCCTTTATGGATCAAGGGAGGTAACTAATAATGTATCACAAAAACAAGTCAATGAACCATAAAGTCACACAAACTATGAAAAGGAATACATTTTTCTTTTAACCAATATCTGATAATTTCTGTACTAAACTTTAACTACGGTGCTTATTGGTGTCTGCCATTATTTTGTAACTTTTCATCTTAGATGAGAACAACGTAGCTATTGCCTTAATAATATGCACTAATATTATTATTATCAACCTCGTCAATATTACAATCGATGATAAACCAATTAAACAAGTTTTACTATTCGGTGACCTAGGCTATAAGTTATTATGCAAAATGAAACAGTTGCTTTTCAACATAGGATCGCCGTTGAGAAGAATAAAGAATGACTTACATCAAACTAGATACATTATTACATCAAAAGTAAAATCTGTAACATTGTCTGTTGTTCTTCATGGAATTGAATGTGTCAATTAAACCTCGGGTATATGCAAGAAAATTGAAACCTTTCAAAATCATATCATGAGGTTTATAGCAAACTATAGGTTGTCAGATCAGATCAAAATTAAAGCACTTCTTGAGATAGATATTATGCCGATCATCAAAAGCATATGGTCATATAAAATGTATCATTGGAATTTGTTTCAAGGGTATGATAACGGGTAAAAGAAGTAAAGGGTGTTTCAATAACTTGGATTGATTTTAAATGTAAATTAAGTTTAAAATCAGTCCAAGTTATTGGAACACCCTTTAAAAGTAAGCAGCAATAATGATGGTATGAGAGTGTACATGAATGGTCAAGTACACGCACACACACATATATATGTGAAAAGTGTGTGTGTGTATATATATATATATATATATATATATATATATATATATATATATAATTATTTATATATTATATGCGTTGTACTTATTAGAAAGCGCTCAATATCAGAGATAGAGCTAACATATTTGGTTGGATTGATGTGAGTTTGTGACCCTGGGTTTCATGATTTTGCGATCGTTTTGTGATACATTATTAGTTACCTCCCTTGATCCATAAAGGCTTCTTTTTTTTTTTTTTTTTCTGCAATAAGTACAAGATAGTGTGTGACAAGAAATACCTCCCACATAATGGTAAGACATTAGTAGCGATGAATACACCATCTCTACTAATGTCTTACCATTATGTGGGAGGTATTTCTGTCACACTCTTTGTCTGACGATCGCAAAAGCGTGAAACCCAGTGTCACAAACTCACATCAATCTAAACAAACAAATATATATATATATATATATATATATATATATATATATATTTATTTATTCTGTGTATTTGTACAACAAATATTCTTTAGGGTAAATATTATTGAAAACAATAAAAATTCTACATTGATTAATTTTACCAATTGTTTTTACAAATTATGAAATAATGGCATTTCAGTGTGTGTGTATATATATATATATATATATATATATATATATATGTGGATCATAATTAATTTTAGGATTACTTATAAGAACAGTCTCATCCAATTCAGTTCTAAATTTGAATATCCTGTTCATAAAGTGTCCAACAATTACAATCGTTATACCGTCATCTTACATAAGATGAACATCAAGTTCCAAAACAAAATTTATATTATATAAAGCCTCACACACTTTAAGGAAATAAAAAGCACAAACTAGCAAGCTTGTTTTTGTTTCATCTCTGCTTTTTTAAAGACATTGCAATGCAGGGTGCAGAAAAGCAACACTTTGATCTGAAGCAAAGTGCACAGATACTGATGTAGAAGTGCCAATCCATACATAAATAAATCCCATCATTCATGACAGGTAATTTGCCAGTATTTATTAAAGCTTGAAAACTAAATATATATTAAAAAAGTAAATAGAAATGTAGTTAAGAAATTAGTAAAAAAAAAAGTGCGATTTTAAAACAAAAAACTTTTCATACAAATTTTGAGAAATTCACTGCAAATACATTAATTTTCCTTCTATCTCTCTCTCTCTCTCTCTCTCTCTCTATATATATATATATATTTGGGCAGCAACCTTTCTTTTAAACATCTTTCATTAAATATGGCAGACAAGGAAAATTTAATTAATTTTTTATTTAGTTTTTCCAGCATCCTTACATTTTCTCTACTCTCTTACTCTTACAAAATGGGAAAACTAAATAAAAATTAATTAAATCTTCCTTGTCTGCCATATTTAATGGAAGATTATGTATATTTATGTGTGTCTGTGTTGGCTGCTATAACAAGTTCATCTGCCCTTTATACAGACATAAAAAATTCACTTATTCATGACCTGATTGTATGATGGTATCCTTTAAAGCTTGAAAAATAAACATATATTAAAAACATTACTTTAAATTTTAAAAAGTACTTAGTAAAGATTGATTTGTTTTATTTTAATGGCATATCAACCCTTTGTGGTTTATTTTAAGCCAAGATATATTTTAGGACATAATTCTTTTTGTGGTTGGGGATTGAATAATGCAATAACAATGATTTTTTTACCGATACTTAGTAAAGTACAAAGTTATAAATAGTGAGAGTTTAAAATTAAATTGACAATAAAACTGTATGAACTTTGCATACAAATTCTAATAAATTCTCTGCAAATACATTTTTCTTTATATATATATATATATATATATATATATATATATATATATATAATGTGTGTGTTCTTACATTTCTGGGAATGCCTTAACTGTTGATTTAATAGCAACTCATATTAATGATTGCTACAATAAAATAAAAAGTAACATCAAATGGCCATTAAGCTGATGTTATGTCTGAAGAGACATTGTAAAGAGGATAAGGAACCAAAGTGGGTCTAATATCATTCTCTTTTCCCACATTTGAAATGAGCAGACATTTTGATGTGAACGTTTGATGTGCTAATGTAGATTGTAGTCTTTGTTCTTCAGAAATAATTGAGTCTTTATCAGCTGAACCAATCAGTCCAGCATTTTCTGATTGGTCAAAACTACAAGAATGCAAATGAAGAGAACATTTTGTTGAGTGACACGAGAAAATCATTTCAAAGCTGTACAGAGAGAAATATTAATAAAGCAAAAAGAAAATCCCTAAAATAAACTGATAGTCAAAATTTTCATGTTAGAAATTCTACATTTTTCAAATCATTAAAATAAAACAGATATTAAAGTTTTAATATTATCAAACCCTGTATTCTGAGGACATTAATGCTTGACTGAAAACTGCACATTTCAGATATGTTATTATACGTTGTTATAAAGGTTGTGTATTCTGAATTTCTGGGATAAGGAGTTACTATTATTTACATTATTTATAGTCAGACTTATCAAAATCTAATATTTTGACCATTGTACTCTCTAGCCATCTTCAGGTGTCTGCCAATCAGAGTAACATTCAGGAAATTTTGAACTGAACCTTTTATTTAAATTCACAGAGGTAGATTAGGAACGAGCCTCTTTTAACTTTGACAACATGGTGCAGCATAATCTTTTCTATCCCTCATATGTCCTTTTGTCAGGTAAAACTAAGCTTTTTGAAAACAAATTAATATGTTCTATCTGAATTTCTGAGATCAGAACATCATTATTTGCATTCAAACTAATGTCCTCATCTTCATTATTATCATGTTTCAGCCACTGTACTCTTCAGCCTTCTTCAGGTGTCTATCAATCTAAGTAACTGTCATAGCAATTTACCCATGCACGCATGGACTTGCCTAGCTATAAATAGGAGCAGGTACTGCCTTTTGGAGAGGAGAGTTTCAGCAGTCAGCTCTGACAGTTAGACTGAACATTCTTGCTGTAACTCTTTCGTTTGTATATGTTTGTATTACTGTTTCTGTTAATATATTTGTTTAACTCAATTCCTCTCTTTGTGTCTTTATTTCTGGCCCTAACAAGGCCACAACAGTAACGTTCAGAGAATTTTGAACAGGACCCTTCATTTAACCTATGCGTGTAGACTTCTCATTCTGTAGGGATATCTCATATTTTTTTAGTACTATTCAGTTCTTGTTCACTTTGTTTCCTCTGAGTCTGAGCCTAGTGGATTAAGGCATTGGTCTGCAAATTTAGTGGCATAGTAATTATGCGTTTAATCCCTGGGCCAGGTTGTACAAAGTCAGAATCAGTAGAAATAGATTGAGCAATAACTGAGCAATACGAAAAACAAACAAAATGAGATAACACAAGACATGGACAGTGAAGCACAGTCAACTCCAGTAGATTAAATGAAGGGCTTAGTTCAAAATTCCCTGAAGGCTACCTTGACCAACAGGGATCTGAAAATGTTTAGAGGGAACAAGTGCTCAAATATAGTAATAACAACAAAGATGAGAACATTTGTCCAAACAGAAATAAGATATTGTTTTTAATTTTTTGGTATTTTTGATGCACTATTTTTTGCTTAGATATTTTTTGACCATCCTCAAGTTTGTGATCCATTTGGAAAAAGGCTATATTAAAATAAGGAACTGATACTAATCTAACAATATATGGAAACAGTAGTATAATGTGGATGGGGCCAGAGGGACAACTCCCCTAGCTGCTAATTTTTTTACAGTGGCTGCAAAAAAGGTTGAGAAAATATGTAGAAAACTAAAATTTAGAACAACTCAACACTCAAGAGAAAGCATAATAGTTTAAATTGCCATGAGCACTCAAAACCTGCCCTATGCCACTGTGGAAGCATTAACACATTTTAGTCCAGAGCAAGCTGCTTAAATAAAATATATTTCTGAATATCATCAGACTTATGTAAGTCTAAAATAGAAAGAATTCGTAAAAACTCTTCATAAAAAACTTGAAACAATAATTCAAAATATTTTTTATATTTGAAATAAACTTATTTACTTACAAAAAATCATTTTTCCTCTATCATGTCTGAAGCTATATTTATGAGTCATTGTTAGATAATAATTTGAATTTTGTCTTTTCTATAGAAACTAATTTTCTATTCAGATTAAAGGAAAAATCATAAAATGAAAAATTTAACTATATCAATAAATTAACAAAGATATAGGTACCTATATAGTAAGTAAATCCTATTTTTGACATAATTACCTACCCACATACATACTATATTTTTATATAACTTTATTTTCTAACCAATAACAGACAATATTGGAAACATAACCAAAATTTTCTACAATACAATACACAAGTGCCTATTTGTTAGAAATTATCATCACCATATAAAATATTTGACCAATCAAAGAAAACTAACTCCCTATTTTTCTCGAGCCTATATTTGGGAAGAAATTCTCATAAAAATTCACTGATTTCTCCAAGCCAAACATGTGAGTAGAGGTGCGTGACTGTCTCCACTCTGCGGCTATTTAGATTTTTCTTTCTGCTACAGCGGATGTTAAAAGAAACATATTGGTGACTTCAAACAAATCAGCTACAACAACAACAGCTTGGACAGTCTGTGAATCTTCATTAATAGCCAGTTGGTGACTTCAAACAAACACTGTTAGTGAATTTTTGCTAACAATAAGTCTTTTCTCAACCACAGCTTATTACAGAGAAACAACTATTTGAAAGTCATTTCTAAACTACAGTTTTTCAGTAAACCAATTACCCAAAGATTCAACTCAGGACGACATTTAATACATTTTAACTATTTTGAATTCATGTATATATGTTTGTAAATACAATATATTTAACAGACATACCAATATTTTCTGAATTTCTATTGTATTATTGTTTGGAACTCAGATGTTCAGATTTTTAATATAAAAATCTGGACAACTGATTTTTCTATGCCCACCGTGTATGTAATGATTACCAGCTTTGTCTAATGGATAAATCTGATAGTGTAGTAAGTTTATTCCTCACTGGATGCTTTGCTAAGTGACCTTGTGCCAGACTGAGCCTAAACCATTTAGGGTGCCCATAATAAGGTGGTATAATAAGGTGGCAAGCAAACTCATCTAGCAGACCAGTTTGCTAATGTATTAAAGTGTATTTAATCTTCACTTGGTGCTCCTTTATTTGAGCCTTATGCCAGTCTTGACCGGATTTGTAACTTATTGTGCATTGCTGAGCAATCTTGTTGTGGAGATAAATTTGCAGTGATATGAAAGTAACCAAACTACTGCCTTTAGGAGAGCATCATAAAAAGAACAATGTATTGCGTGCATGAAAGTACATGAAAACTGATTTTTCAGTAGTAATTTTTAGTGATTAATTTAGAGCTACATTGGTTAGACCTGATGGCTTTGATAGAAGTTGGGTCCTTCAAAGAACTTGCTAACAAGCATAACTCACAATACTACAAATAGGTGGGAGGTGGAGTAATGTTTTTGCTCAGTATTCAAAGCTGTAAAATCATGTCCTTTCAAAGTTAATGATGGTATTAAGATAAATGGTAAGAATTATTTTAACTACTTGGACAATATGATTTTTATTCTTGTGTGGCAACAAGAAGCTTAAAGTGAAACATATATTCATGCAAGATAATGTTCCTTGATATTCTACAAAATTTACTATAGTCCACCTTGCCAAAATTGCTCTCCGCCTCTCCAGACATTAATCCAATTAAAATTTTTGGTCCATCATTGAAAGAAATATATAAGAACAGATAAATATATTTAAGCAAACAAAGATATTCTTCAGCTTTTATCTGCCTTTGATATACCTTTAATATACCTTGAGAGAGTTAAATTTGCCAAACTTCCTTTTTTTTTCATTCAGCATTGCAAAAATTTCTTCTGTTTCTTTCTGATTGTTACCAACAATCAAAAAAATCCTTCAAAACTGAATACTAAAAATATTATTCCTTATTCTCAGCTCATAATTCAAGCAAAATAAGTGAATTTCAAAATGGGAAATCAAAAATAAAGTTTTAATATATAAAAAATATAAGGTAGGATAAATTTTTGTATTCCCAAGTTGAATTCTTTTTTGCAATAATTTCAACAAACATTTTAACATTTTAATTCTTGAACTTTTTCTTCATTTTCCCCTGTCTGTTCTCTATATAATTAAGATGTTAGTGACATATTTATGGACAGACTGTTCAGTGAATGTGACCTCCTATTTTATATTCAATGTGTACTTTTAAGTTATCTCAGAACATGTCTGCATTCTGAGGAACCAAACAGATCTTTTATGTGTCAGGTACTTTCAGGATATGAGTAATCATGACTCTCCACAACTTTCTATCCTTTGTAGCTCTAAGCAATGTTTGTCCCCTTTACTATCTCTCCGAGTTCCTACACAACCTAATCTGGTTAGTTATTTATTGTTTCCTTCTTCTTTCACCATATCTTTTGAATGTTAAGCTCTCTGAGCCATTTTTCCTCATGCCCAAGAAAATTCAATTGTTGCTTTATGATTCTAAGTATCTTTTTTTTTCTCATTTTCCTTAAAACTTCCTCATTGCTCAAATATTCTATCGATGGTATTCTCAGCATCCTTTGGTAGAACCACATATTTGTTGCCTCAAGTCTCTGCTTCATTTGTGAGGAAACAGCCAACACCACAGACTGAATGCTGAAACTTGAAAACAGCCGAATATTGCAAAAATTTGTCTTTAATCATAATTGTTTCTGTTTTCCTTCTTTAAACCATTTTCTAAATTTTTCTAAAAATTATTTCAACTTTGGTAAAAAAATGAAACCAGGTTTACCAACATTTTTTTTTTATATACATGTACACAATAAAATTGATTTCTTTTAAAAATTAATTTTAATAAAAAAAAAAAATTAAGTAGACATTTTGTATTATGAATAATGCTTTTCTCAAATTCTTTAAGCAAACTGATTCGTTCTTTTCATTTGTACATTTTTCATTTTTTTTTACAATAAAATGGCAAAAAACTTAATCTGAAATTTTCTTGTTTTCTTTTCAAAAGATACAAAATATTTCTGCCAGCAAATTCCACAAATCTCAAGGATTTGCGATAAATCTAAAGCTCTTGACCATCTGTGGAAATTTACATGGGAAAGAAAATAACTATGCAAAGATATGGACATGATTTCCATTAGTTACACAATGTGAATAACAAACACAAAAACAAACTGTCCAAATGACACAAAGGGAGATAAGCCACTTCCTAAACGTCCTGATGACTTGATAATAAAAATCAATTAGCAATTTTTTTGTTTATTTTTTCCCCTTCTTGCTTAAGCAATGGCCCTCACAGTAACGGAACAAATGAAGAATAAAAATAGTATCTGACAATGGCAAGACATACATACAAAACAGTCTGACTTGATTTGATATGTGGTCTGAGAAAAATATAACCGTAAACAGCAATGAAAAATGTCAATACTGATGGCTAAAGAACTGACTATATATCTCTGCTTGTCTACATGCATATATAGCAAACAATGGCTAGACTGAGTCTCCTGAAGGTATTATAATTTCATATGAAAGGTAAGGAAAATCTGTCAAGTTTCTGATATTATAAAAAACTTTCTCTTAAGAATACAAATAAAAAGAAAACACTGAAAAGATTTTTATTCTAAACCAAAAGTTATTTAATTCTATAGCAAAAGTGTAAATAAATGACAGAGATGTAGACATATGATTATAAGAGTGAAACAATAGTTTTTGTGCAAAAATATTACCCAGATATTAAAAAAACTTAAAAACACTTATACACAGTAAGGAGCATACCAAGTGATTGGATACAAACATTTTTCAATCACTCAAAAACCAATTAGATATAAATTTCAGAACGGTTTCTAGGAAACACTTCTTTTTTTCACATAAGGAGTGTTTTGGCTCACTCAAACAGATGCTTTTTAGCTCGTCACCAAATGTCCCAATGTGACACTGAGTAAAGAACATTAAACATGTTCAGTGTAATCAAAATATTTCAACACTGTATAGACAGTTTTTATTGTAAATACATCTACTTTCTAAATATAATGCCCAAACTGTTTTTCCTTATACAGATGTAGGGCTTTAATAAACATAGTATCAGCAGCAGCCCTGGGATTATAAATACAATACAAATCCTTAAGGTAACTCTCTCCCAGTTTTCCTCCTTTCAAAGTGTGTGATATGAACTTTTTCTACTGAAGCAAAAAGAGCTGTGGATGGCTCACGCACAAACACCCCTACACAGGCAAGTCACACTCAAATACATTCATTAACAATTTTTGTTGTGTATGTTGTGTTGTGTTGTTTACTTCTAGGAAAAGAAACTCTTAAACTTTTCTTTTGTTGATTCTGTTTTATAAATGTTAGTTTGAATTGCAAATCAATTAGTGCATGTACTTTTTCACCACCATTATTTCATGTAAAACAAAGTGTTCTTGTATAAAACCTTACACATTTATTTTTGAAGGAACCAACACACTATACAGACTTTCGTCATAGAGTTATCTCAGATTCTTATATTTAACTTACAACTTGTACATATCGATCTTGCATGTCTCATATTTCTTTAATGTTCTCAATACTTTTGGTGTTCGCATAGATTAATGGTGATTAAAATATAGAAAGAGGCATGTCATGTTCAAATTACAGCTTTGGCCATTGTGTTCACTTTTATACAAATACCCTTGAAAAGATATGAATCCATCTCTTCCAGGTAGGTTTTAATAACTGGGTAAACTGAGCTCTCTAGCTTTGGTTGGCAACTGGTCTAGGAGAATAACAACTTTGAATCCAAAATTGTTGTTAGTAATACAACCCGGTAAAAAAACTATTTGCCATAGAAACCACAGCAGCAGCACCTAGTGTAGTGAGGCTGTAACCCTATACTTCACTGGAAATCTACAAATCTTCCCTCAAATTAATAGCAGAGGATGCTGGGCCCGCAAGCAATGTTTGGCAACCAGTCTAGCAGGAGGACAATTCTAAATCCAAAATCAGTTGAGAATAGGACTAACAACTTGACCACATAAAAATATACTTGCTATAGAATCAACAGTAACACCACCTAAGGAATCTACAGGGTTAACATCAACACATTCCGCAGATTAACTCACTATGCATTCACTTTTTACCCCAATTTGTATTTATATACAGTTATCAGTGACATAAACAAAATACATATAACACTTTCAGAAGTCAGGGATTAATTTGATACTGTATTTATATTACAAATAAGCCCCCCTTTTAGAATGATAAACCATAAATATGTTGGATTTTGGTAATTGCTATGGGTAGAGAATGGTGTAAAACAGTGGTTCTCAATTTTTTTTTCTCTGGGATGCATTTTCAGAATAAAAATTTTATGTGATAAAAAGTACATTTAAGAATTAAAAAAAAAACAGAGGGTTACAGGGACTTAACTGCAGATTTGAAATCAACATTTTCATTGATAACTCTCTCCTTAAATTTGCAGACCCTAGTTACTATATTCTTAATACTTAATATAAAGCAAAAATATCACAGTGATAAAATCAGTCAATAATTATTTATAACTATTTATACTGGGATTCATGCATGCAATTACAAATAATCTATAATCATGTTTTAAATTTTGAAATCATATTTATTTTTGATATATGAATTTTTTGAAACTGTTTCTAAATCTTTAATTGTCTTTCAATCATTCTGCCTCACCTGATATCCTCTTTCACTGCACTGTTTGGGAACCACTAGTGTAAGGAATGCTAATCTACAAAAATTGTTCCCAGAAATTCTTTTCTATTATTTACAAGCCGACAGTTAACCTAGATACAAATAATTTCTTGGGCTGATTTTAGGGGAAAAATTAGATTGATATACCAGTAATGGGTAAACAATAGCTAGTTCTAAGATATATAATGTGCAGCACTTGTCTGAATCCTTTTTCTATCACAGTTGATGAAAAAGATAAGGAAAAAATTCTGGCCATTAAAATTATTTTCTGGCTATGAATTATAACCAAATTCAATGTTTATGATTAGTAAAAAAAATATTTAAGAACTTAAATCCTAATTTTAATGCTAGATTTTAGCAAAGCATTTTTCTTCAGGAAGGAATGGTGGGCAACAGATTTAAAGTATTCCCTGGTCAGGAATTGATGCAGAGGATTGTTTATGTCTTGTGTCTCTCAAATATATAATGTTTATCATATGTAACTCTGACATTTAGCAAGTTTGGCCACCCTTGTTATATGCCAACAAATATATTATTTTTTGGGAGTTGTCAAAGAAAGAAGAAAATCATTCTTAAGTAGTGTTGACTTTATTTACAAAGTTGACAGGGATAAATAAAGAAAAAGAAATATTAAAAGTTTTTATATATATTTTTTTTTGATTGACACAAGATATTAATGAAGATTGATCAGAATTTCTGGAATATCATCTATAATGGCAAATATATATTTTTTGGCTGTGTAATGTAGCAAGTTGTCAATATATTTATTTTTGATTCATCATGGATAAATAAATGTTACACTCTTAACAACCAGTGAAATCAAATGTAGATGTTAGAGAAGTGATTCTCATTTCCATGCCACTCTAAAACAAATGAAAAGTTGCAAGTCTTTTGATGACACTCTCAAATGAGGAATAATTTGTCCTGATAACTCTGCTTCAAGAAATGCTAGAAAGTTAAGTGAGATATATACCAATGATAAGTGTATAAAAATGAAAAAAATTGAAAAATATAAGCAGTAAATTGCTGATACCCACTGAAAAATGCATGGACAGTTCGACATACAAAACCCTGGAGTCAGGATGCTGAAGGTAACACATCAATCAGATATTTGATAAACTTTTACTCATATTAATCTTTAATATATATATATATATATATATATATATATATATATATATATATATATATATATGTTTTTTTAATTGAAGTTTCAGTTTTGAAACATGGGAATTTCAATGTTGCAATGGTAATATATTTTTAAAAAAAAACAATTATGCTCTACTGTTGTATTGAGCACTGTTTTTTAAAATCAGAAATAAATGCTAAGAACACTGAATTATAAATCTCATTGTTCTCTTATATATATATATATATATATATATATATATATATGTGTGTTTAAAAAAACACACATAAAATTTCAATTTGACCATTTATACAATGTCACCTTCAGTGAGTTGAAATTAATTCCATCAAATATGAGAATGCCAAAATTAAAAACCAGTTGCATAACGACACACAGAGCGATCGTCAAAATGAATGTTGTATAATTCAAGAGTACTTGGGAAGAAAAAATAATATAAAATGGTAGTTAATATGAATTTTGACAAATCTCACAATGAAATAAAAGAAGTTATTTGGAAATTTGAAAGATTTAATAAAGAAATTGATAGACAGTAATTGTCCATATTATTTAACAAAACATATTTGATATATATATATATATAATATTCTAAAAAACTTACAAAAAATAACTTATATTTATATATTCATCTTTTCAAGATGAATATATAAATATAATCATGAAATGTTGTAACTGAGATGAATTTTTAAGGATATTCTTGACTTATATATATGCACAATAGAACTAGATAGGTTTGCCTATCATCATGTTCACACTCCCCCCTGGTTTTTTAAACAGGAATAGAGGTTTATCCCTTGTTTCTTGTTTAAGATTGGGGTTCCGGTTCCTTCTAAAGTTTTTTTATTCTCTTTCACTCCTTGCGTTTTAGTGGCATTATCGCCTTGGTTGAGGTGAATTGATTAAAAATAAATGTATATATAATTGTATCAGAAGTAATTTAAGTTCACAATACTTATCAGAGGTTGACTAAATGTTATATATAGATATATATATATATATATATATATATATATATATATATATATATATATGAACATTTCTTCGATTTAACCAGTAGAGAAGACAATATTTATGAATAAAAAATGACAATAGGAAAACTGGTAATTGCTGACACGTTTCGTCAAATGTGGACTTTTTGTATTTTGCTTTGATAAAGTCCACATTGGACGAAACGCGTCAGCAATTACCAGTTTTCCTATTGTCATTTTTTTTTTCATAAATATATATATATATATATATATATATATATATATATATATAATTACTTATTTAAAAAAAAATTTATAAGATAAATATGTTATAAAATCATTTTTTAAACTTTTAAAACCATTTATTTTACATTAAACATCATCACTTGATAAGACACCGAAGGTGTTGAAACAAAATGGCTATTTTTGTAGTGAGTTTATGACATATTTATGTTATAATTTTTTTTTTTAAATAAATAATTATATCTGCTCTACTCTGTATTGAGCACTCATTTAAGAATAGTAATTGTTGGTTATTGGAATTCATTCCATATACACCAATTATATACTTGTATATGTATGCACATGTGTTGCACTTATTGGAAAGCACTCAATTTCAGTGATAGAGCTAACATATTTAGTTGGATTAGTTCAAATCACAACAATCCAACTAAACATATATACACATGCACACACATACATACACAGCATGTGGTAAAAATCTGGCCTTTTTTTCTAACTGAGATGGATAGAACAACATGGAGCAATTGTGTGGCCTTCATGATCACCAGGTCTAACACCACTAGATTTTTTTCTTATGTGATGTACTGAAAGATCTTGTTTACAGACTAAAAGCCAAGAACAAATCTTCAATTAAAACAAGCAATTTCTGATATATTTTCTGGAATTAGTGTAGAAATGTGTCAAATGCTCTGTAGAAGTGTTGCTGATTGGATTCAGCATTGTATTGAACATAGAGGGGAGGATTTTGAACATGTTAAATATTTAGTCATAACAAATCATGTTTTGATGTGACAGTACTGATAAATTCTCTTAAACTATTGTAATTTATTTTTGTTCAATAAAAGAAAAATGCTTACCACACTGTATATATATATATATATATATATAAAAAGAGTGTGTAGGTAGATTATAAACTGTGGTCATTGATTTTTAAAGTCCATACATTTATATTAATATATGATCTATCCTCAACATTTATCACTCTTTTACCATTAGTATAGCACACTTATATATATATATATATTGAGAGAGACTGGTAGAGACAAGTTGCTACATCAGCAACCCTGATTATTTTGCACAACAAAAATGTGTATTTCAGTATAATTTCTTTCCTTGATAATGTACTCAATTCAGGAGTGGATGTTAATTACATCAATCAAAGTGAAAGTTTCAGATCATTGATTCTATTTATTTAATAAATTTCTGTAAATATTACTATACAGAGATTAATGCTATAGTTTATATAAGTGAAATTTAAATCATCCAATTTAGTCAGATTAAAACCATTGAAATCAAACAATTAATAAAAAAAATGATTTTCATTAAGATAATTTCAATTTTGCTTTAAAAAATTGTTTAAATATTTTTTATATATACAACTAAATTATTAAAATATTTTTGAGTACACTTAATTATTATTAATGCTAATTTATTCATGCTGGTGTTTTTCATGAATGGGAAATTAAATTTAATTTGATAAAATTGGAAAAAAAGAATAATTATGTGCTTTAATTTTGTCACGCACGCACAAACTGATATGTTAATGGAATCACTGTACTCATCCAAAAAGAATGATGAAAATTGATTTTGATAAATTTAAGACATTTTCAAGTCAATTTCATCATTATACAACAAAATAAACCTTTGTTTCATAAAATTTAATTTTACTATTTTTCATTTTTATAACGAAATTCTAAATTTTTAAAATAGCAATTTTTAACACTAGATTATTTTTTCATGATACTAAATAAAAAAAAGAAAAAATTCCCTAGTAAAAAAGAACAAAAAAAATTAAAATGAGATTATCTGTTTACCGCTTGAGGGGGGGGGAAATGGCTACAGAGTAAAATTGCAAATAAAAATTTACACAATGTGTCGAGTATAACCTAAGGGAAATAACTCGAAATAGAGTAAGAAATCGCGCTACGCCAATTTGATTATTTCCCTTGAAAAGCTTTCCGTCATCTGAGGACAACTGCATTGTAATTTTCCCCCTTGTTACATTCTGATCGAAATTTGCGTTTCGCTTTTATTTAATCTCAGCTTCTGGGTGAATTTGGGAATATGATTCTTTATTTTATGTTGATTTCTGAATGATGATAATGTTTGTATTATTATTATCAGTTAGTAAAGGCAAAAAAAGATAATATATGAGAAAAATAAGAATGTGTTCTTCAGTAAGCTACAATGTAAGATTGGAATCTACGGATAAATATCCTTTTTCTTTCTTATATAGGAAACATATATTGCATTCTGTTTGATGGAACAACATCTGTATGTTTGGATTTTTTATTTTTTAAGATGTCATTGAAGGGCATTTAGTAAAATAATATCTATGAGAAGTGGAGGTCTATTTTGCAAATAAGACTGGAAAAGAAATTTTAGAATCATCACAGAAAAATTTTAGACTTTCTTTACAATGACTATTATTGCTTGTTTGATTCTAAATCAACACATTTTTTTTTTTTGCCAATGCTTATTGTATAGAGTAATATAGACATGATTATTTAGTTTTTATTTATACTTTCTAAAATTCAGTGATTCACATTTTTAAAGACACATACACACAATGATTATCTTTGGTAAGTTTAAAAACTTATATGTAGAATCACCTATTGTTGATCACAAATTATTAGAATGTCTGATGATTGTTTTATTTTTGTTTATTAATTGTGCAACTGCACCAAGAGATGTTGTCATGCTTTTAGTAGCATATGAATTTTTATGGGGGTTGGTTCCTTGCTTAATGCTCATGATGAACTGCTTAAAGACTAAAGGAATGTAGTAATATACAATATAATGGCCAGCTCCTACTTAATTCAGAGCATACCAGTCTGTGAAGATGGCTAGCATTTATGTTAAAGTGAATGCAACAGAATATGTGGGAATTTGAACTCTGCTACCCAATTCTATTTTCTGCACAAACAGCCTTGTGTTCTCATCATCCATAAACATATACACTAACAGCAAACTGTATATTAGAACCGTTGATTGATATGAAAATATTACGAAATCAAATAAAATAACTGTGTGAAGGAATTCTAAAAAAATTATTTATATATATCTCAGACTATTATTTTATTTAATTCAAAGGTAATTCTAATTAAATATAGGTTATAACTGATTTAATCAAATTGAATGTTCAATATTCTGAAAACAGAGCTGCATATAGTGTAAATCTAACATTTTGAGATCTTATTATAAATGGTAACAGAACCAATCATCAGACACTTAATATTAAATCAGTTCTATTTTTCACCTGTATCTGTACTTATGAATAACAACTACCACCATCCCAACACACGTTATTTTTTTAAAAATTCAATTCCATGAATTTTCATGTGTTTGTGTTTTGTAGGTGCTGTCTGCTTCAGTCTACTCCTCATTTAAGTAGGGAGGGTGCTAGTTATCTGTCACAGATACAAGTCTGCACAAATAATAGAATTGCCTTAATCTGAAGTGACTTATGATCCACAGATATGCTTGGCATGTTTTTAAAAAGATTAAAAACAAAGTAATATTTATACTATATATTTAGGCAGCAAGTATTCATCCAAACAATTTTTATTAAATTCAACAGATAAGGTCTGTCTGTTTCTTTTTTTATTGTATTTTTTCAATTCTCAAATAAGATGTTGTATATTAAGATCAAAATTGTGGATAAAATTTCTGAAGTTCATATTTGTTCCGTTGTTTTTGTTCAAGTACTTTTGACTATCTCAGTCATTACCAAGAACCATGTGCTTGTCAGTATGGTAGGCAATATTCTGTTTGCTACATCCTGGTAGTTTATAAAAAGTTGAAGGTTTTCAATCTGTTTAAAGTGATATCTTGTGTAATGGTTTAAAGTATTGTGATCACATTTCTTTTATTGTGTATATTAAATATATATATATATATATATATATATATATATATATTATAATATAACCAAATGTGCTGAATGGAATTAAATTGCTGGCAAAGAAACTCACTAAGTATAATAATATCAATACTTTTGAATATTTCATTTAAACTAATATATTCCTTTGGATCTTTTCAACCATGTTTTATGGTTTTACTTAAATAGTTACACTTATTATTTAACAACATTTTTTTCCATATATGAAATATGCAATTCTGATTTGCTTTTATTTTTAAGTATGTAGGTAATCATGATTACCAGATGGGTGGGTTACTACCCAATCTACTCTGCTGTTTAACCTATATGTAGTGGGGGAAGGAGAGAACAGACAGATGTATGCCTTTTGCAAGTTTATTAGATTAGTTGCAAAAGGAATCGGCAAACCATTGCACTATTCTGTGTTGAATGTCAACACGAACCACAATTGTGAGATGGAGCGGAGTGTTGACTATAAAGGTGGTGCTAAATGTGCTAACTGAATAGATGAATGAATGATTAGATTAGTACAAAAGTAAATTCAACAGACTAACGTGGAATTTGAACTTGGTTTGTCAATTTTGCTTTCTATGTTGATGTCTTCTAGAGTTGTACATTTGCCAAACTTCTGTTTATTTAGTCTGGGTGTTAAGAAATTTATTATTGACTAAATAGCATTGAAAGGCAGAGTAATGTTATTTCTTTTTAGTGTTTTTGTTTTACTTTATCTTTCACAAAGGATTTAGAAATAAATCCCAGTATGCTACCGTGACAATTATATTCCTTTTATCTATTTTCAAATGTAGCCTACTTAAATCTAATAGAGTAAAATATTTTTTCTCACTGGATTCTGCTTTGTTGCACACATTCTCCAAAGTCACTCATCCATTACAATGTTTCTGTGTTTTTTTTTTTTGCCTACACACTTATCTGAATGTTGTCAATTCTTATTCTTTGTTTCCTCCTGTTAGTCACAATTATTTAACTCATCCTGATTTTTCTGTTTATTTGCCGGCAGTTTATTTCCTTTCAGAAAATCTAGTTGGTATTCAAGACAACATAAAAATCAAAATTGTAGATGCTAATTTCAGGAAGGAGACACATCCAAATCCAGCAGCATCTTTCCTATCCCCCCATATACCCTTTTGGTAGATGAAACTAAGCTTTTTAATCATCATTTTGCAAGCAAATTAATATTTTCTGCTTGAATTTCAGGGATAACACATTGACTCACAATCAGATTAAAAACCTCATTTTGTTGTTATTATCATAATATGCCCTTTGACGTTTTTCAGGTATCTGTCAATCAAAGTAATATTTAAGGAATTTTGCACTGAACCCTATAGTATTTAAAGCATTGGCTTGTGAATTTGCTGACATTGTAATTGTGAGTTCAATCCCTGGGTAGAGTAGTACAGACTCGGACTGGGACAATGAGTACAACA
The DNA here is from genome assembly GCA_963932145.1 of Acanthosepion lycidas. Classification (NCBI taxonomy): domain Eukaryota; kingdom Metazoa; phylum Mollusca; class Cephalopoda; order Sepiida; family Sepiidae; genus Acanthosepion; species Acanthosepion lycidas. The sequence goes on along the minus strand of OZ010594.1, from coordinate 58,026,787 downwards.
TGAGATATTCTAGACGTGGAACTGGAACAATCTACCTCCATAAATGAAATAAAAGAGTTCAATCCAAAATTCCATGACAGTTATCTAGATTAACAGACAGCTGAAGAAAGCCTGAGGATGCAACGGATGAAATGCTGTGACAGTAACAACAAAGATGAAAATATTAGTCCACCTGATTTAATATAAATTAATATTTGTCTATGAAATGATTAAGTGTTACAGTTATTAAATTTAATTGTCACTTATTGATCAATACGTTTTTTATTTTTAAATCCACTGAATATTAGGTGTTGATGTACTGTTAGACATAATCAAATATCATAATAAAGTATAAAGAAATTAAAATATGTCACCAAAAAATTTCAATAAAATACTAGAAAGCTTTTTGGATCACTGGGATTTTTTTTTTAATTGATATTAATGGAAAAAAACAATTTTTTTTTTTTTTAAATATATATTTTTTAGATATTTTCAATGATAAATTTTGAAAGGTAAAAATTTTTTTAAGAATTCTTATATTTTCAATCTTTTGATGAACCATTAGCAACATAATTTAAAATAAAAATAATTTTAAGTCTTAAAAATCAAAAGCTTCTTTTACAAATAAAATAAAATAAAAATATATTTTGACGATTTTTTTCTGGAAATTAAAATTTAAGACACGAAGGAGAAAATGTAAAAATATGACATTGATTATGATCTTTGTTTAAAAACATGATTATTTCTAACATAAACCTGGTTAAAATGCATGAGTTTCAATCGCACAAAATTTACGCAGCTTTTATAACAATAAAAACATCTGTGTGGGCGCAAGCAACGTAATACTTCTCTCCAAGGGCATTAACTTTTACATATTTGAAATGAGTTATTGCCCTTTATATCGTTCGTAGCCACGTGAAATCAATGCGTTCGTTGCTATAGCAAAATTTTATGACTTCTATGCAAAAACGATGATCATTGTTGCTGTTCGAAATTTATTTCTAATATTCGGATAAATGAAAATGTTGAAAGCAAGCAGCTATCTACAGGAAAAAAAAATCACCGATAGATTTCTATGACAGTTTTACGGTTATATTCTTGGTTAGCTAATGATCCTGCGTTATAAAAAAGAAATGAAATGTAACCATTTGAAAACTTTTCAAAGAGCTTATAAACCAGTATTTTTGCAATTATTTATTGTTTATATGCCGCCAAAAATATTTTACCTAATAGATAATCTGAACTGTATTTGTTACTGAAACTGAACTCTATTTGTTACTGTATCGGAAAATTATTCTGAATTATTAGAGATTACTGCCATCATGGCAGTATATAATCTCTAATTCAGAATTTCATAAAAATTAATTTTCTGATATAATATACAGTAACAAATAGAGAGAATAAATATTCTCTTTTATAAGATTTAGACAAGGAAAAAAAATTGTTCTTTGGCAAATTTATGTGTAATTTTAAAATTAGTCTGAAATTATTTTTTTGTTTGTTTTTTTTTTTTTTAAACATTTCAAGTGATAATGTCACTAAGACACAAGAGGTTACTGACAGTGAAAGCAAATGAGAAGACTTTAGTGAGGAGAAAGGAAAATAAAAGAGCAGGTTTCAGCAAGACAGAAAATGGCAATTGATGTTGTATTTAAATTTTTGAAGATCATAGGGATGCAAGAAACTGGTAGTTTCACAGGTGATAAAAATACTAAAATAGAACCTGTGGTTATATCTAGCTAATTCAACAGTAAAATGATAAAACCTAGTTGCCAATCAAGTAACACGCTTAAACTCATACGGTCAAAGTACCAAGGAAGAGAGCTCATTAGAATAACTGCCATGACAACAGCTACAGAAAAAAAGATGGAGAGAAACCAAGTCACAGTGATGGGAAAGTGACTGAAGTCGAGATTCCAGATTAGGACCAATACCAAAAGATATTTAAAAATAAACGTACATCAAATAAAATAAAGATGAAAAATGAGAATTTATGATTTCTGTTAACATGCCAAATATTTTTAAGTAAGCAGACCAATTAAAAATTTTAAAAAATGCTGTGAGATTAATAATATGTTGATGTAAACCAATATTTTTAACATCAATTACAAAGAAAGTGAAGTCACTGTAATAACAAATTTCAGTCGATTCATATCTATTTATTTATCTGGTTTATGGCCATATCACGCAGAAACACCAGTTCTCGTACAATTCATTGAAGTTAAGCAACATTGAGACTTGTCAGTATCTAGTTGGGTGACCACTTGGGAATGCCAGGTGCTGTACACTTGGGTGTGTGGAATAACTGATAATGGAATTGAAAATTGGGAGAGCTGAGTTATCCACTTATTCTCACCCACACCCAGCTATTGTTTAATTAGTAGAACTTATATCAATAAAATTACCTCCCCAAAATCTTCTTAATACCTAACGTTCTTTTCTGGCTTTAAATAACGTTTCTAAGCTGTAAATATCAATTCAATCAATCTGCCTCAGTTTATTTCTGTCTGAGTCTATTTCTTTTGATCGATATCTGTCTTTTTCTATCTATCTCCCTATTCCTACATATCATTCTATATCAGCCTATTCTTATCTATTTAAACCAAAGTTATCAAAGTTAGTGAGGTAACTAATAGTATCATTATGATAAACTGCTTGTAATTGTATTAATTTACATTGTAGCAAATATCATTATATCACGTTTTTTTTTAAACTGGCAAAACAACATTCATGTTGCTAAAATGTAATACACTGCTGATTATAAAATCTTCACTTATCAGATATCAACATTTTCTTTGTTTCCTTTTTTATATTTTGAAGAATAGTTATTGTTATTATTTTTAGTATTTTGCCGCTGAGAAGTGCCAAACTAATTCTATTGAACTAAGTTAACCTTTCTTGAAATAAACGTACACAATACACATAGTGAAACTATTGTGATAACCAGTGACTATTGTTTAATCATTAGAAAGATCAAGAGTCACTCAAGGTAGTGGGTGACTGAATGAAGTTGAATAAAAGAATAAGTTATATGTTTAATAAAAAACAAACAACTTTTACACTAGAAAAAAAACAACTTTATTCTCTATATAGTGTAGTACCTTAATAAACATAGTACCATTGCAGCCTTTAAAAAACATTCTTAAAGAATCCTAAAAAGTTTATTTCTATCTACTACACACACACTTACACAGGTAAGTCATTCTCAAATACATTCATTAAAAATTTTCATTGTCTATGCAATTTACTTTGAGGAAAATAAATTCTTAAAATTTCCTTTTGTTAATTTTGTTTAATAAATGTTATCTTTCACTGCAAATCAATCAATCTTTGTTATTTTGTGTATGTACCTTTTCACCATGATTATTTTATGCATTGTAAAATATTCTTATAGATTAATTATAGCAGTAGCCAACACACCAAAATAGTTTTTCCTTTCTCTTTGTTTTTAAAACAGTATGGAAAAAACATAACCAGCTCAAATAAATAAATTTCCATATTTCATACAAATGCTTGCTTTTACTTCACTCACTAACATGAGATGTTATTAGTATAAGCCTAATGTCCAGATAATGTTCTCTAGCCAGAGGTGAACCAGACATAAGGAAAGAATGAAACTTCTTTGCTTTCAAGATGGGATCAGGATAATAAGAGAAAATAAAATTATCATGTAACCTTTTTATTATCATGATCATCATTATTATTATGTTGGTATCACACATTGACAGAGGCAACAGAAATTCTGTTCTTGAGGTATAGTGTTAATACAACTCTTCAAAACTCAAGAACATTTTAGAGAATACTTGTATAATAAAGGATGGCAGATTTCTGCTATTTCAAAATCTTGGTCTCAATCCCAATTTTCCTCAAGTTTCTAAGTAGCATTCAATGTACACCCATTACTACAAAATTACTCATCAATTATGCTTCATAGTTCCAACTCTCAGGCCAGATCTTGGTACTTTTTTATCTTTATTATGATTAATATTATTTTTGTTGTATACTCATTTACTCTGGCCTCCCAACCAGAAACCTAAGGTCAAAAATAGTATCATGACATTTTCTCCTGCACATTTGTGTAAAAATAAACAACCTACAAATACATACATATTTTATATAGATAATGCCCAGTGTTAGCTGTACTTGTAAGAACAAATCTTTGTATTTCTTTAAAATATGGATTTCCAGGGATCCCTTCAATGAGGAGTCTATCAGAACCTTTTCAAATTAGGCCCTCCCCTCAACCTCAACAGGAATTATTGATGTATTCATGTGCCACATTCTTGAAATTTCCACTTCAAAATCCTTGTATTTTGATTATTTGTTATTATTATTATTATTCAATATTGTGATTTATTGTTCAAATTAAGATAGAAAATATATCAGAGAAAATAAACTTATCATGTGATCACTTTATTATCATGATCATTATTATTATTTTTCTTTCAATGTTGATTTCATTGGAGTCTAGTGTTGTTGTATTCCATCTATAATGAGTTATCATGAAATAGGAATTCAAATTACAAGCAGAAATAATGATTCATTGATTTTGTCTCTAGTTATCTGCTGTGCTTTGCGAATTGCCAAACTTGATATTAAATTAGTCTTCACTTTAACCACTTAATGATTCTGCTCAAGTTAAATTGAATATTGAATGTTCTTTGATAAACCGACATCGAAAAATATTTGCTTGCTTAGATACAGGAATTAGCATAACTTAAGAAGGCAAAAATCTTACATACATTTCTACAGCTATTGGGTTTGCATGATAATCTAATATTTGTTAGCCATTTTTAATTTCAAATTTAAGTGAAGAAAAGAAAAACATTTTAGGGGTATGCAAATCTAAAATTATTGAAATGTCTTCTATAAAATTTTGAAAGGAAATGCTACCACAAATTCAGTCAGATAGACTGATTTATTTTCAGCACAAAACTGGTCATTTCTCCAGGTTTTCTCAAGTATTTGGCATCAAGTGAATAAAATTTAATAAATAAGAACAAAATAAATTATTTAAAAACAATTACTGTACCACATACAACTGATGGCAAATGGAGTATAAACAAGCTGAAATATGTTGTCAGCTAACTGTCCAGATAATTTATAAAACCAAATCAAACATTTAATCAGCTTTCATGTTTTTGTCAAACAAGCCAAAACTGCTAAAATACAAGCAATGGTATGTCTTTATTAGCATTTAAAAGATATTCTCAATAAAGTCTTCAATTGCATTTTTGAATATTCAGTTTTAAGCCAAATTTGATTTAAAAGTATTTTAAGGATACAAAAGGCATATATCTCCCTTTTGGTAGAGATAAGTTACATGGGTAACATGACAGCCACTTAGTGACATCACACCATACAGTTAAATAGCGGCAATCAAATTTCAGTTTGTTTACAGTAGCCACCATGTGAGGATGCTTTCTTTTAGCCTGCCTTCTCCAGCAACCTACTTGCACATGATGCCATTTTCCCTTTGGGAATATATTTTTCCCAGATATAGAATGAAACTCCAGCCTGCAGTCCTCAATTTGGGAAACCTCAGACTCAGTGTTTCCCATTTGTGGAAAATATCCTCGCCTGGGACATAGATGAAATCATCCCATTTGATTTTGGAGTCCTAAAAGTGGCTTCTCCAGACACAGGAGTATCTCCATATTATATGTAAGACCCTTCCTTTTTGTTTCTCTTTACACTCTGTTTTGGTGTGTAGATATATGTGTTATATTATTCTCCACATGTGTATTTATAGATTTTTGTATGTCTTAGTAGTAGAAAAATTTCTTTGTGATTCTTTTTCCTTTCAGCCATTCTGTTCTGTCCATGAAATGGGGGAATAAATCTTTTTTCCATAGCTCACTCCCATTCATTATTATCTTAATGATTTAAGTACAATTTGTTTTTAGAATTTGTGATATCTTTTTTTTTCGAAAAATTTTTAGCTCTTTTTCATGATGTTAACAATTTACTTTAAAACTGTAAAACCAAAAGCTATTATGAAAAATATATTCAAAATGAATCCATAATGCTGTTAGTCAGGAGAAACAAAAATTGAATGATAAAATATACTAATTTACCCATGCTGTTCAAAATGGTATTTTTAAGTAAATTTTATATATTACTTATAAAATATAAAAAAAAAAAAAAAATATATTTCTCTAAATTTTCTTGTCTGTGTTCAATATTTCCTAAATTTAAAATCTAAACTTCCTGCATTGGAAATCTTTTCTGGCTTCTTACTTCATAATCAACTTCAAAACTTTAAACGCAATGTCAATTGTTATCTTCTGTCTTCTGAATAGTATTTTTTTCTCCTCATATTCTCTGACATTCAGGAACTGCTTGTGTCTTAGTGGTTTTATCACCTTGCTTGGGGTAAAATAATTAAAATATTAAAATAAACTTTAAGGAAAATTATGATAAGAATTCATCTTCTGCTTTGTTGTCATGCGATAAATAAAAACAATTATCACAAATTAAACATATATCTTATTTTAAAATTTTCTTAATTGCAGAGTTAATTACAATTTCAAAGACACCTTAAAATAATATTTATAAAAATAAATAAAATTTATAAAAATCTACATTTTGTAGTAATGAAAACGTTTTGGCATTCATTATCGTCAATTGTTATTTTTAAAAAAATTATTAAGACAATAAGAAAATGCATGGACCAGTCTGCTGATATAAAAAGAAATATTACACATTGATACAATATACCTGAATACACATTGTTTAAATAGATGGATAGTGTTGAAAAAATTTACTTAAATAAAAATGGAAGCTTGATCCAAGCAAAAAAAAGATTTTTAAAAGTCTTGATATTTAGTTATTTCGTTAGATTTTTAGGAAGTAGGTTGGGACAGAACTTTTCATCATTTTTTTTATTTAGGTTCATTTTTAGAAATAACCACTATCTTTATTTCTCAGTAATAAAAAAGCTGAACATAAATTGATGCATGAATATAGACTACCTAAAGTCATGATGAGATAATTAATAATGTAAATGTCTGTATGAAGTGGTAAAAGTAAAGGGCAGATAACTGTTTCTTTCTTGATGTCACTCGAAAACAGTCTAATAATGCAGTGTAGAACAAAATGTGTCATAGTGGAAGTAAAGAAATTCATTCTTCAATAGAAATTCAATTTGCAGAAGACGAAGCACAAGATGGAGATTTCTTTGCCATAATTCAATATGCGTATTTACGTGTCTAAAAGTTTATTTTGCAATAACTTTTAGGTGTACCTATATATATATAAATATACATATATAGATAGATATTACGATGAACAGACATGAACATTTATTATGACAGTAAGAAAAATATTAGTAGGAACATTTTTTTCATTTATTGCTAAAAGATTTGTTTCATGATTGTTTCACGTATTCAAATATACAGGAATGCACCTAGTTACTCTTACAGAGATAGATTCTGTAAAAAGAGACATATTAGGTGGTATATATTGGTAACTATATTCTACTTTTCTTTCTAGTGATTGAATAAAATTAGTGACCGTCTAATGGAAGTAGTGTTATATTTCTTTTTACCATTTAAAATCTTTTTAACTATACACACACTCACTCAATTACTCACACATATTTAGAAAGTGGGCTTATTAAAAGAAACATTAGTGAAAAAGAGCCTTAATGGATGAAAACATAAATTTGAAGTATGATTAGATGTCTATCTTATAGCCATGTAGGTATATTCCACAAGAAAAATTAGTAAATCTGTTTACACATGTATATATATATATATATATATATATATATATATATATATATATATATATATATATATATATATGGTGTGAAGAGTAAATTGTAGCCATTTTATATTTTTAATTTTGAACATGCATGTTGTTTGTTTTTTATTTTATTAACTGAACAGTAAAGTAGGGTCAGTTGGGCACCCTATGTAAGAAAAAGAGCACCATGGCACAACTCACTCTGTCAGAAATTTGGAAACTGCTTGCTGTACTGCTTGGCATTCACATTAGAAGCACCAATGCAAGCATTTCAGAGTGTTTAGGTGTCAATCTCAGAACAATGCAGAGGAAATAGTAGGATGAGTTTAATAGTGATTACGAGGGTATGGCAGGTCAAAAAACTCACTCTGATCGTTCTGATCAGAAAAGAACTCCTGAATTTGTTGGTGTGGGTCTCAGACACAACATGGAGACCTACATCAAGTGCCTTGAGGAGGCAGTACTACTCTGGGACAAGGGGGTGGCTGCTGGAAGACCCTATGTCTGGCAACAGGACTCTGCACCATGCCACACAAGCAAGAGAACCTAGTCATGGCTGTCAGACAATTTCTGCAACCATATCACCCCAAACTCCAGGCCCTTTGATTATTATGTGTTGGGTGCAGTTGAGTGAGACCAAGAAAACTCCTTGTAACACCAAAGATGAAATGAAGGCAAAGATTATGGCAGCTTTCACCAACTTAAACAAGGAGAACATCCAGAAGAGTTGCAGGAGATTCTGAAGTCCTCTGCAGGCTGTAATTGAAGCCAATGGTGATTTTATTGAATAAATTTACTCTTTATATCTCAAGATATATTTGTGTGAATTTTTGGTAAATATATCTGTTAAAATGAGATGTCAGTGTTATTTTGATTTTTGTGTAATTTGGAGGACAATTTATCCATCGCACGTGTGTGTGTATATATATATATATACATATTACCATTGGAAGACTTCTATTATCACAATGTGGGATATCTACTATCAAAAGTGGTGTAAAGAAAAAGAATCTAAATTGGCTAGAGAAAAAAAAAAAGTGAAATTCCCAGCATCCCTCATTGATGCACAAGTGTAGTCACACCAATATAACAAATTTAGTTTGATGGAATCCTAAAGGATGAAATGCATCACAAGAAAACTTTTTACGTTTTGTCATGTACTTTTCACCTATATATATATATATATATATGTGTGTGTGTGTGTGTGTGTGTGTGAAAAAATTCTGATATAAATAAAAATATATTTGTAAAAACAGAATATGAATAAATACAAAAGAAAATCTTTAAAGTCAGGATGAAACACATCAGTAAAGAAAAGTTTTCCTTTTTTATTATATATATATATATATATATGTATATATATATTGTGTGTGCATGTGCGTGAATTTAACATCTTTATGCTATGCTTCTATTTGGTCAAAAACTCTACTAACATAAAATAAATATTAGTCTTATTTCAAAAATTATTATTTTTGTTGAATTCTTTTTATCAGCCTACTATAAATAATCTCCTCATTATTCACACACATACCATACATTTTTATTCTATTTCCCTATGTACAAAAGAATTTTCTTGCAGACATGTTTCAGGAGATAGGAAAAGAGTTAATGTAGGTTTTGTTTTGATTTCTTTTTTTTTTTAATCCAGTTCCAAAGGTGTGTACTTGAAAAGTTGTTATAGTTCATGTCATGTTGAGTTTTCTATATGTGACCTCTTTAGGAATAGTTTTCATCTTATTTAATCAGAGTAATGTGCACATACAGAGTTATAGGTTTTCCTATAGAAAACAAACATCAGTTTCAAGCCTGCATAAAACTCTCAACTGTTTGTCACATCCCAGAGCAATGGTGCATACAAGTTGGATTATTAACTTTCTTGCTGTCTCTCTTCAGTAATGCTTATTTTAATACCAACTTGATGTCTATGATGCCTTTGGCTACAAATATGAAAACAGAAACGAGTGTTTTCTAAGATGATGTGTTCAGCAGAAAATAGAATTTTTATATATGCAGAAATAGCAGTTTACTTCATGTTTAAAATATTTTATCAAATTCATTTGATGCTAAGCATATAGTTTGATTAAAATGACTTTTATATTTAACAAGATAATTTTTTTAACCATTTCACCCTAACCATCATCACCCATAATGTTGCTAAAACAAAAAGGGTTACTGGAAGTGAGAGAGAACGAGAAGGTTTTTGTGAAGAAAAAGGGCAATAAAAGAGCTGGGTTCAGTAATTCAGAAAATTGTGATACATATTAAATTAAAATTTTTAAAGATCACAGGCATCAGGGAAGCAAGAAAGTAGTAGAATTCCACAGGCAACAAAAGACAATATTAGAATAGATCTTCTGGTTACATCTTGTTAATTCAACAGTAAAATGATGAGGCCTAGTTGCCAAACTTAAATTCATGCAGTTGAGGTACCAAGAAGGAGAGCTCATCAGTACAATTCCCATGAAAATATTTAGAGAAAAGACAAAGTAAAAATCATGTCACTGTAGTGGGAAAGTGACTAAAGTCAAGATGCCAGGTCAGGACAAATAAAATTACAAACCCTTCTTTGGATTTTGTTGAGTAACTTGGGATAAATAGCAGGAACATCAGACCAGATAGGGCAGCAATATCCAATACATGAATGAATGGTAGATTTATAAATGTGGAAGATGGAGGGTGATGAAAAAAATTGTCTGGTATGACACACTGAACTAACTTTCATATCAGCAGACCTAGTCAGGTTGGTGGAAAAAAAAAAAAAGATTCTCTATGGCAAATAAAAGATATCAGCTTCATTTTGTAGGCATTAAAACTTACAAGCCATTCTTTACCCCAGTTAAACTAAGCGGAGGTTATCTTTGAGAGCAGCTACTAGTTTTACATTGTTGGACCTTTCAGACTTACTATTTAGGCAGGAGTAAATATTAGGTTGGTGCAACAATAATGACGTAATAATGTCGTTTTTTGACGTATTTTTTAACGTCAAAAAACGACATTATTACGTCATTATTGTTGCACCAACCTAATAGTTGTGTCATCATAATAAATACCTGCAGAAACAAATATCTATTGCACATGTTTTCGAGAAGAGGCCCCTTTTTAAAAATATTGTTCTAATCAGATTTTTCTGCCAACAAAGTAGATAGATTCTTTGTCAATGGACGCCTGATGATGACCAAAGTGTACTTAGTGCTATGTCTATAACATCTGTATCAATGAAGATCAGAACCAGAGTTCAAAATAATACAACTATATCGGTCAGTTATGTGCCATGCGTGATACACACATCGAAAGATACATGAATGATGAGGCAGAAATTTTTCCCGCACTAGGTTGCTATTACTTTCTTCAGTAGACCAGTTGACATCCAAGGCTAGAGAACCCAGTCTGTCCTGCTATTTACTCATAGCTGGCAGTAAAATAAGGGGGTTCATACCTTTCCCAAGGGTATTAACACATAAGTGAAGGTAATGGATTTGACTGGAATTCAAACTCAGCTCTCCACTTCCTCAATCCAAGTCACTACCCATAATTCCACCGTACCTTCTTGTATTATTACAAACTCTTGTCCTGTTTGTTGATATAGATGTTATTATGTTATTACAATGTTTTCACCAAGTATCTTTTGGTCATCATCAGGTGTCTGTTGATTGGCTGATATGGGATATCAGTTGATTATTCTGATATTTGTCACTGTGATATCAGTTATTGTTTGTTCATGCTGAATCAGTACTTCACTATCAAGGGTTTGAACTAGATTACAGTAATACACATATAATCAAATCCTGTATCCACTATGTCACCATTCTGAAGGATATTAGTAATATATTTTTGGAGCTTTTATATTTACTATCAGATGGTTTATGATATTTCGTTATGATTCGCAGATTCATACAGCTTTTCATAATTTCAAAATATAACAATAATCAACAGATATCCTACATCAGACAATCGATGGACACCTGATGAAGATCAGAGAATACTTGGTCAAAACATGTCGATAATAAGATCTATATCATCCAAAATATGATAGATCAAAATAATACAAGTATATTGACAATTACTCATCTCTGAAATAAAATATTAAAAATAAGATCCCCACACAAGTAACTCCTTATGTTTTAGTGGTTTCATTACCTTGCTTGGGGTGAACTCGGTTAAAAAAACAATGAAGATTGAAACACATGATTTCAAATTATTTTTCTGTCATTTTTAATTTCCAACTTGGTTTCATTTTAATATTGTTATAAAATTTCAAATACTTTTATCATATTTTTGAACTATAAAGCTGTGTTGTGTCATCAAATTTACTGTATGTCTCAGGTGATTACACTGTTTATAGCCTTGAATATAAATTAGTAACCAAAACTGTTGTTGTAAAACTTCTGCAACATATAAAGAAAGGTCAAGTCTTTACAATTTGAATTCAGGTTATTTAGCAGAGAAGTAACAAGAGAAAATGGGAGTACCATTTTTTTTTTAATTGTCTTAGAATTTTGTCTTTTTCAAAGGCTTGTTCTTTATCATATTACAAACATTGCATTTCATTATTTGTTCTTACAAATAAGTTCTTTATTTTCTCAGCTTAAATTGTAAGTTTTCTTATATTTCTTTTTTATCTTCTGTCCATATGCTCACACATCTTCTTCTGTATGCCCAAATGTTGAGGCCTTAGGACAGCTTAAGCTAAGGCTCTTTTATGTGCCATGTCCCTTTAGGACGTGGGTGAACATGGTTCTCTACAACTTCCTGTCTCTTGTTGCTCCAAGAAACGTATGACTCTTTGTACCCACTCTGCCATCCATGCACGCAAACTCATTACATAGGTTACTCACTGTTTCTCTAAATAGCAGGACAGAGTGGGTCCTATAGCCTTGAGTGGCAACCAGTCTAAGAGAATAAAAGTTTGAATTCAAACCACCAGCTGCCTTTTAGGTCCTGCCTCTTTAAGCAAAGGCTAGAGAAGAACAAATCTACTTCTGAGAAGAGGGACAAAGTAACATCAATATCTCTTGTGCAAAAGGAACCGATAAGCCATTGCACTATGAAAATAATTTTTAAACATAATTTTAATTTCCATATTAGCAGCAGATATTTGATAACAGGGGAAAAAAAATATAAAAAGTTGTCGAAAATAATTTTGATACTTTTTTTTTTTTTTTAAATCATATCACTCTGAGCAGTTAGTGAGTATGAGAGAATATGAGAAAAGGAGAACATTATTAAAGAACAAGAACAATAAAAGAACAGGAATTAAGAAGACAGAAGATAATGATTAGCATCCATTTAAATTTTTGAAAAACCAAAGTTGACTAGAAAGCAAGAAGCCAGAAGAGAGTTCCACAACCAAGATGTGCAAGGGAAGAAACTGTTAGCAAAGAATTTTCAGTTGCATCTAGCCATTTCAGCTGTAAGATGATGAGACCTTGCCACCAATCTAGTAACACACTTAAATTCATAAAGTTGGGGTACCATAGAGGAAAGCTCACATCATTTCATGAAGAAAATATTTTTTCTCAATAGTTAAATGATTTGCATGAAGTGAAAAATACAAGTGGAGAAAAAATCAAACTAGAAAAAAATTAAAATTTAGAAAACTGAAAGATTAATATGTTTATCAGTGCAGAACATATGTTTCATAATCAGCATCCTTTGTTAAAACAACTAGACTTGAAAGTGAGGCTGTAAATTCTCTTAATTAGATGTTTAGGACTTTTTTAGAATGCATGAAAATATTTAATGAGATATCAGTTACAATAATGTCTCAAAGTGACAAACAACATCTTTGTACCAAAATAATTTTTCTTTTTTTTAACATCTTATAAGTGTGAGTTAATAAAAAGACTAATGTTTTTGCAACAATTCCTTTAAGCAAAACAATAGACCATTAAGTTTTCCACTGCTGGTGTTTTATTCAAATTTTCCAGTTGCAAGTCTCTGTTCCTTAAGGGTATAACGTCATTACATTTTCCACCTGCACGAATTCTATTCCCAAAGTTACTACAGACATTTTAAGTAGAATTTGCACAATTTTTATTTGAAATTTTATCAATTTATTTCTTCATGTTTTCCCTTCCAAATATTATTTCCACCTGACAACTTGGTACAAATTATGACACTGTTAATTTGGTTCAGTCACTTGGTGTACCTTGTGACTGTGAATGCAATCCAAAAAAAACATTACACAGGAAAAAGTAAAAGAAAATACACACACACAGACATATGCAATGCAATGTTCACTGGATCATGGCTGATTTTTTAACAATTACACAGCAAAAATTACATTTGGAGATGTTGCTAATATGGTAAGGCGTTTTTATCCATAGAATCTAAACCGAAGACTGGGAATCTAGTCTTGGTGGTTAGCACTTATACTCAGAGAATTTAGCACATATAGTCAGAGAATTTCAGTAATCCTATATCAAAGCTTATGTTTGTATAAAATGAAAGTGTTAGAATATGATGAAAATGTTTAAGTGATATTTTTAACAAACCTTTACATTTGGTTTGAGCCATTTACATCACAGTTTGTACAAAAATTTCAGGAATTATGTTAATCAAAATATTTTACATATGATAGTCATATTCTGTCTGACAGTGATGTTTTTATTCATTCCTGAAGATATTTTTAACCTTGATTTCACTGCACAAAATTGAAGATTAAGTGTCAAAACTTCCAAAAGAAATTTTAGTTTAAAAATTGTAAAATACAGTGGTTAATCATTAAATGCTACTTTTAAGCACAAATTACACACTGGTGCCTTTAATTCATTCATAGCCATATGGACTTTTGCTTTCCAGTCAACTTTGATATTCAAAAATTTAAATGCAATGTTATCTATTGACATCTTAGTTTCTGTTCTTTTATTGTTGTCCCACCTTAATAATATTTTTCTTTTTTTTTTATATTCTTTCACACTCAGTAACCCTCTGCACCTAACTGACTTTGTAGTCTTACTTGTAGTAAAATGATTAGAAAAAAATTAAAAATAACACTCTTCTTGATAGTTGGGTCCACTGGAAGTTAAAATCTGCATGCCATGCTTCTTTCCATGGATAAAATAGATCTGATCTTAAACTATTTTGGAACCAATGAGAATTGTCTACAGAAATAATTAAAAAAAAACATGAGCAGCATTCCCTGTTCATTTTTCTACCTCTGGACTTTGGTCAAGAGGCTTTTGATTTTTCATCATTTCACTGCTGTAGGAAGCCATCATGTGGACCTCTCCCAAAATGCAGTTTTCACAACCAGGACATACTTTATTGTCCTGAAAAGAGACTCAATCTATTGTACAATCAGGTACCAACCATATTTGTTCATTTCTTTTCTTATTATTCACTTATGAAATTTTCTGATTAACACACAAAAGGTAGTACAGATTTTTTGCACGAGTTAACTTTCTTTCTAAACCTGCTTTCTGTGACTACTAGAAATTTAGTGAGCTGAAGTTACTAAATCATTTGAGACTTTCAAGTGATGGCCATGTTTCTTTGTTTAAATGTAGTGTAGGGAGTTACTTTAAAAGTTTTCGTTGAGATAAGAATAATTCACACAACAAAAGTAGAGTTAATTTGTTGATGAATGTGTGTAAATAAAGGTGTTGATTAGAAAACTACATTGGTCAGCTGATTAAACAAGATGACAAAACTGTCTTCATGCAACTAGAACATCAATCAGCTTCATTCCTGGGTAATTTTTTTAGTCTCCAGATCATAGAAACAATATCTTCTACCTGGATATTATGTTGCTCGGTGTGCTGCCAATGAGATGCAACTCCCCTCCAGATTCATAATTCATAGCAACCTCATTTTACTAATGAACTTTAAGAATTCTTTTCATAATATATTCTTTGGATTTATTCTTTCTTTTAGTGATAGCTACAAATTGCCAAATATGGCTGTCAAATTATTTTTGGGATATTATTAGATATTATTAGAGTATCTACTAAGTCAAATTGAGCTTAAATTGTACTGAGCCCATCTGAACCAGCAGGCGAGACAGGTTAAACCAACAAAGCATTAGTTTATATTACCTGGAAGATGTAAGTTCAATCCCTATACAGGGTAACAAATATTGTCCATAGAATAGATCTTGATAGTATCATTAATTTAATTCATCATACACCATATGTTAACAATCTGTTTTATTTAGTAAAACTAAGTTGTTATTATAATTATAAGTAGCAGTATTTTGAACCCCAGAAGGGAACAAGTAACACCAAATCTCTTCACATCTCCACGTTGATCTGTATTAATTCAATTCTTATTTGGATTTCCAGTTTTTCCAATCTGTTTGAAAGAGTCTCTGGAACTATTCACAGTGCACCAATAATTATGGGTACTACTATCACCTTCATCTTTCAGAAATTTTAGCAGTTTTCAAGCAAGACCAGAAGAATAATTAACTTACTGCTCATAGCTTGTGAAATCAACATACTTTACATGGCAAAAGTTGTTTTAAGTAATTATCTTATAGTAAATCTACTGTAGGGTTTATAGGTATGCCTCACATGCACATTCATTAGCATAGGGAGTTGATCCTCATTACATATCTATCCATGTGCCAGACTAGGCTATGCTAAGCTCTGTGGACTACATCTTGGTACAGATATTTTTATATTTCCCAAGGGTATCAGTGATCTGGATTTAAAGGTAGTGGACAGCTTAGATTATTAATGCCTATTTTAAGAGATGGATAGATGCACCTTATAAAATGCTATCTATAATATTTTATTTAATGCAGGTTTTTCCCTTTTTTTCATAATAAACCTTGTCAACTCAATTTAATACAACTTGTTTTAATAAATTTCTATTATCACACTTCTCACTTGTAGAACTCTCTTTTGATTTTATGCTTCCCAGGTAAGTTCAATCTTAAAAAAATTAAATGCAATGATAATCATTATCTTTTGTCTTAATTCTTGTTCTTTTATTGTTTTTGCTCCTTAATAGTGTGTTATTTTTCTCATATTCTCTAACACTCAGTAATCACTTGCAACCTAGTGGCTTTATTGCCTTGCTTGGGATGATATATATATATATATATATATATATAGAGAGAGAGAGAGAGAGAGATGTATGTACATATTGTTTTGAATATAGACATATTGTGTCTATTCATTTTTATACTGTTTTTTCCAGTTCTCTAATCAGTTTCCTGATGTTAAGGGAAGTACTGTAGTTTTTTCTAACCCAAGTACTTTGATCATTTCCAGGGGTAAACTACAAACTTATTGTAGATGCAATACAATCTGCATTCTGTTGTGATGGTGATTTTTAAAAATACACACAAATGCACTCTGCTATAGTTATTCTAAAATTTTAATTTATCTGTTGTAGTTATGGAAGTTTTTTCAAACCAAGCATTTCAATATAAGGGAACTGAGTTGATAGAAATTCAAAATAACATTAAATGATTAGTATGAAAATAATATATCTATATTATTCAATGAAACATGTTTGAAGATATGCTACCTAAATATACATACAATATATATAATAATTCAACTGAGAAAATATGTGAAAATTACAAGAATTTTACATGTTTTTTCATGTTAGCAGAACTTCTGGCAAAAAGCTCTCAATAGATGACTAAGGAAATTAAGAAAAGTTCAAAGGGCATATCTGTTTAACTGATTTAAGTGTTTTGGATTGAAATGCTCTTCAGGACCAGATGTTCCATAAATCTATTGAACTTATTATCTGATCCCATATGAAGAGGATATAAAGAAGATACATTCACACACATACATCATATGTCAAAAAAAAGTAAAAGCTGAACAGTTTCTTCATGCTCAAAGGACATCCTATATGGTGAAGTAGCCCCTGTCAAGCAATCACCCCCAGCTGCGCTATGAAGGTTTCTGCAAGTGTTATATGAAAGCTCTGTACATTGACACAGGAGTGCTAGAAAGATGCATCAGCTGACCATAACAAATGGTGCAGTGTGCTCTTGAAATAACTCAGGTTGGTGTGGGGAAGGGTGAAACTTAGCTGAAGAAAAGAGAACAAAACTGTGCTCCCATATGGACTAAAAAAAACATAACTAGCTGCAGCTAACACTGTTTCAGAGCATTGACACAACTTGACACCACAAGTGCATCATTCATAGTTGTTATTACTATTACTACTTCTACTAAAGCATAAATCTTCATATATATATATATATATATATATATATATAAAACTTCATGAATACTAAATTTCAAACATTAGTATATTTATATCTAACAAATAGTCTTACCAGAAATGCCAGGATATAGTTAGTAAAATCTTGTCTATAATATTGACAATGTTTAGTTTATGATAATGACTGAGACAAAAAGTAGTCTGTAAAAAAACAAAAAATACTTTGGATAGTTTATCCATAATTCTGATCTAGATGTGCAACAAATTACAGGGAAACTGGAAAATTACAAGAGAAAATTAAAGGAAGCTTGTTAGTTGAATTTAATACAACTTCTTTAAATTAATTATTGCTAAACATACACCACACACACATGAATATAAAAATGCTATAATAATGTTTGAAGTAATAAAAATGTTGGATTAGAAAATAAATCCATTAATTCTCTAGAAATATCATATAATAATTGTGCTTGTCCCACCTTTTGTTAGTTTGCACGACCGTTACACCCTTCCAGTGTCTTATAAATAGTGGACTATTGTTTTGATCATGTGGAAAGACAAAAGACATATCAGAGACACTATTGGTTTCAGTGAAACAAAGTGTTTAATGTCTCTTGCTCATACCTCATAAATATTATTTTGATCAATTTCAGGAGGTAAAAGACATATCAAACATGCTTCAATTGGAAAATAAACATGAGAAGAGAAGAGAAGACAGAAGTGTTTAATGACTGTTTCAGTGAAATAGAAAAACTTAACAATTCCAAATTTTTTCATTTGTACCTTTTTACTTCTTAAAATAATGACAAGCATTCATATTTATGATTGATATTGCAATATTTTGTTGAAGTTATTAAGCTCAAATATTTAACTGTTTGATAGGGGAATTTCTATGGATATTTTATTATTGTAAAACTTGTCATGAGCTTATTCAATCATTAACTTAAGAATTAATAATCAGAAATTTCAAATAAAAAAAACAGTGAAATTTTCACTGGTTAAAATACATACATACATACATATATATATATATGATCGACTCTCCCGTCGAGATTCAACGTATGAGGGTCAAGCAGATCAGTTTCCAGGAAACCGACACCGGCACATGAGATTTGATTATAGTGGTGAAGGCCTCGTGCAGGACCATCCACACTTTTTGGAGGGACGAATACAGAGACCTGGTGCACCGAATGCCACAAGGTTCCCAAACGACCCTCCGCAGGTTTTGAATTCAGAGTTGTCCTTCTCCTAGACCAGTTGCCATCCAAGGCTATAGAACACAGTCTGTCCTGCTATTTTACCCATGGCTGGAGGGAGAAGAAGAGGATTTATACCTTTCCCGAGGGTATTAGCACGTAAGTGAATGTAATAGATTCGACTGGAATTCGAACTCGGCTCTCCAATTCCTCAATCCAAGCCGATATCCATTACTCCACCGTGCCCCCATATATATATATATATATATATATTTGACTGCAAAATTATCTCTTACCTTGAAGTACTTTGGAACAAAGCAATTAAATCAATTTTATTAGTTTCAGAGTTTTTTCCTTACTCATTATTGCCTGCGTGCATTTGTTATACTGATCGTTAAGCAAGTGATGTCACGTTAGGGCATGAGCCCCTTAGTATTCAAAAGAAACTTCCATTAATCTGTAAGTCCACTGAATAGATGTTTTGAATTGGTTGTCATTAAAATTTGGCTAAAGTATGTCATTGGGATCTGAAAGAGCTTGGAGATAACAAGATAAGTTCAGGGCAAAACAAAGGGAGACAGTTACTTGCTGTAGTAAGGAAGCAGATCTTTTCAATATAGATGTTTAAGTCTAGGTATCCAGCCAACACAATGCCCTTAAGTCTCCAAGTGTTTGTTTTCTCCCTTGTAATCTCAAGCTGCTGTTTGCTTTTGTTCGTACAGAAATCCAGAATAGCAATAAACACAAAATGATGCCAAACACCCGCAGGATGAACCTGAGTTCAGTAAAGATTGGATGCCAAGTTTTCAGAAAGATTGCTTTTCAAACAAGTGAATGTTTGTTACACTTCTGAATTAAAATCTTGAAGATTATCTTTCTCATTCACAATCTTGATGGGAAATTTCTCTTTTTACAGTTCTCTCTATGTTGAGGTAGTTATAATTCAAACCTTTTCTCAATAATAAATGTAAGATTCTATAAAAGTAATCCTTTCCTATCTATTTCCATGAAACTACAACAGATACAAGGAGCACCATAAGACTGATGAATTGAGCAAGTTTTCTGCCAAGGAACACTATTTTTCACAACAGTGATCATATTCTCAGGAAAATGTCTGTGTAGTTGATCTTTCCAAGTCCCAAAATTGACTTGTCACAAACATTATTGTCATAATTTCAGAAATGCATTACTGAACTTTTTGTAGCCATCTTTTCAGTCAATACTTACTGATAAATATAAGAGATTAAACAATAAAACAAAATTGCTAATAAAAACTAGGTAAAAAACATTCTAAAAGTAAATCCCTATCTTTTATCTTTTTATATAAAAAAACTAACTTCATTAGAAAGTCAAATAGCAGTTTCCTTATAAGGAAACATTCAGCATTCATCAACCTAGCAATTAGTAGTACTTTTGTAAAAAATCTTTCTCTCAAAAAATTATTTCAGGAAAATAGATTCCTCAGGTTTAGTAACTGTTATAGCTCTTTCCAGCATTAATGGAGATTTCCTTCCTAACCATTTGCTTGAAGTAGTGTGGAACATCAACATCTTGGTTATGTTGTTGTTTGCTCTTTGAGTTTCATGTGATATCTAAATTAGTTGCTGCTGCCGTAAAAAGTTCTGTTATTTCGTACATTTTTTTGTTATTCTGTAGCACCAGTTGCTGAGTTTCAAAGAAGGATAGTCCTCACTAAAATCTACATTCTTAAGTAATACCTTATAGTTTGAACAAATCCAGAAAGCCTTTTTGCTTACAGTAAAACTGTTGTTGGGTAGAAATAAAATGGCATTCAAGGATTTTCAAATGAATTGGTGACTGTGCATTAATTAAAATTTTAAAACAGTTGTTTGAAAAAAATGTTAAGATTATCAATGAAATTTCAGTAAATCACTGAATTTGAAATCTGGGTATGTGTCAATGTTGGACTTTAATGCAGTAGTTACTAGTAATAAATGAAACACATTTCTTATCCGACAAACCAACCACTGAGGTGTGTCCATTCTACTTTCATACAAAACCTATTATTGTTTAATGATTTCATTGGCTTTAGAAGTAGATTTCACCTATTTTAGAAAGCATTATCACATCTATGTAATGATAAACTGCTTTCTTATCAATTTCACCTCATGTTTAGTAAAAATGAACAAGCTTGTCATACAAGGTGCTGATAGTAAGTTTGACCCTCACTAATTTCTTGTAGACTGTGATCTATTGTACATAAACTTATATATCTATATCTTAAGAACAAATAAGAAATGTTTATCAATCTAACATGTTTCACTTTTATTAAAGCTTCATCAGTGAATGAGATATGGAGAAAAATAAGTAAGAAATTCTTTTTACTTTTGCGTTGCTTGATTTTCATTGGTTAATCATGTTTCGTGTGCATTCAACTTCTTAGACAAATTTTAATATATTTTGTAGTATTTCAAATTCAAAGAGAAACAACATGTCCATTTGAAGTTCTAAGAAATCAACAGATTCCAAGCCCAAAAGAAAAACTGTAAATGTTGTTTCATGTATGTAGGTGTGTATAATAATTCTCATTTGTCTCTGTAGTAGTCAGATGATAATGTATATGTGTGTCTAGTAGACATTTTGTTTCTTGGTTCTTTTGCATCTTAATTTAGGAACATTTTTATGTATATACCATTTGTTTTAGATAAACATACATTAGATTCTTTAAGAATGGATTCAGTAAAGGTTGGTGATGTAATTTAATGCCTTTCATGTGTGTTTAGATTTGGTAATGTTGTTATTAGTAATCTCTCAGAGTACTTTTGGCATAAAAAATTATGTTCTTTTTTAATTAAGGTAGAATTTCTAAAATCAAAGTTATAGCTAGTTTGTATATCTATTAAAACATGTGCAAACAGTCCCAGTTTTACATAGGGACTAGTATGGACTGCAGCCCAGAGGGCTGAAGATTAGAGAGGCCTCCAAGACCCACTAATTTTGGACACCTGATAAAACTAAAAAATATAAAGATATAAGAACAGAGGAGACTTGTTTATTTTCAGATTTAATGGGGTTCTTTTGAAATGATTTGAAACAATTTACAGTATTTGGGCCCCTCTTGTTAAATTCAATGGGTCCAATTCAATCTTCTTTATATTTATGTAGCTTTTTAGTTGAAGTGTCTCATGTTTTATCATATATATATATATATTACATGTGGAGTAGGCAAACATATGTAATGAAGGGTTTCCAAATTCTATAAGCCCAGTATAATCTTTGAACAGATGTACTGAGCTACAGTAAGGTTCCTGTGGGTAATTTAGTTTGCCCGTCATTTGCAATGACTGAAATGGATTAAAGTGCTTGCTTTCGTCCAGTCCTTCGGTCTACCAACTGAGCTGTCACTAGTGACCTCTTATTCTTTTATTCTCGTTTGTACACCATCACGCCAATTTTGCACTTTGTTGTCTTCCTCCCAGACTCACTATTTATGCCTGTGTCGTGGGCAACTACGATTTGCATACAAGTCTTCTAGTTCACCCGAGACTTCTGGTTTTATAAATTCAAGCTGGTTTGAAATCTTAGTCTTTTTTTATTATCAATTTTTTTCCCCTGCACATCTGCCCGCGATCTTTCAAAAGGACCTGACACACCAAGCAAATTTGCTTTGTGGTAGGGAAGTCTTCTTGTTCCTCACAGTTCCTTCAAACAGCTGAACAGTTCAAAGAATTATTAGGGCACTGTGCTATAGAGACAGCCACAAACAATCCCAGTATGACTGAGAAAAAAGTGTAGAACAAAAGAAAGTCTGTATCTAATGCAGAGGCACCATGGAGTTGTTTATAGTTTTTAAGTATTTATATGACAGTAATTGTCTGACGTTCAATATTGTGTGGGGATTTCAAAGAATATGCTTTGATCTAGCACAACTGTGAAATTTTAATCTACCCCTGGCTAAAACATTCTCATCTAATTTGGAATAAATAAGGAACTGTTTAATTTAGAATTGCTTGGAGTATCTTTTGCTGTCTTTTTATATATAGTGTACTCATGCTGTCAAAAATGATGGCAATTGTTAGAAAGTTCTAATAGTGAGATTGCTGAAACAAAAGTCTTGAAACAATCTACTCAATAAAACAGAGATAAAGAATTCAAAACTAAAATAGAGGCTAATGAACTGTTTTATTAATCCCTACCCTTTATATTTTTAGACATTCAATGGTATCTATGATTCGCTGATTACTTCTGTCATTATACAAATTGCTTTTTGCTCAGTATCTTTTCTTGTTAAAAATGTTTGTGTTTAATGTAACAGTGATATGGAAGTATCTATCAAAAGAAAAAGGTTATCACTAGAATGCGACAACAAAACCTATTTCAATACCAAGTTGAAGCAAGACAATCACTTTATGGAATAAGTATCTGAGTGCTTCACATGAAAGGCTTAAATAAATAAGACTGCAATCTAATAAACATAGAAGTAATAGAACTGATTAACTAAATAGTTCTTTTTGCTCAGGAACTAATCTTGTCTAAATAAAGTTAAATATCTTATCTGTATATATTATTAAAATGACTAAGTGAAGTAATCACTCATACATTTACTAACTTAAGTTGATTTGCCCCTCTTCCCACAACAAATGAGACAGGAAATATATAAATAAATACACATTGATAATTATTATATGGTTGGATTAATAATGATGAATAATGTTATTGCACAAGGGATTTGTCCAACAAAATCTTCTTATTACAATAAGTAGGATAAGTTGCAGTAAACATTAATGGTTCTAAACATTTTTTGATAACTATCCTTATAAAAAGAATTATTGTATCCTTTTTTATATGTGGGGCTATAAAATACTGTATGGAGATCAAAGTCCAAGAAAGAGAAGACATTTCATTAGAGAGTGGAAAGGAAATAAGTAAAATTTACAAAGTGTATTAAATATTGAGACAAAATGAAAAAAAATGGACACAGAAAGAACAAAAAAAGATATTTAACTTTAATAAAAAAAAAAAATGACTATCATTTAAAAGAAGGAAAAATACAATAGAAGATACTGTTTTGAGTCTTCCCAGTTTTTATAAATATTTTTCTTCTCTCCTATTGATTAAACTCAACTCAGTCGAGACATCAGTAATGAAGTCTAAAAAACAAATAGTCTATTGATTGTTTGCGGCTGAGAAATGAAAATTCCTCATTATAGTCATAAAATGTCCAAAGAAAATAAAAAAAGATTAAAAAAAAAAAAACTCATTTTAATATGCAATTTAAAATTTAAAAATAAAAACCAGAAAAATACGAAGAGTAAAAAAAAAAAAGAAAAAAAATTAGCAATAAAAATTCTTCAGCTTAACTGATGCCTAGTGTCAGCTGACATGGATCTATATTGATCTCACTCAGTTCTTTCAGAGAGAGTTTTATGAAATCAACTGTCAGATTTTCAACTATAAAGCTGTTAGAAAGGTTGAAATTTTATTGATTTTGTTGTGTCTGGCCATTTCTGTCCCTCTAATATTCAAAACTCATGCTACTTTTATAGTCAAGACAAAAACATTTACACCTGATTCCCATTGTTTTTTTTATAAAGGCGAGAAAAACTATGGGCAAAGGAACAATATTTTTATGAATTTCAAACTGGCAAATTCTCATTAAAAAACATAATTTATTTTTATTGATAAAAATTTTAAATGAAGAAAGTGGGGTGTCTTAAAGAATTTAAAAAAAGTATAATTAAACACCAAATATCAGAAACCTAATTGAAATATTCCTCCAAGAGAAATAACACAAATACTTTGCAGTGAGCACATTTTATATTCATGAAGATCTCTTTTGATGAATGTCTATTTTGTTGATTAAACTCTGCTAATCTAAAGTTTGACGGTTTAGTGAAGATGTTTAATTATTTTTATTTAATTTATTCTCAGTTGAATAGCAAGGCAGACTGAGTTCTCTCACCTTGGGTGTCAGCCATTCTAGGAGAAGCAAAACTTCTGAACTCGAACCTGCTGGGCATACACATGCTGTGTAGTGCAAGATTTACATTACTTGGATTGTAACTTGCTCTGAGATGAAACATTGCAAAAATTCAATGAATCTTTTAGAGTATCATTTTCAATGTTGTTATAGCTGTTGTTTTCACAAATTCTCACACTTTATTGAGCATCAGGAGCTGCTGAAAAGTTCTCAACCTGACAAAGAAGCTTTTCCTCACCAAAATTTCTTCTTTGGGTCATATTTTGAAAAGTGAGGGTCAATTTGTCAATTGCATTTGTTGGATATATTATCATGCTCTTACTATATATCTAGAGATCCTTAATAAAATCCAAAGAAGAATCAGCAATATTATTGGTCCTGATCTTCCATTGGATCTTTAGGACTGCAGTGGTTCAATTTGATTTATTTTGAATATAAGAATGGTGAAAAACATTCTCAACAAGATTAACTTTATCTGGTACAAGGACAAAATAGATGAGAACCATGTTAGGACTAACCTAACTACTCACAAAATAGTCTGTAAGAAAAGCTTGTTAAACATTCTATTATTGTAGGTACTAAATTATTATTAAATTTAACTTAATCTGGCAAAGGGCTATTGCAATATTTCTCAACCTTTTTACTTTTGCGTAACCCTTAAAATAAATTATATATCTCAAGGAACCCCAGCGCAGAAACAAAAATATATACCATTTTATTTTCATCATAGTTCACATAGTAGATATCATAGTCTATATTACAATATTCCAATAACCAAGAATGTATGTGTTTAGTAACATTATGTATATGAAATTAAATATAAAGTCAAAAATGCGTTATCTTATCTCATCTGATCTTGTGGATCCTTAAGGTCCTGGGGAACCCCAATTGAGAAACCCTGGGCTATAGTAATAGGGTCCCCACTGTGGAGCAACACACTACACTAGTAAATAATTATGCAAGTTGATGTCACAAACCATTTATGCTACAAACAATCACATGACTGACAAAAAGTGTAAAACAAAAAACTTATTATTATCGGAAGAAACCTGTGAATATTAGAAAAATTTAATTTGTAAAAATGAATGAAATCAAATTAATTTAGTGGAAACATATGGAAAGAAAGATTGCAGTTTTGGAGAATTTTAATTACTAATTCAAAAATAACAAATTTTTTATCTTATGTTGGTTTCAGTTGTGGATAGGAATGAATACAAAAACGTTCTCCCCAAATTCATAGACAAATGAAACAGATGCTTATTGTGATTTCTTCCTTGTCAATATGATTGGACACTTCTCAGTCTCATCTGCCATATTTCTTTTATTTCTTGTCTTGAAGTCAGAATGCTGCAATCACTTGTCTGTAAACCTTTTGTTTGGTAACATTATTCTTACTTTGTGAACTTTTTCCTCATTACTGTTGCTTTGCCTACTTTTGTCTTGCATAGTTTGTTTGCTTAATATTATATTCGCCCTCTTCTTTTATTTCTTTTGTAATTGTTTATTGGAAACTTTGTCTAATTGCATTTGTTGGATATATTCTAATGTTCCTACTATATATCTAGAGATCCTTGATAAAATCCAAAGAAGAATCAGCAATATTATTGGTCCTGATCTTCTATTGGATCTTTGGGACTGCAGTGATTCAATTTGAATATGACTAAACAGAACCATAACACAGCCGATGACACTAGAGTCAAACAGCATCATACTTCTGAACAGGAATATGATGAGAACAGAATTTCAGTCTGAAAATATCTTAATAAATAAATGTTTTCTATTAAATTATCAAAATGGTTTAATTCTTTTTGATACTATAAAGTGATTTGTTTCCATTCTCAAATGGAAAAGAAAAGAAACAGAATAGGTTCCTAGAGATTTACAGAACCAATTCCAGGAAATTTGAGATGATATTATTGCTTACACACACAAACACACAAATATATATATATATATATATATATATATAAAGAAATACAGTCTTAAGATGTGCTATATTTATGGGGAAAAGTGCTCAATATCAGAGATAGAGCGTGTGTAAATATAAAAGTCAACATAGAAGTCAACACTTAGAGTCGACAGTCTGTTTCATGCTAGATGCAATCATCAGGTGGCCTGGCAATTGCATCTAGCATGAAACAGACTGTCGCCTCTAAGTGTCGACTTCTATGTTCACTTTATATATATATATATATATATATATATATATATATATATAATGTGAATCATTGAACAAGAATGATATGGAACTTTAGTTCATTTTTATTGTTTTTTCTTGTATGTTTATGAGTGTTTCCTTTTTTTGACAATTTATGCATTCATTAAATCCAGAAAAGAAAACAACTGTACAAGAAAAACATAATAAAAATATTTAATAAAAAATATGTACCATATTCTGTTGTACTCTATATAAAATATATTAAAGCATAAAAATATGAATACATGTATTTTTTGTTAAAAATCACAGACAAGAATTTTTTAAAATGCTTTACATAATCTTGCAACAGGT